>CM025781.1:17985513-18012007 GCA_014636745.2 Centella asiatica
TCGGGGATTAAATAACCCATCGGGGATTAAATAACCCATCGGGGATTAACAGAATATCTCATCGGAGACTACGAATATCTCGTCAGAGACTAACCATATATCATCAGAGATTAACAGCATCTCATCAGAGATTAACAACAAAGTTTTCTTCCACTACGATGGAAGGTTTAACATGAACAACTCAGACTATAATGTCTCTTGATGATGCAAAGAATATTAATCTTAGCATAAATCTTTGATGCTTTGTATGAAAGAAAACTGAATAGAACACTAAGTTCTTACCTCTTCGTCCTCAAAGTGGAAACAAAGCTTTTCTGAGAAAATTCTCCGAAAGAAAAACTCGGAAGTTTTCAGAGATAACAATTTTGATGAAACTCTTAGGAGAGAGATTTTGGCGAAAGAATTAGAATTCCATTTCGGATGGGGTATTTATAAAGTTAAAAAGCAGTAGGCTACGATTAAACTTGAAATAAGATAATTGGTTAATCTGGACGGTAAGTACGGCTGCTCATCATGATTCCTTAGCAGCTAAGTACGTATAAGCAGCTGCTGTCCTTCATGCACAAAACTTTGCCACCTAAACATCTCTTAATCATACACGTAGTTATAAAACTACGTGATCCTTTCATTCTCTTCCATGTAGATCAAAATAGTCTTATATGGAATTTGCTAATCCCCTTTTGATACCTTCTCAAGGATTTAACCTTATCATCATAGATATCACATCATCATCAAAATTTCACATTAAAGATATAAATTTATCATTCATACTCAAAAGAATTAAACCCCATGCAAAAATCATATATCAAAATATTTCATATTATAAAATAATTTTGCAATTTTCGGGTTCTCACACCCAACATATGCGTCGGTGCTTTAGGAGCACCAACGCAAATACCCGAATTATTTTTTTTAACACATTTTTTTTTAAAATATACGATTTATATTAATATACTACATAATATTCTAAAAGAAAATTAATATTTTACTCACATTAAAATTCATTAATACCAAAAATTATAGTGATTAATTCAAAAATGTGATATATATATATATATATATATACACACACCTTATATATATATATATATATATATATATATATATATATGATAATATCATATATATTATATATGCTATAAACTATAACATAAATTAAAAGGCAAATTAATGTTTCTATTTTAATGTAAACAGTAGATTGATCATACGTGCTAAGATAATCATTATTGTATTTTATAAGTACTATACTATATTATTATTAACAATTAAATAAAAATGTGTTAGTAATTTATTTTTTTAGTTGGGTATTTGCGTCGGTTCTTTTAAAGCACCGACGCATAAAAACAAAATATGCGTTCGTGCTTTAGGATTACTGACGCAAATACCCGATTATTTTTTTTAACACATTATTTTTTTTAAATATATGATTTATATTAATATATTACTTAATAATCTAGCAGAAAATTAATATTTTACTCATATTGAAATTCATTAATACCATACATTATAGTGATTAATTCAAAAATGTGAGATATATAATATATATATATATATATATATCATATATCATATTAATATATATGTTATACTATAAGCTACCAGAGACTAATAGTGTCTGATGAACAAAATGACTGTCAGAGACTAGTTAGTCTCTGATGAACAAAATAACTGTCGGAGACTAGTTAGTCTCTGATGACGTCAGCGCTAGTCTCGTATGAACAAATTTACACGCTGATCACGTCACTAGTCTCCGATGCCCTTTTTCCCTCGGCTAATGTTTTTTAAATCGGGTATTTGCGTCGGTTTTTTTAAAAACCCGACGCATAAACCTAAAATATGCGTCGGTTCTTTAGGATTACCGACGCAATTACCCGATTATTTTTTTTTAAATATACGATTTATATTAATATATTACATAATAATCTAACATAAAATTAACATTTTACTCATATTGAAATTCATTAATGCCATATATTATGGTGATTAATTCAAAAATGTGATATATATATATATATATATATTTTTTTTTTTTTTGATAATGATAATATATCATATATCATATATATTATATATGCTATACTATAAACTATAACCTAAACCAATATATAATACATTAACAGTCAAATTAATGTTTCTATTTTAATGTAAAAAATACATGATCATACGTGGTAAGATAATGATTATTGTATTATATAAGTACTATACTATTATTATTAACAATTAAATAAAAATGTGTTAATAAACCCAACATATGCGTCGGTGCTTTAAAAGCACCGACGCAAATACCTGATTTTTTTTTTAAATATACGATTTATATTAATATATTACATAATAATCTAATAGAAAATTAATATTTTACTCATATTGAAATTCATTAATACCATACATTATTGTGATTAATTAAAAAATGTGAGATATAATATATATATATATATATATATATATATATATATATATATATATCATATTAATATATATGCTATATTATAAGCTATCGGAGACTAATAGTCTCTGATGAAGAAAATGACTGTCGGAGACTAGTTAGTCTCTGATGAACAAAATAACTGTCGGAGACTAGTTAGTCTCTGATGACGTCTGCACTAGTCTCGCATGAACAAATTTACCCGCTGATGACGTCACTAGTCTCCGATGCCCTTTTTCCCTCGGCTAATCTCCGAAATTACCCAACTTATTATAAATGTGTTAATAATTTATTTTTTAAATCGGGTATTTGCGTCGGTTTTTTTAAAAATCCGACGCATAAACTTATATTTGCGTCGGTTGTTTTCAAAATGCGATGCATAAACTTATATTTGCGTTGTTTATTTAAGAGGACCGACGCAAATTCTCAATTAAGGGGGATGACTTAAATACTCAAAAACAGGGGATGGCTTAAGTACTCAAAAACAGGGGACTGCTGTAAGGTGTGCCCACGCTTTATGAAATATTATAAGCTGACATGTGGTTTTATTTATAGACCATTTTAATTGCTGTATGATTGTTGCCAAATACTACTTCCTTTACTTAACCAGAAATATGAGTTACTAGAGAATTGAAGTGAACTAGTTTGACTCTTGAGTAAAAAATGTCTCATCCCCTTCACATCACCAAAATACTATAATAAGTGGGGAAAGAAAAAAATAATAATTATTAGGCATAACAATTTAACTCGTCCCCACGGTGATTCACCGTCCATAAGATTCCCCAACACGAATATATTTATAAGCAGAAAAGATTTTAGTAGTCCCCGCCCCGTTTCTCCCCTCTCTCCAATATGTACTATAAAATTATATATTTATATGTATTTTTTCTATAAATTTTACAATATTATCTCATGTATGCAAAATATATTCTTATATTACTTGGCTCGTAATTATTATTTTTGTTAAAAATCTTTTAGGTGATGAATTAAATTAATAAATACTAATGTTATGTTTTAAAAAAATATAATTTTAGTAGAACATAAAATACATATAAAAACTATAAAATATAAATAATGAAAACTGTTCCCTAAATGGTGAATCCCAATTCTCACGTTGACGAATATAGAAATCCCCAATTTATACAAAGATGATATAGGTAATCTCCGTCCCTACCCGTCCCATTGCCATTCCTAACTATTATTCCCAAAAATCAGATCTTGAGATCTTCATCTCATTCCCCACCCACCTCGCCTCCGCTAACACTTCCACCTCTTTCCACTTGCCGCCTTCGACGACAACTAAAGTGAAAAAGAACGCTCAGATTAACATGAAGTAACAAAACGCATATTTCTGATCATAACATAAAATAAAATTACTAAGAAGTATATCCATATAAAAATGAAGTAACAAAATAAACACACATTCCTACAAATTAACAAAACATTTAATAGGTAATTGCTTATTTTATGTGGTTGTCAAACTGGTTTTGACTGAAATACATGCATAGTTCCCATCACAAGCAAAAAAATACCATGGACTTCCTCTCAATGATAAACTTACATTCAACTTTAATAAAATATCAATCCATCACACCCTAAGTCCTAAAATAAGTACTAAAAACTTCAGAAGAAACCACAATCACTGTGCTCTATGCAGATCCTGCCCCTTTGAAGCACAACCAACACTGCTTAGAGCAAATCTGCAGATCCTCCCTTTGAAGCACAACCAACACTGCTTCAAGCAGATCCTCCTTTTGAACGACACCAACACTGCAAAAGTCATTCGTAACCAAAATATAAGTACCCAGGTATACACATTATTAAAGCACAAGAAGACCAAAATATGAACATTAACAAAACTGTAATCTAGTTTAGGTGGGAAAATCAAACAAGTATAAACAGCAACCAAACAAATTCTTATAATAAACCCTACACTGCTGTTCCTCTTCCACACACCCCAAAGAAAACCTAGCCACTGCCCTAGTTCTGTACATGAGTATTGGCACAAACCAAGACAAGAAAAGCCCACCCAGTTCAACCAGTCGATAATCTAAGCAGTTTAGACCCAAAACCATACATCCAACTCAAAAATCATAGACCCATATTCAACCCACAACATTTGCTCGGACCAGAGATCAATTAGGCATTAAGGCATCTCCGGCCTTACCAGGTCCAAACCACCATGGAACAACCACCAAAGATGACTTTGATAAAGTAAAAATAATATGGAACCCATTGCCACCTTGGAAAGGAAGTCTTAACCATCACGACATACCACACACACATCTATAACCTGCAGCTCACCATTACTGCCCTAACAGATCAGGAAAAGGAAAAGGAAAAAGGATTAAAAAAAAAAAAAACAGAAGAAGCTACAGCACCCAATTTACTCCCGATACTGGTTTTGTTTTTGTGAAGCCAAAACTAAGATCTATGGGAAGCCAGAACGTTGCAGTTTATTACCCCAGGTTTTGGTGGAGTCTAAAGAAGAGATTAAAGGGAAAAATGTAGACGATGTTGCGAGTCAAAGGAGAACAAACGGGAAAACAAAACGCAGAAGAGCAAACTGAGGAAATATTGGCTTCCTATTTACAGAAAATGCATTTGAACCCATCCTATCTACCACAAGCATTTCCTCTCACGGTTCTTTATGATCAATTTATAAAAACTCATGCAGGGGGGCTTATAAGACCGTCTTATTTGTGAAGCCTTATCCTTGCGAACAATTTAAGTATATGGAAAATCTAGTGCTAAATTTTAACTGTTGATCATAATTTACGGAAAGCAGTTAAGTATTTAATCTTCAAATGGTTTCCACTAGTTCATGTCTAACAATATATTCAGGATCTTGATGATTCATATTTAATTTTTATATTATTAGATTTTTTGGCTTTAAAGATTACCAAGTTATAAACTTTAAATATAATACAGGCACAAATAATTATTTTACAAGATACACGATTATTAAGTACTGATGATGCATATAATGTTAAGAACACAATAATGGCATATAAAACTAAATAATTAATGTAAACAAAGCATACTCAAACTACTTGAACATTACCAGTTGAATACAATATATTTGTATTTCAAAATTTTATGAGTTGGGTGACTTTTAAACCTTCATATGCTGTTATCTGAGTGAAAAAATCATAAATATCTTTAATCTTAGAATCTTAGCAAGGAGATTAATTTAGTGTTAATTACTTTTAAAAAATTTAATTCATTAAAGTATAAATCAAAGATATTTCTCCACATTACTACGTGTATACCTGATTGGCTAGTATTACATAATGAGTAGCAAACAAGTACGGATAGTGGAGGATAAAGTTCTCTAATAAACACTTGTCCAACTCTGGATACAGAGTATATTGGGGTGCGAATGGGCATGTGACGTAATGCTGGCAGGCTAACAAAACCGCAAAAATAGTATCACAATTGGCAAATTCATGTTAGAGCATGCCATGCAGATATTGGATATTATATAGTGAAGGATCGCAGGGAATTAAAACCTTTCTTTCGGTGATACGTTCCACAGGTGCAGTGGCAGGCCTTTCCCTACAAAGATCCACTTCTATTCCTGGCTTGTTGAACGGGGCGTACAACACTTTAGCTTGAAAGATTTTATTCTGGCTATTAGTAGTATCTTTTACCTCAAAAGTTATGTAAAACAATATACTGCTAACCACAGAAAAGTTGAATTTCAACACTTCAACAAGTTCCATCTTTGCATTCTGTGACAATTAACAACCATATATTTAGATAAGAGCATAGGTAAAATGATTGATAGACTAGTATAGCAATTTTAAATTAATTGAGTACCAAAACAGAACTTCCAACTGTACAAAACTCTCAAAATTGTTCTACCTATAAAACTGAAGTCCCAAAAACGTAGTACAAAAATGAAAGTAAAATAGTACTCCAAAATTAGATATAAATGTTAGTTTGATCATAGTATTTTTTGCAAAATCCTAAAATTCAATTTGAAAAGTAATCTATAATGCTAACTTTATCACAAATCAAAACTGAATAATCTCATGTCATACCTCATTCTGATCGTTGTAGACTTGAAGAGCAGCACAACATAATTCCTCGAGACGATTGTACACGCCAGATTCTCTAGGAGGTGCTGATTTTGCTATTTCACCACAAAACATGGGGAAGCAATCCACGTCGAATCCCTAATTGACAGAGTCGATTAGACAAATTATAATAATCACAGGGATATATCTAAGAATCAATTAATTTAAAACATGAAGAAACAATCAATAACCGTACAACACATACATCGCTCTCGATAACTTGTTTCAGGTACATATCTCTAAGCGCCGGATCATAGTAATATTCATCGTCGTCGTCGTCGTCGTATACTTTGCTTTTACTATCGCTCTTTGTCTGGTTTGATTCATAATCATGTTTTGCTTCTTCCGGTGGAACAAGTATTTGGAATTCTTCAGAATTTGCTCCTTGCGAAACAGATTTAAGTTTCGGCTCTATTGAATCTGGTATGACCGCAGAAAACGTCTCCACCGCCACTGTTAGACAACAAACCCTAATCGAAGGAATTCTGATGGTTTCTTCTCCAATATTGATCATAGGACCGAACCACTCACTGTGAATTGTGATAGGGTCGGGTGAATTTTTAATCAGGGCAAACTCAAAGTCCGAATATTATACAAGCATGTAACACTGTTATTAAACTTTAATATATCAAGGAAAGTTAGAAACAATAAATTTCTTAAGCAATTTTTAAATTTTTAACTAAAATAAATGAAACCCATTAGTTATTGTTAGGAGATGTCTTGTTTTAAAAACAGTATTATATAAATCGTCGCGTTATAAAGACGAGGGTTTGGTTCCATGGCACTAAAATGGAGAAATTCTCGCAATTCTTGATCATGATCCAGACGAAGAAAATGATTCGCAAAGGTTGCGAAGTCTCAGGATTATCTATCGCCGTTACTTTTCAATATAAATTTTGTTACTATAATTTGCTACATACTTTTATAATTTGATATTTTTATAAATTTGTATTGAAAATAAAATCTTAACAATTGTATATAATACTATGTTAAATAAATGTATCTCTAATTTTGTAACAAATAGAGTATATTTTACACAATCACATAATGATATTATCCAAATCAATTGGTCTTGGGTCAATTTTTGTAATTAATATGTAATCATAATAATAATTATTATTATTCAAGTAATAAAGTAATTAATATATATAGTATATTATTTGAGAACTCATATTTTGTCATCTCAATTTGATTGATAACCCATTGAGTTAATTCACGATTAAAGTGAGTTGTTATAAATTTAATGAGTTATTAGTCAAACTACCTTGATTTTGGCGTTGAATGTGTGTCTCTTAGTATTACTACTTATAATAAGTGTCATACACTCTTTATATTCATAGAATATATTTACAAGACATTCTAAAAATTTATATTGTTAAATTAATCTCTTAATATACTAAATAATAAAACAATTATACGTAATGTTATTAAAAAAACAATTGTATTATTATAAATATACGTTATATATTAAGTGTATATTTTCATAGATACATTACATAATTTTATACACACGTACATATATACATATCCAAATAAAGATATATATATATTATACTTGAACACTTTTTAGTTTTTATAAATTTTGTTCATTGTTTTATTAAAATTTATTTATAAAGAATATTCATATACGTTTACGAATTTAACTATTCAAATTAATCTTTCTATTAAATTTGAAAGATATAATCATGATCCATAGCTACAAAAATGAATGAAAAAATATGTACCAATAATATACAGAGTACTTGACAAAATATAGACGTTGTATATTTCATTTTTTTCATCTAATGAAATAAAATGATGGCCAATTTTAAATATATTAAATTTTATATATATTTAAAAATAAGAATAAATAGTAAAAAATCATTAATTAAAAACGCCAACACGGACTATACGACCTACTATATTACATTTGGATGTTTTGGGGATGAAATTTAGGTTAGTGGGTGGTGGGTTGGTGGTGGTGGGTTGGTGGTGGTGGGGTGGTGGTGTGGTGGGGGTGGGGTGGTGGTGGTGGGTATAGGGTTGGGGGTAGGGGTGAGTGAATATGTAGGGATATTTTGAGGGTGAAATTTAGTTCATATAATAATGTTGTCAAAAACAGTAAAGTTATAGCATGGATGAGAGGGGGTGTTGGTGGATGCTTGAGGGTGTATGAATGCTTTTGGATGAAATTTAAGTCATATAATTTTGTCAAAAACAGTAAGGTTAGCTGGGAGGGAATTTCATGGGGTGGGGGGTGGGGGCAAGTTTGTATGGTTAGTGAGTGAATTTGAGTTAGCATATATATTCATATTTATATTTATATATAGTTAATAAATTTAAATATATTAAAATACTAAGTTAGACTTGTAGGACATGATAAAATTATGGTATGACTTAAGGGATAATATTTTCAATTTAGGTATCGACCGGACATTTACTATTATTTCTATTACTTGGTTTTCAAAGATCTTATTTGTATTCTACCCAAAATAATAATAATAATAATTCATCATATGGGTATTTGTTTCCACATTTTTTATTACAAAGATTTTTTTTATTCATATAAAAACTAATATTTGAACCTTTTTTCTATCTACTAAACATCTAATGTTAATTCAAATTCTAAAACATAAATATTTGTTACCTTTAGATAATTATTTTTTTATTTAACTTTTTATTAATAAAATTTTCAACCACACACTTATTAAGATACATTTTGACTTTTAATAATAAGTTAAGCTTTTTTCTAGAAAAAAAAAATAACTTTAAGCCATAAACATAAAAAGTAGTACACGTACCAGTCATGCATTAGGGCTTGGCTTGGCACATTATTTGGCACATTTTGTATTACCAAGCTAAAGTGTAGTTTGGTTACTGTTTTTCAGCAACTCTTAATAACTGATTTGAAAATATTCGTCTTTTTCTGCTCTTTATCTTTTCTTTAAATTAATTAATCTACATTCAATTTGTGAAGGTTTGTGATGTGTATAATTTCTGCAAGTGCACAGATCTTTATAGTATCAATGATCGTACAGGTTGATCTACAGAGATTAGAAAATTCTAAGATTCTTGATAATTAACTCAGGCGAAATAAAGACGTAATGATTGAGAATATTGTGTAATTAATCTAAATATAAATAAAACAATAAATATGATATGAATATTTTAGACAGAATAATTTAAACTAACTTAAACATAAATAAATTATAATTAGAAGAGACAGTAATAACGAAGTAGAAAATCATTAGGACGTATATTGAAAATAAGGCTGTAATAGAAGATGTAATCACGAAAAATAAAATATTATTGAATTCGGAATTAAGTGTCTACGAAGATGGAATAATTGGTAATTGAATAGCAATAATAAGAAAAATAATGTATTGACGGCTGAAGGAAAGAAAGTAGAAAAACGAATGGAAAAGTGTAATATTGAACAAGAAAAGTCAAAAATCAAAACTAACTCTCTTAGCCTCTAATTGTACAAGTATTTATAGGCCTAACTAGATACATTCCTAGAATATGAAAACTCTAAATTTTATTACTTGGAATGTATTTAGTTTCTTCCAACTTCATGTCTTGAACTCTTTTGATATCATCCAATCTCTATCACTTTATCACTTCAAGTAGTGAAGATTTCTTCAACTTGCTAGGTTCATTCTTGAAAGAGTCTTCAATTCTTCAAAACGTATCTTGACAAGTCCTGTTTTCATATAACTCTTTTGTTAATTTATTTCCTGCAAAATAAAATAAAAACAATAAATAATCTAAAAATAATAATAAATTGAGCATAATTAAGATGATAAAAATAGATAAATTATAGACTTATCAGTTTCAGACTGCAACCGTGATATGCATGAGCTTGTTGATAGGTGAGCTCAATATTTGGAGAGCCAGTTGAATACCTAGTGTAATTTGAGGTCTTTTCTTGAAAAGATAATTTACCAAACAAGTATGATTTGGAGCATATTATTGAAGTGTTAAATTTAAATTCTTTTTTTATTTTGTATAAAAATCGATCATTATCAATTAATTGTTAGTGCTTATATTTTGTGGATTATAAGAAAGTGAGAGATTTTGTAGATAAAAAGTCTTTCAATTGAGTTGAAATAGGAAGGTGATTATGGAACTTAACATTGTCGTAGTCCAACTAGGGCACCACCATTTTCTTATGTGTGTCTGTCTGTCTCTCTCTATATATACTATATATTATGTATGGATAAAAGAAAAATGAGCTATATAACTTATTTTTGTAATTTTACATCCTCGTGTTATATTTCAATTTTCAAAATAGAATGCAAAAATAAACAATATGTAAATTTTTAGAATGTTTTTGAGCTTATTTACATAGTTTTTTTTTATAATCGTGTAAAAATCCATATATCTTAACCATTGAAAATATACAAATTTTACATAGTTATAAAAACCATGCTATACACAACAAATTGATGTAAAATTTGTATACTCTTCTATTTTTGATATTTTTTTCAATCTGTAAGATTGTATTTTTTAGAAACATTATGAATTCATAAATATAAAATCAGTAAGTAAAATTTAAAACATAAACTATACCTCAATTCTTTTAATCCCTATCTATCTATATAGAGGCATGTTATCTGCGGGATTCTTGTGCCTATATTTGACGAATATAGAAAATTTTTTGAATAAGCAACGAACATATGAATAAGGTCATTGTTTTCCCCGTGAGATGCTGAAAACTTGTAGAGGGGGGGGGGGGGGGGGGTTGAATACAAGTTCTTTTGAAATCTTTTCGATTACTTGTTCTTTAAAAAATTAATAATTACTTGCGAAAATAAAGAACAAGAACACGAATCAATTTATAAACAATTGTTTGTATTGATTTTAACAACTGAATACAAATTCTAACAATCACAACAATGTAATCGTCAGCTTCTTTTCTATTCTGTATAGGAAAAGATGTAAACTATTAAAAAACTTATACAACTTCGAATTACAACTCTGTAAACCTAATTACAGCTTCTCTATCTCTAAAAACAACTTAACTCTAAGTTTTTCCATTCTAAATCAATATTGATTCAGCTTCCTTATTCGAATCAAATACAATCTTTCCTTTTTGATTAGGAAAAGATATCTGGTTAGTTTCCTTACTAGCTACGTCTTCAATAATATCTTGAACTACGTGGAAGACATTCCTTTTTAATTCGAACTCTGTATCTCTCAAGAATTAAATCACGATTAGTCCCTGATGCTTCAACTTTAGTCTCTGGTGACGTCATCACTAGTCTTTGGTGCTTTTAGTCCCTGATGACGTCAGCTTGTGTAGTCTCCGATAGCGTTATTTAGTCTCTGACACTTTAAGGCTTAGTCTCCGATGACGTCAGCTTAGTCTCTGATGCTTTTATCTTTAATCTCTGATGACGTAACCTTTAGTCTCCGACTCCTTTAGACTTAGTCTCTGATAACGTAAGCCATAGTCTCCGATAGGTAAACTAGTCTCCGATAGATAAAATATCTTTAGTCTCTGACCAGTTTCCCTAGTCTCCGATAAGCCTTTTTGTTAACTCTAACGGATCAAATACACATCTTGACTTTCTGAAGCTTTGATACACCATTCCAGCAGTTACTTACAAATAAGAAATAATCATATCTCTTTAGAAAGAATAAATGAATTACAATTAAAGAGATAACTACTGGCTACAAAACTTCAGTGTTACTAATTAACACTTTCTATACATTTGTATTCTGAGTAATCTAAAGACAATCATCATCAAATGTTCTAAAACCTAACAATCTCCCCCTAATTATGAATATCATAATGATAAGCATAATTTCAAGGTTGATGATGATGTAAAAACTCAACATTACAATTACTTAGAAAAAGAATAAAGAATTGCCAACTACAAATGTATTCTGAACTAAGATCTTTGATATGTTGTTCAGCTTCCACCAAGACTCAGGTTTAAATCCTATAAGTCTGGCTTCAAAAATAAAAAAAATACAACTTATTTCAACAAACAACTTCAACACAACAATTTTACCTCATTTTTTCTTCAACAACTCCAGCCGTTCTTTTCTGTTTTTCCTCAGCAACTCAAGCCTATTTTTCAACAGATTTTTCAATACAAGCTCAATTTCTTCTTCAGCATCTTTGAGGAGAGTAAGAAATCCTTCAATGTGCCTCTCACTGATACTGTTAATATCTCTGTTGTAGTCAAAGAAAACCTTCTCTCCATGAAAAGTCTCATACCACAATCCCAAAGGCTTAGGCTTAGCTTTCGATACTGAATCCACCTTATGCTCCACCTTCATCACCTTCTGAATTTGGCTTCGAAGTTTCATGTTGAGATCAGAAGTCTCAAGCACAACAGTCAGCAACCACTCCAGATCTTCTTTATTCTGTCCCTCAAAGGCTGGCTTTTTGAACTTCAGAGACTCTCCATCTTTTAAAAAGACATGGAGAAGCTCTTCATTATTTTTACCCTTGATAAGATCAATCTTCTTTGTACTTTTCTTCAGGGCCTTGATGATTTCTTCAGTGCTAGCCATTTCAACCTTACACGACTTCCTTGATGAAACTGTTCGTGGTTTTGTTGATCCACTTACAGCCACCAAGGCTGTCTCAGTTGACCTTGGAGGATCTTGAGAGGTAGGCTTCTTAATGGTTGCCTTGATCACAGGTTTCTTTGCAGATTCCTGGACCAAAGGTTTCCTCCTTGACTTTCTCTCTGCCTCTTCCATCTCTTTATTTTTTTTTTTGGTAACGGCTGCCTTCTGTGCACTTGATCTCCTTGTTGAAGTTTTCTTCTTCTTCTTTGCCTCCTCCTCCTCCCTTGTTGTTGCCATGTCCTCCTCTTCCTGAAGTTTCTGAGCTAACAACGCATCAGAGTCTATTAATCTTTGATCACGAGGATTGACTAACTCAACTTTCCCTTCCACTTCAATTTCAATAGGAGTAGGAAAGCGAGCAGTCTTCATGGCATCCCCCAATAGCTTAGGTTGTCCTGGTTGAGTTGAAATCTATTTCTTTGGTTCCTCAACCATGACTCCCTTGCCTTTGTCTTTTGGTTTTGGGGCTTAAGCAGAGGAAGAAGGAGATGCTTCTGTTGCTGTTGTTGTTGTTGCTGTTGCTGTTATTGCTGTTGTTGTTGGAAGTTGTGTTGTTGTTGTTAATGCGGCAATATCAGAATGTTTCTTTAAGATCCTGTCCAACATTGCTTGCAATTCTGCATCAAAGACAGGACCAGACTTGTGTGAATGTACAGGTTTGGATGGACCACTCTCCCCCTTTTTGACATCAGCATCTTGGGGTTTAGAAGAGGTGGTCAGTGTTGGAATGACCTACAACAAAAGTTGCTCCATTCTGTCTTGCTTTTGGATCAGGAGTTGGATGTTTGCTTCGAGGGCTTGAAGTCGACTGTCAGTCTTGGACTTATCTTTGACTAAAGAATCAATTGTAGTGACAGTCCTCCTTGGCAAGTGTCCTTCATAGCACCTTCTAATCTTGTTTGTCTCCAACTCCATCCTTTCCTTTATTTGCTGCACTGCACCATTTATGCCAGTAACCAAGAAGTGGTGAAACTTTGTATGTTTCTTGTCCACCTTGGTTACCTCTTCAAGTAAATCTTTAATGGATGGTGCAGCTGCAGTGGACCCGATGTTGGTCACATAATCTTGCCTCAATTAGGCGGCTGCTTCCTCTAGAGTGTTTGCATAAGAGGCATCAATCCATTCATCAACATTATGCTCTAGAGCTTCTTCAGGTACAGGTTCATCTGCTAGCCTTGTCTTCAATGCAGAAATATGATCTTGTCTCTGTTGTAGACCATATAATTGTTCGAAATCTGCATTGGACATTTCTGATATGACTTGTAAAGCTGCATCCCCTGTGCTTGATCTAATCTCTGGTTCTTCTGTTTGGATATTGATGGAGGGAGCAGAAGAAACCCGAGCTTCTTATGAGCTGATTTCAGCATGTTGTAAAAATATACCTGCTGAAAATTTCTCTCTTTTCTTTTGTTCAAGGATCTCATCCTTGCTCACACCCTCTCCTTTTGCCTGGGGTTGGGCACCCAACTTCTCGAGCTCTCCTTTTTCCAAGCTATCTAAAGCTTGACTCTCTTGTATATTTATGTTCTCTCCTTTTTCCAGGTCAGGGGCCTGACTCTCACTATTTATTCTCACAACCTCACTCATTTGGAGAGGGACACTCTGTCCTACAGAAGTGGGGGTTTGAGAAGTGTTGGTGACAGCATGGATAGGGGGTTCCCTTTGTTTATCTTGGGCTAGGGATCTATCCATGGAAGCTGTGTGAGAGCTTGTCTCGATTATTGGCTCCTCTTGGGAAAAATCAAGAGAATCAATCATAGTTATATCAAAAGAATCAAGAGTGGGAGAAAAAGGAGAAGAATGTACAGTGGGGAGTGTTGGTTGTTCCTCAGATATTGGAAATTGAGGAACATCAAATGATGACTCTGTGTGTGCACTCCTTGTGTCACTTTTTTTTTTTTATTATCTCTCTTGTTGGTTCCTCTTGGTTGTGACCAAAAGTTTGTGCAGACTCTGTACAGGATGTTCCTGGTTGGGAACTTTCTTCAATGTCAACATCCTTTTGGGAGGATGGTGACAGTTCACTGTTTGTCCTTATAACCTCCAATGCTTTTTAAGAAGCACTGGATTGGGCTTGGCTAAGGGTTATAACTCTCTTCTTTCTCTGAAGTGGAACTTCAGCTTCTGGTTCTCCCTCATCCTCACTTGCTCCCTCAATTATTTTTCTTTTAATTGGGAGTTTTGTGATTGTCTTTGTTTTTACAATCACAGTCTTTTGAGAGACGGTGGAGGGGGCTATTGATTGTTGTTGTGAAGTGTTTTGAGGATTTTTAAGGATTGGTTGCTCAGAATCCTCAAAAAATTGCAAAGAATAAAGGTTGGGAAGCCTATCAATGAGAGTAAATCTCATGATAGGAGGGAAAAATAAAATGAACTTTTACCTTTGCAGATTTATGCTTCACATCAGTAAGTATTCTTTTACTCTGCAAAACAGTTGGTAGAACTTGCATGCCAGTAATATCAAGGTTAGGGATTAGATAATTAGCAATCATCATCAAAAACCTAGAATAATAAATTTTAGTTTTACTGGTTTTAAGTTTTAGCAACAAGTTTTGCAGAATTAAAAGCCCAATGTTAAGATGTCTATCATACAACACACTAAAAGTGATTTGTTGTGTGAGTGTAGTGATAGCATCATAGCCACTGCATTTTGTAGAAAATGCTTTTGTTATTATATCAAAAAATAGTGACCACTCTTGCCTAAGATGGGGTCGTTTTATAGACCCAACAGAACTAATTTCAGCAGAATAATGTAACGTTTTAAACATTGAAACAAGTTCTTCATCAGAAGCAAGAGAGTCATAGTTTGCATAAACATGTAAATGTAAAGCATTATTTACAACAGTATGATCTATAGTGTAAGTAGTGTTAGCATACTTGAAACTTACCACAGGGGAGTCAGTTTTTTCACCCTGGATGGTAGCAGTGGACCAGACAGCCGTGATAACCTCAGCGGCTTGGATGGGGGCTTCGTAAATGGCGTATGAGAGATTGGAGTTTTGAAGAAAATCCACAAAGGGGTGGTACTGGGCTTCGAAGACATGCTTATCAGCCACCCCTGCATGGTTGGTCTTGATGATATCAAAGTCTCCAAACTTGAACACAACAGTTTTAGCGGCCATTGTAAGAGATCTGTGAACTTTGGAAGAAACTTGAAAAAGGGTTAAATTGCAGAGTATTTGCAGAGAGAAAATAATTTCAGAGCTTTGAGTGTTTGTGATTGCAAAGATGTTTGAAAGTTGTTTTATCAAATTGTTTGAAACTGTTGCAATTCTTAAAGATAGTGAACGGTTTTTGATCGTGGGTATGGGTAACTACCAGTTTACCCTCGATCGGAGATTGCCCTAATCTCTGGTAGTTCACTTGTAAGAGACTAGAAGAAGATTAGTCTCCGATAGGGTTAACTATCAGGGACTAAGGTAGTCTCCGATAGGGTTAACTATGGGAGACTAATTAGTCTCTGATAGTGTTAACTATCGGGGACTAAGGTAGTCTCTGATAGTGTTAACTATCGGGGACTAAGGTAGTCTCTGATAGTGTTAACTATCAGGGACTAGTTAGTCTCCGATAGTTCATTTTTTAATTTAGTCGTGGACTAATTAAAAACAACTATCAGGGACTTAAATAGTCTCTTACTCACTATTATTCAATAATCAATCTTTTGATTATTCATTTCTTCATATTTTTTTCAAAATTAAAATTCTAGCTTCTTAAATTCTGTTCACAAGAACAGCTGCAATCTAGAAACTTAATTCTAGCTTCTGAAAATCTATGTACTTAAAAACAGCTGCATTCTAGAAGCTAATCCTAAACCTCTAGGATTATGGTATGAGACTTTTCATGGAGAGAAAGTTTTCTTTGTTTACAACAGAGACATTAATAGTGTCAGTGAGAGACACATTGAAGGTTTTATCAGTCTGCTCAAGGATGCTACAGAAGAAATTGAGTTGGTGCTGAAAAAGCTGTTGATAGACAGACTGGAGTTGCTAAGAAGAAACAGAAAAGAAAGGCTGGAGTTGTTGAAGAAAAAATAAAGGTAAAATTGTTGAGTTGGAAGGTATGGTTGTTTGTTGATATAAGCTGTAATTTTATTTTATTTTTTTTATTTTTGAAGCCAGACTTATAGGATTTAGACTTGGGTCTTGGTGGAAGCTGAACAACAGATCAAAGATCTTAGTTCAGAATACATTTGTAGTTAGCAATTCTTTATTCTTTTTCTAAGTAATTGTAATGTTGAGTTTTGACATCATCATCAACCTTGAAATTATGCTTATCATTCTGATATTCATAATTAGGGGGAGATTGTTAGGTTTTAGAACATTTGATGATGATTGTCTTTAGATTACTTAGAATACAAATGTATAGAAAGTGTTAATTAGTAACACTGAAGTTTTGTAGCCAGTAGTTATCTCTTTGATTGTAATTCATTTATTCTTTGTAAAGAGATATGATTATTTCTTATTTGTAAGTAACTGCTGGAATGGAGTATCAAAGCTTCAGAAAGTCAAGATGTGTATTTGATCTGTTGAAGTTTACAAAAAGGCTTATCGGAGACTAGGGAAACTGGTCAGAGACTAAAGATATTTTATCTATCGGAGACTAGTTTTGCCTATCGGAGACTAAGACTTACGTCATCAGAGACTAAGTCTAAAGGAGTCGGAGACTAAAGGTTACGTCATCAGAGATTAAAGATAAAAGCATCAAAGACTAAGGTGACGTCATCGAAGACTAAGCCTTAAAGCGTTAGAGACTAAATAACTCTATCGGAGACTACACAAGCTGACGTCATCAGGGACTAAAAGCACCAGAGACTAGTGATGATGTCACCAGAGACTAAAGTTGAAGCATCAGGGACTAATCGTGATTTAATTCCTGAGAGATACAGAGTTCGAATTAAAAAGGAATGTCTTCCACGTAGTTCAAGATATTATTGAAGACGTAGCTGGTAAGGAAACTAACCAGAGATCTCTTCCTAATCAAAAAGGAAAGATTGTGTTTAATTCGAATAAGGAAGCTGAATCATTATTGATTCAGAATAGGAAAACTTAGAACTAAATTTTAAGAGGAGTTGTAATTAGGTTTACAGTGTAGTAATTCGAAGTTGTATAGGTTTTTCATAGTTTATATCTTTTCCTATACATAATAGAAAAGAAGCTGACGATTACATTGTTGTGATTGTTAGAATTTGTATTCAGTTGTGAAATCAATAAAGCCATTGTTTATAAATTGATTCGTGTTCTTGTTCTTTATATTCCGCAAGAAAAGTTAATTTCTTAAGGAACAAGTAATCGAAAAAGATTTCAAAGAACTTGTATTCAATCCCCCCTTCTACAAGTTCTCGGCATCTCACTGGGAAAACACCATATATCTTAACCATTGAAAATATACAAATTTTACATAGTTATATAAAAACCATGCTATACATGACAAATTGATGTAAAATTTGTATACTCTTCTATTTTTTGATATTTTTTTCAATCTGTAAGATTGAATTTTTTAGAAAGATTATGAATTCATAAATATAAAATCAGTAAGTAAAATTTAAAACATAAACTATACCTCAGTTCTTTTAATCCCTATCTATCTATATAGAGGCATGTTATCTGCGGGATTCTTGTGCCTATATTTGACGAATATAGAAAAAATTTTGAATAAGCGACGAACATATGAATAAGGTCACAACTCAAGGGAAAGAGATTTATGTGAAAGAATAACGTATGTTGAGAAAATAGAGTGGAGATGAGCATCTGTACAATTAGTTTCCAAGGACAATAACATGATGTTTAATTGGGTTGGGCCCATTGCCTTTTCACTATCGGGTACGAAAACATATATAAGAGGGACTTGTTGTCCTCATGACTGGACCTCCGGACAATTCTACCATACCCGTTAACGCCCCAATTTGGGCCCCAACTGCCTCGAATCTTCCAAAAATTAATCCCTTGATCATCGGTTCCGTAGCCTACAACCACCACGACATGGACATATGGACAGCCGTTATCACGTGGCATGTACAACCCGTTCCCCATAAATATCTCCTGCAATTTTGAATTCAAGTTTAATTAGCTAATTTATCTATTAAAATAAGTCAATTTGATTTAAAAGTAAAAATTAATGCAAATTAACTTCAGAAAATCAATATCAATTTTATATTTGGAATGGAGGATGTATATAGTCATGATATTGTGACATATTTATGTGGATCTACGCATTTTACATTTACAACTAAAGTTTTCTCACATTTTATGAATTTGTTATCATCTACAATGTATTAAGGCAATCAAAGTTACAAGTTTGAACAGATTGTTGACTGACTATCTACTCAACAAGAAATTCTATTTGAAAGCCAACAAACAAGATTTTATATATCTTTAGAGAAGTTTAAGTGACTTAGAAGTCAGTGTGACTTAAGCGGACTAAGTGTCCTTGTATACCTAATTTTTGTGTGAACTTTTATAATGATTGTCTTCTCTAAAGTAAGAAGAGAATAAGAGTGGCTGTAGGCGATACTGAACCACTATAAAAATAATGCCTCATCTCTTGCTTATTTTTTGTTATCCTGCTTAATTATTACTTGCTTAGTCTTTCATACTTTAAGGGGATATTTTATTCCGTTGCCTTCGAAATTTCCTAAGTAAACTTTCTCAAACCTTGCTTAATCAAAGAAAACGTTTTTCAGCAAAAAAAATTTTAAGCAAAGTAAAAATTTTGAAAATCATATTAAACCCCCTTATAGTATTTTCCTTTGGGACCTAGCACATTGAAATTGAATGCATGAGTACTACTATCATTTAAGAACAAATAAGTTCAATTTTGTCATTTTCAAATTCAAGATCTATGAGACGTGAAATTTAGGATTTTAAAAAGTTTGGAGATTGCGTTCAGTAACATTAACAAGGTGTTTGGCAAATGTTGAAACCTATTTATAAGGTCTTTTTAAAATAATATTGTTTGGTTATTGCTCGTTTCTTTGTTTATAAAGAAAAAAAAAACAACTTATTGTTTTCTTGGTTATAAGTAAAAAGGAAATAAGTTGAGTCGACCAAATGCAATTACATATTTGTCATTTTTCTTTTAACTTTTTTTTAAAATTAGAAACCCTTCTTATTAAATCTACAATATATTTTAACTTATAGGTCATCATTATTTAAACATCATTCATCTTATTCTAACTTATATTTTTACTTATAAGACAAAAGTATTTTGCCAAACACTATCACATATAAGTTATAATTCAAAATAACTTATATTCAACTTATAATTTAACTTATAAGTAACTATAAAATAAGTTGTTGCCAAACAAGACTTAAGTTGACCTAGAAGAACTTTCCATTTAAAAATGTCTCAACTTAATATATTAAAAAAGTTGAAGCTAGTATTAATATTTTAATAGACTATTTTGAAAAATAATTGATACCTCGCCGAGCTCAATCAAGTCCATATTTACATCCACTGTTGCACCGACCGGCTGTCTGTGAAGAACACGTATCACCGCATCCTCAATCTCATCATCAGGGACCTCTATCTTATGCAACATCTGAATGTAATATCTCTGTATAGTGACAAATTCAAGAAAAAAAAAAATAAAGTGTAGACAAAATTTTAATATCAACATATCCAAAATAATAATAAACATATAATATCTATTGAATTATAGCAATGTACTACGTATTGCTTAACATGATAAATAAACAACTCCAAATCGATACTATTAAATACAACTAATGAATAATATTCCAAATAAATACTAATGAATATTATTAATAAGTAACTACAATAATAATTATCTAATAGCACAATACCTGTTCCCCAGGTTGGGGTGGAAGGCAGGGCTGCTTCTCCCCAACATATGGACACGCCTCATCACTAAGAATCCCCCGATTCTGCATGAATTTGAATGCTTGGGTCAAGTTGCTAGTATAAGATCTCACATGTGGGTGCAATGGATTCGGCTCCCAATCCTCTTTCACACAATTCAAGAGATGTTGTGCTGAAAATCTTCTACTCTCAAGAAATCTGATGTAGTGTGCAGCCTCCACACAGGCCTTTGCTGTGAAAGCCCAACAGACAACTGTTTAAACAAAATTTATATATGTTAGTATGTTACCAAAAATAAAATACAACATATTGAACATAGTAAATTTTCAATTAAAAATTTCAGTGGACATGCATTATGAACAAAAATATCTAAATATTTGGGTACCCATATTTTCGCTAAAATTAAAAAAAAAAATCCATCAAATAGTATTCACTCCAAGAATTTCTTTCTAATGTATGCAGAATTTTTGGATTTAAATAATTTTGAATAATGAGAAAAATATAGAATATATTCTCAATGATATTACATCTTTGTTTTGGTAAAATTTTAATGAATTCATCTGCTCCAAAATTAAATATACGTTTTAACTTTTTGAATAAAACGAACGTATATTGAACTTTAAAATTCATGTAATATATGAAAATTCTAAATGCAAAGTATATTGTGATTTAAGGTTTTTGTTGATCATATACCATAAAATTATAATAATTGCATCCACTTAAATCAACTCGTATATATATATATCTCATTTACATGCAAAATCCATATACTAAATATTCAAGCTTTTTATCTTATTTTCTATATTTGTGTGTAGAGTTATAAATGAGTGGAGTTGAGTAATTATTTATCATTAAATGTTACAATCAAGTTCGACCCATTTTATTATTGAGATTCTTATAAGTAACTCAAAAAGTAATATAGTCGAGTTTAGTGTGTTCTTATCAAATATTTATGGTGTATCGAATAATTAACGAGTTTTTATATCATTTTGATTCTATTCAAGTTGAGTTAAGTAGATTAATACTCGGTTCGACTCAATAACCTTAACAAGTAATATGAAGTATTCGAATTTTATTTAATTAACCATTCAAGTAGAGTTAAAGTTAAGAAATTATTTGTGTGTGTGAGTGTGTCCAATAATTTTGATTAAGAATTAGTTGTTAGAAAACCTTACCCCTTGTGCTTGGTCTTCCACCGGTCCAAACGCAGCTGTCCAATCCAAACCCACAAAAATAAAGGTAATCAGTTCCTTTTATAAACATGAATAAGTCAATAAAATACAAATTTTGAACAAAGTAAATATTTTGAACAAATTTTGAACAAAGTAAATTTTGAGAGTATGCGATGGTGAAGAATGTTGGTGAAGTTTTTATACGCATTTGGTTAGAGGTTTATAGCAGTGGTTCATTCTGCATGGTGAATATGATGTCAGAGAAATTAGTTACGCATGCTCTAAAATATCACTCGTTGGCTAACCGAATATAAGTCACGCGCCAGTATATACATATATATATATATATATATATATATATGTAATTCACACGTAAGCCCTCACCACCACCACCACTATTAATAAAATAATAAAAAGAAGAACAACATTCGCGGCGGCGACCGAGAATGATGAGCTCTGGTGAAATATCCCTCCTCTTCCTCCTTTTCTTTCCCCCGTTCTGTAACAGAGGACGCTTCTATATGAATCGGCGACAACAGGTTTTTGCTTCACCAAATTGTGGTGGAAGGTTAGCATTCTGTCCACAAGCTTCGGTAATTTTGAGTTTTCAATTAGTTCAATTCGAGTTATGATTTTAATTGGCTCTTGTTAGGGTTTCGCTTGATATTGGAATCTGAGATGTGTTTTTTCACGATGCATATTCAAAAGTTCAGAATTCATATGCTCTTAAATCATAATAGGCGACATATTACGAAGAATTAACTTGAATTTAAGAATGTTGGCAATAGAAGTACTACAACGAAAAATAGATTATGCATTAGAAATTAAAGTTTTCATATCATAGTGGGTTCAATCCAGTGTAATGCCGGACAAAATCAGATTTCTTTATGCTGATTTTAGTTGATGTCTGTATAATTTGTCTTTAGGCAGGTGAGGGTCAAAGAGAAATTAATCTGCCTCTTTGATTAGTCATTAGTATTAAATTTGTAGGACTGAAAGTAAACGTGATTCAAAGGTGTGTATCTTTTGAAATCTTCGTATTTTGTGCTTTTGGGACACTATTGTTTCTCAGTGATTGAACTATTTTCTTTGGTCTCTAATTATAGTTCACAAGATTGGAAGGCGCAATTAAAGCTTCCACCGCAGGATACTCGTTACAGGACTGAGGTATGTTGAAAAAATGATACTACTAATGGCTGTGTTGAAAATTATATATACATTACTCGAATCTAAAAACTCTGAAATTTAAGTTAAACAAGTTAAAATAGGTGACTCCACATATTCTTCCCGCTTAAAGCTCTTGTTAAGTATTTTAATACTATTCCTGTTAGCTTATAACTGGATCGGTTTGAATTTGTATCATTTGCTATTTATTTCTCTAGATTGTGAACGTTAATACCTAAACCCTTTTCCTCTAGAAATTTGATACCATATTAGGAGTAAAACATGATCTAGTGAAAACTAATCTGTGAATCAATTGGTTATTCTTTTCTCCTCTTTGTTTCCCTTTACCTCCGTGATGCATGCATCTTTCACTAAAAGAATTTATTTAATAGGCCAAGATCATGTCGTTCTTGGTCATGTAACATCCAAATGAGTAAGCCCCGACCAAATAATCAAATCTAATTATTGTTGCGCACCTCGGACCAGTCCTAATCACAACTATTATAAGAGAAGGACATCTTAGTTTCAACTTTTACTGGTCTGTAGTCGTAGATGTTTTTTCATGTTTCCTTTCTTGAAGAACTGCTTTTACTTTTCAATATATGGTTAATGAGGTGCAACCATGTGTACGCCCTATAAAGAAAGTACACGGTGGAATAAAGACCAGCTTGTCACACATGTAAAATTATAAATTTTGGAGGAGTCACAAACTACTAAAATTAGCCTCAAAGTAGCGCAAAAATTTCACATATACTTAAGATCTCTCGTTTAATGCAGTGGTCTTGTCTCAAACTACTGCAATTTTACGCAATTGTCTTGTCTCGCCTCGGTTTTGTGCCAGAAGCATAACTTTATCAACACTTGCAAGTCTCAGATATTATTAGTATAAAAATATATTGGTGATCAGCAGAAGAAAATCCTAGATAAAAACTGGAAAGGGATCCCACCAGTAGTCTGGATAGTTCTTGCTGTTTGAATTATACAAGTTTTCCTCTTCACCCAAACATAATCATGAACTTTTCCTGAGTTTATGAAATTTTAGTTTCATATTTAAATTTGCTTATAAAGTTAGATAATAATTCCATTTTTTTACGTTTGTATTCATAATTTTGCAATTTTTAATACTAATTTTTGGCTTTATTAATTTATTTTTTATTACCATTATACATGAATTTTGAAGTTGATAATATTAGCTTTTTGTATGATTAATGATAATACAATGAATGAAAAATATTATCAAAAAGTTTATATATGTACACAAACAATTGATAATACAATTAAAATCTTTTGAAAAGGTTATTATTAATGCCTTTGGATTCCTGTGTTCTCAAAAAGTGGCAAATGCAGTAAATGATCCAGATGGCGCAAGTCGATACATTGTGGATATTTTTCTAGGTTGCCGGGGATCCAAATTCATCTTAGGGTCGTACTTCCAACAGTAAGAACATAAAAATGGTGGGCTTAATTTATTCTAGCTAGCTTGTTCATTGATATAATTTAACATTGTTATTACTTTGTAAAAATGTAGGAGCATTGGTGTGACGACCCCAAAATCCCTTAATGGATCAGGGTTTTGTCAAAAGAAGGAAAAGATAACCATACATCCATTCATAGCATAAATACTGGGTAAGGGCAATATTAGAGAGTTATTACAACCCAAGAATAATACAATTACAACGGAAGCTATTACATCATCTTTAATTACAAACCAACATCAACACTATTTCTAACATCTTCCTTTCTCCCTTCATGTCTTCCTTCCTTCCTTAGTCTCATCAAAAGAATAAATAACTTAGTAGTTTATCAACTTTGCTTTCCCCTTATCAGAGGGTTCAGCCTTAGCGTTCTGTCCTGCAAGACATTAAAATTCAACATAGGTGAGCGATTTACGCCCAGCAAGTATATACACATCGAAGAAGTATATAAGCAATTTAAAAGAATGTATCTGGAACATCGAAGGGAGTCAAGTCTGTTTATGAGGCTTGGTGAAACAATGCCAAGGCCTCGGAAACCTTCAAAGATCATTGAGGATTCACTGATGATACACAACGTGTGATCCTCTTTGAAGAAAGACAGGTATACACCTGAGCATAACTTTTTCAAAATATCCATCGGGGGCTAAACCCGTGGATCTGCTAACCATACAGTACACAGCTGGCCAAATTGGACTGCATGATCCCTCTTGTGTGGACTACGTAGTCACTTAGCATTCCTCTAGGTCAGGTGAAAAACACATCAGCACCTTTCCTTTCCTCTTGCCAGCCATGTGGCATAACCCATTTAAGGGACATCATTCTCATTCATTTGCACAGATATAAGATTGTAACATAGCTGATATTCAAAGCTCATTTATATCCATGCATCATCATTCATATCATGCTAGCAGAATTTAAAGCATAGCATGCTCTTTCATAAAAGAAAAACAATTGAAACATAATTCAAGCCTTGCACGCATATCGAATCAAATGATAATGCGTTAAACTGAAATAAACATCAGATTGAATGTATATACTTGCATCAACTTGCAATTAAACATAAGATTGGGAATATACTTTCCTTTGTCCTTTGCACTCAACCAAATTTAATTTACTCGAGGGTGGAAAATTCTGTAAGAATATACATATCACAAGATGAATTTAATATCTTGGTTAAAGTATGAGAGAAAATGTACATGTGATGTCCTTAACTTTTAACGTCTCAATTTGGTATAAAAGTCGTTGAGGTTAAGAAATCAATTAAAACATCTTAAAAAGATTTAAGAAAATAATATTTTATAGTTTCAAAAACAAGCTATGCATCAGGGAATTACTTCACTTTAACTCATCGGAGACTACGAATGACGTCATCAAAGACTAAACTTAGCCTATCAGAGACTAAGGCTGACGTCATTAGAGACTAAACTTAGCCTGTTGGAGACTAGGCTAACGTCATCATAGACTAAACTTAGTCTGTCGGAGACTAAGGCTGACATCATCAGAGACTAAACTTAGTCTGTCGGAGACTAAGGCTGACGTCATCAAAGACTAACAACATCTCATCAGAGACTAACAGCATCTCATCAGAGACTAACAGCAGCTCATCAGAGACTAAGATGGACCTCGTCTCAGATACAGGGTCGTCCTCCTCACTCCTTCAAGGGTGGTGTTCGCAACCATAACCATACTTAGGTCAAAACTCATCATTCTCTCAGTGATACATAACATTTTCTATGGTCAACATGCTATCCTAGACACGGTTTAGGGTTCAAACTCAGGTTGAAGAATACTCAA
>CM025781.1:18023918-18077840 GCA_014636745.2 Centella asiatica
ATTATAGTGATTAATTCAAAAATGTGATATATATATATATATATATATATATATATATATATATATATATATATCATATTAATATATATGCTATACTATAAGCTATCGAAGACTAATAGTCTCTGATGAACAAAATGACTGTCGGAGACTAGTTAGTCTCTGATGAACAAAATAACTGTCGGAGACTAGTTAGTCTCTGATGATGTCAGCGCTAATCTCGCATGAACAAATTTAAACGCTGATGGCGTCACTAGTCTCCGATGCCCTTTTTCCCTCAACTAATGTTTTTTAAATCGGGTATTTGCGTCGGTTTTTTTTAAAAACCTGACGCATAAACCAAAAATATGCGTCGGTTCTTTAGGATCACCGACGCAATTACCCGATTATTTTTTTTTTAAATATACGATTTATATTAATATATTACATAATAATCAAACAGAAAATTAATATTTTACTCATATTGAAATTCATTAATGCCATATATTATAGTGATTAATTCAAAAATGTGATATATATATATATATATATATATATATATATATATATTTTGATAATGATAATATATAATATATCATATATATTATATATGCTATACTATAAACTATAACCTTAACCAATATATAATACATTAAAAGGCAAATTAATGTTTCTATTTTAATGTAAAAAATACATGATCATACGTGGTAAGATAATGATTATTGTATTATATAAGTACTATACTATATTATTATTAACAATTAAATAAAAATGTGTTAATAAACCCAACATATGCGTCGGTGCTTTAAGAGCACCGACGCAAATACCCGATTTTTTTTTAAATATACGATTTATATTAATATATTAAGCAGAAGTATCTCAACATATCATTGACCATATTAAGAAAGTGGAAACTGAGTCAGAGTCAGTGGTTAATATTTTGAGGACAGACAATGAAACTGAATTCAAGAATGCAGCTGTTAATGGATTTTGTGTGGAGAAAGGCATCAACCATGCATTTTCTGCTCCAAGGACTCCTCAACAGAATGATGTAGTGGAAAGGAAGAACAGAACCCTGATAGAAGCTGCTAGAACAATGCTAGCAGAGGCAAGTATTCCTACCTATTTTTGGGCTGAAGTAATTTCCACTGCTTGTTTCACTCAAAATAGATCCTTAATCAACAAGGCTCACAACAAGACACCTTACGAGCTAATGACAGGGAGGAAACCAAACATCAAGTTCCTACATGTTTTTGGATGCAAATGCTTTGTGTTAAGGAACTTTGGTGAAAATTTAGGGAAATTTGATTCAAAGGCTGATGAAGCAATTTTTCTAGGTTACTCCTTGACATCTAAGGCCTTCAGGGTTTATAACAAAAGACTCCAGGTAGTGATGGAGTCCATAAATGTAGCTTTTGATGATCAAGAGATTTCTGGACTCGAAGACCCTGGTTTTCATGAGGAGCTCATATTTGAAAATGAAGATGATTCTGATTATCAAGAGAATGAAGCTGATAAGTGTAGACAAATGGAAAATTTAACCATCCCTAATGTCAATCCAAACACTCTAGAAGCCCCTTCAACAGATAGAGTCAATTTCCTGGACAACAAATCAAGGGATACTCCATCAGGGGATCATCCATCAGGGCATGCACCATCAAGGGATAACTATAACCCTGATTTAAGCATTAATTCAGGGGGAGTTCTCTCAAAAGCTGAGAGCACAGACTTAGGGGGAGGAGATGATAATCAAGCAAGCTCATCAAGATACATCTCCAATCCCAAATGGTCTACAAGTCACACAACAGATTTGATCATTAGTGATCCAAACAAAAAAGTACAGACCAGAAAGGCAACATCTAATGAATGCCTATATGCTTGTTTTCTTTCACAAATAGAGCCAAAGAAATTTGAAGAAGCCATTCAAGATGCAGATTGGATCATGGCTATGTAAGAAGAGCTAAATCAATTTGAAAGAAATCAAGTATGGAAGTTGGTGCCTAAACCAAAAGACAGAATTATTATAGGCACCTAGTGGGTATTCAGAAACAAGATGGATGAAGCTGGCATTGTTATAAGAAACAAAGCAAGACTGGTTACAAAGGGTTATCTTCAAGAGGAATGGATTGACTTTGATGAAACTTTTGCACCAGTAGCCAGACTTGAGGCTATAAGAATTTTCTTAGCCTATGCAACACATTCAAACTTCAAAGTTTATCAAATGGATGTGAAAAGTGCCTTTCTCAATTGGAAATTGGAACAAAAGGTGTATGTTCAAAAACCTCCAGGGTTTGAAAGTTCAAAATTTCCAAATCATGTATTCAAACTAGAAAAGGTACTTTATGGACTGAAGCAAGCTCGTAGAGCTTGGTATGACACACTGTCTAAGTTTCTGGTAGAAAACAAGTTTTCAAGAGTTATCATTGACAAGACATTGTTCTGTAGACAACACCAAGGTCATCTGATCCTGGTTCAAATATATGTTGATGATATTATCTTTGGATCCACTGACACAAGACTGTGTGAAAAGTTCTACAAGCTCATGCAAAGCAAGTATGAAATGAGTTTGATGGGTGAATTGTCTTATTTCTTGGGATTGCAGATCAAACAGGTCACTGATGGTATTTATATTCATCAGACAAAGTATGCAAGAGAACTTCTCAAGAAATTTGATATGGAGGACTCAAAAGTAGCAAAGACACCAATGGCCACTGCAACTAAGATTAACCTTGATAAGAATGGAAAGAAAGCTGATCTGAAGAATTATAGGGGAATGATTGGATTATTGTTGTATCTAACAGCAAGTAGGCCTGACATTATGTTTGTAACATGTCTTTGTGCAAGATATCAAGCTGACCCAAGGGAATCTCATCTCATTGTAGTGAAAAGAATCTTGAGATATATCAAGGGCACTAGAGAGTTGGGACTTTGGTATCCGAAGGAGTCTGGATTTGAATTGCTGGGATATTCTGATGTTGACTTTGGAGGATGCAGAATTGACATAAAAAGTACAACAGAAAGCTATCAGTTTCTAGGAGGAAAGCTTGTAACTTGGTTCAGCAAAAAGCAGCACTCAATTTCAACATCAACTACTGAAGCTGAATATATTGCAGCTGGAAGTTGCTGTGCACAAATCCTATGGATGAAAAATCAGTTAATGGACTATGGTCTGAACTTCAACAAAATTCCAATCAGGTGTGATAACACTAATGCCATTGCCATTGCTGAAAATCCTATGCAGCATTCCAGAACGAAGCATATAGAAATTAGGTATCACTTTATTAGGGAACATGTTATGAATGGAACTATTAAACTACAGTTTGTACCAACATGCAAGCAGCTGGCAGACATTTTCACCAAAGCTCTTGATGAAGCCACTTTTTCCAATCTTGTAGGGGAGCTAGGTATGGTGAATTATGTTAAATAAACTTCGATAATATGCTAAAAACTTGTCAAAAAGGAAGTTGGAATCACACAAACTTTCTAAAGCTTAAGTTCTAGTACTTCTAATTCACATCATGAATACCTGATAAATTTAGAATGATATGTAATTATTTATGTTAAAAATGTAAATATGTACATACATTTTTGTGTTTATGTTTTTGCCTTTGTTTGTTTCTGTCTTATGCATCAGGGTCAGGGTATTCGACTCGCGCATCAGGGTCAGGGTATCCGACTCATACATCAAGGTCAGGGCATGTATATACTGTTTTTGTTAAGGTCAGGTAAGAGACTTTTGACTGCATCAGGGGATTATATCCAGTAGTGTGATGACAGCTCATTAGGGTTTTCTTCTCTCACTGATGACGTGTCATCACAAAACTGATACGACACCCTGATTACGTGTTTTCAGGGACAGTTTTCAAACGTCAAAAGGCGAGTATTTATACTCCCTCTCTATTTCTTTCTGAAACGTCTCAAAACATTAAATCTGACTTTGATATTTTCTCGAGTTTTCTTTTTCTCTCTCTCATATTCACAGAAACCCTAGAACTTCAACTCTTCAACAACATCAATGGCACCCAGCAACGTTCAACAACTTTTGAGGAATCTGGCGGTTCCACCCATAAATTATGTGGGTTTCTCTAACATTGATGAGGTGAATGATTGCTTCAAGCCAATGATGAATTATCTACTCAACTCTGAGTATAGTCAAATAATCTTCATCGATGAAGAAATGTCGTGGGAAGCACTGTCTCAACTCTGGACAAGTGCAAAGTTCATGTACTCCACAACAAAGGCTGATGTGGTAAAGGGAAACTCGTTCAAGATTTCTTCTGAAAAAGGTAAAATAACTTCTTTTAGAATTAATTCTGCTCTGGGGCTAACTACTCAAGACCTTGTGGAAGTACCATCGGATGCTGAGTTGTTTGATTTCTTAAGGGAACTGGGCTACAACGCTACTCCCACTACAGCGTTAAAGTTCAAGGACCTCAAGCGGGTCAACGTGAAGCGAGAGATTTCTTATCTCTTTGACACCATCACAAAGGTGTTCTCAGGTAAGTCTTCTAATTTTGAAGTAATAACTTCTTTAACCTTGAAAATAACTTTTGCAATAATTAAAAATGTAAATATAAACATAGGAAAATTAATTTTTGATGATCTTGTAAATAAATTGGGTAGTTTTAATTCTAGGAAATTAGAAGTTTATTATGCTAGGTTTTTGTCTATGGTTATTAAGAACCAAATTACTAATCTCTCGTTTGAGAATGATATTACTGTACAGACATACAAGCAAACAAAGAATTGTTTGTAGAAATAATAAAGAAGGCGTATACTGCAGAACCATTTGCTCTTCCTTTGCATATGGTACAGGTATTGAGTACTTCACCCTTTACTTCCCAGCCTGTAAATTCTTCTTCTTCAACTACTATGGCTGAGATCACTACCACTTCTCAACCTACCCAAGTAGTACAACAAAATTCAACTCTACCACTCTCAAAAGCCCAACCCTTAGTCTCTTAAAAGACTAAGAGAATCAAAAGAAAAACCTCTGAAGCAGATACACTAATTGAGGGAGAGCAGGGAGAGAGAGTGATTGCCTATAGGAGATTAAGAAAGAAGGTGGCAACGAGTGTTACCCTACAGCCTGACCAGGCAGTATCCTCTCAAAAGGATACTGCTTTTGAAAAGGAATTAAACACATTTCTAACTAATTACTCTTAAAAGGAATTAGTTATTGAAAATAGTCCCCAACCAAGGACACAGTTGAGTGAGACACATACACTGACCATAGCCCATGATGAAACTAACATCAGGGTCTCAGAGAGCCACTTGCAGATATCTGACACAGTGAGTGCATACACAACTTCTATTGATGGATCACCTCCTCATTTAGTGATCCAGCCAACACTCCCTTCTACACCATTTCCTTCTTTTTATATTCCTCAAATTTTTTCAGATATTATGACAGAAACATTGAGTGTCATAAGATCAAATACTCCAAGTTCTCAATTCATGGAGGAGCCAACACTCCCTAACACAGTGATTGATAGTCAACACACTCAAATGGTTGACTCATTTTTACTTGATACAATCACTGTTTATCAGCCCAGGGACATAAATTCATCTGTACATACTACTACAATAAGTCTTTATGTTCCCCCACCTGTACATACTTCTTCTATAGAAACATACACTTCTCCAATTGTACATACACAAATTTCTTCCACTCCCTCTTCTATCACTTCTGTGGAACCAGTAACTGCACATAATTTACTTGAACTGGCCACCGTAGTTGATCTCACAGCCCATAAGAGCCCATCTATGACAATTTTGAGTGAGGATGTGAGAATACCTAGTGGAGAGAGGCAAAGTCAATTCCCTAAGAGGACTTTGGCAAAAGGAGAGACTGAGAGTATTGCCTTAGATGATAAAGAAAAAGGAGAGTCTAAGAGTAATGCCTTAGAAGGCACAGAAAAAGGAAAGATTGAGGGATATAAGGATGAGATCCTTGTAAATAAAGAATATAGAGAAAATATAATTATTGAAACTATGAATATTGTAAATAATTTCAGTTCCTCTAAAAGTGATGAAAATGATACTCCAGTAGATGATTTTTCCCAGTTCATTGGAGTTGATTTATACTTTCAGCAAAATCAAATGACTGATACTGTACAGTTACTCAAACAAGAGCTTTCAAGGACAACGGATCTAATCTTGATCAAGATGTTCAAGTCCCAAATAATGATTGGGCAATCTGTAGATATAGAGAATAAGAAGCTCTATACACACATCACAAACAAAATAAACAATGTCCAACAAGTTGTTGACTCCCTTGTCACCAGCCATACTCTACTCTGAATGAAGAAACAAGCTAACAATGTTGACAAGAAGCTTGCCGATCTTACCACTCAACTTTCAAGCATGGAAACTCTGCAACAATCCATGGCTGACACTCTAACCAAAGTTCTTCAAGTCACATCTTGACTCTCAACTTCCACTGATGATGTTATCAAAAAGGGGGAGAAATCTTCAGGGCCATCATCAGGGGATGTTGTAGAGAAGCCATCAAATCAACCATCTGGAGATGTGACTGCTCTTGCTCCAAAATTCAAGGATAAAGGCAAAGGCATCCTGATTGAGGAACCAAAGAAGAAATCAAACACTCAATCAGGGCCTAAGCTACTTGGAGATGCCATGAAGATAGCCCACTTTCCAACACCTGTTGAAGCTGTAATTGATGGGAAAGTGGAGCTTGTTTACCCTCAAGACAAGAAGCTCGTGGAAGCTGATGCACTTTATGCACAGCAACTTCAAGAAGAAGAAGAGTGGGAAATGGCAAAGGAGAAATAAGAAGAAGAGAAGAAGAAAAAAAGTGTCAGGCCAAGATCCTCCAAGAAACCTCAGCCAAGAAAATCTCAAAACCCCAAGAGTGCATCAGGGGATAAGAACCAAGAAAAAACTGATGACCCTGATGCCACCAAACCTAAGTCATCTGAAGCCAAGGATCAAGCACCTTCTCCTATAATCACAACATATGGTCCACCCACTCTAGCTGAATCCCTAAAAGATGAAAGGCGCAAAAATCTGACATTTATGTTCTCAATAAAAAACATAAATGTCAGGTTCAACAACAAAAGGGATAAGCTAATCTCTGTTCAACTGAAGAATGGGTCTCAATTCACAGTAACTGTGGACTGGTTTAGGAGAATGGATGCTGAACAATTGGGGCTGATTCTAAACTTAATTTCCAGATCATCAGCGGCTAACAGAGACTTGAGGGGGACGATTAAGAAGTTGAGGAAAGCCATCAATGACGAAAGGAGCCTGCCCACAGTCTTGGAGAGACCACTGAAGCTTTTCTACAGAGCAACTGATGGGCAAGAGAAAAGCGTTAAAATCAGAGATGTTGATGGCCTTGACTTGAAGGAAGAGATGCATGTTCTAAGCCAAATAGCTTATCACAAAAATGAACATGTCATCCAGTTCAGAATCCTGCTGATACAAAAGGTGCTAAAAGAGATCGAAGAAACCAGAGCTATTGATGAGAATACAGCTGTAGTCAGGGATGTGCCCCCAGTAAAAGGATTCAAAAAATATCCTAAGATGGTCACAAACCCCATAGGTGTTCAATTCAAAAATAAAGAAGGGGAGATCATCACCTTTTACTGGTCACAACTTGCTGCAACTAATGTACAAGAAATCAAATTTGTCCTTGAAGCTCTGGAATCTAGCAAGAATGTCAACATTGTGAACTTTAGAAGACTTCTTTAAAAGGAGCGGGAACAGTTGCTGGCAGAAGGGGAAGACAACAGACTCAGGATTCCTGATCAAAATCTGAATCAAAGGAGACAAGGCCTTGGGAGTGACACTCAACCTATCGAATCTAGTCATCCATTGCCCTTTGTCTCTACCCAACCGAAAAAGGGATCATGATGTCTATACATAAATATTCTTTTGTAATAGTTATAGGAAATACTTGTACAATTATTCTTTTTATTCATACAAATACAATAGAGTAGATAGAAACCATTTGTTTGTATAAATATAGTTTTTGGTTTTGACATCATCATCAGTGCATTAAGTAAATTTATGGTTATCAAATTGATAATCATAAATAGGGGGAGATTTTTAGTCATAAATGATGATGATGATGTTTATAGAATAAAATTGTGCATCTGTAAATACTTATGGTATTCAATACACCTAAGTATCCGCACAAGTTTTGCTTCCACTGATGATCGATCTGATCATCAGGGGAGGATATACTCTTCACTATGTCAAGTCTTCAAGGAAACTTCTAAGGGCTTGATATGTGAAGAGGAATGTCTGTTGTTACTCAAAGATAGTTAAAGTATTCTGCACATCAGACATTCCAAACAAACTCAACAAAGCTTCAATGATTAAAAACCATCAGGGGAATCCGTCAGGGGAACCCATCAAGAGATGACAAAGGCAAATCAACCCGTCAGGGCATAATCAAGACATGTCAACCTATCAGGGGAAGACATCAGGGTATGACAGTGTCAAGCTAACTCGTCAGGGGGAATGCTCAGCACTGCATCAGGGGAAGCCATCAGTGTATGTCATGAGTCATAACATCAGGGGATTTGGAAACACTTAGTAAACTTAAGTGAAGTTTGAAGCACTGATCCAGTCTTTGACAAGACTTGTCATCAGGGGATCCAGAAGCACTGATCAAGTTCATATCAGGGTTTGCCATCAGTGGATAAGTTATGACTGCATACATTCGTCATCATGTCTTACACGCAAATCAATGAAGCTTGTTACAGAAGCAAGAGAAATAATCTGGAAAGATATCTCTTGAAGTTTGTTGGTCCAATGACAACTCTCAAACATTAAATGCACACAGATCAGGGGATGAAAAAGAAGTAACTAAAGTAGCAGCAGTCTGACACATAGTTCCAAAAGGACAACGATGTGACATATATGCGGCAAAGTTGAAAAGAGCAGCACGTCTATACACGTGGTTTCAATTACTGATCTTTTATATATGCAACAGTTCTCATTTCACAAGATAGGTAATCCATCATATCAACAAGCTTAGAAGCACACAAGTCACTAGAGCAGCTTTGTAATATATCTTGAGAGAAATATTTCAAAGAAAGTTAGAAGCTAGTAAGTGTGAAATAGAAGTTGTAATTCATTACGGAATTTGTAGCTGATTAAACACAGTTTTGATTAACCAGATTTCCAGAAAAACCTTAAGTTTTAATATGTCACATCCGTGTCCCAAATCGTATATTCGTGAACATGCATTCCATTTGATATTTGACATTTGCATTGTTTTTATTGCATAAACAATAATATATCAGTCCATATAGATTAAGAATACATCATTTAGAAAGCAAGCATAATTAGAACGCTTTTAAAAGGAGAGTTAGGATGTCAAAAATGCAGATTTCGTTTAAGGGGGTAATTAGCGGTTATTATGAAGCTTTTGTGCCATTTTGCAATTTCATATTAGTTGAGACCCTTAGTAGAAAAAGTAGAAATCTGCACCTACTTTTGGCTGCATTAGGCTGCTGTCTTCAAGTCAAAAAAAGGAAAAAAAAGGGGTGGGCAGCCTTGTTTGACCAAACCAAGCACCTTGCCACCTCATGCTTGGTTTGGACTAAACAAGAAGCCACTAGAACATGAGGGATAGCCCATTTTCGGCTGGAGAACACTTAGAGAGACAGAAATCAGTAGGAACAAGAGAGAACAGGGGAGAACAAGCTGAACAGATTTCCTAGCATAGCAGATTTTCTAAGTTGTGCAGTTTTGCAGCTGATCAAGTGAGTTCTTCCCTTCCTTTCTTTTGTGTTTAATAACCTTTCTTTTGGCTAAAAGAAAATAGTTTCTGCAGCTGAAATTAGCTTTCTGCTGCACATAGAATCTGCTGCACTTAGCTTGCTGCTGTTGCTGAAATTAGTATTCTGTTGCTGCTGCAATTACGTTTTCTGCTGCAGCTAGCCTAAGTCATGCATCATAGCAATGTTTCATGCATATAGTTGGTACTTAAAGCATGGTGAACAAGTATTAAACATGTCAATATGTGTTATAGGAGAAGAGAACTTCGGGGGCAGCGAGAGGGGAGTTCAACAGCGTTAGTTGCGCTGAATTTGTGAGTAAACCCATGGTATACTTATGTGTTATATTTGTGTATCTTGGATGATATATGATTGTTTGCTTATTGTATCATGTCTATATGGGATTACTTGCTGTGTTTGATGAGTTAAATGTGTAATTGACAGTTTGGTGTACAAGCTGAAAATATGCGCTATTGGTAATTGTAGTGATCCGAACTATATTTGGAATGTTATCAATATGAGGAATTATGTATATGAGCTATTGGTACTGAATTGAAATGAGAACTATATGTATATTGTGCATTTGATTTCATATGACTTAAAGGAAATGGTATGGCTGATGTGTTCAGGTATTTGCAAATATATTGGTTATATTGGTTACATGAGAACATAGGTGGACTAAATGCTGTACGAGGTGAAAACCCGTATGAGCCACCTCTGGGATCCATCCTATTACACTGGCTGGCCAGCAATTTATTTGATTAAACCTACGGGTTCATACTGTTGGTTATTGGAAAGATCTTTGTGATCTGTATACAGGAATTCCCGGGGCAATACTCTGACATATCGAGCCATTATCGGAAAAAGAAAAGAATATAGCATTGCATATTTGATATATCTGGACTGATTTGAGTTATATGAATTATATATGTAAATTGTATGATATGGTTGGGGTTTACTCATTGAGTTGCGACTCATATAAAGCGCTAAATGTTTCAGGTTGTGCAGTATAGCTTTTGAGCTGTTTTGCAGCTTTGTGCATACTTCGACGCAACAGAGGTCGGGAAGTCGTGATCACACTCTCTCTCTCCAGTCCATTTGTGCATATAGTTTTTCTTAGAATGTATATTTCGGGGCTGATTAGGATTTTGGCTTGTAATGTATAAGATATGTTTTGTATAATAGGTTGTGTTTATGTTGTTTAGAAATGTCTAATATTTCAGATCGTATTTGTTGAATTTAATGACTTGTTGAATATGGTATTTGAAATGTAATTGTTGTTTATTTGTTATTCCAGTTAAGTCTTTACATAATAGATCTATTTTAACTTGAATACGTGTGGTCATCTAATTATCTGTTATTATTTTTCTAAGTATTGTAGTTGTTTCTCTTTGTGCAAAAAGTTGAAAAAGAAGAAAAAATTTTGAGTGTTTGTATCCCCCCCCCCCCCCTATTACAAACACTTGAGGTTATTTTATTCTAACAGATAGGCAAAAAGAGGGATAAAAAGGGTACAACCTACCTTATCTTCACTAGGTGACACGTGGCAGAGCAAAGGGAATGTGCGACCTAACTATCACCGAGAATGCGACACGTGGTAGTACTACAAGCCTCCCTCAAAATTTAAAGCATACGACCTATTTCCTCTTGACGAGGTGCTACGTGGCGATCAAAAGGTAGTGAAATGAGTTAAAACCCCTAGGTGATGCCACATGACGCATGATGGGAATAGGTACGACCTAACACTTAACCACGAGTTGACACATGGCAACATGAAAGAAGGTGTATTTGATAAAAACATATGAACTCAGGTCTCACGTAATGACTACACCTGGCGAAACAAGGAGCATGTACAACCAATATAACTTATGACCAATGGTGTCACTAGAATGCGACATGTGGCACACTCTGGTGATGCTGCCTTTTAATTTTTTAAAATTTTTTTAATGAAAATTAATTTTAATAAATAATTTCTAATTGATTTTATTAATTAAAAAAATATGGGGCAAATGATATGGATAGTGATCCATTTGACATAATTAATGTAACCCAAGTTGTTGGGCCAGTCCAAATAGACCTATAAAGGCTACAACCCATTAATAAAACTTTCTAGTATTAGCTTGATACATGCTAAATAATATATTCAAATTAGTAGTCTGCACTAATTTAAGATATGATCAAAGAGGTCCAATTCATATTCTAAATCTATTTCTCTATTCAACTATTATAAATCGATGTTCTCACTTATTGGTGGTCAAGTATACAATCTTTTCCTATAAGATTACTCTCTTTCTAATAAAACTTATTTCCACGTCGAAGAATCTTCCAAGGTTTGCAACTCCTTAGAAGATTTATGTACAGGTTTTACGGAGTGCGTACATTATTGATCGGCATTTGACATCGTCAAAGTAAATTGACACATTAGGGAGGATGATGGTAGTATGTCAAGACAATTAATGTGTATATTAATGTGTGTCGCTATCTTATGCTTAGACCGTTCATCAAATTACAAAAATAAGTGAAAAGTTTTACCTCATTGATCATTGACTACCTCCTCTATCTCCTTTTAAAATGATGAAGTATGTGTTTTAAACTTTGTAGAATAAAAAAAACTCTACAAGGTAGATGGGTGTGTTAGTATGTGTTGGTCGACGAGTGTCATGATTGAAACGACCGAGTGGTCGACGATCTTAATCAATCGGATGGATCAATCTGATTCAAATTTCAAAACATTGTGTTAGGTCCCAAAGGGTAAAAATACTAGAAGGGGGGGGGGGGGGGGGTTGAATAGTGTTTTTCAAAAATTAAGACTTGCTTAGAAAACTTTACTGAATTAAAACACTTATAGATTATAAAAGAGTTTCTTATGTTTTCAAAGAATTTTGCAGCGGAAATTGTTTAAGCAAAGTACCCCTTAGTTTTTGTAGCAAAGGTTAATGGCTATAAGTAGCAAAGATAGTAAGTCTTTGCTGAAAGAGTTCAGCAGGACTAAAGCAAAGCACAGCAAAGCAGGTAAGCAATATAAAAGATAAGCAGGAGTAAAGATAGAATTTTTATAGTGGTTCGGAATAATCCTACTCCACTCTTCTTCTCTTTTACTTGAGAAGGCTATCACTAGAACTTGTTCACACAGAACAATCAACAGGAGGACACTTAGTCCAATTTACAATAGGTCACTTAGACCAACTTAGCAGGAGGACACTTAGTCCAATCTAGTCACACAGACTCTAGGAAGATTTGAGAAAATCTTGCTTGCTATCTTCAAATAGATTGCTCCTTAGTTGAGCAAATAAATAGCACTTGTTCAAGCTTAGTGATCTCTTGCTGTAGTCTTTAAGATGTCAGAGAGTTTTGTTCAGTTGGAGGTAGTTGGTTCATTGATTAGTCATAAATGAAATTTATGACTTCTATTTATACTTCTCCAAAAGAACTATCCGTTGGAGATTTGAAATAGATCCGTTGGAGTGTACTGTCCTTGATGTGACTTGTACCTTTATAGCAGTCCTTGCTTAGTTCAAAAAGGTTAGCCGTTATTTTGTCTTCTAGTGCCCTTTAGAAGAGTTTCCTAGAAGTTGACTAAGCAGGGGTTAAGAAAACTTTTCTGACAATCTTTACTTTGATAAGCAAAGGATCTTGCTTACTAAAGTCCTTGCTTATTTCCATTCTAAGCAGGACTATACTTGGAATATTCTAAGTGCATAAAGGTCCTTGCTTATTTCCATTCTAAGCAGGACTATACTTAGAATATTTCTTGCATCTTCAGCAACCTTCTTCAGCAGACTTCAATGGTGATCAAAACTCCTTGCTTAACTAAGTAGTATATGCACCTAACAAGTTGGATATTTTTCTAAGTCCTTTTACAACATTTAAGCAATGACTATATTACATCATCAATTCTTATATACTAAATAAAGAATAATCATTTAAGCAAAGATTATATAAGCAGGGGTGTAACAACACATTGGTCTATCGAAAAGGGCAAGTTCATTTAGACTCTGTTTGTTTCAAGGATGTTTTTTGAAGAAAACATTTTATGGAAAATACTTTCTAGGAAAATGTTTTCCGAAAAAATCATTTTTAAGTGTTTGATTGATAATATGAGAATGATACTGAAAATTTGATTCTTTATGTTGTTGCTATTACTATATTATTATAATGATTGATGGTGATGATCATTTTAATATAATTATATATATATATATATATATATATATATATATATATATATATATCCTTATGTTCTACAATTATTATATTATTAAATATGTGGTTTTATTTATTTATAACAAAAATTAAATTTGTTATGTTATTATTCTTTTTATTATTACTAGTGTTATGAGATAATACATTACTTATTAATTATCACAATTAAAATTTAAAACTATTCCTACGATTACTATTTATCTTATTAGCATGTTATCATATTATGCTATTGTTATTACTTTTATATTATTAGATTTTTATAGTATTACTATTGTTATTAGTTTTATTACATTATTATGTATATACAAGTTATTATCATTTATTTTTAATAATTATTTTATTTTATTTTTTAGACTAAATATTTATTTATTATTATATTATTATATAAATATTTATTTATTTAATAATAATTTATATTATTTAATGCTATAATGTTATTTTATATCATAGTTATTATTATTAAATATATATAAAGATAAAACTCCAACAATTTCTGTTAAAAGTTATAGTATTTGATGATGATGTATAAACATTTAGAATTGTTAGATTTATAATTGTACAAGTACTTGTAGTAGTACACTATGAGAAAATACTATTAGAGACTATAAGGAATGCATTTGGAGAGTTCAACAAAAGTTGAAGTTAGTCAAGCAGAATTAGCCTATCGGAGAATAAAAATTAGCCTATCGGAGACTAAGAGTTAGTTTGTTAGAGACTATAGAAATTAGTCTATCGGACACTAAAATTTGGCATGTCAGAGACTAACAAAATTAGCCTGTCAGAGACTAAAATTTTAGCATGTCGAAGACTAAAGCTTGCACTATCAGAGCCTAATATTAATGTGATGGCCCCAAAAATCCCACACTAGACTTTGGGCACCGTCAATAATTGACAAAAGAAAAGTAATAACATCCAAACACACATATCATTAAATTTAGAGAAATAATTAGAAATCTCTATTACATTAACCCAAAAATAAATGTCTAATAGGGAAATCTATGAGGGGTCCACACAGGCTTTACAATCTAAACATTTCAATAATTGTCTCACGTTTCACTCTTCCCCTGAATGCCATCCATAAGAGGGCGATCAGGAAACATTCGTCATGTCATTCTCGTCTTGCCTTTATCAGACGGCTCGACCTTCTCGCCATATCCTGTAAAACATTTGATAATAGAAACATGAGCGATTTACGCTCGCAAGTATATAAGCAAGTATTGGGTGAGCTTTGAAAGAGGAAAAATTTATTAGGCTTAAGTGTTTATAAGGTTCGACGGAAACAATGTCAACATCTTTTAATAACTTGGAGAAAAATGAATTCTAGGGTCCCCAAGTGATAACGAGAGATTTGAACCTTTTCTTAAAAGAATAAAGAATAATTTTCCATGCATTTTATAACCATGTCCGTTTGGCGTACGTGCCCTTAGGAACATCATATCAAATAGTATATCAGTTGGCTAGCCTAACTACCGTCTATCTTCATCATAATGACATACGTAGTCAATGCAAAAATATTTTATTTGCGAGGGTTCGATTACCGATACCTCGGTTTCTGTCCCTTATAGATACTAGGCCCAGGATGCCAGGCAGATGCATCTCACTAGCCTTTAATTACCCACACGGATATACTTTACAAGTATGGGGTGAAAATAAGTTTTTTTTTTCTACATCCATATAGGATTTACTTTGGCGTGTTAGCGAATTTGAATAGCTAACAGTCGCCCAAGGATACTTGATTCTAGTACAATATTTTTCACGTACATCAGATCAAATGATCATACGTTACTTATTTTTGAAGAAATTAAATCATGAATATTGACAAAATAATATATTGAATACATTACGTATATCGAAAGAAATGATCAATAAGTCCGTCGTCACTCTATAACACTCAAATCTCTTAGCGAACGCTAATGTAATCAAAAGAAAGTAGAGTGAGTATATACTTGCCTTGAGTCCTTAGCAAAACTTAGAATTTCTAACTCGCATAGACAATAAATCTGTAAAGCATGTACATACAATAACATAAGAAATCTCAATTTAATTACATATGAGGATGCACATGCGAAGTGTTCGTAAAATTCTCAAGTATGTGCTTGACTAAATAAGTCATCCTTCGTTGACTTGGGATTCAGTTGGATCCGAATCGGAGTCCGAGAAATTTGTGGACTTGATAACACGTCACTTATAGGCTCACAATAAATTAATTTTAATTATTAGAGGCCTTAGATTAATTAATTAATTAATTGTATTTGTTTAAATGATTTTATTAATCATTTAACATTTTTTAAAAATTGTTCCTTAATTATTATTTAATTGTTTTAATTAAGTCATAATCATTTCTTAATTAAATCTTAATCATAAAAGATTTATAGATCTTTTATCATTTATAAAACATTTCTTCTTAAATTATTATTTAATTTCTTTAATTAAATAATAATTATTTATTAATTAAATAATTTATTTCTTAATTACTTTTGAATTAAATAATTTATTGATCATTTAATAATCATTTAAAATTTATTCATTAATTATTATATAATTAAATAATAATTGGTCTTGATTTATTAATTTAATTAATCAAGAATTACTCTTTAATAAATCTTAGCTTAAATGATTTATTTAATCATTTACTATAATTCTAGAGTTTATTCCTTAATTATTATTTAATTATTTTAATTAAATAATAATCATTTATGAATTAATGATTCGTCACTTAATTATGATAATTAAGAGACTCTAACATCATAAATTAATTTGATTTTTAAATTATAAAAATTTTAATCATATAAAATTTTATTTACATGTCAAAATAATTATTCAAAAATCATTTATTGAACAATTTAAAATGCATAGGTATTTTATTATTTTTATTTTATTTTTAAATTTGGATTGGGTCAAAATAAAATAAAGTGAACTAGATCGGATGAGGCCAGAATGGGTCAAACCGTGTTGGGTCGTAGACCGGGTCGGACCAACCTGTCCTCTTCTTCTTCTTCTGCAGATTAGGGTTTCGGCGGAGTCGCGACTGCCAACCCCAAAACTGTCACGGATGGTGCATTTTCGGTGGTGGGGACACCGTCATGGCCTTTGCCATAGGCGAATGTACCCTATGCTTCATTCCGCAACCTGAAACTGGCGGGGGCGAGGTTTCGCAGTCCGCCGCCAACAAGCCCGCCATTAATGGCGGCGAGCTCTCGACCAAGCTTCAAAATCTCCATTTCTTCATCATTTTTGACGATTCAAGCATGGATTTGAAAGATTAAGCACCTAGAAACTTATTTATGCAATCTATTTCAAGTTTCAACAACAAAATCACAAGAAAAATAAAAAAGAAAAATCAGGTGTTTAGAAGCTTCCGTCGAACAAGAAAACACATTATGCTTGACCATTTCTGAAATTATTTGAGGCAAAATGAAGCTCTTAACAGTAGGAACAAAGTTACAAAATCAATTTGAACAAATAAAAAGTATCAAGTCGAGATTTCGATTTGCAAAAACTAGGGTTCATGTGTTCTTCAAATATTTCTTGAATTTTCATTTTTATTTTGAATAAACTTTAAAAATCAATAACTCACAAACCATAAATTCTATGCACATGTGTGATACATGAAAATGATACTGAAAAAAATATTCTACACAATGGTAGAAACAAAAATGACAATGAATGTAAAAATAAGAGAGCAGTGGGGTACCTCTTTAAAGATTTTATGGATAAAATGCCAAAACTTCAATGATTTTTCTTAAATGAAAATTTTAGATTTTTTTGTGAAATATTTGTTGGAGAAAATGATTTGAAGTAGAGGTTGGGGTTTGGTTATAATGGTATATTTATATAACCTTCAATTCATTTTTGACTATTAGATTAGTTTTAAAAAAATTACTTAGATTGGTAAAAAAAAAATTCCCTTGTTTTTGTCATTTAGGGATATGCTTAAATTTTAAATTTAATTAGTGTTTAACTTGATTTGTTTAGCTGCTAATTGAATTTTAATGGTTATGCATTGATTTAATCCATAAGCTGAAAAGTTTACTTGCACCGGTGAGGTAAAGAAAATGTACTCATACGATTATTATTACGATTAACGTTTCATAATTTTTATAACGTGATGTTCGTTATAATTTGTCGTTAGTGAACGTGCGCACGTCGATTTGCGTGAAATGCACGTATACCTATTTGTAAAATCTATCGATCGTTAAATGCAACGAAAATTTCATAATAAAATAAATTTAGTTGAAATACGTTTTATTTAAATTTTCGGTTTCTCACAGTTAAAACTACTAGAGTATAAGGCAAAAATTCTCTATTGCATTGAAGTAGCCTTGAGAAGATTTGATCATCGCCAAAGTCAGTTGGGTAGCGCCAAACACAAAATGATTATTACCAAAGTTGTCGGGCAAATTAACAACAACGCCAAACTCAAAAAGACTATCGCCAAAGTCGTCGAGTAATCCACAACATCAGGGGATAGGTGTCTTGACATTAGGGAATAGGTTTCTCTTCATCAAGTGATGAGTTTCTCAGCACTAGAGACTGTCCATCAGGGGATAAATGATCAAAGATGACTGATAAAGTTAAGGTGGTGAAATTAAGATAAGGATGGTTGACCAATAAGGAGAGATTGGCTGTCAAGGAAGTTTCAAGGAAATAAATTTTACATACACACACATGAGTATAAAGACTGCAGGTATGAACACCACAAAATAACTTATAGAGATAAGTTATACTTACATACAAGCATGCGTATAAAGCTGCAAGCGTAAAATTTGCAAGCCGTAAGTAGGAAAAACTGCAAAAATAACTTATGGAAACTAGAAGAAGAAATTCATTGAAGTTGGATCAATAAAGTCCAGAGAAACCCATAGAGATAAGTTATATATTGTTGATAACTTATCTTAGGAATTTTAAGAAGAAAATAGGGAGCTGATGTAGTGAATATATACCAAAAAAGTCACATAACAAGCTGACATGCAAGGGAGGCCGTATAAAAAAGAAAGTTGTGTGACAGAGCTGCAAGTACCAATAAACAACAAAAATACTTTTGGTAACAACTTAGAATAGAAGTTTGGAGAACATGGAAGTTGTGTCTATAAATAGATAGACCAGCTGAGGTAAAATAGATATTTGAGATTGAGAATTATCTGAAAATCTGAGAATATACATTTTTGAGAATCATACATCTCAGAACACATATTATCTCAGATAACAGCTGTAATTATATTACAGAAATTGTAGCAAGTTTTCATAACTTGAGAGAAACTATAAATCATTTTTCTAGAGTGTAACTGTTATTTTAAACAGAGATTGTCTGCAACTGGTAATCACTACCAGAGAAAATTGTAAAGATTCAAATTGATTAACAATAAAATACATACTGTTGATTAATATTCATATATTGCAATTTGTTTTATTGTTTTAATTATTTTATCATATTAGTAAGGTGTTTTAACTATTCTTAAATTTTAAATTGTACTAAACCGTTTAATTCAAAAAAAAGTTAGAAATTGTATTCAACCCTTCTTCTACAATTACTCTAGGGGACAAACAATTTCTCCGGAAAACATTACAAACAACTCCACCAATTTTTTCGAAAAATATTTTCTCCTTTTAAAGTCCATAAGTTATTTTCAGAAAAGTTTAAGAAAATACAAAAGAATTGTAAAAACATTTTTCTTTTTTCTCATTTTCTATAGACATCACAAAACAAACTTCGAAAAATATGAAAAATATTTTCTAATAGATCATTTTTCGTGAAATAAATGGAATCTTAATTAAAAATTTCAAGTCTTGGTAATGTAATAAAAATTATTTGGAGCACTGTTTTTAAACGGACCCGTTTGAAGTGTAGTCTAAATTAGTCGAAATAAATGGATAACGAATCTAAGTAAAAACAAAAAAAAAAAAAAATTTAAGAACTGTTAGGAGAACACCAAAATTTTACTAAACAAGATTTATGTCTCACCGAATAAGAGGTTGGACTCTGCAGGTTCAATTTGAACTCTCCACGCAGGCAAGCAAAGGAACTTGACACGCAGTTCAAGGTAAACCATTTCTTCTATGGTTCCCAACATTAAAACTTGATGTCATAAACTCTTCTTCTTTATTGTGAGATCATTTTGTTATTTTTTAATGATCAGAGTTCACATCCATGGCTTCAGAAGTGGGATTTTCGGATTCAATTAAGCCCCGAGGTTCAAATTTTCTTGTTACTTATTTAATTGCTTGCGTGATTTTGAGTTGTATACTTCAAATTAATTATTCTCTCAGTTCGTCCGTATTAGTATTTCAGGATTTTGTGCTTGTTTTGATTTTACTAGTCGATGTTCTTTCTGGGAAGAGATCGAAATAGAAAAGGTTAATGCCGAACACCCTCATCTGTAAACTTTAACTTTTATGATGCAAGTTTTTAGAGTTGGTTGTAGTCAAACCAAAAGATAAAAGGTGCGCGGTTGAAATAGAAACTGATCCAAACTTTATTAGCTTTTTTGTGATTAACCCATACAAAAAAAATCTCTTTTTATACTTTACTCCTAACTAGTTTAAAACTTGTGCACAATACATGTAATTTTAATTTTTTTATAATTAATTTGATTATATTTATTTTTGTTTGAATAGATTAGTGTAATTAATAATATATATTATAATTGATTTAGTTAGATAATCATTTTTAATCACATAAATTTGATTAATAATTAAGTTTATTATGATGAATTTATTTGTTTAGTTTGAAAATGAGTTCGCTTCAATCAATCTAATTCGTAAAAGGCTATTGTCAATTAATATATTAGAATAAATAGATAGATTGATTGATAGATAAATATAGATAGTCTGCAAATGAGCCTACCCTCGATTAGTCCAATTCGTAATTAAGAATAAATAGATAGTGTGACGACCCCAAAATCCCTCACTGGATCAGGGTTTCGTCAAAAGAAGGAAAAGATAACCACACATCCATTCATATAATAATTACTGAAAGAAATGATAATAAAGAGTTATTACAACCCAAAATATTACATATACAGTGGAAGCTATTCTATCTGTATGCTATAATACAAAACATCACTTCTCAGATCATCTTCCTTTCTTCCCTCCTTATTAGCATTACAAGGCTAGCTATCCTCAGTAACTGATCATTTTTGCCTTTCCCTTGTCTAAGGGCTCAACCTTTATATTCTGTCCTGCTAGACATTAAAATTCAACAAGAATGAGCGATTTACGCCAAGCAAGTATATAAACAATTTGGGAAAGCAAATCTGGAATGTTTCAAAGAATTCAATTCTGCTAAGAGGCTTAGTGAATCAATACCAGTGCCTCAGAAATCTTTAGGGAATCTTTAGGATTACTGATGATAAACAATTGTGTAATCCTTCTTAAAACAAAGCATAACTTCCTTGAAGTAAAAATATCCATCGGGGGCTAAAACCGCTGGATCTGCTAACCATATGGTATACAGTTGGCCTAACTGTGCCCGTACGATCCCTCCTTGTGTGAACATACGTAGTCACTTAAAATTCCTCTAGGTCAGGTGAAGAACAAATCAGCACCTTTCCTTTCCTCTAGCCATCCATGTGGCATAATCATTCAAGGAATATAGCATTCTCATTTATTGCACAGATATAACATTGAAAAATAGCTGAAAGAGCAAAGCTTCTTTATATCCATGCATTTTTATTCATATCATGCTGGCAGAAATTAAAGCATAGCATTACGATTCATAAGGAAATTAAATATCATAACTTTGTGTGCTTTGGATCAATTGATCATGCGCTTGACTGAAATAGGCATAGGAGTGATAATATACTTGCACCAACTTGCAATAAACATAAGATTGTAAATATACTTGCCTCGGTCCTTTACAACAAAGTTTCAAATTCAACTTACTGGTGAGTGAAAGATTCTGTAAATTATGCAAGTAATATTTGAATACTTTAATAAGAATTTATGAAAGAAAATATGTATGTGATGTCCTTAGACTTTATTGTTTTAAAGAATAACATCATAAAATAATTTTAAGAAAATAATATTTTATAGCCTTGATAACAGACTATGCATCGGAGACTAAGGAATAACGTCATCAGGGACTAAAAACTCATCAGGGACTGATGACGTCATCTTAATTCTATCGGAGATTAAGGGTGACGTCATCGGAGACTAACTTCTCATCAGAGATTGGTGACGTCATCAGGGACTAGACTTTAACCTATCGGAGACTAAAGCTGACGTCATCCGAGAGTAAGTAACCCGTCGGAGACTAATGACGTCATCAGAGACTAAACTTTAGCCTGTCGGAGACTAAAGCTGACGTCATCCTCAGAGATTAACAGAATATCTCATCAGAGACTACGAATATCTCGTCAGAGATTAAGAATATCTCGTCAGAGACCAACCATATCTCCTCAGAGATTAACAGCATCTCATTAGGGATTAACAACATCTCATTAAAGATTAACAACATCTCATTAGAGATTAACCTTAAAGCTTGTTTCTGCTACGATGGAAGGTTTATCATGATCAAACTTAACCTAGGATGACTCATGGAGATGCAAACGAATATGAACCTAGCATAAATCTTTAATGCTATGCACGAAAGAACTGAGTAGGGTTCCAGATTCTTACCTCCTTGTTTTTAAGGGTGAAATCAAAGCTGTTCTGAAAATAATTTCCGAGAGAAAAACTTGAAAATTTATGGAGATGGTATGTTTAAACGAAACTCTGAAGAGAGAAATTTTGGTAAAGGAAATTAAAATTTCATCTCGAATGAGGTATTTATAGAGCTCAAAGGCAGTAAGCTAAGGTTACACATTAGAATAAAATGATTGGTTAACTTGGACGGTATAACGGCTGTTCATCATGACTTCCTAACAGCATATAGCTACTGTCCTACATGCATGAAAACTTAGCCACCTAAACAGTTTCTAATCAAACACGTAATCACCCAAGTTACGTAACCCTCTCTTCTTCCTCCGAGCTGTACAATATAATCTTATATGGGATTTGCTAATCCCCTTTTTGATACCTTTTTGGAACTTACCCTCATAATCATGGGTATCACACTATCATAAAAATTTTCATTGTAGATATGAATTTATCATTCATATATAAAAAGGAAATCTTCCATGCAAAAATATAATAGCACAAATAAAATTATTATTATTATTATTTATCATAAAATACATTTTAGAAAAAAAAAAAATTTCGGGTTCTCACAGATAGATTACTATAGACACGATCGGCCAAATTCATATAATTAGATAGATTAATATTGACAAATAAAATTAAAGAATACTCTTGAACATGTTTTACAATAGACATGATCAGCTCAGTTTGTATAGTTAAATAGATTAATATCGTCAAATAAAATAAAAGAGTCCTTGTAAACGTGTTCTCTTGTTGTGAGTTAGTAATTCACAATATTAGTATAGATAGATTAATCTCTCTCTCTCTCTCTCTCACACACACACACACACACACCACCAGACACACCCTACTTATCTAGTTGAATCTGACAGTCTGGGCAGTTGCATTCTGAACTTTATGGGTGATAGCGAATTCTGATGAATTCTCAAAATTTATGTTTCCATTTTAATTAAGGAGAAAGCAAATATTGTAAACTATTTATAAGTATTACAATATATAGTACAAAACATGTAATTCGCTATTTTGAGAATTCATGTATCTCATATAGGAATGAGTTCTAGAATTTGAAAATATGGTATAAAGAAACTGAAGTGTACTCTTTTTTCTGGAGGAGAGAGTGTGCCAGTTTTATCATGAAGTTGCTAGATTGATTTTTCTCCTTAATTAGTGTGCATATGGCTTGGGAATTTAGCATTGGTAATTTGAAGAGTAGCTCCTTGATTTTTTCGAGAAGGCTTTTTGACATTCTTCATTCCACAGGAACTCGTTCATTATGCACCTTCAAATGGACCAACTTTGAGGCATAATTATTCTCTACATAGTATGTAGAGAATAGATTGGAATAAATAGAGGACAAAATTGATATCATACATTGAGTTTATACAAGGCTCAAAGACCGGGATCTAATGAACAAAGTTGTTTGATTAAACTATAAAAGTTTGTCTTGCACTGAGTATGTAGAGAATAGATTGGAATAAATAGAGGACAAAATTGATATCATACATTGAGTTTATACGAGGCTCAAAGTCCGGGATCTAATGAACAAAGTTGTTTGATAAAACTATAAAAGTTTGTCTTGCACTGAGGATGTTTCAAACACATTTTGGGTTTCTATAGACCAGTATGTGGTTGAAATACTTGCTTCTCAAAGTGGACACTAGTATAGGTCAGGCATCCGACTGCGGAAAGTGCACCACCTGCGTGGGCAGGTGACGGGAGCAGGGCCGTGGTTGCTAACACATCGCAAGTCGCAATGGTGCTTTAGGTGCTACGTCCCTCAGACCCTTAGCCTTGAGCCAGCCCTGGTTTGTTCTATCCCTTTGGATCAGTTTGGTTCGCGTGCAGCTCTTCTTACCCTTAACATCAGAAATTTATTTTCATGTGATCTGGGCCATTGAAATTTAAAATCGATTGGATTTCGCCTATACAATCCGTGAAGAGATGCGTCTCTTCAGGTTTCTGAGAAACTGAGAAGTTTCATTTTTTCAAGACCAGATTTCAGTAATCATATGCAGCTCTTCTGAAAAGGTTTATACCTTTTCTGATTGCATCTTCCTCTATAAGTTCCTGGTTCTAGTGAGGGAAAACATACTTAATATTCTCATAATAGTCTCTCTGTATCTATTCATTATCACAATTCTCAGAAGTGTCTTTGAATATCAATGGGTGCTACCTTGTGATATTCTTCCTGGTTTGCTTTTTGAAGCCAGGGAGGCTGTTCACCTTTTATCATACAGCACCATAGGAGGCAAAGAAAGTCTTAAGGACTGTATATTTGATACATGCTTTCATTCTTTTCTTCTCCATTTCTGCAAGTTTCATAAGAGTCCAGTGCACTATTTTCTTAATGTTTTTTGCAACTTTTAGCTCTCTTATTTACTTTGAAGTTAAAATTGAAGTAGTTCAAGCTTTAAACTGTGTTAGGTAATTCTACCTAATTGCTGGTGTTTTTCTTTTCCATTAAACTTTTTGTGCAGATGTTTGCATTGTTGGTGTTGCACGAACACCAATGGGTGAGTTCCTTGGTTCTCTCTCGTCTTTGTCAGCTACCAGGCTTGGTTCTATAGCTATTGAATGTAAGATCACTAGATAAACTTCCATTTTGAGCTTTGACTTCTAGATGTCGTTTGGTCTTGATATTTTAAGTTGAATTAACGCAACATTCTAGATGCCCTTAAGAGAGCAAAAATTGATCCATCGCATGTGCAAGAGGTCTTCTTTGGAAATGTTTTAAGTGCAAATTTGGGTCAAGCGCCTGCAAGACAAGCGGCATTAGGTGCAGGAATACCTAATACAGTAATTTGCACCACCATCAACAAAGTGTGTTCTTCAGGGATGAAAGGTGGACTTTCTATCCATATAATCTTCATTCTTATCATCCAAAAATAATTACTCAACACGTTTTCAAATTTCTTCAACACAGCAATAATGCTTGCAGCCCAATCTATCCAGTTGGGTGTCAATGATATTGTTGTGGCTGGCGGAATGGAAAGCATGTCTAATGCACCAAAATATTTAGTAACATCAAGGTTAGCTTTCTCGTCGATAATTCACTAAAGTTTCTTTTCTTTATTTTTTGTCTGATTTTCTTTCAGGAAATATTCTTTAAGGTGAAGATGAGTTTACCAAACTAATAGAGTAATAGATGTAATGTGGAGACTTGAAATCAACATATATGGGTTGATTATGTAGCAAGCATATATCCTTCTCCTCTCCATACTAGTAATCTTTCTTTTGTGTGTGTCAGTGTCAATTTTAAAGCTTTCCATGTGAGAAATTCCTTCTTAGAGCCTGATGTGTTAGTCACATCTTTTGGTAGTGTGCTGTAGAGTATATACCCTGATGTTGATTTACCTTAGGGGATGTGTATTGTGTATGACTGATGATAACAGTGCTAAGAAAGGCAGGGTGTGAGATTGTGGGCTAGCTCAAGTGGTAAGAGCATTCCCTTTCGACCTATAAGTCACGGGATCGAATCTCATTGAGTGAGAATTGGGTTAGCAGTAGGAGGGATTTCGCCGATCAGAAGAAAAAGAGAGAGAGAGAGGGAGAGAGAGAGAAAAGGCAGGGTGTTAGTTCTCATGCCTGCAATTTTTCATTGAGTTAATTATAGTTCCCTACAAATTACAATTGATCCAAGGGCATGTAACTTGACTCTTTTTTGTTCAACCTATATTTCTGAAAATGGTAATGGTAGAAAAGGAAGCTTCTATTACCAGCTGGAGTTCAGTTCAAGAAGCTTATTACTCTTATACTATCTATTTAACTAATACACCAAGGTCGATTTTTATTTTAGTAGGCATACAATATTCTCAAAAAATGTACAATATATAAGAGTAGAAGTACAAATTTATCCTCTATTGTTCCCCCTTCTTACTGGTGGTCCAGTTTCTAAGGCATGTTTGTACAAGTGGTTACGAATTCTTGAAAATTTTGATTATCCTCAATTTTCAGTAATAGCAAGTAATAATGTAATATCAGCAAGATGCTGACTGATTTTTGTCATGAAAACAGAAAGGGTTCTCGGTTAGGACATGACAATATCATTGACGGTATGCTCAAGGATGGGCTATGGGATGTTTACAATGATTTTGGAATGGGAATTTGCGCTGAGTTATGTGCTGAACAACATAGAATTACAAGAGATGAACAGGTAAGCTTCTAATATACTTTTCTTCTTCCTGGATTGTTGCATAAGTTGAATTATATAATGTTTGAGAATCTTCTTTAAAATATGTTGATAGTTCTGGTAAATAATTTGTTATCCTTCATTCAACGAACTCTATATAACTATCAGCATATCAAAATAGTAACGATGAGGAGAATAGAAATAATTTCCCTATTGGTTGCCGTCACTTTGTCTCGATATCATCACATGGTTGTTTTCCACAGTTAAACGGTGTCCATAAATTTTGATGTTGAATTGATATTTTATGATTTTGCCTTTGGAGGATTCTTATGCAATTCAAAGCTTTAGTCGTGGAATTGCTGCACAACGAAGTGGTGCTTTCGCATGGGAGATAGTTCCGGTTAGAATAGCATTCCTCTTCCAGTATAACAATATATATTTTTGGTGATATCTTAATTTCTCCCTGAAGTTATGGTGTTATACATGTAGGTTGAAGTTTCAGCTGGGAGTGGGAGACCTTCTATTATTGTCGAGAAAGATGAAGGACTAGAAAAGGTAAGTACCTTATTAATAAACTACTCGCATTGCACTTTAACAGTGATGTAACCTGGAAATTGCAGTATTTAAAGTTTAGTTGACTGTTTCAAATGTGTCCAGTATTTCTAATTTGCAAATCCCTTACAGAATTGATATCGGTAGGCCAAATAATTGGTCATCTTTTGGTTGCTTGTAAAGCTACTTACTTTCAATAATTATGTTCTCATGGCCTTATCCTTCATAACTTTTTATCCTTGCTCTCACATTTGGACAAAATCACAAATCTAATTTGTGCTTTAAGTTGCTTAGAATTAAACTGCAGCATGAACTTCAATAATGCTTTATTTCCTGTCTTGAATTGCTGCATATCTAACTTGAGGATTGAGTTTTTCTAATAATACTGCCCGTCAAAGTCAAAAGGTTTTTCCAAGCTTACCTTTTGATGGAAGATTCACCTTAAATGTTTTTGCTCTTAACTGAGAATTCCTTCATCTAGATTTATTCTGTAATTATTTACTGTCCAAGATAGTTTGTGATTTACATCTCAACTTCTTCAATTTCAGCAGCATCCAGAATACATTTTTCTTCTTTTTAAAAGAATTTGTCATCATTATTATCACTAATAGCTTTATTATATTATTTTGTTTTGATTCCATTCCTAGCCTTATCGGTTGTATGAAAATTTTATGTGTGTATGATTTGCAGTAGTTTATTTTAAACATTTAAAGATAACACTATGGAGAACAAAAGAAAATAATCATAGAATGCCAAAGAGAAGTCAGAAGAAGATTGAGTATTTAGATGGAGAATAGTTATTCAGAAAATGAACAGCAATACAGGGAAAAAAAACAATGTATGTAAATTGATGTGATAACCTATTTTGCTATTAATAGTAGTAATAATAATAAGACACGTGGTAAGCAATAGCACAACATTCAATTGCAAATAATATATAAAAGGAAAACAAAATACATCAACAATAAAAGCCTATAATTTCATAATTTTAAAATAAACATTTAGAAAGCTGTAATAAATTGAAAAATATTACTATACAATTAATACAAATAAGATCTACTCAATAGAATAACACAAATTTTATATTCAATAACAACGTAGAACAATTATACCATATGTTTAAAACATCTTTTGAAAAATTATAATTAATAACATAATTGTCTATTGGAACGAAAAGTAAGCTGGCCCCTGAACTAGATCTATTTGATTTATTTATTTTCTTGCAACATACTTTTTATCCAGTCTTTCTTAACTTTGTTGAAGTTTGCCAATGAGTTGACATCAATCATCTGATATTTAACAACGATTTCGTGGGAGAATGTTGTGTTCCATAGTCTCGTATCTATCACATTGTGTATTAAGAGGAGGTAATTGTCAACAAGCCTTTAAGAGAATATAAATTGTCAGCTTTCTACAGAAAGCTACAGAATTTGTGAGCATTGTTCATGCTGCAGTCCCGCAGCTGCTGGTTGTTGGAGAAAAAAGCCCAAAGATGCACATAGTGACCAGTCAATCGAATCGGTTAATTTTTTGTTCTTTAGAGGGGGGAAAAGGTAGGAGAAGTTGTTGCTGTTGTTTTATTGCTGCTGTGTTTCTCACTTTCTCCCTTGTGTTTGATAAAAGTGAGGTCTCAGATCTGTATCAAATAAAAGAGTTGCCAAATAAACGTCTGCAGCCCAAGCTTTCCGAGAAAGTTTAAATAAGCAGCTTAACTTTTATAACTCTTGCAAATTAGTCCCTGCAGCCTTCAAGGTTTCACAATTTAAAATTTGCAGATAATTTCCTTGGAAAAAGAAAATCTTTGCTCACTTGTATTGGATTTGAGAAAACAGGGCTTGTATTTCGAATTAGTTTGTTAAGAATTTGAACTGAAAGGACTCAACTATTTTGTTCTGAATATTCGAACCTAGACAATAAATGTTCATTACGTAATGGATGACTTGTGTGTCTCGGGTTCCAATAGAGGAGGCAAAAGATCTTATTCAAACTCCATATATTCGGCCAGACGACGATTTTGTACAGCGGAAGGAAGAGATTTAAGAGGTCCTAGAAGTGATAATGATTGTTGAAACTTGAAACATTGAAACTCACAAAAGTGACAATAAGAAGGTTGAAGTTAAACTTGATAGGTGAGATAATTTATGTTTTTGGATGGTGTATTTGACTACCAGCCTTCTTCAAAAACCTTGCTGATGTCACAATTATTTTCGACAATTGTGCTTACAGAATAGGCAAGTTAGAAGCTCAAGCACTACTGGAAGACTCATTTTGTGGTCATTATTCTTAATTACAAAACTCCCGGACGAGCTTTTGCTGGAGGAGAGAATAATCTGGATAGAAAAATGAAATTAACTGATATTTTTGTTAATAATATATATATTTTTTTAATAAAAGATACACGTATATATCAAATAAGAATAATCTAGGAATTTATAGTAGTAGATAGTTATTAGGAATTTTTTTCTTATTTATTTAATTAAATTGCTTATGATGTTAATTAAGCCTCAAGTTTTGGGGTTTCCTTATTCTATATAAGGAGACGTAGCCTCCTATATTGTTCATGAATGAACTTGTTAATCATTGTTATCAAAGCTGCGTGTTTTGTGGTTCTTGTCCTCAATTATCATTCGCTAATCTCATTATTCTTTCTTCTCTGGTAATTCCCTACAACAGCGTTGAATAAATAAATAAAGATTCTTGTGCTTAACTTGAGATGATGAGATCACCCTGCATAGTAAATTACAGTTTATGACACTGTTACAGCTCCTTTAATATTCAGCTTTTGTCATTTCACCACCACCTTTGCAAATAGAGAGTACTGATCATCCATATGGTACTCACAAATACATCCAAAATAACCAATGGATTGAAATTGATTATAATATCCACCATGCCATATCAATTGTGGGATTTAATGTTCCTTAAATTTCCTTCTTGTTTTTAATTTTCTTTCCATGTCTCTTACTGGATAGTTTGATGGTACAAAATTGAAGAAGCTTCGACCAAGTTTCAAGGCAAATGGAGGTTCTGTCACTGCTGGCAATGCTTCTAACATAAGGTGTGCGTGCATGTCTATTTGTATATTTATCTGCAGCAAAACTTGTTTTATGTTGCAGAACATGATCCGTTACTGTTTCTGTAATATGAATAATCAACTGTCTCAATCTTGGAACATAAGTGGCTAGACGGGAATTTTTCACATTTAGTTTTATTCTTCAAAGAGGCCCATCACGATAATGTTTTGGTATTGGTTCCATTTTTCTAGTCTAAGGGCGTCTTGAGGAACTACTTCTTTTTCCCCTTCTCTGACTTGTAAGTCATTCTTTACTGTGTATTTGTTTGTCTGTGACTCCTTTTTCTACTTAATAGTTGACAAAGAAGTCATTTTTTAGAAGAAAGATTTAGTTACTTCTGACTTGTAAGTCATTTTTGGAGAAGTTTGGTTAAATTTAAATACTTTTACTTAAAAGTCGCAACTTGAAATGACTTAGAAATCAAAAGTAAAGAACGACTTGGAAATTATAACTAAAAAGTAGTTCACAAACAGGGCTTTACTATTGAGTATGTTTCCTTATTATTTAATGTTGGTGCTACCATTTGTTAAATTTACCATTGATGGATCTCTTTCACGAACAGTGATGGTGCAGCTGCATTGGTCCTTGTTAGCGGAGAGACGGTACTTAAACATGGATTACAAGTGGTAGCAAAGATCAAAGGATTTGCTGATGCTGCGCAGGTGAAATTTTTTAGCTATTTGCTGTTTTTCTGTGCATTGTAAGTTGGAGTTGTGACATTTACCTGTTCTTGATGTATAGTCTCCTGAGCTATTTACAACTGCCCCATCTCTAGCCATACCAAAGGCTATTTCAAATGCTGGCTTGGAGGCTTCTGAAGTCGATTATTATGAGATTAACGAGGCCTTTTCTGTAAGGATGTATGCTTTAATTTTCGACATTTTCAAGACCTTGTTTAGGTGCAAGTAGTGTACTCACCTTGTTTATGCAGGTTGTGGCAATAGCCAATCAGAGATTGCTTGGTCTTAAAAATGTGAGTCTTTCTATGGCCTCTGCAGTATTCGTATCTACCCTTTGTTTATTGCATTAGTAAATTGCTGTTATTTATTTTTCATTAATTTGTGCAATTTTCATTCTGCTATCTAATTTTCTGTGCACTTCAATCCTATTCCGATGTGTGCTTGTTTCTTCTGAATTTAGGAAAAACTGAATGTGCATGGCGGAGCTGTATCTTTAGGACATCCGCTTGGTTGCAGTGGAGCTCGAATTTTGGTCACGTTACTTGGGGTACGTACTCTCTCTCTCTCTCACACACACACACAGAGATTGATGTTGGCTAGCCTTTCTCTCTTCTTCCACCACCCTGATGATGGGCTTACTTCTCTCTTCTTCCACTTGGCATAAACACTCAATATCCAGTGGTCTAAAGGTGGACTCAAATTGTACATATTACAGTCACATAGTGCTAGGGTACATATTGCTTGGCTTTTCTATATTGCTTGACTTTTCTATATTGCATTTCTGCAGTGCTTTGTTAATTAAAATTTTATATCCAAATTGCGCCTTGTGCTACATTACTTAGCATTTTACATGCTATATGTTTGATTTGGCTTTCTTCTCTCTTGCATTTTTTGCTAATATACGTGCTATTAATAGCGTGCTCTGGTTTTATCTCCTATACATGCTTTGATAATATTTGGCTATTTGCTTACATTCTATCTCATTGAAATATGGCAAGGTGCACTTTGCCAATATAAGGGCTTATAATGGCATCATTGGTTTTATTTCTATTTATTCTTTAGAATATTGTGAATATCTGTCTTTAAAATATGACAAGGGTCACAAGACAATGATTAACACTGTTTGTATTAATTATTCTTGGCAGGAAGGTGGCTTCGCTTTATTTTTTATCTCTATGAGTTTTTTTATTTTTATTTGTTTTTCACCCAAGATATAATATTCAGGTACTGAGACAGAAGAACGCAAAAGTTGGTGTGGCTGGAATCTGCAATGGGGGAGGAGGAGCTTCTGCCCTTGTTCTGGAGCTCATGTAAGCCCTTCCTATCATTTTTGTTAATGATAAAAAGGTTCATTCAGTTGATTATCCCTTGTGTAAGAATTTTCAAGACTAAAAGTGACAATCTTTAGTAGTACTTTTTCATCTGATTAATTGTCTCACTGTCTTTGATAGCTTTGCATATATACATGAAATCAAATTTTAGATCCGCGAGTGCGAGCTGTGAACTATATTCTTTTTAAAGTTTGGAAGATAATTTACCTTTCAATAAGAGCAGTTTCCTTTAAAAACATAGATGTGAGATAACTATTAATGTATCAATAATACGTACTACGTATTAGTTTTATTAGGTAGTATGCCTTGTAAATTCTACTTAATTACCCAGCTTAAAGGTCATGTCTGAATCTATAACTGCAGGAACTACTATTTCTGTATTTATCATATCTATTTATCTCCGTTTGATTAGTAAATACAATTGAAGTTATTGAATAACAACGTATTATGAATGATTATATTCTAAGGCTCTGCTTGGTAACAGCTTCATGGAGCTTATTAAGAGATTTTTGAATGAATAGCGTTTTCGGCTGGTTTAATGGAAATTTGAATATACTGAATATAGCTACAAATGACTCAAGGAACAACTATATTTGGATTACTGAATCAACAAAATTGGTTGATATCTTTTTTAATTTTTTAATTTTTACAAGTTTGGACTTGATTCTTAGGTCATAATAACACATGATTTTTGTTTCAAATCCTTTAGATTGCATAATTAGTTGGATTTGATCATTCGGTTTTATTAAACAAGAAGTCTTAGAAGTAATTTGATTATTGCAGGCCAATTGCTAGGGTTGGACGCTGCATGTTGTGACAATTATTGTATCTTCTTCTGTAGTCGTTCATAATCTGCTTGATGTTGTAAGATATGTATGCTTGGATAAATAAATTTCTTGGCTATTATTAATGATATGTATTATAGTATAAAGTTCATAAGGAAAGAAGTTAATACTTGTGTTGAAAGCAGCTTCTGCTGCTTTTTTGTTCTGGTTCAGTTGGGTTCATTTTAGTTTCGATCTAGTTCCAAACTTTTCTAGGGTGTTTAAATTCTTGCACATTTTGGGTTGGTTGTATTCATTACTATATAGTTAGTTCTGGTTCTGTTTAAATAGTATAAAATGAGTGAATGGTTCCAATATGGCGGATTTTATTTATTTTATTTTTTCGTTTGAGGCTCAGTCTCATACGCCCGTTCACACTCACAACACTCATAACAACTGAGCCACTGGTGTTATTTTTATGTTGTATATGATTTTCTAAAGTTTAGATGATTTTAATGTTATTGATAACTTCTTGTTTGGTAGTATAGATATTTAAACAGGAACTGGAATGGAGTTAATGATGCTACAATTAATTTTGTAAATTAAGCGTCTCAAATTGATTCGAGTTTATTGTTTTATTTTAATAATAAAAATACTAAATAGCTAATGTTAGAACCATTTCTTTTGTTATTGAATTTCAAGCGTGTCTTTTTATATCAAAATATTTATTACTGAATATCAAAAAAAAATTAATACTGAATTGTGCTCTTTGGATAGATTATTATCTGTTAAAAGAAAAGAAACAGATATGTTAGTATATGATTCAGCGTTAAGTACAAGATGAATTATTGTAATTTATAAAATTTCTAAAATAATATATATCCATTAGCTTTTCAAATCTTTTATCGCACCCAGAAATTTTTGAAAAATAGGTGTTGTTGAGATTTTTATTCTTGAAATTCGTTTTTTATCACTTTACTTAAAAATTCATTTTTTATTCTTTTATTAACCTTTAGTTCTCACATTATTTTCAAAATTTGAGTTTTTAGAAAATGCGACCGAGAGTTTAAAAAAATTATTATTTCTTATTTCTAGATAGTTGACATCGAACAATTTAAAATAGTGTATTAGGACATTTATTTTTTTTATATTTAAATTTTTTAGAAAAATAATTTAAAAATGACTAATTAGAAAAAGTTAGTCAAGCGAAATCAAAAGATCCTAAGTCCGATGATAAATTGAGTAGCGGAAGGTGTGAGACACGTCTCACTATAATTAGTGTCTGTTTTTAAAAAATATTTTATTTTTTTTACAAAATCATCTCTTAAAAATTATTTGTCTATTTATGATAGACTTTATTATTTTCCGTTAAGTTTAAAAGGAAGTCAAAACAAAAATAAAATGAAAATGACTACATCCTAATTAACGGTGCGTGTGCAATGTGTTTTCACTATTCTTTGGTTTTTACAATTTTAGTGATAAAAGACTCAAAATAAAATTCTATACTAAAAAGAAAAGGTACACATCAAATTACTATATACAATTAATATAGATATAAAACAAAACGAAATTATATCATTTTCCTATATACAATTAATCTAGAAATTAAAATAACATAAAATTACAATTTAATTAAAAAGAAATTGCAAGAAATATTAAATTATCTAAATTTCTTCTCTTGATGCTTGAACCTGTGCTTGTCTATTTTTTATATAAATATTGATTACCGATTTAGGATTTTAACCATTGTAAAGTTAAAACCCAATTTAGGTAATACTTTTGTTTCCCCTCTCTATCTCAAATCATAAATAAAAATATAAATGACTAAAAAAACGATATTCACATGACGGGACCCATACCAAAATGAACAAACCAAATACTACAAAATATTAAATAAGACCATCAATCATGGCAAGTGCAAAAAGAAAAACCCACCCGTATCGTGCAATCCCCAAATAACCAAACTCATTTGACAAGTAGCTTCAAAACGGCTATGGTTCTACCTACGCACAAATTCTCCCACAAATGGGGTATGAAGATCAGAGAGATGAAGGAGGGGAGAAAATTTAAATTTTTCGAGTCATCTCTCTCCTCTCCTTTCTTTTTTCTCAATGTGGCAACCCTATGCTATGCTTTTAAAGAACCAATGCGTCACTTAGTATAAAACACCGACGCAAATAGTTTTGATTATTTGCGTCGATTTTTTTAAAGAACCGATGCAAATTTTTTAGAGAATTTGCGTCGGTTCTTTAGTACAACCGACGCTAAAGATGAGAAATAATTTAAAAAATTAAACAAAAATACATTTGCATCACGTCGGTTAAAGACCCGACGTAAATGCTTTAAAATTTTAAAAAATAAATTATTCAAACATTTGCGTCGTTTGATTTAAATATCCGTCGCAAATGGTTATGTTATTTGCGTCGGTTTTCTTCTTTGTCCGACGCATATTCTTTATTATTAAGTGTATTTAGGTTAAAACTTTTGCTATTTTGGCCTGGTTCGTAAGAGAGGAGAGAGAGCGAGATTGTCTTTGCCGGGAAACTTGGCTGAGATTTTGCAGGTTTCTTTCTTCAGTGTGTCCGTCCGAGAGCTCAACTTTGTTGTGTAAGTAATTGTTAATTAAAATAATACATTCATCACAGGCATTATTTAAAATATCAGCATGTTTGCTTGAACTGTTATTTGTCTGCATCTTATTTATGATAACTGTACAATCGCTATGCTTACCTAGTTAATCGTTGTGGTTATTTAGTTATACATGGATCGTCAAACATGGATGTACAATATATTGCGTAACAATGACGCATATATGAGAAGGGTTAACGAGTTTATTATATGTGCGATTCAACACCAAAAAATCAGAAAGGAACATGGAAAAGAAGACATGATTATGTGCCCGTGCCGCCTTTGTGGTAATTTAAAAAAATATTCGAGCGCAGAGACAGTGCGTGAACATTTATTTCGTCGATGTTTTAAGAAGGGTTATACGAAGTGAATTTGGCATGACGAGGGAATAGAGTCTGATATGACTGGTAGCTCAAGGTCGAATTATGCAACCGAGTGCGATAATTCGGTCGATAATGACGAAGATGATGTGGACATTGATAGGGTGGAAGATATGATACAAGATCTCCAAGACCATATGATGCCACAACCGGATATATTTGAGAGTTTGGTCTGCGATTCTAAGAAACTTTTGTATTCCGGGTGCAGTGACGACTTGACAAGGTTGTCAACAACTTTGAAGTTGTGCAAGTTAAAAGTCAAGAATGGATGGAGTGACGAGTTTTATAGAATTGTTAAAACTTTTACGAGAAATACTTCTGGTGAATAACGAGCTTCCCACTTCCACGTACGAGGCAAAGAAGATGTTGTGTCCTATAGGTATGGACGTAAAGAAGATACATGCATGTCCAAATGACTGTGTGTTGTTTCGAAATGAGAATGAACATTACACATATGTCCTAAGTGTGGAGCATCTCGGTACAAGCGGGAGGGTAATGATTCTGCTAAAGATGATAAAAAAAAGGGCTCCTAGCAAGGCGGTTTGGTATTTACCCATAGTGCAATGATTCAAACGCCTATTTGCAAATCCAAAAGATGCAAAACATTTGAGTTGGCATGCGAAAAGGAGGAAATTAGATGGGATGCTTAGACACCCGAGTGACTCTCCACAATGGAGAACCATTGATTATAAGTTTCCTAAATTTGGTGAAGAAGTTAGGAATCTACGACTTGGACTTTGTACGGATGGGATGAATCCTTATGGCACTCTAAGCTGTTAACATAGCACATGGCCAGTTCTTTTGGTGATTTATAATTTGCCTTCATGGTTGCGTATGAAGCGCAAGTATATTATGTTGTCCATGTTAATCTCAGGGCCTAAACAACCGGGGAATAACATAGATGTTTATTTTGAGTTGCTTATTGAAGATTTAAAACTTTTGTGGGATGAAGGTGTTTCGGTGTTTGATGCAAATACTCAAATGAATTTCACATTACGTGCGATGTTATTTTGCACCATAAATGATTTTCTGGCTTATGGAAACTTGTCAGGGTACACTGTCAAATGAGCTAAAGCATGTCCAATTTGTGAAGATGCTACTATTGACCATCGTTTAAATAATTGCAACAAAAATGTCTTTATGAGTCACTGAACATTTCTTCCTCGTGATCACCCTTATCGTAAGATGAAAAAGGCTTTTGATGGGCATATTGACTCGAGAAGCCCGTTTGCCTTTAACTGGGAAAGAAGTCTTTGAGCGGGTTAAGGATATTGATGTTGTATTTGGAAAGTTGTATCAATCTCCTAAGCCGAAGAATCTGTGGAAGAAGAGATCCGTATTTTGGGATCTCCCGTATTGGGAACACATACAAGTTAGACATTATCTTGATTTTATGCATATTGAGAAAAATGTCTGTGATAGTATTGTTGGGACATTGTTGAATATACCGGGAAAGACAAAGGACAGGATCAAAGTCAGAAAAGATATGAAAGAAATGGGTATATGACTAGAGTTAGCACCACAAGAATCGGAGAAGCGTACATATCTACTTCCAGCTTGTTATACTTTGTGTTAAAAAGAGAAAATTACATTTTGTGAGTGTTTGTTTGGTGTGAAAGTTCCATATGGATGTTCTTCAAACATCAAAAGGTTTGTGTGAACGAAGGATTTGAAACTCGTGGGTATGAAGTCACACGATTGTCATGTGTTAATGCAATAGTTATTACCAATTGCAATTCGAGGGATATTGCCGAATCACGTGAGACTTGTTGTTATGAAGCTTTGTTTTTTCTTTGTTAGGTTTTATGAACATTTGATGATGATTTTCTTTAGAATACTTAGGAATACAAATGTACAGAAAAGTGTTGGTTTGTAACACTTTAGTTTTGTAGCTAGCAGTAGTATCTCTTGTTTGTAAATTAGTCATTATAATAAAGAGATAGGTTCATTTCTTTTGTATGTACTGCTGAAATACTTGTTGAGTTTGTTCAACAAGTTGTTAAATTAATTAGTCCTTCGGAGATTGATTTTGGCTTGTCGGAGATTAAGGGAAAAGTCCACCAGAGATTAAAGTTTTGTTCATCAGAGATTGGACTTTGCCCATCGGAGATTGAAGAATCCTTCATCGGAGATTAAAATGTTTTGTTCATCGGAGATTGAAGGATTGGTCATCGGAGATTAAAGCTTACGTCATCGGGGATTGTAACTAAAGAGTCAGAGATTAATGCTGACGTCATCAGAGATTAAAACAATACCTCGGAGATTAAAAGCTGACGTCACCAGAGACTAAAGCCAAAGTATCGGAGATTACTCGAAGTAAAGCATCAGAGATTACCTGATGTAAAGCATCGGAGATTACTCGAAGTGATCAGGGACTAATTAAAGAAGCTATCGGAGATTAGTCGAAGACTTAATCACTGATGGAGTTAGAGTTCAAATCAAAGAAGGAAAGTCTTCCATGCACACGTAGACTTTATTGAAGACGTAGCTGACAAGGAAACTTGTTAGAAATCTTTCAATTGGAAAGATTGTATTTGATTTGAATTAGGAAGCTAGGTTTTTGATAACTTAGTTTTAGAAGCTGTAATTATAAATTACAGAATAGCAAAACGAAGCAAAAGAGGTGTATAGAAAGAGAATTGAAAGGGTTGTATTTTCTATATACACAGAATAGAAGCTGACGATCGAAGCTTGTCTTGATTGTTAGAAAACTTGTAATCAATTGTTAAAATCAATAAAAGCAATTGTTAATAAAGTTTTAATCTTGTTCTTTATATTCCGTAGAAAGTTAATTTCTTAAAGAACAGGAATTCGAAAAAGTTGTAAGAACTTGTATTCAACCCCCCTTCTACAAGTTCTAGGCCATCTCACTGGGAAAACATTCTTCAATGTCATCTGCAGCAAGGTGATTGAACCCATCACGTTGGATAAATTACAGGCTGATATTGTTGTCACACTAGGTCAATTTGAAATGTATTTTTCACCTTCATTTTTTGACATTATGGTACATTTGGTTAGAGAGATTAAGTTATGTGGCCCAGTATATTTGCGGTATATGTATCCTTTTGAGAGATTCATGGGTATATTGAAAGGATATGTGAAGAACCGATATCGGCCGGAAGCTAGGATAGTTGAAGGATATTCAGTTGAGGAGGCTATTGAATTTTGCACAGACTATTTAGCAGCTGTCAATCCTATTGGAATTCCCAAATCTCGTCATGAGGGAAGAATTCATGGGCAGGGTACATTGGGATCCAAATGGATCTCTCCTATGTGTGAACTGCGCGATAGAGCGCATCTCTTTGTACTGCAACACATGACTGAAGTTCATCCTTACTTAGATTATCGTGTCAGTTTGATTAGGAGGCAGAATCCTTCAAAAAGTGGCATTTGGGTTACAACTGAACATAATCGCTCATTTGTTGGATGGTTTAAAGACCGTGTAATGTGGCAGTTGTCAGATACACCAAATGTCGTTTCTAATACGATAAAATGGTTAGCATATGGCCCCAACACGCTTGTTCGATCTTATGAAGGTTATGATGTTAATGGATATACGTTTTACACCCAGCGTCAAGATGGAAAGAGCACTATGCAAAATAGTGGAGTTACCGTGGAAGCTTCATCAACAGAATTTTTCAGAGGCAAATCTTAAGGATCGAAAGATGTGAAAAAGTCATATTATGGGGTGATTGAAGATATTTGGGAGCTTGAGTACAGAGAATTCAAGGTTGGTCTCTTTCGTTGTAATTGGATTGATATACGTCGTGGTGTTCGAAAGGATGACTTAGGATTTACTTTGATAGATTTTAGTCAGTGGGGTCACCTGGACAACCCATTTATACTCGCAACACAAGTGAAACAAGTATTTTATATCCAAGACCCCGCCGATCCTAAGTTTTCAATTGTTATTCAAGGCAAGAGAAATATGCTTGGTATTGATGATGTTGTTGACGAAGACGAGTATAACCAATTTGATGAGAATCCTCCTTTCTCTATGGGTCTACCTACCCCATATGGTGACGATTATGGAGAAACAAACTACCTATGTAATGACCATGGTGAAGGGTTATAGATTGATAATGGAAAATAAGTGCAAGACTTGAAGGTTTTAATTTGTTTTATTCCAATTGTTGTAAAATTTTGTATATTGTAAATTTTAATTTGTTTTATATATTCTAATTATTGTAAATATTTGTAAATTGTAAATAATTGTTAATTGTATATTTTAATTTGTTTTTATTCCAATAATTGTAAATTTTAATTTGTTTTTATTCCAATAATTGTAAATTTTAATTTGTTTTTATTCCAATAGTTGTAGATGATTGTTTACTAAAGTAAATTTTATATATTTCTGGTTAAGTATGGGAAATAGTTCTTGCCAACAATCATACAGCAATTAAAATGGTCTAGAAATAAAACCACATGTCAGCTTATAATATTTCATAAGGCGTGGGTACACCTTACAGCAGTCCCCTATTTTTTGAGTATTTAAGTCATCCCCTGTTTTTGAGTATTCAAGTCCCCTGTTTTTGAGTATTTAAGTCATCCCCCTTTTTTGAGAATTTGTGTCAGTCCTCTTAAAGACCCGACGCAAATGTTGGGTTTATGCGTCGGGTTTTTAAAAGAACCGACGCAAATACCCGATTTAAAAAATAAATTATTAACACACTTATAATAAGTTGGGTAATTTCGGACATTAGCCGAGGAAAAAAGGGCATCGGAGACTAGTGACATCATCAGCGGGTAATTTTGTTCATGCGAGACTAGCGCTGACATCATCAGAGACTAATTAGTCTCCGACAGTCATTTTGTTCATCAGAGACTATTAGTCTCCGATAGCTTAATTTCTAGTCAGAGACTAACTAGCCTCCGACAGTTTAAATTTCTCGGTTTTGTTTTCCGAGTTTGTTTTGGAGATTGTTTTCAGTTTAAATTAGAATATTTATTTTCCTAGTTAGATTAGATATCTTAATTTCCATTATGGAATTCTTTCCATTGTAAATTCTTTCTAATTAGAATTAGGTTTTCTTGATTAGGTTAATTCCTTTATACTTTCACAACTGATTTGTTTTACCTTGCAGGTGATTAAATTCTTTAAGCAAACTAAACAGATTGATACTTTAGTGTATATATATCACATTTTTGAATTAATCACTATAATATATGGTATTAATGAATTGCAATATGAGTAAAATATTAATTTTCTTTTAGATTATTATGTAATATATTAATATAAATCGTATATTAAAAAAAATAACTCATTTGTGTCGGTCTTCTTAAAGCCCCGACGCAAATGTTGGGTTTATGCATCGGGTTTTTAAAAGAACCGACGCAAATACCCGATTTAAAAAATAAATCATTTGCGTTGGTCCTATTAAAGACCCGACGCAAATGTTGGGTTTATGCATCGATTTTTTAAAAGAATCGACGTAAATGTGTATAATTTTTTATTTTATATTATTATTTGATTTCGCGACATATTTTTCATTTGCCCCTCTTTTTACCGCCTATTTATTTCCTTTGCGCGGCATAACATTTGATTTGCCTTAAATCTTCAGAAGCTGCATAAACTGCATATGAGCTGCATACATTTCCATGTCAAGTTCTTAATCGATAAAGATACATTTCCATTTCAGTTTCTAGCGAATACTATGAGAAACCGAAAATTCTAATAAAATGTACAAATATTAAATTCGTTATTTATTAAGTTTTCGTTTATTTTAATTGACTGATAATTTTTACGATTTAGGGTACGCTTAAATCACTCTAATCGATGCACGTACGTCCATTAGCGATAAATCGAAACGAACATGATATGTTTTTTTCTTTTCGGGACGTTAATCATGACAAGAATTTCATAAACACATTTTTATCTCACCTTTACGGTTAAACTTTTCGGTTTATGCATTAAATCAATGTTTAACCAATTTAAATTGTAATTAGTAAGTAAACAATTTAAATTAAACACTAAATACTTCAAATTTCAGCATTTTCTCAAAGAGGCAAAACAAGGAGGTGTTTTCAATCCAAGGAAAAATCTTTCGAATCCAAGTAAAATTTTCAAAAATCAATCCAATGGCCAAAATTGATTTGCAAGTAATATAAATATATCTTATTCACTAAACCCTAGCCTCCATTTCAGTCAAACCCTTTCAGCAAACTCACTAAATACAAATTGAATTCGGATTTGAACATTTATTGAAGTTTTTGGACATTTATTCCACTAAAGCTTTAAAGAGGTATACACACTGCCCCTTTATTTTTACAGTTATTGTCATTTCTGTTCATGCCATTGTATAGAATAAATTTTTCAATATCATTTTCATATATAGCACATGTTTATAGCATTTATGGTTTGTGAGTTATTAAATTTTAAAGTTTGAACAAAAAATAAATATAAATTCAAGAAATATTTCAAAAACCCGTATGAACCCAAAACTTTCCGAAGGATTTTTCGGCCAGTTTCTTGCATGTTTGTTAAAATTGATTATACAAAGTGGTTTCTGCACTTGTGAGGAACATTTTCCCTCAATCAATTTTTAAAAATAGTCAAGTTCGGACACGTTCTTGTTCGACCAAAATTTTATTAAACCCGAATCAATTTTCTTCTTTTTTTCATGTGATTTTGTTGTTGGAAACTGAAATTTATAGCATGTACAAGCTTCTGGAAATCTCAAGCTCCATTTCCATGTCAGAATCGGTGGAGATGACCTCGAGAGGGCCACGAACAGCTCGACCCAAAGGTCTCGCCGGCGTTAATGGAGGTTTCTACCTCCGGCGACCTATGCGAGCCTGTTTCCGTTCGTGGGGTAGTTGCCTATGATGTTTGTCACGACAACGGCCTCGCCGCCAAAAGTCGTGTTTGGATGCCCCGTGGCCGCTGCTGCCAAACGGCGCCGGCGGCGCTAGGGTTTCTGATCTGCAGAGGAGGAAGAAGAAGATGATGGGTCGGGTCGAACCGACCCGGTTCCGACCCGCTCGTGACCCCGACCTAACCGACCCGCGTTTGACCCACTGTTGACCCGATCCGAACCGGATCCGGCCCAGTCTAATTTATTTTATTTTTGGCCCAATCCTAATTTAAAAATAAAATAAAATGAATCAAAATACTTATACATTTTAATTATTTTCCAATAAATGACTTTTGAATAATTATTTTGACATGTAAATAAACTTTTACACGATTAAAATTTTATGATTTAAAAAATAAGAATAAACTATGATGTTAGAGTCTCTTAATTACCACAATTAAGTGACGAGTCATTAATTCATAAATAATTATTATTTAATTAAAACAATTAAATAATAATTAAAGAATAAACTCTAAAATGATATTAAATGATTAAATAAATCTTTCAACCTAAGATTAATTGAGGAATAATTCTTGATTAATTAAATTAAGAATTCAAGACCAATTATTATTTAATTAAAACAATTAAATAATAATTAATGAATAAATTTTACATGAGTATTAAATGATCAATAAATCATTTAATTTAAAAGTGATTAAGAAATAAATTATTTCAATGATCGATAATTATTATTTAATTAAAGCAATTAAATAATAATTTAAGAACAAATGTTTAATAATTTATAAAGGATCTCCAAATCTTTTATGATTAAGATTTTGATTATGACATGATTATTGTTTGATTAAAACAATTAAACAATAATTAAGGAACAAATTTTAATAAATGTTAAAGGATTAATAAAAATCTTTTAAGCTAAAATTGATTGATTAATATTAATTAATCTAAAGTCTCTAATAATTAAAATTAAATTATCAAGAACCTTCGAGCGACGTTTTATCAAGTCCACAAATCTCTCGGACTCCGATTCTGTTCCAACCGAATCCCAATTCAACGAATGACAACTCAATTAGTCAATCACGGACTTGGGACTTTCACAGACACTTCGCATGTGCATCTGCATGTGTATTTTAAGTTGAGATTCCTCACGTTATTTCATGTAAATGTTTTACAAAATCATTTCTACGCAAGTGTTAAATTATCACTAAGGACTTAAGGCAAGTATATACTCACTCTACTTTCTTTAAATTAATACGTATGATCATTCTTTCGATATACGTAATGTATTCAAGATTTTTGCATGTCAATATTCATGATTTAATTTCTTCAAAGTTAAGTAACGTACGATCTCTTGATCCGATGTACGTGAAAATGTTGTATTTGAATCAAATGTTCTTTGGGCGGTGGTTAGCTATTTAAATTCCGCTAACACGCCAAAGAAAATCCTATACGGATGTAGAAAGCTTATTTCTTCACCCCATACTTGTAAAGTATATCCGTATGGGTAACTAAAGGCTAGTGGGATGCATCTGCCTGGCATCCCGAGCCTAAGATTTATAGGGAATGGGAACCGAGGCATCGGTAACCGGACCCTCGCAGACAAAAGGTTTCTGCAACCGACTACGTATGTCATTATAATGAAGTCAAACGGTGGTCAAGCTGGCCAGCTGATAAACTGTTTGATATGAGTTCCTAAGGGCACGTGCGCCAAACGGACATGGTTATAAGGCGCATGTGAATGTATTCTTTATTCTTTTAAGAAAAGGGTCAAACCCCTCGTTATCACTCAAGGACCCTAGAAACCATCTTTTTCAAGATATTAAGAGGTGTTAACTTTGTTTCCGTCAAACCTCGTAAGCACTTACGATCACTAAATTATCTCTCTTTCAAAGCTTACCCAATACTTGTTTATATACTTGCAAGCGTAAATCGCTCATGGTACTTCTATTAAATGTTTTCACAGGTCTTGGCGAAAGGGCCGAATCGTCTGATAAAGGCAAGATGAGAATAATACGATGAACGCTTCCTGATTGCCCGCTTATGGGTGGCTTTCAAGGGAGGAGTGAAGCGTGAGGATATTTTAGAAATGTTTAGATTGTAAGGTCTGTGTGGGCCCCTCAGAGACTTCTGCTGTCAAATATTCTTTTATTTTGGATAATGTAATAGAAAATTATATTTACTACTCTAATTTAATGTCATGTATGCTTGGGTGTTATTATTGTTCTTTTGTCAATTTTTGACGGTTCCCGAAGCTCAGTATGGGATTTTTGAGGCTGTCACAAATACACTATAATCGGCTTCAGATTTGTTACAAGTGAAAGAGGTACATAATTTTTTTTCAACTGAACTGCGCGATTTACATTCTTTTTCTGTTTTTTGTTTTAATACAACATTTGTTTAAAGCCCCAAAGTGTGTCTTGTGATATATATGTTCTATTTGTGTTTCTATGTGTTCTGTTTGTGTTTCTTTTGAATAGAAGCACTGCGATATACTATGTGTTTTGTTTGTGTGTCTTTTGTTTTTGTTGTTGGGATGCACTGTAATTTTTGGCAATATTTTTGCATTTTTTTATGTCGTGTTACAAATTGGTTCCTTCTCATTTTCTTGATGATTGAACAATACATACTGTTAGTTGGGAATTTTTTTTCACCTAAGTTGCTTGTTGAAGCATTCTGTACTTCACTGTTAGGATTCACTATAATTACAGTGCACTACGAATGCACTGTAATAAATTTAATCCTAGTAAATATAATCCTATAAGATTTCCTATTGCACTGTAATTGTAAAGTTAACTCTGTAGTTTATTTTTAAATGTGATGTTTTTGACATTTTCTGATGTACCTTGTAGTTTACAATTATCATGGACCACCGAAGTTCGAGTGAGAGACCTACTAAAAAAACTAGAGGTCCAACATCTTGCAAAACATTGAAAGAAAAGTCCGCAAATAAACAAGTGCAGAAAGTGATTGAGTTTGATGATCTTGGTGTTCCCATTGGAACATAGCTGCTGCATTCAAGTCGTACATTGGAGCACTAGTTAGAGTTCAGGTTGACATTAATATTCAGAGTTGGCAAGAAGTCAGTGATGGACTAAAGGATACGATTTAGGAAGATATTAAGGTATGAATTGAAAAGAATAATTAGTTGTTTTAACATATATTCTCGTTCAAATTTTATTACAAGTTACTTATATTCATGATTTGAATATTTTAGACTGAGTGGAATATAACGGATGATGCGAGATCGAAGGACGTATTAAAATCTGTAGGAAAAATTTGGAGGGATTTCAAGTCAAGGTTAGTCTGCCGATACTTGCGTGTAGACAAGGACCCTTGTGAGAAATATGACTTCATAACTCGAGAGCAATGGGATAAATTCATTCATGATCATCAAAGTGAAGAATTTCAGGTATATTATTTTGATATTTATATTATTATTGGTTTTCAGATAATATTATATTGAACAGGGACTGTTTACTCATATTATTGTTTTATTTTCTAACAGACTAAAAGTGAGAAGGCACGTGAAAACCAGAAGTTTAATGAGTACATTATCTGGGAAGACTTGGATATGCAGCAAAAAAATCGAAGTGGATGGTTGATGACCCTCTTGATTCTCTACCTTCGTCCGAATCAGTTAATTCATGAATTGTATCAACCGATCGAACTGATCGTAGTTACGATTGGATTCGGGCGAGAGTTAGGAAGAGGGATGAAGGTGAATGTTATTATTTTCCCAAGGACGAGACTAGGGATATTGTTCAAAAAATGGTAAGAGTATTTTGTTAATTTAAAAATATTTATATTTACAGTTATGCTTAAAATATTAATGGTTACATTGATTTTGAAATAGGTGGAATGGAAACACAAAGCCTTCGAAGGTTCGTGGACTCCTCACGGGCATGATGACATATTGTCACGTGCACCTGGAAAGAAGGAGCACGACGGGCGTGTAAGAGGGGTTGGAGGAACTGTGCGCATGAAGGATGTATTCGGGACGGACAGAGTCAAGTCCCGTAAAGGCCTAATATCAATGGATGAGTTGTCTACGATAACTCAAGTAATAGAAACAAAAGTGGCCAATCGAATTGCGCAACAGTACCAATCTCAAATGTATGAAATGAACATGAAATACAAAGACCAGATTGGTAAACTGCAAAGTCAGCTTGTGGGCTTCTTCAATCACATGAGCCAGATGGGAATGCCTATTCCCCAACAAACTCCAACAACTGACGTGATTCAAAGTAGCTCCCACTCGGTGGATCCATTATTTGAAATAAAGGTATACTTATTTTTACTTTTTTCTATATCTTTCAATCATAAGTTATCATATAAGTGCCCTATATGATCCTAACTGAATTTTTTTTTTATATAATTAACATAGAAGCCGACTCCATGTCGTCTCTGTGTGATTGCTGAGACCGACAAAGTGATTATGGCTATTGGGACTGTTTTTCCAACAAATGGGTTGGGTAATGTTGTTCACAGTCACCAAATGGAACTCAACAATGTTAGAGTATCCGTTGATGACGTTTGTCCTAAATTTCAACAAGCTCCGCTTCTCGTGCCTACGCATGAACATACAAGAGTAGGTGACGCGACGGGTAGCTTTGTTCAGTGGCCTAAACAACTTGTAATGTTGGGGCAAGTAACAAATTTCAAATTAACATTATTAATTATAAATGATTGTTGTTAATTCATTTAACTCATGTAAATGTTATTGTTTAACTTTATATCTAATTAGGATCCCATCTTACAGGATAAGGGTAAAGAGTCTGGGTGTCCCCCTGCCAAAAATAACAAAGTTCGTAGTAGCAAAGGGTCGGCTACTGACGTGGATCAAAACTTGACTCCAACATGTAAATACTTGCATCAATTGATTATGGTGTTGCCTTCCTCGAACGACTTAATTTCAGTGTCATTAGATTATGATTCATGCATTGATGCTCCGAAGGAAGTTGAAGAACTGATATACATCGCAAGCGAAGATATAATCCAATTCTGTAAAATGGAATGGTTGAATATAAGTGTCGTACAAATTTTCATGAGGTGAGACTATAATTTTCATACATTCTCATTTATCTTTTTTTTATATACAAGTTTATTTTATAAACTAACTAATTAGTAATTTGTATATTATATTTAAGGTACCTGAAGGAGATGACTAAGGGATCTAATGCCTTTGGATTCCTGTGTCCTCAAAAAGTGGCAAATGCAGTAAATGATCCAGATGGCGCAAGTCGATACATTGCGGATATTTTTCTAGGTTGCCAAGGATCCAAATTCATCTTAGGGTCGTACTTCCAACAGTAAGAACATAAAAATGGTGGGCTTAATTTATTCTAGCTAGCTTGTTCATTGATATAATTTAACATTGTTATTTACTTTGTAAAAATGTAGGGAGCATTGGATGTTGTTTCTTATATCATGTGAGAACAATGCAATATATGTGTTCGACTCATTGAAGAAGGAAAGGAATATGCCAATCAAGACAGCATTTGCAGTGTAAGTAAATTATATATTAATTTCTAAGTTATTAATATAAGTTAAACGTGTAAACTCTTTTAACATATTTATTTACTCATATATAATATATATATATATATATATATATATATATATATATATATAATTTTGTAGGGCATTTCGATCATATGTTGCTCAAGGTGGCAAGAAGAGAAATAATAAGCTGCATTGGTATACGAAAAAGGTTAAGGTAAAAAATACTTGCTAACTTATCCCAACAAAGTTGAGTTTGTTGGTTCCTATAATATAATTTATTATTAAATTTTTAATCAACTTGACTATTTATATAGTGTTCTCAACAACAAGGAAGTGTTGAATGCGGCTACTATGTCATGAGGTACATGTATGACATCGTCAAGTTACATCAACGGGCTCCATATACAAAATGGACTGAGGTATATTGTTTTTAATTATATGCTTAATTGTTTCTTTTTTATAATATTCTACAGGGTTTGAGTGTAAAAGAGTCATATACTCAGTTTGATATAGATGAAATTAGAGACCTGTTTGCAGAATTTTTTATGAGTCACTGTATGTGACCTTTGCATATTTGAACAGTTTGTACATTTGGACAGTTTGTAAATATTCCTGTTTTGAACAGTTTGTAAATTTGGATTTGTATATATTCCTATTTTGCAAATATTGAAGTGGTTGAATTTTGTACTATTTTGGCTGGTTGTGGCATTAAAATGTATCCTTTTTAATGTACAGGTTGGATATTTTATTTTTAAAATAAAAATTTGAAAAAAAAAATTCCAATCATTTGCGTCGGTTGTTTTAAAAGCACAACGCAAATAGATTAAATTATTTTTAAAATTAATTTTTATAAACCAATCATTTGCGTCGGTTATGGTGAAGAACCGATGCAAATGACACTATAATTGCGTCGGTTCTTTTACAAGTGCCACGCATATTTATTAATTTATTTTTAAAATGAATTTTTATAAACCAATCAGTTGTGTCGGTTCCTGTGAAGAACCGACGCAAATAAATGACACACTATTTGCGTCGTCTGTATAAAAGACCGACGCAAATAATATTTTTTTGCGTCACGTCTTTAACCGACGCATATGGTTAAGCATATTTGCATCTCCACCATATGCGTCTCTCCGTAACCGATGCAAAATACATTAGTTAACCGACACATATGATCAGTTTTGTACTAGTGTAGTACTTGAGAATGTGACCGCATCATTATCTATTGCTCGGATACGACTATTTTCCACGTCAACCCAGTAGTCAAGATTGAGCTTTGAATACAATTGTGGACCCAATTGTTAGGTTGAACTTGAAACTTTGCATACAACTATCGATCTAGTTATCAGGATTGAACTTAGACTTTGCGTACAACTGTTGACCCAGTTGTCAAGATTGAACTTGAACTTTGCATTCAATTGTGTACCTAGTTGCTATGATTGATCTTGAACTTTGCATACAATTGTTGACCTAGTTGTCAGGATTGAGGTTGAGTTGTAACTTTGTATACAACTGCCAACCCACCAAGTTGTCAATATTTGAACTTTGGCTTTGTATACAATTGTCAACCCAATTGCTTGATTTAATGGTTTGAAACTTGAATGCAACTCCTTTTGTTGCATAGAATTGAATGTTTTGACTTTTTGAATACAACTCTCTTTTTGGTTGCCTGACCTTGATCATTTAAGGATTAAACTTTGAAATTCGCAACCACAAAAAAAAAATAACAACAACAACAATAACAAGTGTTGCGATAGTCTTAGTTGGATCCTAAGTGTTGTACTTTAATCTCTAAGTTTTAATGATTAACAAAACCTATGTATTAGTGTTTTAACATGTTTAATGAGTATGCAGGAAGCTAAGAGTCAATATTAGTTAACTCGTAAATAGAGTCATGGCTATTTATTAGAGTCAAGTTTTGGATAGAGTCAAAAAAAATAGAGTCAAATATACCATAGTTGACTCAAATGTAACTTTTGGTAAAAAAGCTTTATTCCAGTTATTTTGCTCAGAAAAATCTCAAAGGGAATATTCAAGGATGCTGAAAATGGAAGGGCACTGTTACATTAAAAGATAAACCGAGTAAAGATAAATTGTCACATTAGAGTGAGAAAAGTGAAATGTGAAGAGGCAAAAAGTGGAATGTGAAGAGACAAAGAAAATTTTCAACGGAGATGAATTAAAAGCCAAACAGAAAGTCAAAGGTAAAGCTCATTAGACTCCAACAAAAAAAGGATGAGCCTATTCAAAGGCAAGAAGAAAAGTCAAGGGTAAAACTTATCAAATTCTAGGAAAAAAGATGGGCCAATTCAAAAACCAAAAGAAAAGTCAATAATGAAAGGGTCCAAACAATCAAAAACAAAGATTTCTCATGATTTAACTATGATATTCAGTGGTAAAATTGTATCAAATTGACCAAGCAGGGGTCACTTCAAGCTTTCAAGTTTTACATTTATGTCCAGCATAAAATACATGCATCATCAAATTGTACATTTGCATATGTCAAATCTATGACAAGTTATCAATATGTCATCTCCAAGATCCAAGGCTAATTTTAGAATTTCAGAATTCATGTACGTTCGTAATATTTCGTTGTGCATTTCTTGTTACTCGATATTTGTACTAGGCAATTGGCTCAAACATATTTTATTGTTCATGGCAAGTCTGTAACGAGCATTTCTATTTATGCATTTGAGAGCCAACACTTAGTTCGGTTAGAATTCATTGGTTTGAAGTTTAGTTCTATTCCGAAAATTAGGGATGTTATAGAGGTGCGATAGGGTGGTAGGAAGGGTGCAATAGTGCAAGAATGAAATTTAAATCATAAAATAATTTTGTCAAAAACAGTAAGTTTAGTAGGGGATTTGTGGTGGGGGTGTTAGTGGAGGTTGGGGGCGGTGTTACGTGAACTTGGGAGCTTGTGAAATAAAGTTTATGTCAGAAGATAATTTTGTTGAAAATAGTAAGGTTAATGAAGGAGTATGGGGTTGGGGGCTAGGACGGGGTTAGTATATGACTAATAAGATAACTTTAGGTTATAAGATAATTTTGTTAAAATCAGTTAGTTCAAAGAGGGTGGGGATGTAGGTTGAGGGCGTGGGGTGGTGAGCAATGGGTGGAGGTAGGTGGTGGAGGTGGCTGGTGGGATGAAACTTAGGTTATCAAATAATTTTATTGAAAATTGGAAAGTTGGTGGTAGGGTGGTGGGGTGGTGGGGGGGGTAGGGGGAAGGTGAGGGTGTAGTATGGGGGTGTTTGGGGATGAAATTTATGTTACAACATAATTTTGTTGAAAACTATAGAATTCGTGGGGGTTGTAGGTGAGGGTGAGGGAGTTGGAAAATATAGGTGGGTGACAGGTGTGTGGATGTTTGGTACGGAGTATTGGTTATAAGATAATTTTGTCGAAAATTGTAAGGACAACAGGGGTGGGGGGCGAGGGAGTGGGAGTGTGGGGTATGGATAGGTGAGTAAACATGGAAAAATGAAGCTCGAGCCCATAGGTAGTTAAGCCTACCTATAAACTTAAGTGCTTCGGGTCTTTGATTTAGGTCTCAAAAGATTGAGCCTTTTTGGCCTAGTCTGTTTTAATCCAATCCATTTTAGCCCATCCATGAGCGGCCCAATATGTTAGATTAGATATTTATAATATATTTAATTTAGGGTTTATGACACTAAAGTACCAATTTGAAATTGTGTGGACAAAAAAGTCCATTCAAATATTTTATGGACTGATAAGTACCAATTTTTTAAAATATATTTTATTAATAATAGCTTTACCCCAGACCCATTTATCTACTGTCTCGATATACATACCGTCTATATTTACCTACTGTATATAATTTACCTACTATCTTAATAGTCGATATACATACTGTCTATGTATATCAACTGTTTATGTACATACTTTTAAATGATTGTTTTTTTACATATTATTTTATTACTATACTCCCACCATCCTATTTTTTTCACCACCATACCACACCACATGCTAAATACATACGATTTATTTATTAACTACAAACAATATGCATTTTTTACATACTAATTCTTTTTTTTTTTTGGAAAAAATCATCGTCTCACCTCACTATATCCAAAATACATACTATCGTAAAATACCTACTATTTATTTGTGAATTACAAATAGTATGATTTTTCTTACATACTATTTGTTAAAAGGACATCACCACATCTCAATCACGTCACAAATATTCCTTGTTTAATATAAAAGACAAACATTAAGTATGTGTTCTATTTCAAAAAAGTAGTTATTTTAATAATTTTTAAATAGTATGTATTTTATTTCCAGACAGTAGGTATAAAATTGAATAATTTTTAGACACATAGAGAGTAGGTATTTCAATTATCAGACCTACAAAAAGTAAGTATTTTATTTTCAGACCTTCACGCAGCAGTAGGTATAAGGCTGAATATGAAGAAAAAGAAATGAAGGCAATGACAATGGTGGTTGTGAAGTGGCGGCGGTGACTATGACGACTACATCTAAACTAGAAAAAAAAGAAGAGAAGAAGATGGAGGAGGAGGAGGAGGAGAAGGAGGAGGAGGAGGAGGAAGAAGAAGAAGAGACAAAAGTTGTGATAATAACGGCGTCAACGGTGGTTATGCAGCAGTGACAACAGTATATCTAAAGAAGAAGACGATAACAATGACGATGACGGTAGCGGTAGAAGAGGATAAGAAGGTTGTGAAGGGAGAGTAAGAGAAGAAGAAGAGGAAGAAGTAACGGTGGAAGAGAAGGAGGAGGTAACGACGGAGCGGAGGAAGACGAGGAGGTGGCGGCGACTGAGGTAGCAACAAGGGTGGAGGAGGAGGTGGTAGGAGGCGGCAAGCTGCAACATGTGAAGAAGAGCAATGGAGATGAAGATAACAGTGGAGGCGGTGGAGAAAGAGGATGAGGAGGCAGCCCGGACCAAGGAGGAGGAGGAGAGAGATGAGAGAGTTATTGGGTTAAAAAAGAAGGGAGACAAAGTGAGAGAGAGAAGCGAGATGAGTTTAAATGAATGTTGTTTTTGATAATTGGTTAAAAATTAGTATGTATTTGTCCAAATCCAAATTAAATGGTAACTATATCTTAATTTTTTTTAATATGGTATCGACCCATCTTTGTCCCTGTAATTTAGTTGTTTAGAATCAATGTTTAGCCTAGTTTATTTCTTCAAATTATATTTCTTTTTTTCTTTACCCCAAAATTTACTTTTATTTAGTGTTGGTGGATTTGATTGGTAAAACTTAATTTCTATTATTTTGTGAAATTTTTTAATATTATATATAATAATATACTATTATACTCAATCTATTAAAATATTTTACATATTGTACTTTTGTTTTATTATTTAAAATTTTGAAAAGATAAGAAGTCTGCAGTAGGGCTGGCAATCTCCAACACGACCCGAATTTTCGACACGAACTTGACCTGAAAAATCTGGGTTCGGGTTGAGTTTTTTGACCCGTATAATAAACGGGTCGGGTTAGGGTCGAC
>CM025781.1:18077850-18127425 GCA_014636745.2 Centella asiatica
GTTGAGTTTTTTGACCCGTATAATAAACGGGTCGGGTTAGGGTCGACTTGTTTATTATACGGGTCGTGTTCGGGTTGGTACTAATATATTCGTCAACCCGCTAACCCTAACCCGCCAACCCGAACCCGACACGAATTGTCAGGCCTAATCTGCAGCTCGCACGGTCCATTAATCCTTGGACTTTGGACTTATAAAGTGGGCTTAAAATTTTGGATAGACTTAATGGCAAAAAAAAAAAACAAACCTTAAAACTTTTTACTTTATTTCAGGTTTACCATTTAAGGTTTTTTTTTTTTTTTTTTTTTGTTTGCATATACGATTAAAATCTTATTCGACTTTTCAAAAACTCCAAGAGCATGGTTAAATTTTCAACCATAGTTAGAACTGTTGACTTGGCATGTCTATGCAAATACAAAAAAAAAAAATATAAATGATGTGTATATTCCATCTCATTATAAATAAAAAGTCTAAAACAACTCTTCCATAACATTAGAATTTAGTGAAGAGTTATAAAAAAAAAATCTAAAACAATATAATACATTCATAATTAAATTATAAAAATCCCAAGAATACTCCAATTGCTAATACTTAATAGTTTTTTTTTAAAAGAAAAATGTTAAAGAGAGAACCCCACCACCCCCAACCTAACATTGCAGCTTCTTCTCCATTCCGTCGGATTCGTCATCCCCACCAGAACCACCTACTTCATCCTCCTCCTCTTTATAATCATGTGCATCACCACCACATCACCGCCCACCAACATCACCACCACACCCTTCTCCACCACTAATTAATTCCATCATGAATGAACCCAAGAACCAAAATATGAACTATAACATCCATCAAAACTTCAAATTGAAAAAAGAGAATTATGAGTTTCCATGTGACGGCAGCTACATTAGGCATAACAGGGGCATGCGACCATGACATGATTTTTGTTTTCGAAGACTTCTCTGATGGTCAGGTTTGTTGCAAATTTGGTAGAAAAAAAAGAGTTACGAAAGTTGATGAGTCCTCCGACAAAGGGAAAAAAATGTCAGATTTGCTGCGAGGGGAGTGAACACGGCAGCGGAGGCCGCCTTACGTAGCAGAGGTTAGCGAGGAGGAGACATGAGCAAAGAGCAGTGGGGAAAAAGAGGGAGGGCAGAACGTGAGGAACCAGAACGGCGATTTACCGGTTGCCGTTCATGGTGAGGAAGTGAGGCGGCCGACGAGTCTACTGTAAAGAAGGAGAAGTGAGGCCATGTCATTCTTTTTTAATTACTAAAATAAAAAATCTATGTCATTCTTTTTTATTTTTAGATTTCTCATAGATATGTTACGTCAATATAAGTTAACTATAGTTAGTCACTTAACTCAAATGACTTGGCATAAGTAAGAATAAAAAATTCTAAAATTCTCTTTAATCTAAAATTCTCTTTAAGTTAGTACATGATTTGATTTTTTTAATTGACTCTTTTTGAAAGGGGGTAAGATCCGATAAATTAGAAACAATTAATTAAGAATAAAAAAAACTTTTTATGGACTTTTTGTAAATTTTAGTAAAGTTTTAATGGTAAGAACGTAAAAAAAATACGTTGAGGGTAAAATTGAAAAAAAATAAAAAGTTTAATGGTGTTTTTGGTCATTAAGTCAATTTGGATATTTTTAGCCTAACCCATTTTAACTGAATTGCCCATTTGTCATGTCTACGCCGAGGATTTTGGGATGTTTAGGTACGAAGTTTAAGTTATAAAATAATTTTGTCGAAAACAATAAGGTCGGTAAGACTGGGACAGTGAGGGCATGCAAGTTGTGTGTGTGTGTACATTATATATATTATAACTTTTTTAATTGGCTTCTACAAATTTATCTACAAATAATTTAATCAAATTTATTTAGAATTTAGTAATTAGAGATTAATTTTAAATATTATCGAAACAAAAAAGGGCTCTTAGTGACATAAGTTTGTTTAGTGATGATTTTTATATATTCAAAATAAGCAATATTTTATAGTTGAAACTTGAAAACATGAGAATTAAAATAAAATCTACAAAGAATAATCCCGTTACTAGTGAAGAAGAAGCATCTACTGCAGTAAATAATGTGCTTGGGAATCTTGAATTTCGTGGAAAACATAAAACATTCTCAGTGATCGAAGGAAAATTTAAACGGAGTACGAAGATCAATTTTTGCCTAGACATGAGTCTGTCTCTACAATCTCTTGTTGCGATGGGGCTGCGTAACAAATGAAACTTGTGTGCTACGCCATAATTCAATGGAAACACCTTTTATTCTTGTACTTTTCATGTTGTTAAATCTTTTGTATCTTATCATATGCTCTTTAGCTTCTTTGTACTAGAGACACTATTCTTGTGGTGCAACAGTCTGGGGGGTATGCCCCTTAATTTTGTATTATCCTTTTCTTTATATTTAATTGCAACTTTAGCGCAGACCCAAAAAAAAAAAAAAAAAAAAAAAAAACAAAGGACCACCAAGCTCTGTTATGAGGGGTAGGATGTAGACTTTTACTCAGGAAATGCAATTGGCTAACTACGAAGGCTTTGAAATGCAAAGTGGTTGTTGGAGGCTAAAGCTAGCTATGGAAGAGTTGCAATCAATATATTCTAAACTTTTGTCTTTGATCATGGAAAGTGTGCAGACCTTTTGAAACTAAGAGTCCTGATATTTGCATTAGGAGTTGCTCGATCCATGAGGACATGACTGTTTTTAAGGGGGAGGAATGTCAGAATACCCATTAGAGTTAGTTATAACTACCGAGTACTACGTCATGTCTAATGTGTTGGATAGCTGTTGTGTTTGAACGTGTGTTCTGCATTTGTGAGTAATGTAGTGAGTATAAATGCTAGTTGTTGTACACTCTCTCTCTCTCTCTAATACCGACACATATCCCTTATCAGAGACGAGAACAGGCGCAAGAATAGGGATGGCAATGAGACAGGTCAAGTGCGACTAGTGCACTATCCGACTTAAACCCGATTTTAAGTCATGATATCCGAACTCAAACCCAAATTATTGGATCTTTTCATTACCCGAATTCAATGGATAATTAATATCCGCATTCGTCTCACGGATATCCAAAAATTTAAATTATGCTAAAAAAAAATAGAGATTTTTATGAAAAATTATAAGTTTAAAATGACTCACGAGTATTATTATTCGTTTTTTTATAATAAATTAAACTTAATAAGATTAGTACACCAATTTTTTCAAAAAACAACCAATAAGTGAAATAAAGAGAACGAGAATGAGTTTTTGCAATTGTATGCATCAATTAAGATTTTACAACCGCATCACATAATATATATACATATGTTTGTTCCTAAATAAGTGACGTGCAAGAGAGTATTCAATACTATGATATCATGGAGAGAAAAATAAAAAAATGGACGAATTCGAAACGGATATTTTTAACTATCCGTACCTAAACCCAAGCCCGAAAGGTATTACCCACACCCAAACCCGATCAACTAAATTACCCGACTCATTGGTGTCGGGTTCAGGTTCACATTGCTATCTCCATGCAAGAACCAGACGTACACCTACAAGCAAAGGACCTAGCTCCAAATCGGCCGGTCAGAGCAGGAACAGCACCAATACAAATCTTGAATCACAAGGATGGGGACAGAACATCTACCGCCTTCTAAACCACTGAACCCATTTCCGTAGCCCCCCAAATTCAGAAACGTTAATTAGAGAGCAGGATCGAATCTGGAAAAAGATCCACTCCTGTGAAGTTTGGTTCCAAACTTCAGAACTAAAATGGCCAGGTCCACCAGAAATTATGACCATATCCCCCAAACCTCATCCAAAGCAGTAAATACTTCCCATCGGGCACCATCACCAATCTCAGCAGAGAACCCAGGTCCAAATGATCCCCCTATTATATTAACTTAAACATGGTGAAACATCGTACCTGTGAAACCAAACCCCGTAGCAATCGGACCTTTAGCATTTACTAAGGTTAGAGGTGGTTTTCAGGTTGGTCTTCTCTTGAGGCTGCCATAAGCAACAATGCCAAGAAAAAGGAAAGGGATGCCAGAACCAGAAAAGGAATGGGAAATCCAGGCATGAAAGTGGGCTCAAAGAAAGTGGGGAGGTATAAATGAGAGTTTTTCTCTCCAGAGCCTCCCTACTTGGAGCCGTTGACTACTGCATGATCTCAACTGCATTATAATCTTCTAATTATTTTTTTCTTATGATGTTAATGCGTGACATATATGAATGTGCTTCTACCAAACAGATCTATTAATCTACATATAAACAATGTATAACGACATGGTCATTAACACAATTTGATTGCTTAGATTAAAGTATTATTAATAAACAACAAAGAAAAAAATAAACACCACCGCCAGAAGCTATATAAAACCTAATCAAAGCCCGACTTGTAAAATGGACTAGTTGAAGCCAAAGTATTAAAAATGCTTTATTATGTACTACGTATTTAAATATCTACATGTACAGAATATATAAAGCAACCAAATTTTTGAGTAATGATTTCTTGTAAATGTGAAACAAATTAAAGTGGAGTCCTGCAAGGACCTTCATCTTAGCATTGAGGATGTCATTAAAATATTAACCATGTTGATCCTAGTAGTTGAGGGTAAAAAAACAATAAACAATATAAATAAGTTCTAAGGACCTAATGATTCAACAGACCAGTAATAATCCTTCTCTAACACAAGGAAGAGGAAGAGAAGGGAAAAAGAAAATTCTCTGTGATCAGTGAACTTACATTAATCACTTTATAGTAACAGGGAAACTGCACAATATGGTAACTTATCTGATAACGCATGAACATCTTTGAACAAGAACAATGAAACAAGCTTTGACAAGACTATCACAATATAAGCATGTATGAGTCTCAAAAATATCAATCCACCTTGAACCAAAGAAGGGTTCAGTTTTAACCAACAGCTAGACCAAATCTGCATCAGCAGGTGTTAGCACACTCATTTGTAATGTTCTGTTATTTCCTGCAGAAGGAAATCGCACCATAGGCAGTGAATGATCCGTTACGGATTCAATCTCAAGAAAGTCAATATCAAATGTACCAGACCGCTTCAAACTAATGACAAACACAAGTACAATCCACCCCAACATTGAAAGAGCCCAGTAATTGTTCATCCCATGGATCAAACCCCAAGCTACCGCGTATCCAACAACAATTCCAGACAAATGTCCAACGAAACTTGCTTGTGGAACAATTATAGAAGTAAATATTAGAGACTCAAATGGCGCAAAACTGATGGGAAGAGAAAGAAAGCTAAAGAGATTCAACTCGAATGATGGTTGCTTCACTGAAAGAATAGTCATCCATCCAAAAACCACACAAGAATAACCAACAGCAGTCACCCTCTGAAAATATTCTAGCTTGAATTTATTGATTAAAATGTGATATGTTCCCAAAACTAACAAGCCAGATAATACTACCAATACAAGTGTGTACTGCAGATAAAACTCCACCCCCAAACCCATGTTTCCTAATTGCTCTACAATTCCAAGGCTCCAAAGGGCACTCATATTGAATACAAGATGAATAATGCTAATATGGGAAAAAGCAGAAGTTATTATCCTCCAATGATGCCCTTCAATAGCAGATTCATAACTCAAACCCACATGACCATATCCAATGTTTTTCTTTTGAATATAGAACCAAATTGCACTACATATCCCTATGATACAACTTGTAGCAGGTTTCTCAAAGATCTCATATAGTAAAGGTTTTCCCATTTCACAATCTATAAAAATGAACTGTATACTACAACTTCATCGAGAAACCCTACTCTTATGAATTTAAGCAACAAACAGACAAGAGAAGACAAACCCATTTGAAGATTTAACCATCACCATCAGATTCAGATATACCCATTTGAAGATTTCACCATCACCATCAGATTCAGATAAATGAGCGGTGTTCTGGAACCAATTAAAGAGGCCCACAAGGAAATTACCAGAATCTAACTAACTCCAAAGGGAGCACAAAACCCTTTCAACAACTGAGAAATTTGGGTCTGGAAAGTTCAACGAGTTCAATGAATTTTGGGTTCAGAAATTTGTTACCTTGGCTTCAAATTGAAGCGACTACTTCGTCGGTGTAGCTAGAGAGATTTCTACTTCTTTCAATAGCGTACTCGGGATCAAATCTTTCAACAGTGTTACGCTAAATTCCGCAGCGCAACATTTATTTATTTATATCCGAGAAAAATGGAGGTTACAATTACTCGCAATTAACCTTTTTTTCAATGAAACCAAGTCCAAATTTATATGTTCCATTTGACTTTAATTAAATTGATTAATTTTTAACTTGATAATTTAACAAATATATTTTATATTTAAAAATTATTAAATTTGAATTTAATAGTATATTCAATATATTTTATCTATATCTAATAAATATAAAAAGATATTTCAAAGTCAAATATAGCCAATTTAACACGCCTAAAAAATTAGTAATATGTCGGGAGAAATTAGTACAAGAATCCATGAATATACTTTTCCAAAATGACAAAAAAAAATTAAATTACGACATATAAATCTAAACAAAGAAAATATAAAATTCTCCTTTCACACTCGACATATAGAGGATATATGAGGACTTTGGAGAGAGAATTTACGAGAATACCAACTATAACTTATTTTATAAATTTTATTTATTAATTATATATTTATAAATTCTTAATTTATTTAAAAATTTTAACCGTACATATTAAAGAATATTAAACAATAAGATACCAAAAAAGTTCACCCTTTTTATTATACTTGCTTTTTATAAATATATAAAATTAATATATTTTTAAGAGCTAAAATTTATTGATTGTTATATGAATATAAAAAAAATTAAAAAAATTCATGTACACTTTTAGATTTGAAATCATTGTTTATATACTCAATATTAATCATAATTTACGACAGAAGAATAATTTATAGTCTTAATAAGAGGGGAAATAATTTATGTGAGATATCACATTATTAGAGAAATTCTAGAATAAAACATAATCCAAATGGTTAAATGGTTAAGATAACGAAATAGCTTATTCACTTTCTTCTTTTGCAAATTATTTGAATCACAACACAAATAAATAAGATAACAAAATAGCTTATTCACTTTCTTCTTTTGCAAATTATTACTCTTTTTAGTGACACTCGATTTTTATTCTAAAACAATTTTTGTGACTTATCTCTGTTTATTCTACACCGTACAATAACTATATATATATATATATACTAGCTTAGTTATATGTGTAAATACAGATACGTTTTTGTATCGTTTTCTTTAATTTTATCTTAATTCATATAAAATGTATTTTCTTGTTATACTTTTTGATCATTTAAATGTAGTAACGAATTTAAAATTTATATTGAACATAAATATTTGATTAATAAATAGTTATGTAAATATTCATATTGATTACTAAAAATTTTATTTATACATATGTAGTTTTTGAGATCTATACATGTGAATTTTAGTTAGTAATTTTTGTAGTTATTATATTTATGATGATCGTGTGTTTGTTCGTAGGTTGTTACCCTTGATTTTGAATTTGGATGTTATTATATTTTTGTTCGTATCTTAGTTCTGTATATATGATTTGTTTTCCTTATGTAACTAATGTTTATCATCCGTAATTATTTTAATTATGTATTACTTGTATAATTTTGTTGATTTTTATTTGTTAATTATTTTTTCTTGTAATAGTTAGTGGATAGTTTGATGATTTTTATTATATATTATTTCAAGGATTTGAACCGATAACCTTTTTATGTAATTATCTTGAACCATTCCCTAAACTTGGTGTACGAAAATTACTCGTATAACTTGAGTTGAAAAAATATAAGGAAAAAATTTTATACCATAAAAAATAGAACAAAAATAGTAATTAAATTAATTAAGTCGTACTAACTCGATTAATTAAACTTAAAATAATATCGCCCTTGAAGATTTTATATTTAAATATGATATTGATATTGATATATCAAGGTTACCCTAAATTAAAGGAAAATACATATGTAAAATCTTTCACTTTCCTAAATTTATTTATCACTGCCTTATAAATTCCGTAATCCATTACTAGTATATACATTTGTACAAAACAAGTAGTACGATGGGCTTGTTTTCGGGTTTATCTATAGAATTGGACTAATTAATTATTTTAAAATTAATACGGTGTTTGTTTTGTAAAAATTAGATTAGATTGTTAATCCTATTAAATAAATAGTCTGTCATATGGTGGATTAAATAAATGTGGAGAATATGTGGGTTTAATTAATTTTGAGTATGAAATTTAATTTTTGTGAACTATCTATTACTCTCTCTGGTTCAAAATATCAGTCATTTTTATTTTTTGCACGTAAATTTATGTGATGTCTTTTATATGTTAAATATTTATTTTAGTAATAAATTGTATTCATATTAATTCTTATATCAAATATTTTTTATTATTAATTTTTTTTAAATTAAATAAAATATTTAACTTATAAAGAACTTTATTTAAACTTACGTGCAAAAAAGTCAAAATGACTATTATTTTTAACCGGAGAGAGTACTATATATTAATTCACAATAAGAAAACACGTTCGTTAGAACTTTTTTAATATTCCTCTTTCAATTGAATGTATTAATTAACAAGAAAAGAACACATTTAGGAGACTTTTTAACATTACTCTTTCAATTAGATCTTTTAGTGTTTCTTTCAAACCGTAGTTGCAGTAAGGACTCGACTCTTTATGTCTAACTTTCCTTAATTACATTGAAAATAATTATTCCAATAAATAATAACCAAAAACTTCTTCTAAATTTTACAAAATAATTATTATAAATAATAACAATAATTTAATTAATTTAAAAGGAGAATAATCATGCAATGGAGGGGCAATAACCCATAAGAAAAAATTACAATCAAATTAATTATAATCTTAATCACTAATTAAACATATTTAATTAAAATAATTATAAGCAAATTAATAATAAAATATAATCATGTAATCTACCATAAGTAAGTGATTATGCTTCAATCAAATTATAACAAAGTCAATAATCTATCAAATCTGCAGCAATATAATAAATTATATTAGGTCGCAAAGGAAAAAAAATATTAGAAAAGGGGTTGAATAGTATTTTTCAAAATTTAAAAGTTTACTTATAAAATCAACAGATTATAAACCTTCTTACTTATAAAATATCTTGCTCATATTTTACAAAAAATTAGCAGCGAAATTTTAGCAAATCAACCCTTATTAATAGATAGAATGATTTACAGTAACAATATCATTAAAGTATTTACTAAAAGAGTTTAGTAAGGATTAATCAAAGAAAGGATAAGGGAATGACCAAAAATAGATAGCAAGCCGTAAAGTAAAAAGAAAGCAATGAGATTTTTATAGTGATTTGTCCAAATTTACTCCACTCTTTTTTTTTTTACATGAAAAGGAATCCACTAGAGACACATTGTTACAAATAACACAAAATTCTTACTTACACTAGGTCATTGAGATCTTTCTTAGTAACAAAGACTTAAATACAATAAATGAAAGTTTGCTTTGTTATCACTATGTAGAGGACTCATTGTTGAGCAGATATGATAGCACATGTTCAACCTCTTGAAGTGTTACTTACTAAGGTATTAAATATGTCAGATGCTAGAATACTTTTTGATAGTTGACTAATCATAAATGAAACTTATGACTTTTATTTATACTTAAATTTCTATCTGTTGAGATTTTAAAAATAGATTTGTTGGTATTGTAATTGCTTGACAATGACTTGTACCTTCTACAGTTGTCCGCCATTTGATCACTAAAGTATCTGTTATTTTGTTTTTCTAGTGATTTTTGAAAAAGTCTTCTGGAAGTTGATTAAATAGGGTGCATAAGGTATATGTGTAAAAGATCTTGATGTAAGGTGTCATGTTTATTTCCACTCAAAAAGGAAACATTTTCTTGGAGTATTTCTTTTTAGTTTAGCATTCTTCTCGATCAATAAACAAAGTCTTCATTTGAGATTAAATACATTGCTTAATAAAATCTATTTATATTCACCTAACAAGTTAAATAAATTTTTAAGTCTTTTTAAAGTAAAAACTATATTATATCATCAATTCTAATTAAATCAAATATTATAATTCTTTATAAGTAAGGCTAAAATAAGCAGAGGTGAATTAACAAATTGTTGTAATACCAAATTTTTTATATAAAGTTATCTGTAATATGCACGGGTTAAAAAATTGTTTTGTAAAATTAATATAGAGTACATAATATAGATAAATAATAGCTAATCAAGCGACTTAAAGAATAATATTAAAATTAATGAATTAATTAAAATATAGAATAATAAATTTCATCGAGATTTTGTATTAAATAAAAGAGACAAAAGTTAGGATAATTGTGTGATAGTAATGTATAATATCATTATATATAATACTCCGTATAAATTAAGCAAATTAAATCATGCACAAAATATGAGTCAAGTGAATGTGCCAAACATGTACAACATATGTAAGATATATATCACTTTTGATAACTTATTTTTATGTTAATAATTATTTATTAATCCTTTTTGGACTTTACTTAGAACAAAATAATAACAAAATGAAGAAGATATAAAATATTTATTTTAGTTAATTGTGAAATAAATATTTAAGTAGAATATTATATCAATTCATACTATTGTTACATTTTAATTGTAAAACAATACAATAATAATACATACAAAATAATTTGTAAAACAAGAAAACATTATTAATAAAAGAAAATTTATATTAAAACATTAAAATAAAATAACGATCAAAATACTAAAAGATAATAATAAAAAAATTCATATTGTACATAACCCAATCTAATAATCTCACATAACCCAATCTAAAAGTTTATAAATGACAAAAAAATGACACGCATATTTAAAAATTTCTATAGTGTGTTTATAGAATACTTATAATTAAAAATATGCGGACAACTTGCGGGTGTTTTTTAGATAATAAGTCGACTTCATCTTTATCTTATATAAAAAAAGGAGAATGCGTAGGGAAAATGTGTTTGTAAAACTAATTGTCCATTGACATTACATTAATTACAGCCATGTTGGTTGCTTCTACTTGCTATGATGCTGCTACTTTTGATTTCTGGCTCTGTTTCTGTTTTGCCGCACCTCTGACATGATTTTCTGAAAATATTTCACTTTTTTTTTCAAGTTTCTCGACTCATCGGACATTCACAAAGTCACCATTAGCAATAATGACTTCTTTCTTTTATCCCAACTCATGATCTGAACTCGAGTCGCACATATACCTTAATATATATTCCTCGATATTGAGGGTATTCCCAAAGTACAGGGGATTTTCATCTTAGCAATTCTTTCTTTTTTCCCCACAAGATTGTGATATTTTTCTATGAGATGGCGGGTCTCTTTATTAGCTCTTATTTGTGGTGCTCTTATTTGTGGTGCACAATTTCGTGAAATTAAAACTACTAACTTTTATTAATGATAAGTGAATAGATAGTTATCAGACTCACCACTATTAAAAGTGATTAATTTTAAAGTTTCGTCAAGTCACTAGTGTTAGTAATGACTTTGCGATATATTATCTTCAAGAATTGATAAAATTGTAAATACTATGATAATTATGAGATAGAATTATTGTTATAATATGAAGGCTTAACCGTAAAATAGACTGATTAAGATGTTTTAGACATATTACTAAACAAATAATAAGTTTTATTTTGTATTCATATTTATATATAAATACTTAACATATTTAGATTCAGACATATAATAAAATAAACTGAGTATTGATATAACATTATATAATTATTTCCTAATGAATATGCGAAAGTGTGAGGTTTTATAGGCTTAACTCTGGATGTACGGAATAATATTATAGAAGTTAAATGAATGTAATGCAGTTTATCTGTTCATATATATAGCCCATGCTGGGGAATTTCAAATTGATCAATGTTGCACCATCGAGTATTATCTTGAAATTTGATTTGTGACCAGAATTTATAAAAATATTTTTTAAAAAAATATAAGTTTGTATTTGCAAGTACTTTTTATGCACATCAAAATGTTTCACATCAAAATTTTAAAGAGTAGAAATTTTACTTCAATTTTAAAATTTCAAGATTTCACAAACTTATGATGAACAAATCTTAATATCTTAATCACAAATGAGCTCCTACAAGAAAAAAAAAACTTAAATCGGATGAAAAGTATGAGGTGTTCTGAAAAAAATAATAAAATCAACATTCGAGATAACTCGCATAATAAACATAAATTAAAATATAAATGGTGAAAAGTGACCGACAAATTTTCAATTAAACATAAGATTATTATTATTTGATGCAGATTGTTATTAATATGTAGTGAAATTTCTTATTGTAATGAATTTTGTCTTAGAAACTTATTATGAAATCAAGTGTCAAATTTAACTCGATATCTGCTTTGAAATTGTATTAAAATTTGAGTTTTTTTTTGGTTTTAATAAAATCCTGCTACATCTTTCATTGTATATAAAAAATCAAACAAATATCATATCCAAAACTTTACATAAATTAACTCTATCATCGTTCCAACTCAATTCAACATTCAATAAAACTGATCCTAAACAAATTAGAAAAAGTCAAACTAAAATCACTTATCACTTATTCAATTAAAAATTTATCAAATTAAAATTTAATTTGTATTGAATTACAATTCTTATGTAATAAACCAATTTATGTAGAGTTTTAAATTCTTTTATTGTAATAAAATTTTATTAAAATATGTAAGAAAATATATAATTATGAGAACCCATGTGAAAAAACTTATTAAACATACATTCAAATAATCTAAAATAAATACTTATAAAAAATTTTAAAAATAAAACTAATTAAATCGACAAGTTAAAAGTTAAACTAATTAAAAAAGCAAAACATACATTATTGCTATTTATAATAATTAAAAATATATAAATTAGTTTAATTTTTATAATTAATTTATACAAATATACAATTATAAAAAATAAAATCTGTGCTTAGCACAAGTACGAAAACTGGTATTCGTTAAACAAACAAACAGTCCTATAATTTTAGAATATCTTTCTACTTATTAAGAACAAAGATGAATAAATAAAAATCTCAAAAATATTTACTACGCAAAGTCACCATGATGCATGATGGCATGTAAAGACGTAACTTTGAACGAGAAATATCCCCACATGGATGAATGCACAAGCTATCAGAGGTGCGAATGTGTATAAAAAAAGACATCATAAACATATGAAATTGGTAGGTTTTAACAACAGGAGATTAATAATTAGATCAAATCTATGTTGTATGATATGATTGTGACATCAAAAATTTAAAGTCTGAGTTTTGTTTGCAACATAGTATTAGTTTATTTTAACTTAAAATTATATAATTTTAAAATAAAATAAATTCAAATAACTATTTCGGGTATTAGAGCAGTTTGGAGAGTGAGAGTTAACGTAAAACATTATATAATATATTTTCTGATAAGATCCTTTCAAGATTGTTCTCTTTTGAATAGGATTTTAGATCTCTCATTTAAAATAGGGTTTTAGATCTCTCATTTAAAAAAATTGAAATTAAAAAACTTGTTATTCGTATTAAGAGATGGTTTATACAGTGCAGGAGGTGGATCCGCTAGTGAACCACGCCCTTGGGCGCGTGGGGATTACTAGTATTTTAAAAACTAGGGTTTTGGGACTGCGCATTTAGCGTCTCTCTCCTCCATCGTCCTCTCGACTCTCGACTCTCGACTCCTACTCCAAGGCAGTCAAAGGTCGACGCCGGACGGCGTTGAGAAAGGAGTTGAAGATCGTGATCAGGTATGTTCCATTTCTCAAAACGTTGGTTTGAGAAATTTGTTTCCGATATGCAGTTACATACATTCATTTAAAAAGTTAGTAATGCACACAAAATGTGCATATAATGTTACCTTATCTCATTATCATCAATTGGAATTCTTGAAACTGAAGAAGCCAAATCTCTTTTCTTATCCTCCGTTGGCTACGCTAACAGGAGCAAACAAGTTTGTGTTATGAAATCGAGGTTGAAATGGCCAAAACGTCTGAAGTTGTGAAGAGGAGTGCAAACTATGACAGAGTGATGGACTTGCAATTTGTGCGGAGGTCACCCAGGTTATCAGGTGAGAATAGAGACAATGCCTTGCAAACTATACCCAAATGTAGTAAAAAAGTTATCAAGTGTAGAACCGAGGCAAAAGGCTCAGATAGGAACACTACCGAGTCTGAATTGGCAGTGGCCCTAGTTCAGAACAGAAATGCAAATCTTGGACACACGAATATTCAAATTTTTAAAAAAATTCCCCTGTTATTAGACAGTAATCGCGAGACAGACATGCAAAATAGTTTTGAATGGTGTGGAAAAGGGGAATCTAGAACCAAGTCCCAACAGAAAACCTATGACGGGGACAATTCCTCTGTTCCAAATCCTGAAGTTTGGAATAGAGTTGGAGAGAGTGATGGCAAGACAACCTTACAAAATATAAAAAGGTTGCCTCTTGTAACTGGGAAAGGAGAGCTGGATTTGGAAGATATCTTTGGCTGTAGTGAAAATGGGATAAGGGATAAAACAGTGCACATGAAGAAAGGCTCAGACAGGAACGGTGTCTCTTTACCAGTTGAAGTTGAACTGGCCAATAATTGCCTTGTTCAGGATGGAAATGCGAATAAGCAAGCACTCCCGGTCTCCAGTGACATTGCTTCCTCTCAGAAGTCCTCTAAATCAGTTCCCTCTTATGAATATTATGTCAGTTCTTTGAAGGGAATCAATCTAATTGTTGATTTTAGTTCAAGCTTATCAGATTGGACAAAGAAGAGATTTGAGGATGTTACCTTGTCCAGTGGTCAGATCTTACAGACGAAGAAGTTCCAAAGTTTTCAGAAGGAGATTGAATGTTTGAGAAGTAACAAAATTACATGTTCAAACATTTCTGATACAGATTCAGTAGATAAAATTAGTCATAGCCATTTCGAAATTGATGCTTGTCCAAAGTTAGTTAGCAGAGGAAATTGTATGGAGCAGTTTGATATATCAGGTAAAATTAATGGTTCTCTGGACAGCACAGAAACAAAATCATGCAGTGCTGCAGGAACAGGAGATGATGCTAGTTTTGTTGACTCCAGCAACTTTAATTTTGCAACTAGCGGAAACCTCAACTCTGCATTGGGAAAGGAAGCGGTAAATGTTATTTTCATATGTCATGCTATTTGATCTAAGGGTCTACTAATTTCTGCATCATTATACATTTATGTGTATGTGAAAGCTCTTATTTATTTTTTGTATGTACTATGCTCAGCTAAAAGTTGAATGGTTTTTAACTTTGAATTTGGTGAGAATAGTGAAGAGGAATTCTTCACAATTATAAAAACAGCACAAGTCAGACATATTTTGCTTACCAAATGTTAATCATAATTCATAACATGTGATAAAATTATAAGTTAGTGTGTTTTCACATGATATTTAATTTTGTTATGTTAAGATATGCATGTTTCACCTATGAAGGAGAACATGTCCTTTTTTTCGTGTTTGTGGAATTGGGGGGATAGGGGTATTATATCTATATATTTGATATAATGATGGAACAATAATATATAGAGAGATGATGACTTTTTACAAAATTTTTTGTGGAACTAGAAGTCATGCTTCTCTTAATTGGGGTGTTTTGTTGGGCTGAAAATTTCTCAGCCTTCAGAATTACTGGTTGGACATAAAAACTAATTCTTTATCAATGAAAAGAATGATATTATTCTGGAATTAGTTTCTATGTTGCTTCTAATAATTAAAATATTTTGTATTGCTTATGTTTATTGGTTTCCTATTGAATTTAGGAGGAGATGATCTGCGGCCCTGGGAGACATGCTTCAGAGTAATTTTTATTCTTAAACAATTATTTGATTTATGACAATAATTATTGAGTCTGAGAATTTACTTGTCTTCTTTTCCTCTTTCAGCAGACTATTAGAGAAACTGTCTGGGAATTGTGCATCTGGTGGCAGTCAAAAGAGAAAGAGGCAAAGCAGGGAAATAGGTGGAGTGCATCTAAGAAGTGGGAAGCATCTTGGTTCAAGAAGATCAATGCGGCTGTTCTACAAGGTTTAAGCTTATTTTCTAGTTTCCATTTTCTTGCATATGCTTTTAAGTAAAAAAAAGATCTGGCCATACAACTAGGTTCATTTGTTAGCATTCAATTATTATTTTGTTGGTTTCTAAGGACTATTTCCGTGGTAGTGGTATTATTAGGTTTTTACATCCTTTTTGCATTACTGTGAACTGTGAAGAAAGTCAAGAGTATTATTCTTATGCTTTATATATTTGTGGATAAGTCAAGTTTCAAGAAATCATTGTGTGTGTTCAGCAGGGTGGTGTAGTGAAGTAAAGTGCTTTTGACTGTAGTACTTTTAGGCGAAAAAGTAAAATAGTGTTTGGCATTTTAGTTGTGGATTTAATTTTGATAAATTAAATGGCAATACTTTAAGGAATGAATTTGAATATGTATAAATTTTTTTAAATTAATCGACCCACTAGAGGTTTATAAGCAAATATTTCCCACTTCTATAGAAGTGCTTTTAAACCCAAATCTCTTATGGATAAGAACTGGTTTAAAGAGTTGTCCAACACAGACTTTCCTCTTGTACTTCGAAAGTGTTCTATTATATTCCACTGCATCTCTCTGTCTAGTGGTCTCATTATATAAATAACTCTACTCAGCCCTACTCCTGTAGTTGTCGGTCATTTTCAGTAGGTCTACTTCAAATATAACCATTCTTGTACGTTAAAATCTCTTAAGATTACTGCGTGCAAGTGAGGGACCTTGTAAAGCAATTGAATTTTGTATAATGAAAGGCTGTAAAAGGAATTCGAAATATTTAAAACCTATCATCTTCATAGCCGAAAAAGATGGATATTATCTATGTCCGCTTAAAGGCTTGTATAAGTATGGAAACATGCATTCTATTTGTTGATATCCATACTTGTCTGTAGCTCTTATTTTATACTAAATTTCACCAAATATGTGGTGAATTGAATTTCACCAAATATGAAAAATTTAATGGTCATAACTAATTGAAATTTTATTAAAAAAAATGAATGTTACTCTTAAATACATTCTTTCCTAAAATACCCTCATTTATCTCTATTACCTCTGATTCCCAAGGCATTTATCTTTCTAGAAAACTAAATTATTTTAAAGGCAAGAACGAAATAAAATCTTGAAAGGGAGTAAAATTTTGTTGTATAAACATTGGCCTTGGTCATTGACATATTATTTTTTCAAATTACATACGAAATAGACAAAACTGGTTTGGTGATTTTAGTTGTTTATTGCTGTTTTGATTTGTGTTTCTGGTTTGGAGCATGATTAAATCCCTGCATTCTGTTATCTTTGCTTCAGCATTATTAGGGCTTTATCCATTATCTGGTACAATCTTTAACACTGATGTTCTTTTTCTCCCAGTGAAGTTGGCAATTCAGGTGGCATATAGAAATCTATATAAGTTAATGATGAGTATTCAGGAATCTAAACAGGTATATAACTTGAAGTGTCTTGGTGAATTGAATCTTTTATGTTGAGCTGTATGGCATCTGAGAACTTTGTTCTTCTTGTAAGTAAAGGTTCATTAAGATATATTTTTTTAAGAAATATGTTGATTAAAATCCTTCGTTCACGTCGTTACTGATTATTTGCTATATTATTATTATGCTTATCAAGAAGAAAGTGGCTATTGATTAATGATTTATCACTTTGATATTTTTCAAATAATTGAAATATTGGATGAGAGCATTACTTTAATAATAGGAACGATATCTCCTTGAATGTATATTATAGTCTAATATGCTTAAGAAATGTATCATTGCTGCAAAACATTAGTAGTATAACCGTGATTGGGACAATTAAAATTGATACTTACAATTATTTGTGTTGCAGGTTGCTTCAGCTCTATTTGGTCCCACGAATTTGTTCGACAAGATTCAATATAGGATAACAAAGTATATTAAGGCATTCCTTCATTTGCTGCTTGATGAACTCTGGAATAGTGGACTCATCTCTCATCTCCTTGTTCTTAACACCTTTCTCCTCCATTTTCAAGTCAATTTACATTGGAAATAACCATGAGAAGCAATTTGCTGGAACAAAAATGTTCGGTTACTGGTCTTAAGTTTTATTTAGTGTAAATGAAAGGCAGGTTCAAATGGTTGAACTTGGTGAAAGATGCCAAGTTGACTCTGTCTTTCTGTCATTCTCCTTTTTCTCTTTTGGGATAAATATATATATACATATACACACACAATCAAGAATTACAATTACAACTAAAGGGGGCGGGGTAGATGAACCCATATATGGATGATGACCTTGTCCACAGGAGTCACGAGACAATGCTCCAATTCTAGATATTTTTATATATAAAAGATAAGAAAGTACATTAACAGAGAATGAACCTAAAATATAGCCTTTTACAAGTAACAAGCAAATAAGAACAAGCAGATTGAGAATCAGTCTACTGCCCAATGCCTAAGACTAGGAAACGAAGAGACCTACTTGTGAATTGTATTAGAAGTAGCAACTCCAAGCTTTACAGCAGTAATACGCTCGGCTCCAATGTGGCCAGCAGGAGTGTGGGGGGGTTCCTTGAATTCCGACGTTCGACTCTCTCCATATTTTGTACTACCGCGATGATAGTTGGCCATCCATAATAACTAGGTCCGCGGTCAAGGAAGTTGGTGACCTGATGACAGGGAAGCCGGCGACCGAAGCCCCGGTGAACGGCGGCCGTAACTATAACGGTCCTAAGGTAGCGAAATTCCTTCGTGAGATCGGTTTAACTGGACTTATTTAAAACTCGTTCGACTCAGTTTGTGAAAATAAACGAGTCAATCTTGAACATTAAATTGTGTCCGATTAGTTATACGATCTGAATCGAGTTTTTGTCTTGTTCAATTTGAGTTGGCTCGAACTTGTTCGAGATCAACTTGACTCGTTTAAATATTACAATTTTAAAAAAATATGTGTATTAATCAATCATGGGTCCATTACTAATCAAACCAAATACAAAATATTATTCATAATTTAATATGGATGCACCATTAGTCCATTGATTCAAATAATGAATTAGCAAATAAATAATGCGTCATAATATGTTTTTCTGAATTATAATTTTTATTTCATTTAAATACTTCAATTTTAACGATACTATTATAAAAGTATAAAATATTAATACAATCAATGATACCAAATTAAATTATGTAATATATAATATATAATAGTATATTAGATCTAAATTAATAATATATAATATGTTATATATATAGTTGAATAATTGAATAATAAAAAATAATATATATAACTAATAAGCTAGAAATATGAAGTATAATCTAATTAATTAGAAAATTAATACTTTTTTAATCAAGAAAGTGCTTAACCATAATTATGACTAATAACAAATATGAAGTATAATCCAATTAAGGAGTAGATATGTTTTTTAATTAAGAAAGTGTCCAACCATATTTAATCATTAGAAATGAAAAAATAGGTTTGTCTTTTTTAAATATTTAATAGATTTTTTTGACTAGAATTAACTTGGCTCGAGTAGGCTCGTGTTCGGCTCATTTATAAACAAGCCGATCTTGAACAACAGATTTCATTCGTTTAAATTATCGGTCCGGCTCGGCTCGAATTCGTTTAAAATTAAGTTCGGCTCGGCTCGTTTGTAGTCCTAATAATAACTGAAAATTGAAGAGATACTTTCTGTGGAGTAAGATCAATCAAAGAACAAAATGGTGCATATGCTCCATACCGTTACACAAGCTGCAAGCCTGAACAAGTGTTGGGTAAAATTCTTTCGCGCAAAGTTAACCGCAAGAACTGTGGAATGTGAAGAGAATGCCAAACAAGCTTCACCATGGTTTGACAGGTTTATGTTGCCTAATAGATTCCCGGATGTCCTAAATATTGATATTATGAATATCAACGTTGTCCCAAAGCAATTTGTCCCTGTTAGCGGCAGAAGATGTATGAGATTCCTCGTAGCAATGATTTGAACATGATTTGTGGATGGTAAGTTCTACTGTGAATTTCAAACAGTAGCAGTAATCTTTGCATCAAAGGGAATGCCAGATTCGACAATGGCGTCTCTATTTGAGCAAGCTGGAGAAGTCTGTTGAATCTAAGGGTCATGCCACACCTAACTTTGATCCATTGTTCCAGTTACTACGAAATATGACCTATTGCTTGAGACCTTCACTTGGGCAGTTTCCTCTAGTAGCTTCAGGAGCAGAACTTTTTTTGAATAGCAAGCAGTATAGATGTTGTGAGTTGAACTCAGCCTGCAAATGGGAGAAATCTGTTAGTCTAGGAAGATATTCTGTTAGTAATCTTGTGCCCAGGTGGATACAATCCTGTTTAGAAAGCTTGGAGGTAATAAGTGGCGCTCCAAGAAACTTTAAAGGAAGGTTACTTATAGTAATTTGAAAAGAATCAACAATCAAATCTGCTAGACTAAATGGAACATTAGCTAAGAAACATTGACTTAACGATGAGACCAAAAAGTTCAAAAACATATGTAAACTACGATGGATGATTCCAATAGAGTTTAAGATCACCGTGGGGAAAAATCATTGTAAATGTAAGAGGGGATATATTTCATCTCAGCCCTCCAGTGGTGTTTTTGATATCATTAAGAAACCATATATGTTACAACGAGGGAGGGGAGATATGAACCTCATCAGTATGGGGTGGGGTGGGGTGGGAGGGAGGAGGGGGATTAGTCTATTTTATTGGAGATAATGCTCAAACTCGCCCTCTAATGGTAATTAAACCCAGGATCCTTAGTTATAAGTAGGGCGTTAAATCTAAGCCTATCATCCTTAGTTGTAATTAGGACCCTAAAGTGAACCAGAAAGTTCAATTAGAAAATAATGGATTCGATTTAGATTTAATACAAAAATGAGTCAAATTTAATACTCAATTTAAAGTTTGATATGTTAAAGTGAAATCTGAACACATTAGTACTTGCTTGATTCTACTCATGAGTAATTCGATTCATCTCTTTATATTAAAATATCATAATATATATTAGAAATATATAATCAATTATGTCTTAATAATACATTTAAATATAATATAATACACACACACACACACATATGGGGGCCGATCCATGACTTGTTAGAATGTATGTCCTAGTGGCTAATTATGTAATGATTATGGCACTATATTTATGTTATATTTTGGTAAAATGATAATTTCTTTTATTATGTTTTATTTACTGCGTTATATAAATGTTAACATAATAAATGTCCTTAGAAAAATGATATTAATTATATGGATTCAAGTATGTGACTTGAATATGAGATCGTATAAGTATGTTATATATACATATCATTATTCTTAAATGTTCTTAGTCGAGTATTATTGTTAGTGGGACAACAATAATATATTGAGACTAATATGTGGATTGACTGATGACCACATCTCATTGGTCATAAATATATACGAGATATATTAAGTTGATGCATAGGTACCATGTTAGGGAACAGTATACTGGACAGACCCACCATGAGAATTCTACATGGAGCATTATGCTATGTGTCATAAGTAATTCTCATAATGACAATGATATAATGCTCTTTCGACCTGAAGTCATGACATTTCTACATAAGGAGTTATGTGTTTTGACATTGCCAAAAGTCACCTTTAACAGGGTGGACGATAAAGGTGATTGTTGGATACATCATGAGTTATGTGAGAAATGAGAATGATGTAGATGAAATTTAACCCTCCTATAAATTAGGGGTGATATCTATAGGCCTCTTGATTAAGTGAGATTATGAAATGCATGACCGTACTCAAATGGAGATTTGTTTCATATAGTCTACTCGTTGATTAAGAAAACTAAGATTAAATTATGAAGAGGATGACACATCCATGCCTTGAATTTAATTTTAGATATCAAGGTTAAAAAGATTAAATTACATTGAAACATTGGTCACGAAAAAGTTGCGTTGAATCAACGACTTTATTATTACTTGGGTAACAGTGATGTATTACTAGATGTCACTCACTGTTTATAATTTTATAATATGATTTAAAATTATTGCCATCATAATAATAAACCTACAGGGTTGCACACTAAGAACATTCATTAAGGAGATATAATTTAAATGTCAGTGATTTTAATATATTGATAAGTTTGATTTTATTTAAATCATGGTTTTAAATTATATGTATGTAATATGTATAAATATATTAGAGTTCCTTGGAAGAAAATATATATATATATTTATTTGACATATATATTAATTAAGTAAGACTTGATTAAAATATATAATAAATATAAAATTCGGATTTTATTCTCCTAATCAGATTAGGGTTTGGAATTACTCTATACACAACTATATATAGGATATATCAGTTGTTCTTTCAGACATATACGTTTTCTAAAACCCTAGCTGCTCATCAGAGAGAGACTAGAGTTAAGAGAGAGAGAGAAATAGATTTAGCAGCTAGTACTATAATTTTCCTTGATTCGGATCGTGAGACGAGTGTTCGTGTGGATACCGTAGAGGCGCTGTCCAGTTGGATTGCGTTAAAGATTCGAAGACGTTCAACACCCTCATCAAAGCTTCGGATCCGACATCCTTAATCGGTAAAATCTTAAACCATTTGTATTAAATTGTTTCGCATGGATCCTCGGGTTAGGGTTTCGTTTTATTTTAAATCATTTTTTTTATTCCACTGCATTTTTTTTGTCAAAATCCAAACGTTAGCTATAGAGACTTTTGCAACTAATACATTTATAACTGTCAATCAGATGATCTAAGTGAAGGTTTTAACTTTAACTCTTTAGTTTTTTTTTCTTTTCGCTACTAACACTGACAGAAAGAGAAAAAACCTAAAGAGTTAAGGTTAAAAGCATTCCGCCAGTGTTACTGGCTGAAAAACTTTTTTTTTTTTAGTTCGCTAGAGTTACCGGAGGAAATGACTTTTTTTTCCTTTCCATCTGGACCCTTAGATCATCTGATCAACGATTATAAATGTGTTAGCTACGAAAGTCTCAGTAGTTAACATTAGTCATGAATTATATATATATGAAAAACGAATATAAGGCATGCCTTAGTCAAGCTTGCCTAAGGCAATTAATTAAAATGACATAGTTTAGGGTTCAATATCCCTTCATAGGGTTTTTCTTTCTATTTTAATAAATACTATAATTAAAAGAAAATAAGATACATAATTAAAATTATATTGTTTTATTAAGTAGCCTTAGCTAATCTTAGATAAAGCATGCCTTAGATTTTCCTTCCCCATATAATAAATTGAGGTGTTATCTAAATATAAACAAAATTACAAGATATCATAGGACATACACAATGGGGCCTCCAAAGGCGGCATACAATATAAAATGATCAAAAGTAACTACAACTTGCTACATAAACTAATGACCATGCTATGCTAGCAATATAGGACTGCAGGAATGCAGATTAATTCCTAAACAGCGAAAACATTTTGTTAGGTCCCAAAGAGTAAAAATACTAGAAGGGAGGGGGTTGAATAGTGTTTTTCAAAAATTGAGTCTTGCTTAGAAAACTTTACTGATTTAAACACTTCTTGCTTATTAAAGGAGTTTCTTATATTTTGAAAAAGTTTAGCAGCGGAATTTGTTTAAGTAAAACTCCCCTTAGTTTTTGTAGCAAAGGTTAATGGCTAAAAGGAGCAAAGATAGTAAGTCTTTGCTAATAGAGTTCAGCAGGACTTAAGCAAAACACAAAACAAAGCAAGTAAGCAATAAGAAAGATAAGCAGGAATAGAGGAGAATTTTTATAGTGGTTCAGACTAAGCCTACTCCACTCTTCTTCTCTTTTACTTGAGAAGGCTATCACCAAAAGTTGTTCACATAGAACAATCAGCAGGCGTGTTCACACAGAACAATTAGTAGGAGGACACTTAGTCCAATTTACACTAGGTCACTTAGACCAGATTAGTCACACAGACTCTAAGCAGATTGAGTAAATCTTGCTATCTTCAAGTAGAGTGCTCCTTAGTTGAGCAGATTGATAGCACTTGTTCAAGCTTTATGATGTCTTGCTGAAGTCTTTAATATGTCAGAGTGTCAGAGCATTTTTGGTTGTTCAGTTCTTTAGTTTTTGCTCAGTTGTCATAAATGAAATTTATGACTCCTATTTATACTACTCCAGAAAATCTATCCGTTGGGAATTAGATCCGTTGGAGTGTACTGTTCTTGATGTGACTTGTACCTTTACAGCAGTCCTTGCTTAGTTCAAAAAGTTAGCCGTTATTCTGTCTTCTAGTGCCTTTCTGAAGAGTCTCCTAGAAGTTGACTAAGCAGGGGTAAAGATAACTTTATCTGACAACTCAACTTGGATCAAGCAAAGGATCTTTCTTACTTAAGTCCTTGCTTATTTCCATTCTAAGCAGGACTATACTTGGAAAATTCTTCATGTCTTCAGAATCCTTCTTGATCAATGAATTTATCATATCAGCAGACTTCGATGGTGATCAAACTCTTTGCTTAACTACATATTATATCCACCTAACAAGTTGGATATTTTTCTAAGTCCTTTTACAATACTTAAGCAAGGACTATATTATATTATCAATTCTTATATATTAAACAATAAATAAATGTTTAAGCAAAGATTATATAAGAAAGGGTGCAACAACACGTTTTTTTTTTCTTCGTAAAATTGTAATCCAAAATCCATGAAATAGGATCCGCATGTATACTAAAATCAAGAATATACATTAGTTTTTGTCATGATAATTTTGAATAACTGCAGCGGGAGAACTATGATTATTGTGTCTGTATTACACATCGATCGCCGCGTACTGGTATCTACACACAAACTGAGCCACCTAGTCCACACGTGCTAGCGAAATTCACCTTAGGGTTCTCTTTCTTAAATTTGTTAAAAAGAAAAGTGATGACTATCTTAGCTGTCTTAATATATATATATATATATTAATACACGTATTAATATCCTAATTAGAATTGGACTCGGTTTAGTAATAACTCAGTTTTTTTTTTGTGTATGACCGTGTAGGTCCATTTAAATTAGATGTGCGCCCAAACTATTTAAACCACACAATTATAATTGGTTTCTACCAAAATATTATAGCCACCGAATTTAAATGAAAGTAACTTATTTCGACACAACCTTTATTTAACAACTAATTAACTTGACTATTTATATTATTAATCATAAGCATAATTTCAACAATCTCTCACTTGTCTTTGAAAATTATACAAATACAACCCCCTTTGTCACAAGATATCACGACCGGATGTAAGGCAGGAACATGTCATCCTTAAAAATTCAATCAGTTTTCCCAAAACCAAGTTAAATTGTTTAACAAATGGTTGGCTCCTCAACTCATTTGAGCACGACCATGTATTTCACAGTTCTACTTAACGGGAGACCAAAAATATCATTCTCTCGTTATATGAGAAGGACAAATAACGTCTTGCTCATACACATTCCTCCGCATGATTCATAAAATATTCAAGCATTATCTTTATTATCACCTAATAAAGGCTAACGTTTGATAATGTCAAAATATTATAATTTTCATGTAGTAAACCGTGATGAACTCAGATAAAAGGACTAAAATAATTAGTTGTCATGAGAAAAATTGATGATAATTATATGAAAATCCCTGTAGCAATCTCATAGCAGGTCAATCCAATACAATGTTCTCTAACATGTATTTATGTGACTAATTCGATATCTCATATACATAACTTGTGAAAGAAAGTTATCAATTAATCCACATACTAGTCAAAAAATCATTTATGCCCAAAATTAATGATATTTTAAGACTATGGACAAATTTAGAATTATCATATCTCTACGAATAATAGAGTTTCACTATCAAGTTATATATTTGATCATCTATTATAAGACATATAATTCATGACACAATAGTTTAATATTTAAAAACAAACACATAAATATAAACTGAAAACTCTTAAACATCATATTAATGAACAATAAAACAATAAGTCACAGATACTTCCACTTTCTTTAGGACCAATCACTAAACTGCCTAAGTCCTAGTGCATTACAATGACGCTCATGTTTGGGAAAAGGAAGGGGTTTTGTTAATGGATCAGCAACATTCGAAGCTGTATGAACTTGCATATTTTTACATCACCTCTGTCGACAAACTCTCTAATCAAATGGTAACATCTAAGTATATATTTGGATTTTTGATTGGACCGGGGCTCCTTAGACAATGTTGTAGCTCCATTATTGTCACAGTAGAGATCCATTGGATTCAAAATACTTGGAATGACACCTAGGTCCATGATAAACTTTTGGATCCAGACTTCCTTTGATGACTCTGGAGTAGCAATATACACAGCTTCTGTTGTCGAATCAGCTATAGTATCCTACTTGAAACTTTTCCAATATACTGCACCACCATTCAAACATAAGATAAAACCAGATTGTGATCTGAAATCATCTTTATCTATCTGAAAACTAGAATAAGAGAAACCGCTTATAATAAGTTGTTCCTCACTTCCATAGATCAATAATACATCCTTAGTCCTTCTTAAGTACTTAAGGATATTCTTAACCACATTCCAATGACATTCTCCTAGATCTGACTGGTATCTACTAATCATGTTCAAAGCATAAGCAACTTTAGGACGAGTACACAACATGACATACATGATAAAACCAATTGCAGACACATATGAAATTCTATTTATACAGTCTCGCTCACTCTGTGTCAAAGGATACTGATTCTTGCTAAGACTTATGCCATGTGACATAGGAACTTAACCTCTCTTGGAATCTTGCATATTAAATATACTCAAGACTTTGTCAATATACGTACTTTAACTTAGTCCTATGAGTCATTTGATCTATTCCGATACATTCTAATTCCCAATATATAAGTTGTTTCTTTCATGTCTTTCATTGAGAAACATTTTCCCAACCAAGCCTTCACAGACTGAAGCAAAGGAATGTCATTGCCCATCAAAAGTACATTCACGTATAGCACTAAGAACACAATTGCGCTCCCACAAACCTTCTTCTAAACACAAGGTTCTTCTTCTTTTCTAATGAAATCAGACTCTTTGATTGCTTCATTAAAATGAATGTTTTAACTCCGTGATGTTTGCTTCAATCCATAAATGGATTTTTGAAGCTTGCATATTTTCCTACCCATTTTTGGAGATGTAAAATCCTTAGGTTGTGTCTTGTACACATCCACTTACAGATTTCCATTAAGGAAACTTGCTTTTACACCAATTTGCCAAATTTCATAGTTATAATACGCGGCAGTGGCTAAGTGTATCCAAATGGATTTTAAATATCACAACTGGTGAATAGGTTTTGTCATAGTCAATACCATGAGTTTGCTTGAAACCTTTAGCCACTAGTCATGCTTTATAAAGGTACACATTACCATCCATGTCGATTTTCTTCTTGAAAACCCACTTGCACCCAATAGGTTTTACACCATCATGTGGATCAACCAAAGTCTATACTTTGTTTTGATACATGGATTCCATTTCAGAATTCATGGCTTCATGCCATTTATCAAAGTCAACGCCCATCATAACTTATGTGTAGGTCGTAGGCTCATCATTTTCTATCAATAATAGATGATGATGATTGGTCACAAGTAACGCATAACTCATAGGTAATCTATGTGTCCTCTCAGACCGATGAAGAATAGTTGGCGTTTATGTAGGCTCAACAATTGTTTGCTTCTTTATTTGAGCATCATCATACAAAAGAGGATTCTCATTAATTTGAGAATTCTCTGGTGGCTATCTCTTCAAAATCATATCTACTAAAATCATCAGTAAATGTAACTCTCTTTACAATAAAACACCATATCTAGCAACAAACACTTTGTTCTCAGTTGGGTTGTAAAAATAGTATCTTATGGTTTCCTTAGGATACCCTACAAAGAAACATTTATCTGATTTAGGACCAAGCTTATTAGAAATTAATCGTTTGACATAAGCATGACAACCCCAAATCTTGAGAAAATACACACTAGAAACCTTTCCTATCCACATCTGATATGACATCTTTTTTATTGATTTAGACGGACTTCTATTTAAAATGAAGGCAACTATTTTAAGTGTATATCCCCAAAAAGAGATTGGAAGATCTGTTAGACTTAGATACACCATTCCAAGTTAATCATCTTTCCAAGTTGATTTTGTACCTCATTCTTGAATTCTTTGAACTTTTCAAAAGATTCAGATTTATGTATCATCAAATAAACATTAACCATATCTACTAAAATCATCAGTAAATGTAATGAAATACTGGAACCCTCATCTGGTTGTCACATTTAATGGTCCACACACATCAGTATGTATGAGTCCCTACAAATCGAATGCCTTTTCATTTGTGTCAGTGAAAGGGTCTTTTGTCATCTTTTCCAATAAACAAGATTCACAAATATCATATGATTCAAAATCAAAAAAATTTAAAATTCCATTGTTATGGAGTTTATGAATGTGATTCTTATTTATATGACCTAAGTGACAATGCCAGAAGAAGGTAGGATTTGAGTCATTGGATTTAAGTCTTTTGGTATTTATATTATAAATATGCATTTCTAGATTTAGAATATACAAACCATTTTGTAATTGAGCACTACCATAAAACATCTCATTGCAATAAAAGGAACAACAATTGTTCTTAATAATGAAATTAAAACCACCCAAATCCAATACAGAAATAGAAATAATGTTTTTGCTTATAGGAGGTTCATAGTAGCAATTATTAAGTTCTAAAATCATGCCAGAAGGTAAAGATAATTGAAATGTCCCTATAGCAAAAGTAGCAACTCTTGCTCCATTGCCCACACGTAGATCTACTTCGCCATTTGCCAGACTTCTACTTCTTTTTAGCCCCTGCACATTACTATAAATGTGAGAACCACAGCTGGTATCTAATACCCATGAAGTAAAATTAGAAATAGTAACATTTACTTTAATAAAATAAATATCTAAATCAAAAGTTTCACTTTGTTTATTCTTTTTCAGTTCTTCTAAGTATTTCTTATAATTCCTCTTCCAATGTCCAGGCTCCTCACAGTGAAAACAGATAGCATTTTGAGTAGGACCAGACTTAAGCTTAGATTTAAGTTTAGGTTTGGATAGGCCTTTGATTTTACCCTTATCCTTGCCTTTGCCCTGTTTCTTAAAACCTTTCCCCTTTTCTACCGTTAGAACATTAGGAGTAGGGTCCTTCTTGATATTTTATTCAACACTCTTAAGTGTCCCATGTAACTTCATCAATGTCTTGTTAAGATTATTATGCATGTTATAGTTCGTAAAAAAATAACGATAATCACTAGACAAGGAATTCAAAATGATATCAGTAGCCAACTGAAGGTTAATTGGAAAATCCAACCTTTCAATGTTATCACTGTAACCAATCATTTTGATTACATGAAGGCTAACAACAATAACATTAGCAAGCTTACACTGTATCAAGGCACATATTGTATTGTACTTTTCAGTGCGAGCTTGCTCCTAAAACAAATTCTTCAGGCTCTTAATCATATCGTAAGCCGCCATGTTTTAGAATTGCTTCTAAAGATCCGAATTCATGGTGGCCATCATAAGTAAGAGACGTCGATAGAATCATCAACATGTTTCTTATACAATTCTCTTTCCTTATGAGGCATCTTATTTGGAAGTTTCTTTTCAAGATCATAATCCTTCTTTTCTTACTTGAGAACAATTCTCAAGTTCTTGTGCCAGTCCAGGAAATTTGATCCGTTTAGCTTTTCCTTCTCAAGGACAGATTTGAGTGAAAAAGATGCAGTAGTTGGAGTGACAATCTACAACAAAAATAAAATATGCAACAAATAAATGACATGTTCATCAATATAATAAAATCAAAGATCCATATATAACTAAAGCTCAAGAAAGCTTTGACTTAACACTCAAGACTTAGTTATTTCAGGTAAACAACACATTGCCAATTACATCTCATGTAACTTTTTGTTGTTAGGTTCCAAAATCTCATGATAGAATATTCTAACATATGACTCTACACCCAAAACCATTTTGATAGCCATGTTAAGTAAACCAATCTTCCCATATGGATAACTATTATCTATCATGTCTAGCTTATATAGTCAAATAATGTTATGCTTTGCAAACTCATTTTCAACTATATAAACCTTGACGTGTGTCAGATTGGAAAGACATAATTACTTAATTTCAAATAAAACTTAGTTTGTTCAATTTCATGTTACAAATATGCATACAACTGACAACTTAATACATATCAAACGATAAACATAATCAAACAAATATAGAATGGAACATGATATAGTGTAAATTCTTAATAAAACTAAATATCAAATATTAAACCATTAAACACATCATATATACAATTAGATTATATCATATATAATTAGAATATATTACATGTATCATAAACTATAATTTTTCAAAATCATGCATATATCCATATAACACATTGATTTCTTACCTTGTAGCACAATGTCCATTTGCAGTAGCACACATATATGAATGTAGCATATTATAATAATCATGTAATATATCACATAAAATGCATCATATATCGAATATCGAATATACTGAATTTATAAAACTTGCAGGAACTTCTAATATGATCTAAACTCAGTAGTACGTTGACAACATTCAGATTTCACACACATATATCAAAGATGGCAAAAGACTGATTACAGTATACACACAAGCCTGACTCTGATGCCATTGAAGGAATTCAGATTAATTCTTAAACATCGAAAATGTTTTTTTTTCCTTGTAAAACTGTAATCCAAAATCTATGAAATATGAACTGTAAGTATACTAAAATCAAGAACATACCTCAGCCTTTCTCATGGTAATTTCGAAGAACTATAGCAGGAAAACTACGATCGTTGTGTTTGTATTAGGCGTCAATCGTCGCGTCTCTATCGATATCCACACACAAACTAACTTGCCTAGTCCACACGTACATCAAAATTCACCTTAGGATTTTCTCTCTCAAATTCATTAGAAAGAGAAATGACAGCTACCTTAGTTGTCTTAATATATATACTAATATACATATTAATATCCTGATTAGAATTGGACTTGGTTTAGTAATAACTCAATTCTTTTGTGTGCGACCCTATAGGTCCATTTAAATTAGTCGTTGGCCCAAACTATTTAAACCACACAAGTTATAATTGGTTTCTAGCAAAACATTATAACTACCCAACTTAAATGAATGTAGGTTATTTCGACACAATGTTTATTTAACAACTAATTAAATTGACTATATATATAATTATTCGTAGGCATAATTCCAACAAGGACACGATTGTTAGAATTAGAATTACGAGACCCATTGAAGGTATTTACAAATAATACTATTGTTGAACTTCTTACACGATCTTGGACCATTAGATTAGAGTCAGCATAAAGTAGTTTGATTCTAACGGGCATATTTTTAAATACAACATATTTAAGCTTATTACAAAGCTTCAGATGAGAGGTGTGTGAGAGAAGAAAACTCCAAGAGAGAATAGAGAGTTCACACCAAGAAGAAGGAGGAGGTCAAAGAAGATTATCTTGAAAGAACCTCTGCATCCGAAAAATATCTCTCGTCGAAGATCACTCCCGTTCATGCTCACAATATATGTATTATGTTAGGATAGATTGAGCAATAGATCTATGACTATAAAGGTAGTTCTAATCATTGAGGATCATTAGGCTACACAGTTCGTTGTTAACCATAACCAACATTGTAAGGTTGATTGTTCTTTCGTTAAACAATCAAAACACTCTTTTCTATTTAGTATCGAGCGATGAATAGGTTATCTGTGAACTTGAAAAACTGATGGGTTTGACACGGTTGTGTCAAGGGTAGATTTAGAGGTTTACATGTTGAGCCAAGTGATGGAAACATGTGAGTGGTTTACATGTTGATCCAATGGTTAAAAAGATGGGTTGTAATAGTTCGTTAAGCTAGTAAAGCTTTAGAGCTAGTTTCGTGGAGAAGACAAGGCTGAACCATGTAAAAAACTTGTGTCTTGTGTGTTCTTATTTACTATACTTTGCATTGTTGTTGTGTTTGTTTAGTAAGTGAACTTTGATTGCAACTCTAGAGTCAAAGTTATGAACTAAACAAAAGACACAACTTAACCATAAACCAAAAGGGATGGTAAGTTAAACATTTTGCTGCACTGACTCTAGTTTATATCGAAATAGAGTCAAAAGTTTTTAAATAACCAATTCGCCCCCAACTTGATTAAAGTCACGTTCGGACCTACACAAGAATGATAAAAATGACAATAAATAAACAAAAATTTGCACATAAAAATTTAATTCCTTTTAAGCATTTTAATTGTAGATTTAAGTCATTGAAGACGCGATTGTACAATCTATGTTATATGACTCAACAGTGAGGATTTATAATCTGCAATACGAATACTACACTCTAAATACTTTCTGAATAATAATATTCGAAAGAGTAGTATCACTCACAATTATAAATTTTATTCCTTACATAAGTTCAAATATCGAATGGTCTCTCACTTTGGATACCCAAATTTAAAATAAGTTGGTTCACTAAGCACTATCTTGAGCGGATGCTCAAACTCGGATGAGATAGGTAGCTTAGTATATATATAATTTATTTTCTCCGAAGTTTTTCGGAAGAACAATAAATACTATATATCTATATAAGTTCAAGCTTAGCGACTTTTCGGACAAAACTAACTATTATTGTAAAAACGACATGTTCTATTGCACATTTGCACCTACATATCCAACAGATCGAGAACTCATTCGAGAACTTTTATCTGAAGAGCAATGGATGATTTGGCCAATTAAAATTTACCAAGTTGTATTAGTGTGTGTAATCATATAAATAATGATATAACAAGACAAATTAAACTAACGCGATACAAATAGATCGAGAGATTTTTTCGGAATTTAATTCGAATCAGGAGAAAATGAAAGATTATTGGATTAGGAAATACCAATAAATCGAGAGTTATTGTCGGAATAGATTTAATCCAAAGTAAGAGATGGAATATTGGATTAAACAAACTAAAACAAATGTTAATGGATCGAGAACTCTTATCGAGATTTAAATTGACATTATTCATATGGTTCTTTATTTTCACACAAGCCCTTATTTGCCCGAAATGGTACATTCATTTGTCATGATTAACGAGGTGGATTTGTCCTAAAAATAAGCAAAGTTAATGCACATGTTGAGGAACTCCCAAAGTATTAGTTTGTTACGGGTTAAAATTGTTATAAATGCTTAGCGTTGGTGGGTTGTCCTTTTATTTCAATGATTTAGATGAATTTGCCACCATATTTCAAAAACGCTCCAACCTTAAGAAGTTGTTGTACCAGTTCCATTTAATTTTGGGGTGAGCAAATCTTAACAAAACCAATCTATACCAACATATCTTTAAGTTAGGATCCATATAGTGATTAACAATTATGGGGAAAGAATGGAAAAATAGAAAAGAAGAAAAGGAAAAGAAAAAGAAAAAGAATGAATGAAGAAAGTGAAAGGGGTGAGATAGAACAATAGGGTGAGGTGGTATGGGCACATTCTTAGGAGACTTCTAGATGCTGTGGTGAGAAAAGGAGTTTATCATCGAGAGCATGACATAGTGTAAGGAAGAGGTCTACTAAAACTTATATGAGATAATGTAGTTAAACAAGATTAAGGAGCGGAAGATAGATCGAGACATTGTGGGTGTTAGAAAGGAGCAGAGGAAAGGTATTAGAAATGTAGACCCCATTTATTTCATCTTAAAATTATGAGATTCTAGATTCTAACAGTTATATTGTCAGAATCTACGATCTCATAATTTTAAGCGGAAATAAACATGTACCTTGATAGCTAAAATTTGTGCTAGTAGCTTCATCTTGCTCCTTTTCTTCGTCTCTCTCTCTCTTGCTATATCTCTTGTTTTACCCTTTTCTCTTTGATCTTTCAATTTTTTTATTTTTCAATCTTTTATTCATCTTAATTGTCTTCCATTTAATATTTTCGTTAATCTTTTTTGCGTTTTTATTATCCTTTTGTTTATTTATTTATCTTTTATGGGTCTGTTGATTGCGAACACCAACTATTTTAGGCCAAATTGTTTATATTGATGTTGATATTGAAGGAGAAAGTGAAGATTAGGAACATCACTTACATTAAAAGAGGAATAATATTTGTAAGAGTATATTATTTAAGATTATTTCATATCAACATTATCCATTTCACCTCCTCAATAATGTGCCTGAATGCAATATCTTTTTATTCCGATATTTGTCTGTATCTTTCTATTCTATATCTTCGGTCTCAATTATTTATTACTTATAAAATGATCTTCCTTGCGTGTGTGTGTGTTGCTTCAAGCTTCATTTAGTTTTTTCTGTTTTAGGTTATTGTAAATCGAAGTAAAAATAGAATATCAAGAGAGAGTTTAGACGGAGAAGAAGGAGAATTATTATTTCTTCATTCAAATTAAAATGATACATTATACAATGTATTTATACTTGAATTATCATATAACTACTTTCTAACTAATTTGTCCGCATATTTAGGCACATTACACTCCTTTATGAAACTGGCACTAACTAATACTAACAAACTTCCACGTCACTATTTCTATATCAGCACCACTCTAAGTGAAAATCACCTCCATTGTGACTATTTGATCCTGTATATTTGAAGCAATTCTTGATACTTGTATTCAACTGATATGGCACAACATTAGCAGCTAAAACAATGTCGTTGACTTTGTTTTGTGACTTAGAAGAAATGCAATTACTGGAATGTGCATTATTCTCAATAGTTATGTTCTATCGAATAGATATGGCCATGCATTTAGGTGCATTAGGTATTTTCTGTGAACTATATATTGTGCTAGGGTTCATAGATCTGACTTTCGACACGACTGATGAATAAATGAGTGTTTATTCTGATTACTTGTAGTAATTCTTGTTCTTTTGATCATTAGTTTTGGTGCTTCATATATACGTAATTCCAGATGCTGCGTTTAAAGTTCCTCCCTCCCTTTGGGAGATTATTGATAATGTTTACTCCTTTGAAAATGCTGACTGTTGGATTTTGGGAGAAGGAAACTATCGAATTAAAGGGACTTCAACCATAATCTCTCAAAGAAAGAACAGAAAAACATATGCGAGGGCTATGGTTTGTCTCCTTGTAAGAAAAGATCCAGTTGATTACACTGCACTTCTTAGACTCCCATTGCAAGGTAATGTTTGACAGAACAACTAATTTCATTGAGCCAACTTGAGTTCGGGAAAGTTGAGGATCCTGTCAGTCTTAGTTCACAGTGTTTCACATTATAATCGAGTATTTTCCAATAGATGATTTTGTACATATTTTACGTCAAATGGACACATTTTCCTCGTTCATATTCTTGTAGTTAGCGTTCCTTAATGAAATTATGCAAAATCGGGAGGAGAACGTAACCGTTTGTTTCAGCTTAAAAAAAATTATAAAATTCTAAAATCTTATAGTTTTAAGCCGAAACAAATGACATCGTTGAATATTTTTGGTAAGGCCCCTTCTGTCTCAAGCCTTGTCGTTTTGTACCTTCCTCTTTAGTTATAGTGCACCTATGCTTTAAATAGACGAAATAATTATCATAGTTAAATCCAATATAAAATGTAGTATGAATGTGTCTGATGTAGATGTTGAAAGGCACTTGGAGGCTTCGTTCCCATCTCAAACATAATATCATCCCATTCTCCCACCAACAACTCATGATCCATGGACACAAGGAACTCTGACTATTTGGGTATGAGAAATAGAGATTGGTGAGGAAATCATTAACGAGAGTTGATTATACAAGTTATCTGACTTCCCACTTGGTGTGGGGGTGGCGGGGGTGGGGGTGTTTGGTGTGGTCTGCTGAAGCATATTTTGTTAGGGGATAAGGCTTTAAGCCAAGCTACTATGGTTAGACAAGTGGGTGTAGGTTAGGAGTTCTGCAGTGAAGATACATCTAGTAGTACATATAAAAATTATAAAGTGATCAGTAAGCCTGATGAAATGAAATGATATGATATTTTCCAACATACTTTCTCTCTCTTGTTCTCCCTAAATCTCTCTATCCTAATTCCTTCGTCTCTAATCTGTTAATGAATCTTGCCAGGATCCACCTCAGGCTTGACAGGATTTACATCTTAAGAAGAGTTATTTCGAATAATTAGAACCGGTGTTCGTCAAAAATTTAAAAGTGCTTTTTACTATTATTAAGGAAAATTTTATATATAATTAAGGTTATGGTTAAGTTTTAATATTTTCTTGAATAACTTGTGGATTTGTTGAATATTTGAAATTTGGTCTCACAACATTCCCAGAACACAAATTTTATGCTTCTATAAGAAGTGTTTGTTTTTTTTCAGTCCTCTATGTTTTGAAAAGATAACAAGATAAGTACTACTTTTTGTCTACCGGACTGTTTTGTCTTGTGGGCTCTTAGTTTCTGTACAACTAGGAACCATGGTGCTGGCCCTCAGTGACTTCTTGCTTATTTCCTTTCTAAGCAGGAGGGTACTTAGAAACATTTTTCTTCCATTGGTATCCTGCTTTAAGTAGAGATCTTGCTTATGTTTTGAGCAGAGTTTCTAAGTTCTTCATTTTGTCTAAGGAATATGGTGATCAAACTTCTTGCTTAATAATCCTTGCTAATATTAATTATTGATGATATCCACCTAATAAGTTGGATATTTTTTACGTCCATTTATAAGTTTAGCAAGAACTAGATTACATCATCGATTCTTATTAGAGAATTATTATTAAACAATATAAGCAAGCAATAATAAGCAGAAGTGCACTAACAGAGTAGATATACTCTGTTCAAGCTTTGTGCATATTGTTGACTTTCTTGTTCTAATGGATTTATTCAGTTTATGCTTCAATGCCAACCTTGATTCTTCTTGTATGAATGGATTAACTTTGTTCAACCTCTGCATGTTTTCTATTCATTCAAGTTCCACGATTGAATAGGTAAGTTTTCAACTCTTCTATTGAGTGGTAAATCTTAGCATAGGTGTACAGTGGACGTCTGAGAATAAAAAACAATTCCACTGGTAGACCATTCTCAAAGGAGTCTAAAGGATCATATTTGAATCATTGATTCATGAGCTGTCATGATTGCAATTGTGATCACCTAAAAATAGGTTACGAAATTTATTTAAGTTCTTTAAAGAAAGAAAGTACCTATTAAGGCTGTTCTTTTCTGCCCGTTGAATATATTCAACTAAGTCCTTTCTGAATATAAGTACTTTAAAGAAAGAAAGTACTTCAATTAGGTCCTTTTTGAATTTAAGTAATTTAAAGAAAGAAAGTACCTATTAAAGCTGTCCTTTTTCTGTTCGTTGAAATATTCAACCAAGTCCTTTTTTGGCAGGAATCTTTCTTGTCCTTTCCTTAATGGTGATAACTCAACTTTTATCTCTTTGAAATAAGTCTTCACTAAGCCTTGATATATTCACTTAATCCTTTTTCTTGGTCAACCAACTATTCTCTTTAAGATTGTACTACATATAGTTTTAGTTCATAATACATTTCATGCACGCTGAGAATAACTTGGTGCTAAATAACCTCTTTTTGAATTGGCGCAAGCATTCTTCTGTGAATGGTATCTTTTGACGTTTGAATAGAGAATATTTATATGTCTAAAATAAGCAGATAATTACGAAGTCGTCTGCTGATTCGTAAGGACTTTTAGATGAATTTGTTCTGGTCTTGGCTCATGGCTGAGACAGTGTTAAGCTAGTGAAATTCACGTGCAACTGACTCAAACCATTAATTGAATCTGCATATTTTCACCATATTCGGTCTTAAAGTTTGTTGTATCCTCATTCTGTTGAGTCCATATCTTGAACCAGTGCTATTGAAGTCTTTTTACATTCAAGTTGAAAGGGTCCGGGATAATGTGGGGTTGAATAGATTATCAAAATAATGGCAATTTTTCGCAACTCGTTACAATTAAACATTACAAGTTTAACGACTTTATAATTGTATATTTTGTAAAATCAAAAAACTTTTTTGTTTTTCTTTGGAACACCTTTTAAGTTAAAGTGTCAAGAATTAATGCAAGTAAATAAAAGACACTGTTATTTTACAAATGGAGAAACCTTCATAACAATATTTTAACATGTTACAATACAACCCGATACTTAACAAATTAAAATATAACAGATACAACCAAATACATAACAAATTAAAATATAACACTTATACAAATATAAATAAACAAATACAACAAATTTTTCTTTTGGACTGATACTACTTGTATTGTCCTAAAAAATTAAGCTTATATCCCCTTGAGTCTTGTACTCCTATACAGATCTTGATCTCGGTATCTGCACAATTTTCTAACTTTCACCAATACATTAAATACCCAAAACTCCTTGCGTACCTATGGTCTAGATCTTAAGTTATAGAAAACTCCCACTACCTCACAAATTCTACATAATACTAAGAACTAAAAAAATCCCCTTCTAGTTTTAGTTTTGTTTAGGTGAGCTACTATGCTTCTTTAATTAAGCAGATGAAAATGAGTGCTCAGATAAAATGGCAAGAATTGAATGACAAATAAATATACAGGAATTAGATTCTTATCAGTCCATTTTATAATATATTTATATATATAGTTGAGGACTAGATTCGATAATCTATGCAATATCACGCAATGTTGAGGACTTAGAATCAGCAGTATAAAAACTACACAAACTAAACTAGCGTAGTATCACTCATACTTGTATGTATATATGTACGCACAAAAGAAATTCCAGAGCTCCACTCGAAGTGATATTTTAACACAGAAAAAGATGGATGATTGATACACATAAATTTAAATTGCAGTGCGGAAAAGTAAATGCAGAAATTTAAGTGCAAATCCAATGACTGAGAGCTGTTGTCGGGATTAATTAAATCCAGATTGAGGAGATGTTTGTTGGATTTAGATTTAAATTGCATAAATGAGTGCAGGAATTTCAATTGCGGAAAGTATATAAAGAAAGAAAAGAAAATAAATTCCAATAATCGAGTGCTCTACTTGTGGTGACCTTTAAACCCGGGGGAGGTGGACTATTGGACCAAAAATAAGTACATGCTAGTTAAAACTTCTACATGACTTGGATGAAGCAACAAAATATTCAAGTTAATATAAACCACAAAAATATAAAGCCTTGAATTGAATTTTGGAGGCTTTGTAGTTTGGAGAATTATGAAGTCCTTTGTGTATATAACAATATAAGGCTGATATATATATATATATATATATATTAGATAAATTAGTACCAATTCTTGTTCATTATACATTTGAGTTTAGGTAGATAATTTATGTGATGCATGTCTTATGGGGAGAACTAACTAGAATAATTCATTTAATTTATTATCATCAAAACCTAAGAATTTATTACTTTTCACACGTCAACAAAGACTATGTTACATTATGGTTTTTGCATATTATCAATTTTCAATAACTTAATATGGCTTCTCATACATTTAACAAAGTTACTAAGTATATTACATGGAGTGTAAAGCCTAACAGAAAAATAAAAAAGTCTCATTCATTATTATAAGACATTAAGATTAATCTAAATTGTATCCTAATACTATTTGATTTAAAATTTCTATAAATTCAATAAATTAAAATCAAACTTAAAATCGACTTATCAATATAAAATTAAAAGTCCGGAAATAGAAAATCTTTTATAAATGTTCGATTTTAATATAGCTTATGTTTTGTAAGTCTTAAATGTGGAGAAGATAAAATAAAATAAAAGTAAAGATGAGAAAAAAAGAGGAATAATTTCTCTTCTTTTTTGTCCGGGAGTTTGTGGGTGGAAAGGAAAATTTAAGACATAATTGGAATAAATCCTATGTTATGAAGAATAAGAGTAATAAATTTAAAACTAACAAAAATCTCTGAAGGTTAAAATAAATTTTCTCTCTAATTTTTTTGAAAATTTTAGGAAGAAAAAATGTACATTTTCTTTTTCTTTTATCTTATGTTCTCTTTTAAAAAAAATTAAAGATAAGAAAAAATTAAAATTAAACATAATTAGTCTATCGAGCACACACATTCACGTGTGCAAATTGTTTTGTTAATTATAATTAAGAAATTATTTAAGTAATCAAGTACAAAAATACATGAAAAGTCTAAATTTTTGATAACTCACCAACAAAATTGCGCGTGAAATTAGCTAACCAAATTATGTGATACATTAAATATTAGTGAATATTAATAAAATTGATATTTATAGAGTGGATAAAAATTTTAAAATTCATTAAGAACATCATTGAAAAAAAGTTAAAAACTAAAATGTGATTGAATTAATAGGTGATAATTACTTATAAGTTCTAGGAACCATCCCAAATGATAACAACGATTAGTCTGTATGTTGCAGAGCAAATTGAGAGCCTTCCACGTGATTTATAGCGGTTACTTTTCTTTTTTCTTAAAATTGATGATCCAAAAACATGAAAGCTAGTTATTAAGAGTCCAACTCAATGGTATTTTTCTTCTAACTCAACGGTTTTCTCCTACTTATATATAGAGGTTTATTCCAGTAGTCAAAAGACACTTAACAAAAATCTTTCTTTCAGCCTTGTTTAGCCTACCTTCCTTTGTCCCAAAGTGTTCATTACAATTTCTAGTTCTTGTTCACTGATAGACAAACTTTGTGCTAAATCCGGTTTCCGTAATCCGTTGTATTTTGGGAAACAGTAGTCCGATGATCCTCTAAAGCACCTAGTGAGGGGACTAGACTGTTTTAAAAAAAGTGTGTTCACACGTGCCTCATATTTCCCTATTTTGTTAAGCCGTTTCGAATACTATTTCTTTTAACCCAGATATCCCAACAATCTTAAAATAGTCTACTGTATTCGTGATGGCTAATAATGGTGAGGTTCCTATTGATGTTGTTTCCGTTGTTGATGCCTCTAATGCTTCTTTTGTAGCCAATATTTCTACTTCAAATTCTGCAACGGTGGATGCTACCACCGTTACTGCTATTCTCGTTGTTGTTGCTGCTGGTGTTGCTGTTAGCACTGTCCATGTTCCATCAAGCCATGATGAGAAGCCGAAAAAATTCACCAGTGTTGTTACTGCATTCAAAAGGTGGCAACAAAAGATGTTGTTTTATCTGACTATGTTGAATTAGGCAAGGGTTTTAACGGAGGCTGCTCTTGTGATGCCAGAAGGTAACGTCAATATGACAATGTTTTCTATTGTTGAGGCTTGGCGACACTCTGATTTCTTATGTCGCAATTATATTTTGAATGGCTTGAATGATTCATTGTATGGTGTTTATTGTAAATTTAAAACAGCTAGAGAACTATGGGAATCAATGGATCAGAAATATAAAACTGAGGATGCTAACTTAAAGAAATTTGTAGTTGGATGGTTCCTTGATTATATGATGATTGATTCCAAGATTGTAACAAGTCAAGTGCAGGAACTGCAGTTAATCTTGAACGATATCCAAGCTGAGGGTATGTTGCTAAGTGAGTCTTTCTAAGTGGCTGCGGTCATTGAGAAATTGCCTTCGAGCTGGAGAGACTTCAAGAATTACCTTAAGCACAAACGCAAAGAGATGACCTTGGAGGATCTGATTGTTAGACTTCGAATTGAAGAAGACAACAAGAAATCCAAGTCTAAGGCATCAAGCTGAGTTGAGGCTAAGGTGAATATTGTGGAGCATGACTCTAAGAGCAAGAATGCCAACAAAGGCAAGGGTAAGCTAGGGACAGCCAGTGGCGGTGTCACTAAGCAGAAATATAAGTTCAAAGGCAAATGTTTCAAATGTGGCAAACAAGGTCACAAGTCAAACGAATGTCGATCATCCAAAAAGGATCATGAAGCCAACTTGGTGAATGAGATCACTACGGAGGTGAGAGATTTGAACTTGGAAGTTGTGGTTACTAAAGTGAACATGGTGGAAACCAACCCGAAAGAATGGTGGATGGACATTGGTGCTTCCAGACATGTTTGCACTAATAGAAACCACTTCTCCACTTTTGATCTGGTTAACGGTGAAAAACTGTACATGGAAAATGTTGTTGTTGCAACAGTTGAAGGCAAGGAAAATGTGTTGCTGAAGACGACTTCGGGCAAGGTGCTGACACTAAAAGACGTTGTATGTGCCAGAGATCCGCAAGAAACTTGTGTCTGGTTCTCTGCTGAACAAGTATGGCTTTCACATTGTAATAGAGTCTGACAAGCTTATTCTGTCTAAGTTAGGAATGTTTGTAGGAAAGGGGTATGCCACCGATAGGCTGTTTAAACTAAATGTAATGACTATTGTCAATGAAATGAATGCAAGTACCTCTTCTGCTTATTTGATTGAGTCTTCTAGTTTATGGCATAGTAGACTAGGTCATGTTAATTCCAATAAAATTCATAGTTTAATTAACTTGAATCATATACCAACATTCCAGATTAATTTAGAACATAAATACGAAGTTTGCATTGAAGCAAAGTTAACAAAGTTGTTGTTCTCATCTATAACTAGAAGTACTGAATCGCTGGAATTAATTCACAGTGATGTTTGTGATTTGAAGATTGTTCAAATGCGAGGTAGTAACAAATACTTTATCACCTTCATCGACGATAATACAAAATACTGCTATGTATACTTGATCAAAAACAAAGATGAGGCCTTAGAAAAGTTTGTTATTTATAAAAGTGAGGTTGAGAACCAACCTGGTAAAAGGATCAAATGGTTGAGGAGTGATAGAGGTGGAGAGTATGAGGCATCAGTTGGTGACTTCTGTGCAAAACATGGAATTATTCATGAAGTTACGGAGCCTTATTCACCACAATCTAACAGGGTTGCTGAACGGAAGAATCTCACTCTAACAGAAATGATGAATACGACGTTGCTTAGTTCCGGCTTACCTCCAAATATGTGGGGAGAAGCTATCTTGTCAAGCAATTATCTTCTAAATAGGGTACCCCGGAAAAAAGAGGACAAGACTCCATACGAACTATGGAGAGGAACGAGACCATCCTACAAATACTTGCGAGTGTGGGGGTGTCTTGCTAAGGTTGTTGTGGCAGCACCTAAAGCAGTTAAAATTGATCTTAGGACAGTGGACTGTATCTTCATCAGGTATGCGCTTAATATTAGTGCTTATCATTTTCTCGTGCATGATTCGACGATACCAGATATACACAAGAATATGATAATGGAATCAAGGAATACATCTTTCTTTAAAAATATTTTTCTATGTAAGTCGAGCAGTGGATCCAGTTCGGTTAAACAGACTAATGAAGAAATTCAAGATCATACTGAAGTTCAAGAAATTGAATTTAGATGAAGCAAACGAGCAAGAGTGGAAAAATTGTTTGGTGATGATTTTGAAACCTACCTGCTGGAGAATGAGCCAATGACCTATGTGTTAGGTTTCTTACCAGCAAACACAGCGGAAAAATATGATTTAAAATAAAACAAAACGAAACCCAAACCCGAGAATCTATGCAAAACAATTTAATACAGATAGTTTAAGATTTTACCAATTAATTGTGCGAATCTGAAGTTTTGGTGAAGGTGTTGATCGTCTCCAAATCTTGAACGCTATCCAACTGAACAGCGTCTCTACGGTATCCACACGAACACCCGCGAATCGTCTCACAATTCGAACAAGAAAAGTTACAGTACTAGCTGTATGATCTGTAACTCTCTTTTCTCTCTATATCTCTGAACTCTAGTCTTTCTCTTGTGAGCAACTAGGATTCTTAGAATACGTAAAAACGTTGGTTAGAGAGAATGGCTAATATATCATATATATATATAGCCTTTCATAGAGTAATTCAAAACCTAATCTAATTAGGAGACTTAAAATCCAAATTTTATATTTATTAGATATATATATATTTAATCAAGTCTCACTTAATTAATATATATGCACAAATAAATATATATTCGTATTTCCTTCTAAAGGACTCTACTTCTTATACAGATTACATATATTAATATATATGTATATAATTTAAAGCCATGATTTAATTAAATCAATCTTATTGATATATTAAAATCATAGACATTTAAATTATATCTCCCTGACGAATGTTCTTTGTGTGTGACCCTGTAGGTTATTATTACGTTGGCAATAATTTTAAATCATATTATAAAATTATAAACAGTGAGCGGCATCTAGTAATACATCACTGTTACCCAAGTAATAATAAAGTCATAGATTCGACGTTACCTTCCGTGACCAATGTTTCAATGTAACTTAATCCTTTTAACCATGATATCTAAGATTAAATTCAAGGCATGGATGTGTCATCCTCTTCATTATTTAATCTTAGTTTTCTTGATCAATGAGTAAACTATATGAAACAAATCTCTATTTGAGCATGGCCATGCATTTTATAGTTTCACTCAATCAAGAGGCCTATAGATATCACCCCTAATTTATAGGAGGGTTAAATTCCATCTACATCATTCCCATTTCTCACATAACTCATTATGCATCCAACAATCACCTTTATCGTCCACCCGGTTAAAGGTGACTTTTGATAATGTCAAAATGCATAACTCCTTATGTAGAAATGTCATGACTTCAGGTCGAAGGACCATTACATCATTGTCACTATGAGAATTACTTATGACACATAGCATAACGCTCCATGTAGAATTCTCATGGTGGGTCTGTCCAGTACTATGTTCTCTAACATGTACCTATGTATCAACTTAATATATCTCGTATATATTTATGACCAATGAGATATGGCCATCAGTTAATCACATACTAGTCTCAATGTATTATTGTTGTCCCACTTACAATGATACTTGACTAGGGACATCTAAGAATAATGATACATCACATACTTATATGATCTCATACTTAAGTCACATACTTGAATCCATATAATTAGTATCATTCTTCTAAGGACATTTATTATGTTAACATTTATATAACGCAGTAAATAAAACATAATAAATTATCATTAACCAAAAACATATCAAAAAATTTAGTGTCACAATCATTACATAATTGGCCACTAGGGCATACACTCTAACACTATGTTGAGGCAGTGAGTTCCACTGAGGGACCTATGTGGCAAGAAGCTATAAGGAGTGAAATCGATTCCATCTTGCAGAATCACACTTGGGAGTTGGTCGATCTCCCTCCTGGGAATAAACCATTATAGTCTAAGTGGATCTTCAAGAGGAAAATGAAACCAGATGGTTCCATTGATAAGTACAAGGCAAGACTCGTAATTAAAAGGTATAGGCAACACGAAGGCTTAGACTATTTTGATACATATATTCTTTCGTGACAAAAATAAATTCTATAAGGTTGATTCTTGCTATTGTAGCCTCGAGGAATTTGGAAGTCCAACAAATTGATGTGAAAACAATTTTCTTAAATGGAGACTTAGATGAAGAAATCTACATGGAGCAACCCGAGGGCTTTAGAGCTTCAAGGACCGAAAAGAAAGTCTGTAAGCTAGTCAAATAGTTGTATGGTCTTAAACAAGCTCCAAAGAAGTGGCATGAAAACTTTGACTATGTAATGATCACTAGTGGATTTGGGATCAATGAGTGTGACAAATGCGTTTATGTCAAAGAGACTGAAAATGGTTATATCATTTTATGTCTTTATATAGATGACATACTCATTGTTGGTAGCTCTGACAAGTTGGTCAAGTGTACAAAGGATATGTTGAATTCTAAATTTGACATGAAAGACATGGGTCTTGCTGATGTGAACTTAGGAATAAAAATCCTTAGAACCCGAGATGGTATAGGTTTAAGTTAGGCTCATTATGTAGACAAAATTCTTGATAAGTTTAACAAGGATGATCCATGTGTTGCAAGAATGTCATTAGATAGTAATTTCCATTTAACAAAGAATCTTGTTGAGGGTGTTTCCCAAGTGGAATACTCGTGCATTATTGGGAATTTGATGTATTTAATGAGTTGCACACGTCCCGATCTTGCTTTCGTGGTAAGCAAGTTGAGCTCCTACATGAGTAATCCTAGTGCTAAGCATTGGACTGCTATAACTAGAGTATTACGATACTTAAGATATACTCGTGATTACGGATTATATTATATCAGATGTCCTGCTGTGCTAGAAGGCTACACAGATGCTAACTAGATATCTGATATAAAGGAATCGAATTGCACTAGTGGTTATGTGTTCACACTAGCTAGAGGTGCAGTGTCGTGGAAGTCTGCTAAGTAGACTGTGAGAGCCAGATCCACAATGGAGTCGGAGTTTATTACTCTAGACAAGTGTGGTGAGGAGGCTAAATAGTTACGTCATTTTTTGGAGGATATTCCAAACTGGGATAGACCTGTGCCGCTTATCAGCATTCACTGCGACAGTCAATCCGCTATTGGCAGAGCGCAGAGTACTATGTATAATGGTAAGTCAAGATATATTCATCGTCGAAATAATACCATTCAATAATTAATCTCAACTGGAGTTATCTCAATTGACTATGTTAAGTCAAAAGAGAATATTGCAGATCTATTAACTAAAGCATTGAACAAAGAAGTAGTTGAGAGATTGACCAAAGGAATGGGTGTTAAGCCTATGAAATGTTAAAAGTTTTACGACGGAAAACCCAACCAAGTTGAGTGGAGATCTTAAGATCTAGGTTCAAAGGGACAACCTAATCATGCGACTTAGTGTGATCATTGTGGGGGTAACTTCAACTCATTCCTATCAAGAAACAGTGATAAAAACAGTAAGGTTAGCACTATGTGCTTTAATGACTACTAAGAGAGTATCGTGTTTACTCTGGATTTAAGCAGTCACCTATGTGAGAGAGAAGTGGGGTCGCTTCAAAGGAGAACTTGAAGGCTTAGTTCTTTAGCAACTCTTACAGAATGAAGGGGGTTTCATGGCCACAATGGACCAAATCATGAGAACAAAACGCCACAGAAATGGTTCATGTGTACTGTATGTGGGTCTCTTTACTCTATTAGATGGACAGTTCAAAGACATCATGTCTATTGGACAACTAGTAAAGCAAACATAATTTACAAGGAGGAAGTTCAAAGGGTAACACCTACTTTCTCTATGTAGGGATCATTTGATGAACACTTTATCTTTAAACCTAGGCAATATCTCATTCATGTGGGGGATTGTTGGAAGTTGAGGAAAATTTGAAGGAGAATTTCTCTCTCATTAATTTGGGAAGCTTTTCACTTGGAATGGAAGATGTAAAGATGAGTAGGCGCGACCTGTGGACACGAATGTCGGATCGTAATTGGGGGGCCTGATCAACTCGACTTTTTCTATTTTTTAGAATTAATTCTTCCAGATTCATGAACCTAAGTTAATTCAGATTGTCTTTTCATATTCGTAGGAAGTGGAACTGGTTGATTAAATGAATCGGTAGCCTTTCGAAAAGCAGAACACTGAATCGGTTCAAATGCCTTGTATCTAAATTAATGTGGGAAGAGAAGTCTTTTGGTATTTTTCTTCTAATTCAACAGTTTTCTCTTGCCTATATATAGAGGCTTATTCCAGCAGTCAAAAGACACTTAACAAAAAGCTTTCTTTCAGCCTTGTTTAGCCTACCTTCCTTCATCTCAAAGTGTTCATTACAATTTCTAGTTCTTATTCGTTGGTAGACAGACTTTGTGCTAAGTCCGGTCTCCGTAATCCATCGTATCTTAGGAAACAGTAGTCCGACGATCCTCTAAAACACCTAGTGAGGGGACTAGACTGTTTTAAGGAAAGCATATTCACACGTGCCTCATATTTCTTTATTTTGTTAAGCCTTTTCAAATACTATTTCTTTTAACCCAGATATCCCAACAATTATTAATAGTAACATTCAAAATGTTAACATTAATAGTGACATTGTTTACCATAACACTTTAGATAGTTTAATATTTATGATTTAAGTTATTGTTTATCACTAGTGTTACTATTCATGAATCACATTCACTTGATTCAAATCACTCCAAATTATATTTTATAAATTATCATATCTTAAAATGATAAAATGAAAATAGAGAAAGATTTCAATAGTAACATCAAACTTAACAAAAATAGTAACTTATAATTAAAATTATCATACATAAAAGAAAACAAGAAATAAATTTGCAAAAGAATCAAAACATTAATAGTAACATAACATACTATTCACATTAGTTGTTTAGAAAGTAATCATACTCATGTTACTATTTTTCATTTTTTATTGATGTTACTATTTTGAAAAATTACAATCCAATTAATCCAAAACATACTCATAGGTATATCAAACAAAAAATATTCATAAATATCTCAATTCAGAAAAGTAAAATAATGAAAAAGAATTAAAAGGTAGAGTAACACTATTAACACTTTTCACAAATTTATTCTTTATGTTATTGTTTAGCAAAGTCATGATTAGTTTTCTCAAGACAACTTCGAACATATCATTTCACAAATTAAATCCACTAATCAAATGAATAAATCTCATATTGACAAATTTAAAAAAAAGTACGAGAATGAGAATAGTAACTTTAGCGCAAATAATATTAACTTCACATGTTGTTACTATATATATCTTTTATGCTACTATTCAAAAAAACTCAAACAGATATGAAAAAATGAGACAAACAGATTTGAGGGAAGGAAGAAAGAGAGAGGGAGAGGGGTTAAACATAAAAAGTCTATAGATGTGGAGATCGATGATAGTGAAGATTGGTGATGACCGTGATAAATGTAGGAAATCGATGTTGCACTAGTACAAAACTTATCATTTGCGTCAGTTAAAATACCTATTTTGCATCGGTTAACAGGAGATGCATATGGAGGAGACACAAAAACATGACCATTTTACGTTGGTTAAACAGATGATGCAAAAAACTATCATTTGCGTCGCACCTATAAAAGAACCGACGCAAGTGATAAATGTCATTTGCGTCGCACCTTTAAAAGAACCGACACAAATGATAAATGTCATTTGCATTGCACCTTTATATTAACCGATGTAAATTATTGTTGGGTTTCTTACCAGCAAACGCAGCGGAAAAATACGGTTTAAAATAAAACAAAACGAAACCCAAACCCGAGGATCTATGCGAAACAGTTTAATACAGATAGTTCAAGATTTTACCGATTAAAAGTGCGAATCTGAAACTTTGGTGAAGGTGTTGATCGTCTCCAAATCTTTAACGCAACCCAACTGGACAGCGTCTCTACGGTATCCACACGAACACCCGCGAACCGTCTTACGATTCGAGCAAAGAGGATAACAGTACTAGCTGTAAATAATCTGTATCTCTTTTATCTCTCTTAACCTCTCTTATGAGCGGCTACGTCAAAACGTTGGTTGTTCAAGAGAAAAATTCTATATCAATCTCTATATATTACAGAGAATAGCTGATATATCATATATATATAGCCTTCTATAGAGTAGATTCCAAAACCTAATCTAATTAGGAGATTAGAATCCGAATCCTATATTCATTAGATATATATTTAATCAAGTCTCACTTAATTAATATATGTACAAATAAATATATATTCGTATTTCCTTCCAAATGACTCTTCTTCATACAGATTACA
>CM025781.1:18127525-18139787 GCA_014636745.2 Centella asiatica
TATATATATATATATATATATATATATATATATATATATATAATTTAAAGTCATGATTTAATTAAATCAATCTTATTGATATATTAAAATCATTGACATTTAAATTATATCTCCTTGACGAATGTTCTATGTGTGTGACCCTGTAGGTTATTATTACGTTGGCAATAATTTTAAATCATATTATAAAATTATAAACAGTGAGCGGCATCTAGTAATACATCACTGTTACCCAAGTAATAATAAAGTCATAGATTCGACGTTACCTTTTGTGACCAATGTTTCAATGTAATTTAATCCTTTTAACCATGATATCTAAGATTAAATTTAAGGCATGGATGTGTTATCCTTTTCATAATTTAATCTCAGTTTTCTTGATCAATGAGTAAACTATATATTTATGACCAATGAGATATGGCCATCAGTTAATCACATACTAGTCTTAATGTATTATTGTTGTCCCGCTGACAATGATACTCGACTAGGGACATTTAAGAATAATGATACATTACATACTTATATGATCTCATATTCAAGTCACATACTTGAATCCATATAATTAGTATCATTCTTCTAAGGACATTTATTATGTTAACATTTATATAACGCAGTCAATAAAACATAATAAAAGAAATTATCATCTAACCAAAAACATATCATAAATATAGTGTCACAATCATTACATAATTGGCCACTAGGGCATACACTCTAACATATTTAACTAAATTTCAAGCAAAATCCGATGAAGGTATTTTCTTAGGATATTCCACTCATAACAAGACTTTTCGTATTTTCAATAAAAGAATTCTAACAGTTGAAGAATCTATTCATGTAGTATTTGATGAATCTAACCACGAGGAACCAAGTGGTTCACTCCCTCTTATAGTTGAGCAGGAACATGATAAAAGTCAACAGACTCCAGAAACTAAGGAAGATCCTGTTGAAGAACCTTCAGAAGGCAATACTCCAATTAAAAGCACCCCTGCTGAAGTAAAAGATGATGAACCCAACTTGGAGGAACTAAAGCAGCAAGACATTCGAACATATCTACCAAGAAGAATGAAGTAGACCAAGTCTCACTCAGAAGATTTGATAATTGGCAATCCCACAAATTCAGTAAAGACTAGAAGATCTGCTCAAAATGAAAATAGTTTTCTAAGTTTCCTATCTCAAATGGTACCAAAGAAAATTAAGGATGCTCTTGCTGATGCTGATTGGATCCTTGCTATGTAAGAAGAGCTAAACCAATTCAGCAGGAACAAAGTTTGGAATTTAGTTCCGAAGCCAACAAATCATATATTAATAGGCACCAAGTGGGTATTCTGGAATAAGATGGATAAAGATGGAATCATCACAAGGAACAAAGCAAGACTTGTGTCTAAGGGCTACTCACAGCAGGAAGGGATCGACTACGATGAAACCTTTGCTCCAATAGCAAGGCTTGAAGCCATAAGAATCTTTCTTGCTTATGCTGCTTATCAAGACTTCAAGGTGTTTCAAATGGATGTCAAGAGTGCATTTTTGAATGGACAACTTCAGGAGGAAGTATACGTTGAGCAACCTCCAGGCTTTGCTGATCATTCTCATCCTAACCATGTATATGGGCTTGAAAAAGTTTTGAATGGTCTTAAGCAAGCACCACGGGCATGTTATGACACTCTACCTTCCTTTTTAGTTAATGAAGGTTTCAGTAAAGGTAAAGTGGACACTACCTTATTTATTAAGAAGCATAAAGATAAAACACTATTAGTACAAATTTATGTAGATAATATAATATTTGGTTCTGCTGATGAAAAACGTTTTGCAAGATTTGTTAAGCTTATGTAGAGCAAGTTTGAGATGAGTATGATGGGAGAGTTGAATTTATTTCTTGGACTTCAAATTAAGCAAAGCAGAGAAGAGATTTTCATAAATCAATCCATGTATACCAAAGATCTGCTTAAGAAGTTTGGATTGGAAACAACAAGTCCTATGAAAACTCTCATGCCATCAGCAACAAAGTTGGATAAAGATGAGCAAGGTAAATTCGTAGATATAACAAGCTATCGAGGTATGATCGGATCCTTGCTTTACTTAACTGCAACCGGACCTGACATTATGTTTGCTACATATATTTGTGCACGTTTTCAATCTAACCCCAAGGAATCACATTTAGCTTCTGTTAAGAGAATTTTCAGATATCTCAGAGGAACTCCTAACTTAGGAATATGGTATCCAAAAGATTCTAACTTCAACCTTGTTGGATACTCGGATGTTGACTTTGCTAAGTGTAAAATTGATCGAAAAAGCACAAGTGGTACATGCCAATTTCTAGGAGGAAGACTTTGTTAGAGATAAATGATCCCCCCCCCCCCCCCCCCTTCTACAAACACTTGTGCTTATATTGCACTAACAGACTTATCTCATGGTTCAGCAAGAAGCAAAATTCTATATCAACATCCACTGCTGAAGCTGAGTACATATCAGCAGGAAGTTGTGTTGCACAAATTCTTTGGATGAAAAATTAACTTGCTGATTATGGGTTTGATTTCAAGTTTATCCCTATTTTCTGTGATAGTACTAGTGTTGTAGCCATATCTTATAATCATGTTTTACACTCTAGGACTAAACATATAGATATAAGGCATCATTTCATTAGAGATCATGTACAACAAGGTACTATAGAGATAAAGTATATTCCTACCGAAAAACAATTAGCAGATGTTTTTACAAAACCCTTGGATGAAAGTCGTTTCAACAAACTAATAAGTGAATTAGGCATGTTAAATTTGGAGCAAGAATCTGTTATACTAACATTTTGTTTGCTTAAGCAAAGACTTATGTTCTTAGTAATACGATAAACTTCTTGCTCAGGTAATGGAAAAGATCCTGGTGATAATTGAGCAGTCTCTTTAATCCTGTTATGTCAATACATTCTATCATGCTAAAACCTCAAAGATGTTGCTGATAAAGGTTGCTTGTTGATGTTGAGCAGTATTCTTCAATGTTGTTATCTTAATCTACATCGACCCTGCTGCAAATTTCTCAAAAAGGGGAAGACCTCTCGACATAAGTGTTGTTTCAAAAACTAAGTCAAAGATCTTTCTTATACAGTAAGCAAAGGATGTTCCTGCTGCTTACATTCAAACTCCCTACTCATCTCACTCCCAGTTGAAACTGCAAGACCAGCAAGGATATTGGCTTTTACTGACTATAAGCAAGATATATTTTATTATATTCCATCAATTCCTATCACGAGCAAAGACTTGCAACCATATCCTGCTGTCACCTCAATGACTTGCCAATTTTTCTTTGGTCACTTCCACTTTTACCGCCGTAAAAATAACTCATCATTACTTTAGCCGTTTATTTTCTCTCTTCGCATTTAATGTCACTCTGCCCCATTATCTATTTACGGTTGCTGTCTTTTCGGTAATTAATTCTCACCACTACCCACAAATCTTTCTCCCACTAACACCTCCACTACTCATCTCAGTAACCGCTCTAAACCTCTTCAACTTCTTTTCATCCCCTATATAAACTCTTTCACCCTTCTCATTTGTTTTCACCTTCAAATCGCTTTGAACTCTCTCTAAAACAAAGACTTTCTCTCTCTAAAAACTTGTCGAGACTGTCGCCACTCAGCCCTAAAACCACCACATTCTCCGACAACCTTCACCAAGAATGGCAAACTGGCTCAATAAGATTGAATCTGAGTCTATCTTCAACTTAGAATCCTTTGTTGATGATCAACAAGATACTGATACTAAAGAAGTTATTACGCTGCTGAGGAACAACGGGATCCGCTATGTGATCTCTGTTGATTGCCCTATCTACGAGGAAATACTAAGGGAATTCTGCCAGAGTGCACAAGTCAGAGACAGTAGCATCAATGGCCGAGTAAATGGACAACAAGTACTAAACACAGTAGCAAGTATTAGGGACACACTTCAAATGACAAGTCAGGGTCTACTGCCTCCACCTACACTTGTCTCTGTTGTGTTAACAGAACTTGGGTATGTCAAGACCCACACCACTAAAAAGTGAAAAAATTGTTAGAATAAAATAGCCTCTAATGGGGGGGGGGGGGGGGGGGGGGGGGGGGGGGGGGGAATTCAAACACTGAAAACTTTTTCAACCTTTTTGAACAACAGGAAATAACTACATTACTTAGAAAAACAAAAATAGATAATCAGATGAACACACGTATTCAAGTTAAAATAGATTTATTAAAACTTGAGGTTTTTTTGGAAATCTGATTAATCACAACTGTGATTAATCAGCTACAAATTCTGTAATGAATTACAGCTTCTAATTCACACTCACTAGCTTCTCACTTTCTTTGAAATATTTCTCTCTAAATATATTACAAAGTTGCTCTAGTGATATGTATGCTTCAATGTTTGTTGATCTGTTGGATAGATCATTTTGTAATGAAAACTCTTTTGCATATGTAGCAGATCAGTGGTTGAACCCACGTGGGCAGACGTGATGCTTTTTTTAACTTTGCCGCATATATGTCACATCGTTGTCCTTTAGAAACTATGTGTCAGACTGCTGCTACTTTTGTTACTTCTTTTTCATCCCCTGATCTGTGTGCATTTAATGTTCGAGAGTTGTCATTGGACCAATAAACTTCAAGAGATATCTTTCCAGTTAATATCTCTTGCTTCTTCAACAAGCTTCATTGATTTTTGTGATAGACCTGATGACGGGTGTATGCAGTCACAACCATCCACTGACGGCAAGCCCTGATGAGAACTTGATCAGTGCTTATGGATCCCCTAATGACAAGTCTTGTTAAAGACTGGATCAGTGCTTCAAACTTCACTTAAGTTTACTAAGGGCTTCTTGATCCACTAATGTTATGACTTAAAACATACACTGACGGCTTCCACTGATGCAGTGTTGACCATTCCCCTTGACGAGTTACCCTGATGGGTTAGCCTGACACTGTCACACCCTGATGTGTTACCCTGACAAGTGACATGTCTTGTTCATGCCCTGACGCGTTCCCCCAGGTGAGTTTGGCCAGCCACTGCCATAACCTGACGCGTTCCCCTGACGGGTTGGTCTGCCTTTGTCATCCCCTAATGGGTTCCCCTGACGGATTCTAATCATTGAAGCTTTGTTGAGTTTGTTTGGATTGTCTGATGTGCGGAATACTTTGACAATCTTTGAGTAACAACAGACATTCATCTTCACATATCAAGCCCTTAGAAGTTTCCTTAATGACTTGACTTAGTGAAGAATATTTCATCCCCTGATGATTAGATCGATCATCAGTGGATGCAAAACTTGTGCGGATACTTAGGTTTATTGAATACCATAAGTATTTACAGATGCATAATTTATTCTATAAACATCATCATCATTATTTAACTCCAACAATCTCCCCCTATTTATATTTATCATTTTGATAACCATAAATTTTCTTGATGCACTGATGATGATGTCAAAACCAAAACTATATACACGTAAGAATTGTGTATGAACTAATAAAAAGAATTTCTGTACAAGAATTTCCTATATCTATTACAACAAAAATATACATTTTTAGACATCAGGATCCCTTTTCCTTTTGGCTGAGACAAAGGGCAATGGATGACTTGATTCAATCGGTTGATAGTCACTTCCAAGGCCTTGTCTTCTTTGATCTGGATTTTGATCAGGAATCCTAAGTCTGTTGTCTTCCCCTCCTACAAGCAGTTGATCCAACTCCTTCTGAAGAAGCCTTCTGAAGTTGACAATGTTTACATTCTTGCTCGATTTCAAAGCTTCAAGGACAGATTTGATCTCTTGTATGTTGGCAGCAACAAGTTGTGACCAGTAAAAGGTAATGATCTTCCCCTTTTTATTTTTGAACTCAACACCCATGGGGCTTGTGATCATTTTAGGATATTCTTTAAATCCTTTTACTGGAGGCACATTCCTTACTGCTGCATTCTTATCATCAGCTCTGGTTTCTTCGATCTCCTTTAGCACTTTCTGTATCAATAGGATTCTGAACTGGATGACATGTTCATTTTTGTGATAAGCAATTTGGCTTAGAACATGTATCGCTTCCTCCAGGTCAAGGCCATCAACGTCTTTGATTCTTATGGTTTTCTCCTGCCCATCAGTGGATTTAAAGAATAACTTCAATGGTCTCTCCAAGGCTATGGGCAGGCTCTTTTCATCGTTGATGGCTCTCCTCAGCTTGTCGATCATCCCCCTCAAGTCTCTGTTAGCCGCTGATGATTTGGAGATTAAGTTCATAATCAATCCCAGTTGTTCAACATCCATTCTCCTGAACCAGTCCATTGTAACTGTGAATTGTGACCCACTCTTTAGTTGCACTGAAATTAGTTGATCCCTTTTATTGTTGAACCTGAGATTTATGCTTTTTATTGAGAACATAAATGTCAGGTTTTTGCGTCTTCTTCTCTTAGGGATTTAGCTAGAGTGGGTGGACCAAATGTTGTGGTTATAGGAAAAGGTGTTTGATCATTGGCTTCAGATGACTCGGGTTTGGTGGCATCAAGGTCATCAGTTTTCTCTTGGTTTTTATCCCCTGATGCACCCTTAGGATTTTGAGATCTTCTTGGCTGAGGTTTCCTGGAGGTCCTTGGCCCGACACTCTTTTTCTGTTTCTCTTCTTCCTCCTGTTCCTTTGACATTTCTCTCTCTTCTTCTTCTTGGAGTTGTTGTGCATAGAGTGCGTCAGCTTCCACCAGCTTTTTGTCCTGAGGGTAGACCAGCTCCACTTTCCCGTCAATTACGGCTTCAACAGGAGTTGAAAAGAGGGTTGTCTTCATGGAGTCTCCAAGTAGCTTAGGCCCTGATTGAGTGTTGGATTTCTTCTTTAGTTCCTCAATCAGGATGCTTTTGCCTTTGTTCTTGGGTTTTGAAGCAGGAACAGGAGCAGTCACATCCCCTAATGGTTGACTTGTTGATTTCTCAGCAACATCTCCTGACGATGGCCTGGTAGATTTCTCCCCCTTTTTGATAGCATCATCAGTGGAAGTTGAGAGTTGGGATGTGACTTGGATAACTTGCTTTAGAGTGTCAGCCATGGATTGTTGCAGAGTTTCAATGCTGGATAGTTGAGTGGTAAGATCAGCAAGCTTTTTGTCCACATTGTCAACTTGTTTCTTCATCCGGAGCAGGGTCTGGCCGGTCACTAGGGAGTCGACAACTTGTTGTATATTATTAATTTTATTTGTAAAGTGTGTATAGAGCTTCTTGTTCTCAATATCTACAGATTGACCAATCATGATTTTTGATTTTAACATTTTTATCAAGATTGGATTAATGGTCCTTGCGAGCTCTTGCTTTAGTAATTGTACAGTGTCCACCATTTGATTTTGTTGAAAGTACAAATCAACTCCAATGAACTGGGAAAAATCATCTGTTGGAGCATCATCTTCATCATCTTCATCACTTTCAGAGCTTTTATTATTTACAGTATTTTTATTTTCTCTATTTTCTTTATTTACAAGGATCTCATCCTCATCTCTCTCAGGCTCTCCTTTTTCTGTGCCTTCTAAGGCATCACTCGTATACTCTCTTTTTTCTTTGCCTACTAAGGTAGTACTCTCAACCTCTCCTTTCGCCACAGTCCTCTCAAGAGTTTGACTTTGCCTCTCTTCACTAAGTATTCTCTCAGCCTCACTCAAAATTGTCCTAGAAGGGCTCCTCTGGGCTGTGAGATCAACAACTGTGGCTAGTTCAAGTAAATTTTGTACAGTTACTGGTTCCACAGAAGTGATAAGAGAAGGAGTGGAAGTTATTTGAGTATGTATAATTGGAGAAGTGTATATTTCTATAGAAGAAGTATTTACAGTTGGGGAACATAAAGACTTATTGCGGTTGTATATACAGTTGAATTTATGTCCCCGGTCTGATCAACAGTGATTGTATCAAGCAAAAATGAGTCAACCATTTGAGTGTGTTGATTATCAATCACAGTGTCAGGGAGTGTTGGCTCCTCCACGAATTGAGAAATTGGAGAATCTGATCTTATGACACTCAATGTTTGTGTCATAATATCTGAAGAAATGTGAGGAATAGAGAAAGAAGGAAGTGGTGTAGAAGGGAGTGTTGGCTGGATCACTGAATGAGGAGGTGATCCATCAAACGAAGTTGTGTGTGCACTCATTGTGTCAGATATCTGCAAGTGGCTCTCAGAGACCCTGATGTTAGTTTCATCAGGGGCTATGGTCAGTGTATGTGTCTCACTCAACTGTGTCCCTGATTGGGGACTATTTTCAATAACTAATTTCTTTTGAGAAGAACTAGTTAGAAATATGTTTAATTCCTTATCAAAAGCAGTATCCTTTTGAGAGGATACTGCCTGGTCAAGTTGTTGGGTAACACTCGTGCCTCCCTTCTTCATCTTCATTCTATAGCCAATCACTCTCTCTCCTTGCTCCCCCTCAGTTGATGTGGTGACTTCACTGGGTTTTCTTTTATTCCCTATCATCTTTTGGGAGACTATGGGTTGGGCTATAGAGAGTGGTTGTGTGAAAATTGGTTGTTCTACTTGGGAAGGCAGAGAGGTGGTTGTGATCTCTGCCATAATAGGTAAAGGTGAAGAATTTACAGGTTGAGAAGTAGATGGAAAAGTACGCACTACCTGTTCCATATGCATTGGAAGAGCAAATGGTTCTGCAGTGTACGACTTCTTTATTATTTCTATAAACAACTTCTTTGTTTGCTTGTAAGTCTGTACAATAATATCATTCTCAAAAGAAAGGTTAGTTATTTGCTCTTTAATAATCATATACAAAAATCTAGCATAGTAAACTTCAGATTTCCTAGAGTTAAAACTACCCATTTTATTTACAAGGTCATCAAAAATTAATTTTTCTATATTTATATTTACATTTCTAATTATTGCATATGCTATTTTTAAAGTTAAGGAGGTAATTACCTCAAAGTTAGAGAACTTACTTGAGAACACCTTAGTAATGGTGTCAAAGAGATACGAGATCTCTCGTTTCACATTAAGCCTCTCGAGGTCCTTGAACTTTAACACCATGCTAGGAGCAACATTATAGCCCAGTTCCCTCAAGAAGTTCAACAACTCTGCATCATTAGGTACTTCCACGATGTCCTGTGTAGGTAACCCCAGCGTAGAGTTGATTCTGGAAGGGGTTATTTTTCCTTTCTCAAAGGAAATCTTGAATGAGATCCCTTTCACAGCATCTGGTCTTGTCGAAGAGTTCATAAATTTAGCACTTGACCAGAGCTGTGAAAGTGCTTCTCCGGACATTTCTTCATCAGTGAAGATTGCACAACTATACCCAGATTTGAGTAGATAGTTCGTCATTGGCTTGAAGCAATCACTCACCTCATTAATGTTGGAGAAACCCACATAGTTTATGGGTGGAACCACCAGATTCCTTGAAATTTGTTGAGCGTTGCTGGGTGCCATTGATGCTGTTAAAGGTTTGAAGTTTTAGGGTTTCTGTGAAAACAAGAGAGAGAGAAAAAAAACTCGAGCAAATATTAGAGAAAGATTAAATGTTTTAAGGTGTTTTAGAAAGTAGGAGAGATAAAGTATAAATACCCGCCTGTTGACGTTTGAAAACTGCTCCTGAAAACACGCAATCAGGGAGTCATTTCAGTTCTGTGATGACATGTCATCAGTGAGAGAAGAACACCCTGATGAGTTGTCATCACTTTACTAAACGTAATCCCCTGATGCAGTTAAAAGCACTTTACCTTACCCTGATGCTCATTGTATATACATACTCTGACCTTAATGCATGAGCCGGATGCCCTGACCCTGATGCGCGAGCCGGATGCCCCGACCCTGATGCGCGAGCCGGATGCCCCGACCTTGATGCGCGAGCCGGATGCCCCGACCCTGATGTGCGAGCCGAATACCCTGACCCTGATGCGCCTTGACAGAGACCCTGACTGTGATTCATCGATCAAAAACAAACACAAACAAACAAAAACATAGAATGTACAAGCATATATATATATATATATATATATATATACATACATACATATTTACATTAATAACACATATATAATCACATATCAATTAATTTCATCAGGAACTTATGAGATGAGTTAGGAGTACCAGAACTTAGACATTTGATACTCTATGTTGTTTCAACTACCTTTCTAACAAAAATTTTTGTCCAGATATTTCACTTTCACTTTGCATAACTCACCATACCCAACTCTCCCACAAGATTAAAGAAAGTGGCTTCATCAAGAGCATTGGTGAATATGTCTGCCAGCTGCTTGTGTGTTGCTACAAACTGTAGTTCAATGGTTCCATTCATAACATGTTCTCTGATGAAATGATATCTAATTTCTATATGTTTAGTTCTGGAATGTTTCACAGGATTTTCAACAATGGCAATGGCACTTGTGTTATTACACCTGATTGGAATTTTATTGAAGTCTGGTTCTTTTCTGACTTGAGGTTTGAGTGCTTTGGCAAGAATAGGTTTCTTGCCACTTCCACCACTTGTGGAAGCTTCACTCATCGGGAAAACATTCCCTTTTTCCAACTTTGTTACAGCCTTAACAAACTTAATAGGCTGTAATGGCCTTTTTTCCAAAGCTAGCTGCATTTTCAACCTCAATGGGAGGTTGCTTCATTAGAGTCTCTCCATAGCCTAAACCAGATTTGGGATCAGATTTTTGACTATTTAATTGATCCTCCAGTTTTTTGCTAGACTCATTCCATTTCTTTATGACTTCTCTTTCTTGACTTAGAAGATTGGAGGTCCATTCCTCTCTTTTAATAGCACAATGAAGAAGATTTTTAGTCCTTGAGAGTTCTTTTTCAAGACTCTCAAGTCTGGAGAGTTCTGATTCTAAAAAAGTGTTTCTAGCAGTCAAATGTTCGTTTACTTTCTGCACTCTTTCAGTTTCAGCTACAACACTCCTTAGGGTGTCATAAAGATCTTTTATCTCACAAGCCATTTCCTTAATAGTTTTAACACAATTATTTTTAGACATGTTAGAGGAAATTTCAAGACTTACTTATGAGCTGCTACTGTCAGTGGATGACGCCATCAGGGCTAGGTTGACATATTTTTCATCATCTTCTTCATCTGAGTCAGCCCAGTTCTTTCCCTCTGCAATATATGTTTTTCCCTTCTTGTTGGCATTAAGAAGATCAAAGTATTTCTTCTTGTAGTCCACTTCAGCTTCCTTTCCCCTGGATTCACCTTCCTTTGAGGTCTTGTGACACTCATTTGCAAAATGGCCCATTTCATTGCATTTGTAGCACTTTATTCTTGATTTGTCAATAAAGGTTTTAGTGCTACTGGGCTTCCTTGCGGAAAATCTTTTGGATCCTGCAGGCTTTTGAAATTTCAGCTTGGAAAACCTTTTTGCAAGAAAAAACATGGTTTCATCCAGTTGCTCTTACTCTTCAAGAGTATATTCATCCTCCCTTGAGTCAGTTTCGTTGTCCCCTTCGATTTCAGCATCCACTGACTGTTGTTTCATCAAGACACTTGGTCTTGCTTCTTCTTTGTCCTTCTTGACAGCCATCAGGTTTACAGATTTCAGCTTCCTGGCATCCCCTGACATTTCAGATATTTGTTGAACTTCAAGTTCATATGTCTTTAGGGTGCCATAGAGCCTATCCAAGTCTAGGAGATTCATGTCCTTGGATTCCCTGATGGCTGTCATCTTAGGATCCCATGATATGGGAAGGGCTCTCATGAAATTTCTGTTCACATCTTTATTTGCATAGGCCTTCCCATATATTCTCAGGTCGTTTACCAACCTGTTAAACCTGTCAAACATCTCAGTGAGTGTTTCACCATTTTTCATCGTGAAGCACTCATACTACTGTGCTAACAACTATAATTTATTTTCCCTCATTTCTTCAGTTCCATCACATAGGATCTGGATTGTATCCCATATTGACTTAGATGCTGTTAGATTCATGATACTGTTTAGCATATCATCATCCAAGCAGTTATATAGAATGCCTGTAATTTTGAGATCCTTCTTCACTTTTTCTCTTTCCTCTAGTGTCATTTCATCAGTTGTCTTTGGAACTAATTTTTGTGGAATACTGACTCCATTGACAACTTCTTGAGGAATGAGCTTCTTTGGAACGTGAGGGCCTTCCTCCAGAATCTGCAAATATTCATCATCGATTGCTTTTAGATGAACTATCATTCTTTGTTTCCAAAATGAGGACTTTACTATTCCTGCTTTGTTGGCCATTAAATATGATTGTTTAGCAAGTGTAATATACTAGTAGGCTCTGATACCAATTGTTAGAATAAAATAGCCTCAAGTGTTTGTAATTGGG
>CM025781.1:18139887-18288871 GCA_014636745.2 Centella asiatica
CTTTTTCAACCTTTTTGAACAACAGGAAATAACTACATTACTTAGAAAAACAAAAACAAATAATCAGATGAACACACGTATTCAAGTTAAAATAGATTTATTAAAACTTGAGGTTTTTCTGGAAATCTGATTAATCACAATTGTGATTAATCAGCTACAAATTCTGTAATGAATTACAGCTTCTAATTCACACTCACTAGCTTCTCACTTTCTTTGAAATATTTCTCTCTAGATATATTACAAAGTTGCTCTAGTGATATGTATGCTTCAGTGTTTGTTGATCTGTTGGATAGATCATTTTGTAATGAAAACTCTTTTGCATATGTAGAAGATCAGTGGTTGAAACCACATGCGTAGACCAGCTGCTGCTACAACAGTCCCTGTTGTCCAACACAGCAGAAAGAGAAGAGTTGTTACTCAAATTCAACGGTCGAAGAAGAAAACGAAGGCAGTTGCTGCTGATCCTGAGTTTGACCCAACCACCCTCGATTCCAAGGTGAGAGAAGTGTATAATTTCTTCATGGAATTATATGATGAAGACACTACTGCTTAAGCCATTGCTGAAGGGGGATCAGACGTTAAACCTCCTACTGAAGATGAACAAGATTCAGACCAGCAGGATGTAACCTTTGCTATCCCCATCACCACTGTTCCTACTGAGGATGATATTTTCAAAGAAATAGACGACTATCATATTGTTGCCTCTTCACCAGTGATTCCTGCTAATAATCAAAAGAGTTCATTTGACGAACTCTTTAAGGAAATTGACTCTGTTACCGAGGCAATCATTGCTGCTAATCAACCTACCCCCACTGCTGAACTACCATCAGCAAGTGATGCTGCCACACCCACTGAACTGGTCAGCATCACCGAAGTTCTGGAGCTTGCTAACACACCTGAAAATTTCACTAGTCCAGAAAATAAGGATGATGCTGCTGACATTGAAATCACTAGAGAACTACAACACACCAACTTACGTCTTGCTGATATTGTCAAACCTGAGCCGATCATAAAGGAAGACTTCTACAAGGACCAATCAGCAGAGTCTTCAGCTCCCACCATCAAACCTCCTGTTGCACGAAGATTGGTTCTGCCTGGCTTCGCTATTCGCGACAATGTGCTCCCTTAAAAAAGAAAACATGTTGCTGTGAAAGGGAAGGGTAAAGCAAAGAAGACAGAGTCCAGCAACAGCGACTCTGAAAGCTCTGATGATGTTCCTGCCAAAAGAAAAATGGAACAAAGATCTGAGTAACTCATCAAAGCCTTGCTGATTAAAGATGTTGAACAAGCTAGCTTGGATCCCAAGACATACCTTGCTGAATAGATTCAAGAAGGTCCTAGCAATTTCTCACCAGCACGGGTACCTACTGAGGGGAGCCTACTGAAGAAGATGAGATCAACATACTCCCTACTGATGATGAGCCTGCTTGTGAGGGGGAGCAAGCTCACAAAGAGACAGACATCGAGCGAATGACCAAGGTAAGTGCTGCTGGAATCAGAATGGTCAAAAGAAACTTAACTGAGGACAACAGTATTGACCTTCAAAATGACTACTGCCTTCTCGACTATGATGTTGACCTCACAGTAAGGCATTTTCGACGGATTCTGCTGAAGAGACTGAAGGAACTTGGTTTTGATACACATGTTAGGCACGCATCCTACTACACTCATGAAGAGAAAGAAATTGTGCTCTATGAGCACTTTCTGGATTGAATGTTTGCTGAACAATCTAAGGACTTCACTGCTGAAAATGTCAACAACATTTATGGAACCTCGGCCATCTCTAGGAGAGAACTTGAAGAAGAAATCATTCCATTAGAGGCTTTAGCAAGAAGCAGAAGATTATGGCTTAGATTGACAGATGATTTCTTCTCCTACATGTTGCCTACTAATTCCATCCTCTTTCTCCCCATGCTTCATTCCTACTGGTGTGGAATGGGCATGCGAGCTATCTCAGATTCATTCAGAAAGGTTCCAAACTTCATGGTGCTTCTTGAAAATCCTTGGAGGGCAGCCTGGAACTTGATTGACTCTGCTTCACATGTTAACGACACTGTTGCTGCCTTTGGCAGCAGACTTCAAATGGACATGCGCAGACACAAATTCTCCATCATCCCTGCTGCCAATGTTCCTGTTGCTAGGGGCTATATTCTTGTTGCTGAGCTCTCTGCTGAAGATTTTTCTTGTGCCCGTATCAGACCTTTTGCCTATGGGAAATCTACTGTACCAGTAAGACTTGAAGACTCTTATCTTTCTAAGTCTCCTCCCACTGCCTCAAAGCTATCAAAGTCGGCTCACTGGCACTCCTCTAAGTCCACAAAGAAAAGGCTTGCTGAACTAGACTCCAAAATGGACAAGATCTTAGCAAGTCTTAACTCACAGCCTGCTGAATCTGCCCAGAGCTCCAAGGCACCTCCTGCTGCCTCTGATCTTGAAGACCAGATCAACAAAATGGAGCGTAAGCAAGATCAAATCTTATTGACTCACAACAAGCTGATTGACTTTGTCCCTTTAATGGCTGATGATATCAAAAAGGGAGAGAGAGATCATGATGCAACACAACAACAACAAGATCAAACAGCTTTGACTCCTGCTCCAATCCCTGCTCCTGCTGCGACTCCTACTACTATGGCTAGAAGAAGAGTTCCCAAACACATCCCTGATTATGCGGTACAAATTCTTAACTTTTCTCCATATATGAGACTGCAGAAGACACTTGAAGAAATGGATGTAATGAGGAAGAAGTCAGGGCCTACTAAAAGTCTCAAACTGCTTGCAAGCATCAAAGACTCTGAATCCAAAATTAAGCAATATGAGTTAGAAATGAAGAGACTCAGAGACCAGTAGAATGAAAGGGAGTATAACCGCAAAAAGGAAAGAATGGAGATGAGGAAGCAGGAAAAGAAGGCTATAAGAAGAGAAAGGGAGGAGGCTGAAGAAAGGAGAAAACAGGAGCTGTTGTAGTTTGGAGAAGAAGATCAGCAAGGATCTGAAGGATCTACTGATAGTGAAGCTTAGCAAGAATTTTATTTTTAACTGTCTAATTGTCTTTTATTTTTTTATTTTCATTCATCATTCATGTACTTCACAATTTTCTTATGAAATGAATCTTGTTGCTTGTTGTGGTGATCAAAATAACTCATTTTGACATCATCAATTAGGGGGAGATTGTTGATGCACCCCTGTTTATATTACTATTGCTTAAAGAATTATATTTACTAATATAAGAATTGGTGATGTAATATAGTTCGCTTATATGATGTAAATGGACTTAGAAAAATATCCAACTTGTTAAGTGGATATATTCTGCTAGTTAAGCAAGGATTCTGATCACAAGTGAAAACTCTGCTCATCGATCAAGAAAGATGCTGAAGATATAAAGAAAATTTCCAAGGACAGTCTCCTGCTTAGAATGGAAATAAACAAGGGCTGACATAGCAAGATTTCTTACCTTGATTCAAGCAAGATTGTCAAAAAAAGACTACCTTTTGTCCTGCTTAGTCAACTCCTATAGGGCTCTTTCAAATAACACTAGAAGACAAAATAACGGCTACCTTTTTTAACTAAGCAAGGAACAGCTGGAAAAGTACAAGTCACTATCAAGCAGTACAACACCCAACGGATCTATTTCAAATTCTCAACGGATAGATTTTTGGATTAGTATAAATAGGAGTCATAAATTTCATTTATGATATCTGAACAACCAAGAAACTGCTCTAACATTCTGATATCTTAAGAGTACAACAAGACACAAATTTAAGCCTGAACAAGTGCTATCTAATCTGCTCAACAAGGAGCTTATTGTTTAGAGATAGCAAACAAGATGATTCATCTGCTGTTAGTTTGTGTGACTATCTGGTCTAAGTGACCTATTGTAATTTTGGACTAAGTGTCCTGCTGTTTATTGTTCTGTGTGAACATTTTAGTGAGCGTTTTCTCAAGTAAAGAAAAGAAGAGTAGAGTAGGTTTAGGCCAAACTAATATAAAAATTCTCCTGCTTTCTTTACTTTGCTGCTTATCTTTTACATTGCTTATTCCCTTTATCCCTACTTTGCTCAGTCTCTGCTAAACTCATTTAGCAAAGACTTATTGATATTGCTGCTTTAAGCCATTGATTCAAAAACTAGGGGGTTCTTTGCTATAATTTTCGCTGCTAACTCTTTTCAAAATATAAGAAAAGTTTTTAATAAGCAAGAAATTTTTTAGACTGCAAATTTTATAAGTAAGACTTAAATTTTGAAAAATACTATTCAACCCCCCTTTTTACTATTTTTTCCTTTGGGACCTAAGAAAATGAAATAAGATAATAAATTTTATATTTTACCATAACTCTATAAAATTCAAATAATATAATTCTATTAGAATAAGAATGAGCAAACATGTTGGAGTGAAATTAACAAATAAATCTTACCATACTCATGCCGAATGAAAATGAGCTAAAAGTACTGCTTGTTTATTCCGAGGCAAAAAGAGACGGTCAGTGCTTAACAGGTATTGCCAGACAAATGCACTTTTTGCTCTTTTCGAAATCGTACTCACTAAGCTTTTAAAATAGAGAAAATTAATCGTTTAATTCTTAAATTAATTTCATTTTATTATTTAGTCTCTTAACTATTTTTGTTAGGGAGTATTAATTATTTAGTTCATAAATTATTTATATAATAATTATTTGATCACTCAACTAAAAAAATTTCAAACTCAATCATTTAACTAATTCTATATAATTCATTTAGTTATACGATGACTTGGCCGTTAGTACTGACATAATTCACCGTGTTTTCATTTTTTTCACCTGATTCTGCATTTTATCACCAAAGATTGCTGCAATAATAAAACTTATGTTATCTCTCTCGATTCTTAACCAAATTAAACAATTCAAAAGTCTATCTCGCATAATTTTTGCGTAGAATTCATTTTGTACTATTTAATTAAAAAAATTAACATTGTTTCATATTGAAATTATTGTAATTTCAGCCCCAACTATGTCAATATAATATTTGTCTAATTCTAAATTTTCATTTAATTTTTTCCTTTTATTTCTATCCCAAAATGAATTTTACAAGTTCAAGTATTAAAATCAAACTAATACCATTAATCTAACTTCGAAAATAGAAAAAATTATGATGGGTCCTTTTGTGATCATGGTGATAAGCTTTTAAATTGCTTAGTTTAGTAAAAAATCGAGGGAGATAACATAAATTTAATTTTTCAATCAATCTCCGTGATAAAAATACAGAATCATGTGAAAAATGAAGAATGCGGTGAATTATGTTAGCAAACTAACCGTCACGTCATCATAATTGATGGAATTCTAATAGAATTACTAAATGAATTATATAAAAATAGTCAAATGACTGAGTTTAGAATTTTTTTTAATTGAGTGTCAAAACAATTATTACGTAACTAGTTTATGGACTAAATAATTATTTCTCCATTTTTTGTTAATATTTAGTTTCTTAAATTAATTTTTTAACACTTTAAAGCATTTTCTCAACTTGGTTCCATTATATCTTACTTGATTGTCAACTACTTTTTAATTTGTTAACTTTGTTTAGATGCTTTTATTATGTAACTATTTACGTAATATGATTACTCATAAAATTGCACATGCGAGCATCGTAGATATTTTATTTTGAAGTTGATATCACATGTAACTGATTTGATAAATTCTACTGAATAGTTATGACACATAAATATCTACATAACAAATACTTTCTAACAAAATTTACATACCATAAAGTAGTTAGCAAACATATAAAATATAATGGATCAAAGTTAAAAAGTCTTTAACAATATTAAGCAAATTAGTTCAAGGACTAAATATTAACAAAAAATAGTTAATCATTAAACAATAAATTGAAATCAATTTAAAGACTTAATAATTAATTTTCCCTTAAAAATATTCAATTAATTAAATTAAATTATCTCATCAAATAGAGAGAAAATCTAGCCTACCTCAAATGTATTTCATTCTTGTAACAAAATTTTAAAAAGTGATATGTGTGTCCTCATCTAAAATAAAATCACTTAGGTGATATTTTTTGAGTTTTGTAACTATGGATGTTGTACCATTTGGTACGGTAAATTCATCCCTTAAATAGGGGTGTGTAAGTATTATGGAATGGTTGAACAATGGTGATAGGATCAGATAGGTCTGGTTGGACCAAGCGGATCGGGTGGAGAGAGAGACCTACACAAAGAGCACCATTAGTGGCGGCATAGATTACCTTTGAAACCCTTCAACATGAGAGTGAGTACGAGTGGAGAGAGAGGTCTATGGTGAGCTAAGTAATGATTATAGAGTATAAAAAGTAAATATAGTGATTACCTTGAGCATGTGGTGCTAGAGGTGTATTTGTAGTGTTTTAGAGATTTGCCTGAAGAGGTCGGTGGACAGGGCGTCCCTAGGTGATGTGACAACTCACTTAAGGGGAAGTTAAACAAGGGAAGGAGTTGATTGACTAGGAGGGGAGACATGGAGGTCCTTTGCCTTTGGGGTAAGGCCACGTGACGTTATACATGCGAACATATGGAGCATTGCATGTTCATTGGTGTGATTGATGTGACAAGGTCGATGATTGATAATTACAGGATGAACGATGACGTCGATGGGTGGAGCGAGGCAGGAGACTAGGAGGGAATGGTTAGGCCTTATACAGGTCGGGTGAGGAACGCCGAAGGGCTAACCCCCATCAATAAGTATAATTTGGTGCGATTATGAGTCGTCATCGCAATCAAACTCTAAAGTCCGGTTACTAATATTTTGATAATTGTAGTCATGATTAATTGCACTATTCTATTAAGTGCAATTTCGATTAATAACCACGATTTCAATTTTTGTTTCATACAAAATGGACGATGAAACATTATGTGCAACGACATTTTATTGAAATGTTGATATAATTATAATACGATATTACAATAATTAATAAATATCCTAAATATTGATGTTTTAACATGATCATTATAAAATGTCATAATTATGTTATGTACAATAATTAATTCAACGGGATGAACTTACTTTGCAGTTAAATGAAATTGTGTCAATCATTACATTCTTTTTAGAGACATATAAAAACAAAAAATTAATTAATCACAATTTACATATCAATACATCAAATTCTACTAGTTAACGACACACATAGAAGTTGAAATAATGAACACAAAAATAGCACTACATTATTGTAAGGAAAAATTAATTATTTAATTGTTAAACTAAATTTAATTTATTATTTAGTCCCTTAACTATTTTTTTTGTTAATATTTAGGTTCTTAATCAATATTTTTTGATTTTTGAACAAAAAAATAGCACTACATACACGTGCATATATATATATATATATATATATATATATATATATATATATATATATATATATATATACCCAGGATCTAGGATATAACAATTATAAATAAAAACAATTATAAAGATAAATTTTACAATAATTAAATCTAAATTATAACTAAAACAAGATGAAGAAGAAAAATAAGTATAAGATTAGGCTTCCAGACTAAGCTGTAATGTGCTAACCAAATACCATATATAATTTAAATACTGAAATAATTTAAATAGAAGACTTACATGAGTCATCCATGATAATTGAAAAATTATTGGTGAAAGCTGAAGTAGTAAGGAAACTTCTTCTTCTTATTAAAATTTTTACAAAAAAGAGAGAGGGAGAAAATTCTAGGATCTATGATCCTTATCTATCTTGGTTCTGCCTAAGGAGAAACCCCAAAGGGGGTATTTATAAATACAAACCTTACGGATTTCAAAAAAAACTAATTAAAGTTCGGAGCTAAAAAGCAAAGAGATAAAGGAGACAACTTTTTCAAAAGTTGTCTGGATACAGATAGATTCCAAAAGAATCTTGACTAATAATAATACCCTCAATTATTTTGATATTGATGTCTCATCTTTCCAAAAATAATCTTGACTAATAATAGTAATCTCCCATTATTTTGATGTTGATGCTTTTTCTTTCTTCCTTTCCTTTTCTTTAGAAAAAAGGGAAATTATTTGAAGCTTGCTTTCTTAAACTACACTAAAATGTGCATAAAGATCTTGTGCATCCTCTTCTACCTCCTTTGACTTCATAGAAATATCATCACGGGATTTTGAAGAACCCGTTTCTTGGGAAAGACCATCCAAAATCATTGTTAAAGATTTTTGAAGAGAGGCCTTAATTTCTTCAGAGGTTTGAGAAGAGTCTTCTTTTTGGATAGAAGCCTTCAAGAATTTAACAATTGCCACTGGCGATAATTCTGACTGTGACCCATAATTAATCTCTTTAAGCTTTGGAGACTCCATAATTGATTCATTTTGGTATTTGGTCAGCACACTACAGGTTAGTCCGGAATCTTGATCTTATACTTATTTTTCTTCTTCGTCTTGTTTTAGTTATAATTTAGATTTAATTATTGTAGAATTTATCGTTATATTTGTTTTTATTTATAATTTTTATATCCTATATCCTGGGTAGAATTTGGTTTCACAGCCAAGAATTATTATTGTAACAGTATAATTAAAATTCTTATAGGATTTCTCCTAGTCGTTGACCGAGGAACAAGTTAAGAAGAAAGAATTATATTACAAACAGTAATAATATTTGGTAATAATGCTAAATAAAAATCCCAACAAAAAATCTATGAAAATCAAATTAGACAAAGAATTATTAAAAAAAAATTCAGAGCTAGAGTATAAAGAAATTATTGAAAAATATAAAGCTTGGCAGATGCCCATTGTATCTCCAAATGAAATATATATGATTAACACTTTTGATTTTAGATCAAAGAAAATTATTAAGACAACAGAAAGAACTGTTCCTATAATAAATCAAATGAAAACAATACACATGTTTGATCCAGGCATATTAAAACACAAAGATAATTATATTTTTTTACATATAGGATTAGTTCAAATTAGTATTAAACCTTTAACAAGAGAAGGTTTAAATGCATATTTAATGATTGCCTTAAGAGACTGTAGGCATAATCAATTTGATGTTTCATTACTGGGATTAGTTGAAACTAGTTTGTGTAATGGACCAATATTCTTTAATTATTTTCTTGATTTTACTGTTTCTTTAATAGATAAAAATATTATTGATGTTTTAACTTTAAATATTAAAACACAAGGATATGATATGAAAAACTTGTTAGAGTTAATTGATGATGATGATGTTTAGAGAATAAATTGTGCATCTGTAAATACTTAAGGTACTTTATAAACCTTAATATCAGCACAAGTCGTGTATCCACTGATGACAATCTTATTCATAAGGGGATAATCAAACACTTCACAAGATAAGTCGTAAAAAGGAAACATCTAAAGGACTTGACAAAAGTGAAAATGAATATCTGTTGTTACTCTAAAAAGATTGAAGTATTCCGCACATCAGATATTCCAAACAAACTTCAATGGTTAAAAGACAATCAGGGGATCACTAAGGCAGACCAACCCGTCAGGGGAACACGTCAGGGTATGGCAGTGGTTGGCCAAACTCATCAGGGGGAACGCGTCAGGGCATGATCAAGTCATGTCATCTGTCAGGGTAAAACTTCAGGGTATGACAATATCAGTCTAACCCATCAGGGTAACCCGTCAGGGGGAAAGCACAACACTGCATCAGTGGAAGCCATCAGTATATGTCACAGGTCATAACATCAGTGGATCAAAGAAGCACTGAGTAAAACTCAAGTGAAGGTTGAAGCCCTGATCCAGTCATCAACAAGACTTGTCATCAGGGGATCCAATAAGCACTGATCAAGTTCATCAAGGCTTGTTGTCAGTGGATGATTATGACTACATACACCCGTCATCAGGACTTACACTCAAATCAACGAAACTTGTTATAGAAGCAAGAAATATTAACTAGAAAGATATTTCTTGAAGTTTGTTTTGGTCCAATAAGAACTCTCGAACATTAAATGCACACAGATCAGAGGAAGAAAAAGAAGCAACAAAAGTAGCAGCAGTCTGACACATAGTTTCCAAAGGACAACGATGTGACATATATGCGGCTAAGTTGAAAAGAGCAGCACGTCTTCGCACGTGGTTTCAACCACTGATCTTCTATATATGCAAAGGAGTTCTCTTTACACAAAAAGTGAGATCAATCCAACAGATCAACAAATATCGAATCACACAAATCACTAGAGCAGCTTTGTAATATATCTTGAGAGAAATATTTCAAAGAAATATTAGAAGCTAGTGAGTGTGAATTTGAAGCTGTAATTTTATTACAGATCTTGTAGCTGTTTAATCACATTTGTGATTATACAGATTTTTCCAGAAAAACATCAAGTTTTAATACAACTATTTTAACTTGAATCTGTGTGTTCATATCTTATAGTTTTTCTGTTTCTTGTAGCTATTTCCAATCAGTGCCAACTAAAGTTTAAAAAGAGCAAAAAGTTTGTAGTGTTTGTATTCTTCCCCCCCACCCACCCCCCCTTTCTACAAACACTTGAGCTTATATTGTTCTAACAAATGGTATCAGAGCCTCTTAGCAGATTTCACTTGCTAAAAACAATCATTATCTATAGCTAATAAAGCTGGAAACAATAAAGTCCCCATGTTGGAAAGGGGAAAACACTTCTCCTGGAAACAACGCATGACAATTCATCTTAGAGCAATCGATGATGAATATCTTCAAATCTTAGAAGAAGGCCCTCACATCCCAAAGAAGCTCATTCCTCAGGAGGTAGTCAATGGAGTCAGTATTCCGGAAAAGTTAGTTCCAAAAACAACTGATGAGATGACTCTAGAGGAAATAGAGAAAGTGAAAAAGGATCTCAAGATAATAGGCATCCTATATAATGGTTTAGACGATGATATGTTGAACAGTATAATGATCCTATATAAAGATTTAAAAGATTTAAATTTAAAATTGAAAGATTTACTTCATTAGTTCTTTAACCAAGAAATTAAAAGAGTTAAATTTAAAAGATAAAAATCTTAATGTCTTAGGACAAGAAGAAAATTATATTGAAATTGAAAGCGAAGATCTTCAAGCTATTGAAGAACAATTTACAAATGAAAATTTAAACGTTAATAAGATTGGAGGTAACTTTGAAACTCAAAAATCTCAAATTCCTCAATCTACCAGTAGATACTATTATCCGAGACCAACTCCTGTGGATTTGACTGTTGATGAAGATAGTCTGGTAGGACAATCTTATTATAACCCAAAAGCTATCTATGAATGGAATATAGATGGCATGTCAAAATATCAACTTATTAATTATATTAATATGATGATGATGTTTGCCTCTGCTTGCAGAATTAATGGCAACACTGATTCTCAAATAGCTCAAATTATTGTCACCAGTTTCATAGGTCAATTAAAAGGCTGGTGGGATAATATATTAAACCAAACTCAACAAAATGAAATTTTGAGTTCAACAAAGATTATTCAATATGTTGATCCAAGTACCAATGAAGTAAAACCCTATCATCAAAAGGATGTGGTTTACACCTTGGTACAATCTATAATTAAACATTTTATTGGACAACCTACTCAACTAATTGATAGAAGTAGAGAATTGTTAGTGAATTTAAGATGTCCAACTTTAACCCATTTTACATGGTATAAAGATGTCCTTCTCACTAAGGTCACCGTTAGAAATGATGTTAATTCTTCCTTTTAGAAAGAAAAATTTATTACTGGATTACCACCATTATTTTCTGAAAAAATTAAAACCAGAATTAGAAACAAACATGGGGGGGCTAATATCCCTATGAAAATTATACTTACGGAGAATTGAGCTCTGAATGCACAGCCGAAGGTTTGACTTTGTGTAATGATTTAAATCTAAAAGCCCAATTAAAGAAACAAGGGCTTACCAGCAGAAAAGAATTAGAAGAATTTTGTGGCCAGTTTGCTTTTAACATTCCGGCCTCTAAAATTATGAAACCTGAGAAAAATAAGTCTAAAAGATTTATTAAACCACAGAGGAAATTTAGAAAATTTCAAAATAATGAAAGAGATTTCAAAAAGAAAAAAAAATTTAAGAAAAAAGATTTTCAAGAAAAATGATAATAAATTTAAGAATGATATAACCTGTCATAAATGTGGGAAATTAGGTCATTATGCTAATAATTGTTGGGTTAAAAAGAAAAATCAAGAATTAGATATTAGTGATGAACTAAAATCACAAGTTATGTCTATCTTAATAGATTCTGATTATCATAGTAATTCTGATACTGATATTCATAATATAGAAGATGATGATATCACAACAAGCTCAAAAAGTGATGTTTTTGAAAATAATCATAAAGAATGTAGTTGTATAAATGAGATTAATTATTATAAATCTATTTTAGATTTGAATGGTTTAAGTATAAATGTTTTATCAAAATCTCAAAATATGATTTTGGATATTATTGATAAAATAACAGATCTAGAAGAGAGAAGAAAAACTTTTTTACAATTCTTAAATGATTATGAAAAACAGCCAGAGGCTGATCTTGTTAATAAAAAGAAATTAATTTATAATTTTCAAGATATTATTAATAGGTTTGAAACATCTAAAAAAGAAATTACTGTTAATGATTTAAAACAGGATATTAATGAATTAAAATCTGAGATGAAGATTTTAAAAACTAGGATTGAAGTTTTAGATATTATCCTTATAAGGAATAAGACATTAAATCTTCTAAGGGAAAGGAAATAAAGATTGAGGATGATCAATCCACTGATTATTTAAATGTCATGGATAAATTTACTTTTCAAAAATGGTATGTTTATATTACTCTTGTGATAAATGAAAAATTAAGCTTTAAAGTTATTGCTCTAATTGACAGTGGAGCAGATTTGAATTGTATTAAGGAAGGTTTTGTTCCTACAAAATATTTTGATAAAATAAAGTCTGGACAAAGACTAACCACTACTAATGGTGCTAGAATGAATTTAAATTATAAATTATCTAATGTTAATATTTGTAATGATGGTATTTGTATCAAAACAAGTTTTGTTCTTGTTAAAGGTTTAAGTCAAATATTAATACTAGGTACTCCCTTTATTAACATGATTCAACCCATAACAAGAATTGATTCTTCAGGTATCTTTCCTACTCTTAGTGGTAAAGAAATAATATTTAAAATTGTCATTAATCCTCAAACTAAAGAGATTAATGAGTTAAAAGATAATTTAATTTATAAGGAAAAATAATTAAATTTTATTCAAAATGATTTAAAGGTAAAAAATATAGAAACACAATTAGAAAATGTTAACATAAAACATAGAATATTCAATTAGAAAAGAAAATAAAAGAAAATTTATGTAGTGAATTACCAACTGCTTTTTTGGAATAGGAAAAAGCATGTTGTTGATTTACCTTATGAAAATAATTTTAATGATAGGTTAATTCCAACTACGGAAGACCTATACAAATGAATAAAGATTTATTAGAATTTTGTAAAAAAGAAATTCAGGGATTAAAAAAGAAATCTTTAATCAGGGATAGTACATCTCCTTGGAGTTGTGCTGCTTTTTATGTCAATAAGAATGCAGAAATTGAAAGAGGTGTTTCTAGATTGGTAATTAATTATAAACCTTTTAATAAGGCTTTAAAATGGATTAGGTATCTGTTAGAACAAAATGGGCTTAAATGTTTGGAGGGGGGGGGGGGGGGATGAATACAAATACTACAAACTTTTCGTTCTTTCTAAATCTTTTCGCACAAGCTGGAATATCAGAGAAACTTAAAGAAATAAAGATAAGTACACGCACATTCAAGTTAAAATAGTTATATTAAAACTTGGGATTTTTTCTAGAAATCTGGTTAATCACAAATGTTATTAATCAACTACAATTTCTGTAAATGATTACAGCTTCAATTTCACACTCACTAGCTTTTCACTTTGTTTGAAATATTTCTCTCAAGATATATTACAAAGTTTCTCTAGTGTTTTGTGCGCTTCAAATTGTTGGTTGATTCGTTGGATTGATTCACTGTGTAATGATAACTCATTTGCATATATAGAAGATTAGTTGTTGAACCCACATGCTTGGACGTACTTCTCTTTTCAACCTAGCCGCATATATGTCACATCGATGTCCTTTTGGAATGATGTGTCAAACTGATGTTGCTTCTTTTTCTTCCCCTGATTTGCGTGCATTTAATGATCGAGAGTTGTCATTGGACCACCAAACTTCAAGAGATATCTTTCCAGATTATATCTCTTGCTTCTAAAACAAACTTCATCGATTTGCGTGTAAGACCTGATGACGAGTGTATGCAGTCATAACTATCCACTGACGACAAGCCCTGGTGTGAACTTGATCAGTGCTTTTGGATCCCCTGTTGACAAGTCCTATCTAAGAACTCGATCAGTGCTTCAAACTTCACTTGATTTATCCAAGTGCTTCTTGATCCCCTAACGTTAAGACTTAAGGCATACTCCGATGGCTTCCATTGATGCAGTGCTGAGCATTCCCCCTGACGGATTTCCCTGACGGGTTAGTTTGACACTGTTATACCCTGATGATTTCCCATGACCGGTTAGCATGTCACTGTCATGCCTTGACGCGTTCCCCCTAATGAGTTTGGCTTGCCACTGTCATACCCTGACGCGTTCCCCTGACGGGTTGTCCTGCCTATGTCATCCCCTGATGGGTCCCCCTGACAGATTCCCCTGATGGTCTTTAATCCCTGAAGCTTTATTGATCTTATATGGAACGTCTGATGTGCGGAATAACTTAAGTGATTTTGAGTAACAACAAACATTCCTCTACACTATCAAGTCCTTTATAAGTTTTCACTGATGACTTGTATAGTGCAGAACAATTAATCCCCTGATGACCAAATAGATCATCAGTGGATGCAAAACTTGTGCAGATACTTAGCTTTATTGAAATACCTTAAGTATTTACAGATGCACAACTTATTCTCTAAACATCATCATCATTATTTATCTCTAACAATCTCACCCTATTTATGATTATCAATTCGATAACCATAAATTTACATAATGCACTGATGATGATGTCAAAACCAAAAACTATATTTATAAACAAACATGAGTTTAACAAATTTCAATTTATCTAATCTATTGTATTTGTATGAACAAAAAGAATAATTGTACAGATATTTCCTACAACTATTACAAAAGTATATTTCACTTTTAGACATCAGGATCCCCTTTTTGGTTTAGCTGAAACAAAGGGCAATGAATGACTTGATTCAATAGGTTGAGAGTCACTTTCAAGGCCTTATCTCCTTTGATCCGGATTTTGATCAGGAATCCTGAGCCTGTTGTCTTCCCCTCCTGCTAACAATTGTTCCAGCTCCTTTTGAAGAATTCCTCTGAAGTTCACAATGTTGACATTCTTGCTTGATTCCAAAGCTTCAAGGACTGATTCGATTTCTGGCACATTAGCTGCAACAAGTTGTGACCAGTAAAAGGTGATGATTTCCCCTTTTTCATTTTTGAATTCCACACCCATGGCGTTTGTGATCATCTTAGGATATTCTTTGAATCTTTTTACTAGAGGCACGTCCCTTACTGTTGCCGTATTCCCATCATTAGCTCTGGTTTCTTCAATCTCCTTCAGCACTCTTTGCAGCAGCAAGATTCTAAACTGGATGACATGTTCATTCTTATGATAAGCAATTTGGTTTAGAACATGCATCGCTTCCTTCAGGTCAAGCCCATCAACGTCTTTTATCCTTATATTTTTTTCCTGCCCATCAGTGGATCTATAAAATAACTTTAATGGTCTCTCCAAAGCTGTGGGCAGGCTTCTTTCATCGTTGATGTCTTTCCTCAGCCTCTCAATCATCCTCCTTAAGTCTCTGTTTAGCCCTGATGATTTTGAAATTAGATTCAGGATCAATCCCAACTGCTTAGCATCCATTCTCCTAAACCAGTCCATAGTTACTGTGAACTGCGACCTACTTTTTAGTTGAACAATGATTAGCTTTTCCCTTTTGTTATTGACCCTGACATTTATGCTTTTTATAGAGAACACAAATGTCAAATTCTTACTCCTTTCGTCTCTCAGGGATTCAGCTAGTGCGGGTGGTCCATATGTTATTGTTATAGGAGAAGGTGCTGGATCCTTAGCTTCAGATGACATGGGTTTGGTGGCATCAGGGGATTTAGGTTTTTCTTTGTCTTGATCCCCTGATGCACCCTTGGGAGGTTGAGATTTCTTTGGTTGAGCTTTCCTGGAGGATCTTGGCCTGTCACTCTTCTTCTTCTTCTTTTCTTCCTCTTCTCTCTCCTTTGACATTTCCCTTTCTTCCTCCTCTTGAAGTTGTTGTGCATATAGTGCATTAGCTTCCACAAGCTTCTTATCTTGAGGAAAGACAAGCTCCACTTTCTCATTAATTACAGCTTCAACATGTGTTGTAAAGTGGGTTGTCTTCATGGCATCTCCAAGTAGCTTAGGCCCTGATTGAGTAATTGATTTCTTCTTTGGTTCCTCAATCAGCATGCCTTTGCTCTTATCCTTGGGTTTTAAAGCAGGAGCAGTCACATCCCCTGATGGTTGAGCAGTTAAGGGCTTCTCTGCAACATCCTCTGACGATGGCCCTGAAGATGCGACTTGAAGAACCTTTTGATAGCATCAACAGTGGAAGTTAAGAGTTGGGATGTGACTTGAAGAACCTTTTGAAGAGTGTCAGCCATTGACAGTTGCAGAGTTTCCATGTTGTTTATTTTGGTGGAGAAGGTTAAAAGTTGTTTGTCAACATTGTCAGCAAGTTTCTCCATCTGGAGCAAGGTTTGGTTGCTCACAAAGGAGTCCACAACTTGCTGTACACTATTTATTTTGTTGGTAAAGCGTGTATAGATCTTCTTATTTTCTACATCCACATATTGCCCAATCATAATTTGTGATTTGAGAATCTTTGACAAAATTGGATCTGTAGTCCTTGAAAGCTCCTGTTTTAGTAACCGTATTGTTTCTGTCATCTCATTTTTCTGAAGAAATAAATAAACTCCGAGGATTGGTTAAAGATCATCAATAGGAGTGTCATCTTCATCCCTATCAGAAGAGGATGAGGTTTTTATAGTATCAGTATCAAAATTTTCTCTATTTTCTTTATTTACAAGGATCTCATCCTTATCTCCCTCAATCTCTCCTATTTTTTTGCCTTTTAAGGCATCTCTCGAAGACTCTCCTTTTTCTTTGCCTTCTAAGGAAGTACTCTCATCGTCTCCTTTTGCCAAAGTCCTCTCAGGGATTGACTTTGCCTTTTTTTATTATGTATTCTCACCTCCTCACTTAAAATTATCCTAGAAGGGCTCCTATGGGCTGTGAGATCAACTACTGTGGCCAGTTCAAGTAAATTATGTACAGTTACTGGTTCCACATAAGTGATGGGTGAAGGAGTGGATGTAGCTTGAGTATGTACAATTGGAGAAATGTATGTTTCTATAAAAGATGTATATATAGGTGGGGGAACATAAAGACTTATTGCAGTAGTATATACAGATGAATTTATGTCCCCTATCTGATCATCAGTGATTGAATCAAGTAAAAATGAGTCAACCATTTGAGTGTGTTAACTATCAATCACTGTGTTAGGGAGTGTTGACTCCTCCATGAATTGAGAAATTTGAGAATTTGATCTTATGACACTCAATGTTTGTGTCATAATATCTGAAGAAATTTGAGGATTAGCAAGAGAAGGAAGCGGTGTAGAAGGAAGTGTTGGCTGGATCACTGAATGGGGAGGTGATCCATCAAAGGATGTTGTGTGTGCACTCACTGTGTCAGATATCTACAAGGGGCTCTCAGAGACCCTGATGTTAGTTTCATCATGGGCTATGGTCAGTGTATGTGCCTCACTGAACTATGTCCTTGGTTGGGGACTATTTTCAATAACGAATTCCTTTTGAGAGGAACTAGTTAGAAATGTGTTTAATTCCTATTAGAATAAAATAGCCTCAATTGTTTGTGGGGGGGGGGGGGGGGGGGGGGGGAGGGAATACAAACACTCAAAACTTTTTCTTCTTTTTCAACTTTCTGCACAAAAGGAAATAGCTACAATACTTAGAAAAACAATAACAGATATTCAGATGAACACACGTATTCAAGTTAAAATAGATCTATTAAAACTTGAGGTTTTTCTGGAAATCTGGTTAATCACAAATGTGATTAAACAGCTACAAATTCTGTAATAAAATTACAGCTTCTCATTCACACTCACTAGTTTCTAATCTTCTCTGAAATATATCTCTCAAGATATATTACAAAACTTCTTTCTAGTGACTTGTGTGCTTCTAAGCTTTTTGATCTGTTTGATTGCGTATCTTGTGTAATGAAAACTCTTGCATATATAGAAGATCAGTAGTTGAAACCACGTGCATAGACGTGCTGCTCTTTTCAACTTTGCCGCATATATGTCACATCGTTGTCCTTTAGGAACTATGTGTCAGACTGCTGCTACTTTTGTTGCTTCTTTTTCATCCCCTGATCTGCGTGCATTTAATGATCGAGAGTTGTCATTGGACCAAATAAACTTCAAGAAATATCTTTCCAGATTATATCTCTTACTTCTATAACAAGCTTCATTGATTTGCATGTAAGACCTGATGACGGATGTATGCAGTCATAACTATCCATTAATGGCAAGCCCTGATGTGAACTTGATCAGTGTTTCTGGATCCCTTGATGACAAGTCTTCTCAAAGACTGGATCAGTGCTTCAAACTTCACTTGAGTTTACTAAGTGCTTCTAGATCCCTTGATGTTATGACTCTCGACATACACTGATGGCTTCCACTGATGCAGTGCTTAGCATTCCCCCTGATGGGTTTCCCTGACGGGTTAGCCTGACACTGTCATACCTTGATGTCTTCCCCTGACAGGTTGACATGTCTTGTTCATGCCCTAACGCATTCCCCCTGATGAGTTTGGCTTGCTACTGCCATACCCTGACGCATTCCCCTGACGGGTTGGCCTGCCTTTGTCATCCCCTGATGTGTTCCCTGACGGATTCCCCTGATGGTTTTTAATCATTGAAGCTTTGTTGAGTTTGTTTGGAATGTCTGATGTGTGGAATACTTTAACTGTCTTTGAGTAACAACAAACATTCCTCTTCACATATCAAGTCTTTTGGAAGTTCCATTTTACGACTTGTCTTGTAAAGTGTTGATCATCCTCTGATGAATAAGTTTATCATTAGTGGATGCAAAACTTGTGTAGATATATTAAGGTTTATAAGATAACTTAAGTATTTACAGATGCACAATTTATTCTCTAAACATCATCATCATTATTTAACTCTAACAATTCCTTATCAAAAGTAGTATCCTTTTGAGAGGATACTGCCTGGTCTGGCTGTTGGGTAACACTCGTGGCCACCTTCTTCTTCTTCAATCTCCTATAGGCAATCACTCTCTCTCCTTGCTCCCCCTCAATTTTTGCGGTTTCTTCAGAGGATTTTCTTTTGGTACCCTTAGTCTTTTGGGAGACTAAGGGTTGGGTTAATGAGAGTTATTGAGTTGAAACTGGTTGTACTACTGGGGTAGGTAGAGAAGTGGTTGTGAAATCTACCATAGTAGTTGAAGGAGAAGAAGTAGTAGGTTGAGAAGTAGAAGGGAGAGTTCATGATACCTGATCCATATGCGATGGAAGTGCAAATGGCTCTATAGTATACGATTTCTTCATTATTTCTACAAACAACTTCTTAGTTTGTTTGTATGTCTATACAACAACGTCATCCTCAAAATAAAGATTAGAAATTTGGGCTTTAATGACCATTGACAAAAATCTAGCATAGTAGATCTCTGATTTTCTAGAATTGAAACTACCTAATTTATTTACAAGATCATCAAAAATTAATTTTCCTATATTTATATATACATTTTTAATCATTGCATAAGTTATCTTTAAAGTTAATGAGGTTATTACCTCAAAGTTAGAAGACTTACCTGAGAATACCTTTATGATGGTGTCAAAGAGATAAGAGATCTCTCATTTTACATTGACCCTCTTGAGGTCCTTGAACTTTAACACTGTGTTGGGAGCAGTGTTGTAGCCAAATTCTCTCAAGAAGTCGAGTAGGTCAGCATCACTGGGCACTTCCACAAAGTCTTGTGCAGGCAGCCCCAGTGCAAAGTTGATTCTAGAAGGGGATATTTTTCCCTTCTCAGAAGAGATGTTGAATGAGATCCCCTTCACTACCTCTGGTATTGTTGACGAGTTCATGAACTTAGCACTCGACCAGAGTTGTGAAAGTGCTTCCCTAGACATTTCTTCATCAGTAAATATTGCTCTGCGATACTTAGAGTTGAGTAGATATTTCATCATAGGCTTGAAACAATTATTTACCTCATCAATGTCAGAGAAACCCACATAGTTTGTGGGTGGAACCACCAGACTTCTTGGCAGTTGTTGAACATTGTTGGGTGCCATTGATGCTGTTTGAGATCTAAAGTTCTAGGGTTTCTGTGAATATGTGTGTGTGTGTGAGAGAGAAAGAGAGAGAGAGAAAAAGAAAACTCGAGCGAATATCAGAGTCAAATTAAATGTTTTGAGGTATTTTAGAAAGAAAGAGAGAGAGAGAGAGAGTATAAATACCCGCCTTTTAACATTTGAAAATCGCTCCTGAAAACACGCTATTAGGGTGTCGTATCAATTCTGTGGTGACACGTCATCAGGGACAAAAGAATTCCCTGATGAATTATTATCACAGATTCGACACAATCCCTTAACGCAACCAAAAGCCTTTTACCTGACCCTGATGTTCATTATATATACATACCCTGACCTTGATGCACAGATCGGATACCCTGACCCTGATGCGCGAGTCGGATACCCTGATCCTGATGCGCGAGTCGAATACCCTGACCCTGATGCCCGAGCAGAATACCCTAACCCTGATGTGCGAGTCGAATACCCTGATTCTGATGCATCAGACAAAAAAAAATAAACACAAGAAAAACTAACAAATATATATACATATTTACATTTTTAACATACATAGTCATATATCATTTAATTTTATCAGGAATTCATGAGATGAGTTAGGAGTACCAGAAATTGGGCCCTTGATAGTTTGAGTTGTTCCAACAACTTTTCTGAAGTCTTTAGCAAGAATATTGAATTTCATTTTGCATTATTCACCAAAGCCAGCTCTCCCACAAGATTGGAAAAGGTGGCTTCATCAAGAGTCTGGGTGAATATGTTTGTCAGTCGCTTGTTTGTTGGTACAAATTGTAGTTCAATGGTTCCATTTATGACATGTTCCCTGATAAAGTGATATTTGATTTCTATATGTTTGGTTCTGGAATGTTGCATAGGATTTTCAGCAATGGCAATGGCACTAGTGTTATCTCACCTCATTGGAATTTTATTGAAATTCAGTCCATAGTCCATTAACTGATTTTTCATCCATAGGATTTGTGTACAGCAACTTCCAGCTGCAATATATTCAGTTTCAGTAGTTGATGTTGAAATTGAGTGCTGCTTTTTGCTGAACCAAGATACAAGCCTTTCTCCTAGAAACTGACAACTACCTGTTATATTTTTTATGTCAATTCTTCATCCTCCAAAGTTAGCATCAGAATATCCCAGCAATTCAAATCCAAACTTCTTTGGATACCAAAGTCCCAACTCTGTAGTGCCCTTGATCTATCTCAAGATTCTTTTCACTGTAATGAGATGAGACTCCCTTGGATCAGCTTGATATCTTGCACAAACACATGTTCCAAACATTATGTTAGGTCTATTTGCTGTTAGATACAGTAATGATCCAATCATTCCCATATAAGTCTTCAGATCAACTTTCTTTCCATTCTTATCAGGGTCAATCTTGGTTGCAGTGGCCATTGGTGTCTTTGCTACCTTCGAGTCCTCCATATCAAATTTCTTGAGATGGCATACTTTGTCTGATGGATGTAAATTCCATCAGTGACTTGTTTGATTTGTAGTCCCAAGAAATAAGATAATTCACCCATTAAACTCATTTCATACTTGCTTTGCATGAGCTTGGAGAACTTTTCACACATTCTAGTGTCAGTGGATCCAAAGATAATATCATCAACATATATCTGAACCAGGATCAGATGACCTTAGTGTTGTCTAAATAACAATGTCTTGTCGATGATACCTCTTGTGAACTTGTTTTCCACCAAAAACTTAGTCAGTGTGTCATACCAAGCTCTGGGAGCTTGCTTCAGTCCATAAAGTGCCTTTTCTAATTTGAAAACATGATTTGGGAATTTTGAACTTTCAAACCCTGGAGGTTGTTGGACATACACCTCGTGTTCCAATTTCACATTGAGAAAAACACTTTTCACATTCATTTGATAAATTTTGAAGTTTGAATATGCTGCATAGGCTAAGAAGATTCTTATAGCCTCAAGTCTGGCTACTGGTGCAAAATTTTCATCAAGGTCAATCCCTTCCTCTTGAAGGTAACCCTTTGCAACCAGTCTTGCTTTGTTTCTTATAACAATGCCAGTTTCATCTATCTTGTTTCTGAATACCCACTTGGTACCTATTATAATTCTATCTTTGGGTTTCGGCACCAACTTCCATACTTGATTTCTTTCAAATTGATTCAGCTCTTCTTGCATAGTCATTATTTAATCTGCATCTTGAATGACTTCTTCAAATTTCTTTGGCTCTAATTGTAAAAGAAAACAATCATATAAGCATTCATTAGATGTTGCTTTTCATCAGGGATTATGAAGGAATGTATTCCCCTATAGTGGATGCAATAACTCTCAGATTTCTAATTAGTGTCACAATCACTGAAAAATTTCAAATGCATCTCATGGATGTAGTCACAACCTATTTATATGGATCTCTTGATAATTATATCTATATAAAAGTCCTTGAAGGACTAAAAATGTCTAAAGCATTTAAATCAAAACCTCGAGAAATGTATTCTATAAAGTTACGGAGATCTTTATATGGACTAAAACAGTCAGGTCGAATCTAGTCTAATTGACTAAGTGAATATCTCATAAAAGTGGTATACAAATCTAATGTAATTAGTCCATGTATTTTTATTAAAAAAACAATCTCGGTTTTTACAATTATTGTAGTATATGTTGATGATTTGAATATCATTGGGTCTCTTGAAGAGATCGAAAAGACTACAAATTTATTAAAGAAATAATTTGAAATGAAAGATCTTGGTGTAACAAAATAATGTCTTGGCCTACAGATTGAACATTTGAATTATGGTATTTTTGTCAATCAATCTAATTACATCCAGAAGATGTTAAAATGTTTTAATATGGACAAATCTCATCCTCTAAGTACACCAATGGTTGTTCGATCACTTGACGTAGAAAAAGATCTTTATCGTCCTCGAGAAAAGAACGAAGAAGGTCTTGGTTCAGAAGTACCATACTTAAATACGATAGGGGCTTTGATGTATTTTGCTAATAATACAAGACCTAATATCGCATTTTCTGTCAATGTATTGGCAAGATATAGCTCTGATCCAAAATGCCGACATTGGAACGATATTAAACATGTGTTTCGTTACCTTTGTGGGACAAGTGATATGGGACTATTTTACCAAAAGAATAAAGAATCCAAATTAGTTGGTTATAAAGATGCAAGGTATTTATCAGATCCACATAAATCTCGGTTACAATCTAGATATGTATTTACATATGGTGATACTGCAATTTCATAGCGATCAACAAAACAGACACTGACAGCAACATCATCAAATCATGCCGAATTAATTGTTCTATATGATGCTGGACGAGAATATGTATGGTTAAGATCAGTGATTCAACACATCTAGGAGGAATGTGGACTTGAGTTAATCAAAGGAAGCCCAACTGTGATATATGAAGACAATGCAATATGTATTACTCAAATCAAAGAAGGATATATTAAAGGTGACAGAACCAAACACATCTCATCAAAATTCATCTCAACACATGGTCTACAGAAGGATGGTTTGATAAATGTTTGTCAAATTAGGTCAAGTGATAATTTGGCAGATCTATTCACAAAATCATTACCGCAAAAGTTTTTAAACTCTTTTTTCTTCACTAACTTTTATCCCACTAGGTTTTCTTAGTACGGTTTTAATGAGGCAAAATAACTAATTCATAAGTATCAGTTAATTTTGTCCTGACATACCTAATTTATAATTTGTCATACAGAACACATTAATTGTGTATAATATAAGATAAAATGTCTAAGGGGGAGTATTATGAAATATAGACTTTTTACCTCTCCACTTCTCCACCTTTGCACCTCTCTATTTATTTAGTTCATATACATTCTCTTACTTATAAATAGAGATATTGTAAAATGGTGATATACACAATTAAATTGAGATACAATATAAAAATAAAATTAACCTCCCTCTACTTTTGCTTTGTTTTATAATATGTACAAGAATATTATCATAAATTAAACTATCATTATTCGCACGAGAGCTTAAAAGCCACTAAAATTAATGCGGAACATTATAGCCGTTGGATTCGTTTAAATCAAACGGCGAAAGTTCAAAAATAAATAATACGACCGTTGAAACACGGGGCCTCTTCAAATTTTAAGAAAAAGTGGAGATCCTATCTTACTTTTGTTTCAAGATTGTCTCCTGTGACAGAAATCTAGAGAGAGAGAAGAAGAAGAAGTTGAAGCAGAAGAATTTATAGAGAGAGAGAGGAGGATAGAGAGAGAAGTAGCGAAAGAGAAAAGAGGGTGGCGTCCGAAAACCCGGAAGCAGAGGCGGGTAATAGCCGTCTGCACTTGTTTTTATCGTCATTGTTGACGAGTATTGGAGGGGTTTTCGGTCAAAATCACCAACCATTTGACATGGCTTCCAAAGTTGTTGCTACTCAGAAACCTACAGGTATTATTATTGATTGTTTGTTAACTGGACCAAAATTCTTATATTCCTTCTCTGTTCTTGATGGAACTTACTGTAATTATTAATAATAATTTTAATTTTGATTTAAAAGATAAATTGTGGAAATCTGATTTTGGTTATGTTTTTTATTTGAGTATTATCAATTTTTTTTGTTAATTGGAGTAAATTCCTGCGATCTATCTGTTCTTGATGGACTGATTGTAATTATTGTCATTTTAATTTTAATCTTTTTTTTTGTTGTTGTTATTGATGGTCATCACCAAGATTGAAGATTTATGTTTGCTTGGAGAATTTTTGATCTTGTGGGTTTTGTGTTGATTTCTTTCTTTTTGAGTTGGATTTTTATGTTTCTATCTATCGGCATGATTTTATATGTAATTTGGGACCGATGACTGTGATTTTTTCTTTAAATCTCCTCTATTTAATTGGTTTTTGAATCTTTGATTATGTTCTTGTGGGTTTGGTGTTGATTTCTTTCTTTTTGAGTTGTATTTTTATGTTTCTATGTATCGGCATGATTTTATGTGTAATTTGGGACCGATGACTGTGATTTTTCCTTTAAATCTCCTCTATTTAATTGGTATTTGAATCTTTGATTATGTTCTACTTCTTCTATGTAATTTTTATTTTTGTTTAATTAATTTGTTTTATTTATGTTTTTAGTGGGAGAAGGAGAGCAAAAGAAAAAAGGGCAAGCACATGGAACTCGGCGAGTTCTTAGAGATATTGGAAATATTGTAAATGTTCTAGCTGTTGATGGGAAGCCACAACCTCAGATCACTCGCCCCATCCCAAGGTTTCACCTTTTTTTTTCTCTCTCTCTCTTTTTCTTTCAAAGTCTCTATCTGTCTATCTATTTGTGCGTCTTTAATTAGCAAAAGATTGTATATTTCAGGAGTTTTTGTGCACAACTAGTTGCAAAAGAACAAGCAGCAGAAGATAAAATTCCAAAGGTACTAGGGGTAATTTACAGATTGATTAGGTCATAAAAGTGTAATTCCTTTTCAATACTGTGAATTTCAATGAAAGGTATTGACACATAAGTTATGTTACAGAAACCAGTTGCAGAAGTTGTTAATGGGGTTGTTGGGAAGGAGGGTACTGATGGACCTAATGTATCTTCAGATGAGAGGAAAGAAGATGAAAATAAAAAATCTAAAGAAGTGATAACCTTAGAGGCAAACCCCATTGATGGCAAAAAATCAAGGCCAGGGTCCTCAAAGAAAAAGGGAAAAACCCTAACTGCCACTCTTACTGCTAGAGGCAAGGTAAACTTTTTCTAAAGGACATCTTCTCATAAGAATAAACTCTTTTTTTGAAAATTAAAAGTACTCCAAAAATCTGTCAATTTAAATGAATGTTGTGGGGTTTAAGACCAACTTTGATTGTCCTGTTCAGGCTGCTTGTGGGCTTGTAAACAAACCCAAGGATCTGGTAGCAGACATTGATGCATCTGATGCTAATGACGAGTTAGCTGCTGTTGAATATGTAGAGGATATCTACACATACTACAAGCTTACAGTAGTGAGTATGATCAACATTAATGGTCTCCTTCAATGCCTCTGTAATTGTGATTTGTGCTAAAGTGAGAAGCTTTATGTTGTAGAATGATGGTAGAGTTCATGATTACATGGGTTCCCAGCCCGACATTAACTCGAAAATGAGAGGTATTCTCATTGATTGGCTGGTAGAAGTCCACAGAAAGTTTGAGCTGATGCCTGAAAGTCTCTACCTCACTATTAATATCGTGGATCGCTACCTTTCGATGAAGATTGTTCCCAGGAGGGAACTTCAGTTGGTTGGAATCAGTTCAATGCTCATTGCTTGCAAGTATGAAGAGATTTGGGCACCTGAGGTAGAGCTTAGATAATCCCTTTTGATTGATTTTTTTTTTTAATTTTTTTTTTATGTGGGCGTGTGTGACGAAGTGTTCAATTATGTGTCAAAGTGTTCAGTGATATCTATGCCTATGTGGGGTTCATTGCAGGTGAACGACTTTATTGCGATTTCGGACGATGCCTATGTTAGGGAGGAGATGCTTCTTATGGAGAAAGCAATTCTTGGGAAGCTTGATTGGTATCTAACAGTTCCAACACCATATGTTTTTCTTGTTCGTTACATAAAGTCTTCAGTTCCAGCTGATCTAGAGGTATATTTAATAAAATTCATTGTTTTCAATCATTTCCAAACACATCTTCGATGGTAATTTTTGTTCTTCCGGTGAATGTCGTGATGTAGATGGAAAATATGGTTTTCTTCCTAGCTGAACTTGGTTTGATTCATTACTCAACAATCATAATGTACTGCCCATCTATGATTGCTGCTTCTGCTGTGTATGCTGCACGTTGCACTCTCAATAAGACACCTTTCTGGACCGAAACGCTGAAGCACAACACCGGCTTTTCTGAGGATGAACTGAGGTAAATTTTATTTCTCTTTTCCATATCTGAGGTCCAATTCAATTATAATGGAAATGGCTAATGACAACACTAATTTAATCAGTTACATGGTCATGTAATGAAAATGAGATAAATGATGACACCACATTTTCTTGGTTGCAATGTAACAGGGATTGTGCAAAGCTCTTGATGAGTTATCATGCAGCTGTTGCAGAAAGCAAGCTCAAGGCTGTTTTAAGAAAGTTCTCAACCCCAGAGAAAGGCGCCGTAGCTCTTTTTCCTCCAGCATTTCTAGCTTTTGAGTGCGTTAGAGATGAGGGTGATAACCACTAGATGCTAAAAGCAACAATAGTTGTTTAGCTTTGGGAATCAGGCTTCTGTTGTTTCTGTGTGTCTTTTGTTGGTTGCTGCAAACCTACCCTACGAACATATATGTTCTTCCAACCTTCTGAGAATTGCATTAATGCTGGTTTGATTTACATCTACTAAAAATCATGTTAATATTTGTGGTCGTTTGTGTGTATTCTCCGCTTTCACTTTGTTCTTTTGTCAACTAGTGCTTGGAGAAGTAAAATCATGATGAAAAAGAAAATTTTCTTTGGTTGCATCATCCTACTTCTTTTATGCCACTTATGTTACTGAATATGCATGTCTAACTTAAAAAGAAATAAGTGTAGATAACTACAAAATAATTTATGGAAATTAATTTGAGTTTCTCCTTTGTTTTCCATTATCCTTTTTTTTTTTTTAATTGAGGGATGTGAAATTTCTTTTTTTATTTATTTGCAAATAAAAAAAAGACGCTAAAATGCAACCAGAAATTAAAAGTTATAACATTTTTTTTTTGAATGATGATTTTTTTTTTCTATTATGCAATATAATTTTAAATATCGCGTGATATGTAAGTGTAAATAGTTATAAAAAAAATCTAGTATATGACTAACTAATGAGCGGATGTAATATATATGAGATTGAAGGGGTTTTTTTTTTTTTTTTAAAGTAATTTGCTTGTGTATGAACTAAGTAAATTGCAAATACTAAACATGTAAAAGTAACGGTATATTCATAATATAAAAAAATAAATGACATGTACGATTTAAAATGTTAAGATTTGTACAGGAAATAAGGATGCACGTGTATAAATAAGAGCAAATTATAACTTTAAATAATAAGATTGAAACAGTATATATGTTGTCTCATTTGATTTCCTAATCGGTAAGAAGGATCTCAAATCATTGTAATTTTTCAAATCGTAACAGATTTGAATGATGTTTTTGGCATGATTTGTAAGGGAAGTCATCCCCTCGTGTGTGTTAATAACATCGTTTAGATTTGCTCCATCAAGAATCGAAGACACGTCCATACAATATGCAATAATGACAGAAATATACAATACAAAAGAAAAGCACTAATATACAATGCAAAATTTAAAAGTAAAAATATGAGAATGAAGATGAATTTTCTTTAAGATTGCACTTACGAGGTAATTGACACGGTGGTTCCCAAATAATCTCAACTTTCAGTTAGGGCGGATTTGAGTGGATGCATTTCTTATCATCACTATAGAGTAGCGGCCTCTGGTGATATAGTAATCAACGCCTTTAAAGTTCTTGCACTCATAATTCATTCATTTGATCGTCCTTTCTGTTTGAACAAGAAAATGCACAATTTATACATCCAACATACAACAAAAATTTAAGGGCAAAAAGGGAAATAAACTTTAATAACATTTCAAAGCTTAAGCTTTCTAAACATCCCCAGGGGTTTTCTGAAATGTAAAAAGAGATTATTTTATTTGTATTGTCTAATTTTATTTCAAAATTTTATGTTTAATTTCAGAAATCGAGTTTTTAGTGAAATGTGACGAATAAATTGAGTGTGTCAAGTCACCTGGATGTTGCATTTTAAAACACGATTTATTTTAATAGTTTTTCACTTGAATGACTCAAGATTTATTTATTAAAAATTATGATAAACAAAACCATTAATTTTGAATTTGGGAGTTTGGTTAAGTGAAGGAAATGTGTTAAGCATTTCTCGCTTCCGTTATTATTAATGGTTGCTTTTTAATGTAATTAATATTTATTTCCCTTTTATGATAAAATAAATACCTTTAAAAATAAAAATAAAATACAAGTGTGTGCTTGTGTTTTTGTGTGCATGCATTTTTCACTACTTTATTATATTTACATTGGTACAATATTTATAAAAATAATTACAACTCAATTTCTACTGCACCTAATCTAAAAATAAAATTACACTCAATTCCTATACCATCGTGAGAATATCATTGTATTAATTTACATCAAATTGAATTATCATTCCTAGGTTTTCAAATAATCTAATATTCCGTAACATTTATAATTCAATTCACATAATTACTTGAATAAAATTTAGCTAAATTTATATTTACATAATACACCAAAATTTCAATGGACAACCAAATCATAATATACACATAATGGATATTTAATATGATGTCACAAGTAAAATTTACAAATTTGATCATGTAAAACATGAGTACGACATAGTTGGATAAGATTATTTGCACGAAATTTTTACAACTAAGTTCTACAGTCAATTAGAGTAATATCGTTTGAACATGCAAATCAGAAAAAAAAAAAATTTTAAAAAATGAAAGAATGTAATAAGACAGAAGACCGAAAAATCCAAATCAATATAAACTAAAATAATGGGAGACATGTATCATCAAATAAAATAATTTCAGTACATCATATTAACATTACCTGATATTGATAGATTTAAAGGAAACTAGAGAATATATACCGATACTATAAACAAGTTATTTCATAAATATATACTTGGAAGATAAATACTCTTTTTCTTTAATTATTTGTCATTTTTATAGCTGTAATATATATCATCTATGCCTATGCGGCTATACATACTCACACACACGCAATATATACATATACATTTATACATACATTGTTTCTTCATTGGCTTAGTGCTAGACTTGTTCTCCTCCATTTTATTTCCAAACCCTACATTAAAAAGTTATCTCAAAATCAAAATTCAAATAGACATAATTAAACATTTATTTTAATATTATTATATAATGTATTTTGAATTTTTTTTTGGTGTCTACAGATATTATCATTAAATTTGTAAAAATATTATTTAACAAGTTTTATTACATAAACTAATTTAAAAATTAATTTTACTTTAATAATGAACCTCTTAAATTTAGTTTTAATGTTATTCAGATTGTCACAATAATTTTGTTATCAAACAGATTTTCTAATTTAGATTTAGAAAATATATATTATATAGATATTCTAATTATTTAAATTTAATTATTTATTTTTATCAAACGTAATCTAAATTTTACAAGAGATTAAGAAACTCTGATTGATCCACATATAAAATTTTATTATAATGATTAATAATTTATCACATATATTATGTACATTTATTCGTATAATTTATTTGTGTACATAACATTTTCGTATATTATATCCAACATCACATGCAGTGACAGTCTGTATCATTACGGTCCCTGCTATTGTTTTGAGTAATATAACATAATATTAAATGAATATACTATTTGAAATTTACTTTTCTTGGTAAAATATAAATAGTTTATATATATATTTAAACAATAAGTCCATTTGTATGGACGTTAGAGCTAATTTGAGAGCTGGAAAGGAAAAAAAAAACAAAAAAAATGATAAAAAGTTGTATTTATGAGTTTTTCTAATGATTATGAAAAGAAAATAATAGAAGAGAAAAAAAGTTAATTTAACTTTTCTCTCTAAATTTTTGTGTTCCAAAATTAAAATGAAACCAATACAAAAGAAAATAAAATTTACTTCAACTTGTTATATTTTAAAATATTTAGATTCGCATAAAGAAAATACTCTGAACTCACAAATAATAAGAATAATATATTTTTAACTAATTTTCTTATTCCCTTGGAAACTCTCAAATAATAAATTACAGTACAATTAAATTTGTTTCTCTATTCTTATCCATTTTTCTTTTCTTTTGATTAAAAACTATAGAGCTAGAGCCGCCATAAAATGAAAGAGAGCAAGAAGGGGTTGAGAAAGCGAGAGAAAAGAAAAGAAAAATTGTACTGTAGCAAGGAACCGTATTAGAAGAAGCTTATTAAGCTTGTCTTGGTAGAAAAGAAAAGAGAAAAAACGGTCGGAAATGGCGAACTCATCATCGGCCTCGACGTCGTTATCGTCGTCGTCGTCAACGAAATCGGATGGAGAAAGAGAAGAAATGCTGGATCGATTGCTTACTCGATTGGCTCTCTGTGAAGACTCCAACCTCCAGAACTTGCTTTCCAAGCTTCTTCCCCTTTCTATTTCTTCCCTCTCTTCTTCTTCCCCTGCCGTTAGAAACAAGGTTTTTCATTCTCTCTCTCTCTCTCTCTCTCTCTCTCTCTCTCTTGACTCTACTGAAATCCAGTAACTGGTTGCTGTTCTTCGATTGTGAATGAATTATTACTCTTGTTTATCTAGTACTTGGTGCTACCCTGTTTAGTTAGTTCAAGATAGTTGTATGGTTATTCGTTCTAGACGATATAAGTATAATTCTTGTGAATTTTCATTGCTAATTCTTGAAATGTCGTGTTTATACTTTTGATTTGAAATCTGTTTTATTCTTCATGTTTAATTCTCTATTTGTATCTTACGAAATTTATAATTTAAAAGAATAAATTGGTTTTAATTCTATTGATGGAAATAAAATATAACCGTCATAAACAATATAATTCTCTGTTTGGCTCTTGATGGAAATTCTGTTGGAAAATTATTCTAGTTCAACTCATATTGAATTCTTATATAAGGTAAGTTAAGGCATTTTACACGAGTCTTAACAAACATCCAAAAGCCAACGATAATAATATCATACTACAATTTATCGGCGTGTTTTCATTTGCTTCCCTATAAACTTTGAAGCACTTTTTCCTGAAATTGAAATGATCTAGACTAGCTTTCCGGATATCAATTTAAATCATTTATAGTATTCAATCTAATTCGTAGTGCTCAACTACCTTTGCTTAAGTAAAGCAAGTAATTGTTTGTTTACTAAAGAAAAATTGAGTGGGGAATAAGAAGAAAACATTTTATTGTCTTGCAGGTTCCCTTGTTTTATCTTGGTGCTCTCTATGGTTCACATTTAAAATACAGTATTCTAGTCCTTAAGAGAACAATCCCTTTCATATTGTATGATCTCTCACTTTTTTAGTACCATAACATTTTATAATGAATGTCCTTCATATAGAATATTTTTCTTTGTTTGTGATGATTATCATTGACACCTCTAATATCCCCTTATTTTAAGCAATTGAATAAGTAGGGTATATTAAGCCAATATAGATGAGAAAATAGGTAAGGAATAAAGTGCCAAGAGTGTGGAAGAATTCCACTTTCTTGGAGGATAAATGAATTTATCAATTTATTCGCGACTATTAGAGCGGTTTGAGTGAGTGGGGGGAATGGTTCTTTGTTTATGGCCCGAAAGTACCTGGGCAGGCATCCGGGTTTTGAAGTATTTCAAGGCATCCTATATAGCCTGATCACAGTTTAGATCATTGCTTGTTGGCTGGACAGACTCTGTTTTTCAAGTTATGAAATATCGGCTTATCAATAAAGAGATCACAAAAGTAGCAGTAGAAATGGGTAGAATCCATGAAAGTTGTATAGGTAGTCGCCATTGAGAATGGAATGGGGAAGGTCACCATGCCTCCGTTACTCATTTGAATGGTGGAGGGTTTTTTGCATCATAATGTTAATGCCTCTCTTCTCAATGCTCACTTCTATTAACAGCTGCAAAAATAATAACTACAAAGTAACTTAAAAGACTAGTTTAACCCTAGCCAACTACACAAGGTCACCAACAAACTAAAATAAAACATCCATTAAACTGCCATTTATATTTTTTTTAATTACTCCAATAGCTAATCTTGTTCAATACTTTTCTTGCCCTCATGAAGTTTCTCTCTTACCCTTCTGGAGTCTTCATACATTCTGGAAAGCTCATAAGCAAACAAGTTGTCTTGTTCCTTCTTGTACATAATAGAGTAATTATACTCTAGCAACTTACTTAACCATTTCTTCTGAGGAGTTCGACCATTTTCTGATCAAGGAAGAACAGTGATCTCTGGTCAGACTTAAACGTGAAGTGTCTGGTCCTGGCCATTATGTAGGATGACAACTTTTTACTTTTGCTCAGGGTGACTAAGGCCATCAACCTTTTTATGGACAAACAACCCTTGACTTTTAATTCCCTGAGCCTTGCTATATTAAGCTATATGACGAGGATCGATCCAACACACGATGTCGTCATTGCTAGTTTATTATCTATTTTATTGGTTTAGTCATGTTATTTATTTCCGCGGATATTGGACTTTTACTTTTTTTATTTAGAAGCCCACTTTGTTAATAGGCTTAGGGTTTTGTTTTTGTACTTTTCCTATTTATATCATTGTAGTGGTTAAGTACACCACTCGTGACCATTATTGAATTTTCAGCATATTATATAGGTTGCGATCGATAGTCTTATCCCTTTTGTGGTTGGGAAACCCTAAGGGTAGAGATTCTTCTGCGGTTGAACCTCCCTTGAATTTCAATTCTTATTTAATTTTCTGTTCTTCTACAATTAGATATTTAAGTTCAGCCTTGTCCTACATCACTATAGGTTTCGTCCCTGAAGTAAACCATCTCTACTGTCAGAGTTGGAAGCATCTGCCTCTATTATTAGTGAACTCTCTTCAGAAATCATGTAAAACTTGGACTGGTATTTTTGTCTGGCATCTCTCTAAGGTTGCCAGGGCATGGGTGTCGTCCTCATCCCATCTGAATCCTTCTTTTGATAATAATTTGGATAAGGACCTAGCTGTTGTCAGTTAACCCAAGAAATCCTTTAATGCCTTGACTGAAGTTGAAATAGACCAGTTTAGCAGTGCTTGTATTTTTCAGTTATCTACTGCAGCCCCCCTTTTTTGTGACTACATATTTACATCTTCTTGACAATTGACATGTTTTGTGGAAAATTTATGCTTGCTCATTCTTGCATAGAGCTGCTATTCCCTCGTGCCTTGACATTTATTCTTGGATGCCCCAAATGCTCCTCCAAGGTTTTTGAACTTACCAAATTGTCTTAAAGAACACAAGTAAAACTACGTAGATAAGGGGCAAATGCTTGGTTTATTTAACTCTGGAAGTTTGCAGATAATTATTGAGACCAATTGACATAACAATATACTCAAATTCCCCATATGAGAGTCCTGAAGGCAGTTCTTTGAATATCTCTGGTATTCACCCTCCCATGGTAGTACCCAACCCTCAAATTCATAGTTGTTAAATCATATTATGTATCAAACCCCCCCATATTGTATATCATGTATTGTATTGTGATTCATATTGTACAATATAGAAAATAAATGAAAAATGTGATGATATACGTTTCAAACATGTTTATAACAAAATTTGTTGGAAAAATAAGCTTGTTAACTTGACTATAAATCTGTAACTCTGGAAGTAAATTTGACAGGTAATCTGTCTATAAATGTATGCAAATAAGTTTGGTGGACAATCATGCATAATAACTTGGCTTAATGTAAAACTCTTTTACAAATTATTATTATGACCTAAAAATGAATTTTGAATTGATGAGTAGTATTTTAAGTACTCCATAGCTTAATATTGCTTTCAAAAGAATTGTAAAATGCCTTATCATATTAATCATTTCTGATACACCCTATGACACATATCCAGTTGCCTTCATATAGGGTCGTTTTGTACAATCTCTATTGCATGTCATGCGATTTAATAAGTATCCTTAAATCAATATTGGTGAAGAGACTCTCCTGCTGGCTCATCCAAATGTTATTCTATCAAATCAAAGGTGCTGTAGGACAAGGGTCAAATGAGTTGGAAAGAGGATAAACTTGGCTCTAAGAGCCTATCACAAACTTCACAATTCTCAAAACTCAATTCATACTAATATCCATACCGTTGAAAGTAGTAGATTACAATCCTTTAAATAGAACTCCTAAATGTAATGAACAAGAAAAATCCCTAAGAACTCTCTTAGACTCCTAATATGCCTCTACTATAAGAATCCTAATATACCTCCACTACTAATAATTTCTACTAATAAATATCAAGATGTTCTATATTCTATATTATTCTAATTGTGAATAATTATAATAATAATTTGGTCCTAAACAATAAAACGAACGAATTAACAATTAACATTCTAGTAACTTGCTCCGCATCAAAAGTAATGGACGATTTGTTTTCAAATTCATGGTCACATAATTTGATTTTGTATACAAATCCCGGTACAATCGTTTTTCGTGTCCAATAGAATAGGGGAAGCAAAGGATGAATTGCTGATCCTATTGATGATTGCTTCTAGCTTCTCTTGTGCTGATATCTTAATTTCATTAATTTGGCGATAAAAGTTCCTATCCTTAGGGAGAAAGCTGAGTTCCTTCATTAACTCAATGCTGTGCCCAATACATCTCTTTGGTGGAAATATTTTATGGAGAAGCAAAAATGTCTTTAATATTCTACTAGAAGTTGCGACAAGTGAGTGTTACTTTCTTGTCCTCCTGTGATGCATAGAACCATATGATTCTGGTTTGTCTTCTAGCTCAGGAATGGGCTTTTGGTATACTCTATGTTTTACTACCATCAATCTGTGCTCAGGAATTGGCTTTTCACTTTCTGATCATCATCTAAATTGTTGGGGAGTTTGGATGAAGGTTCCCTTGTGAAGTCTCCTCCTCTGTATAACTAAACTGAAGCTGTAACTTGTTAAAGACTTAAAGTCAAAGGTAATTTGACCCAAACTACCAAGCCAACATACTCCTAGAACTATATCACAACTTCCTAATTATGAGGTTTTAAGGTAGCAACAAACTCATTCTTCCCCAGTTCTCCACATGAACTCAGCCACCAATTGGTAATATTCAACTCCATTAGCAACTGTAACACTCAAGGGTGGTGGCAATGGTCTAGCACATCCTAATCTAGTGCAAGAATTAGGGTAATATAAACTATAAGTAATCCCTCCACTAATGAGAATGGAGCGGTTCTTTTTCCATGATGGCAAATCATGGCAATGGTTTTTTGAGTTTGATCTTATGGCAGTAGGCCTATAAGTAGAAGTAATATAAAGTCGGTTCTTTGGAAAGACAACAATGCAATGTTTCAACAACATTCAACCCGTCAATGAGGACTGCAACCAACATGCTATTTTCTTGGTGTGGGGACTGATACTGAATCGTATTCCTGACTCATCAGGCATCGCGAATTGAATAAACAACCGAAGGAATTCTGTAATCCAACATGCTCTCTGGACCTGCTTAAATTGGCAAAGAATGTTTGATTGCACCTCTGCCTTTAGCTACAAATAAAGTCTCAAAAATTGACCTCAGAGGTCTGGATTCTTTGGATAGTGGCCAGGAAGATAGCTTTAAGCCTTGAACACGCCGGAATGTCATCTGGAGTGCCTGGCCTCTGGTTGCTTTGAGAGACTCGAAAACAATGTTGTCTTCCACCAAATCTCCATTTCTCGTCCAGTATTGATCTCCTTCTGGTGGTGTATCGATTCTATGGTTTCTTCGTCAAAGATTGGAGGTCCCTAATATACATCTCCACCTTGACTAATCACGATGAAGGTCTTAGGATTGGAGAACTGATGACCAGGGGGGGTTATGTTCATCACAGCAGCAGCACATTCCCTTGGTCATCCTCTGATTACTTTCTGGTAATGTAAGACCCTTAGTCTTCTGTGTAGCTGAGCTGGAGTGTGTGCTTTAAGGTAAGTGAAGAGAGGAGATTCAGGATTTTTATTTCTTTCTCTTGAGAATGAGTGGCTTGGGGAGGTTAACAGACTCGGAAGAATAAATGTTGGGCGTAGGTTGTGGAATTTCTAGGGATATGGATTGCTTGTAAGCCTGTTCCACAGCCATGGGGTCCAAAGTTTTCACCATTTTCTTAGTTAATTAGTTTTCTTCTTAAGTCCTCAAATAATCCACCAATGTCTCTCTCTGGTTTTTAAATTCATCATTGTAAGAATTTATATCCATCGTATGTTTCAACTCATTAAACCGCTCATACACATTCTCTTGCCCAATCTCAGTCAACCTGAGGATAAAAGCTTCAGGAAACTGACCCTGTACCACCTCATTTCTGGCTGATGAATATGCTTGGCACCAGACTTATGTGTATTAAGATGCATGGCAGCTATAGGTACTTTCCTTATCTTTTGCACCTTATGAGTAGCAGAAAGTGACTGAGAATCCTTATCCACTAGCTGGCCTACTCACCATCAACATACACCGGAAATGAGAGCTTGAGATGCTTGAGATCCTTTTTCGTCTTCATCATTGTCCTCTGTAACCCCACAAGCTCTTCTTTACCTTTGTCTTATATTCCTCCTTTCCTAGCTGTAGCAGCATGTTTGGATCTTTGGATAGGGCGTACATTCATCCTTGTACCGTTGAGAAGTGGACGGGAATGTTTCCATTTTTCCATTAGTGCACACAAATTGCCGAGGGTTTTACATCATAATATTCACGCCTCTCCTTAATAATAATAACTAGCTTAAAAGAATACTCTGCTCACCAACTGCACATCTGCACAAAAAAGCTAAAATAGATTACTTACTAAACTGCCATTGACATCTACTTTGTTACTCAATATAGCTGCTATGGCCTTATGTCGGTATGTTGGTTTGAATGTGAATACCCATTTTTACTTATGTTGAGCTCCTTTTTAACTAGAATATATGTTACTTTGTGATAGAATTCTTCAGTATTTAGAGACATAATATTGCAGGGGTAGTACATGTCCTGCATCATTAGAATAATATGAAGCTTGAATACTTATGTAGGACAGAATTTAGAGGAGAAAGAACAAGATATTAGAGAAGGATAGTTAGGGGCAACAACCCACAAAACTCAAACAATTTCAGTTCATAATTCAATTCATGATAAAAATAAGAGAAGTTACCTAATAAGTTACCTAAACTCACTAGAACTCTAAAAGATAATTCCTAGTAATTTGCTAACTACGAATAAACAAAAGATAAGATAAAATAAATCCTAAAATCTCTTTTCCAATCTTAATACATCTCTACTACTACTAATACATCTCTACTACTAATAAATAACTACTAATAACTACTAATGAATTACATCAGTAATTTTATATCCAATTAACAACATGAAATAGTTTAGAACAAGTAATTTAATTTCTTGCTCTGCATCATTCTCCCTTGCTTCGAAAAAAAACTTGTCCTTGAGTTTTGAATCGATGCATCATTCTCCCTTGCTTCGAAAAAAAACTTGTCCTTGAGTTTTGAATCGATTAAGAATGATGAACTGAGAAAGGAGAGCCTTCCGAGAATTCTTGAGTTCTCCACAAGCCAATTTCATAAACAAAAAATTCGGAACAGGTGTGCTCCTCAAGGGTGGATATCGAGGGTGATTTCTTCTTGAATGCGTCATCCAAAAATATGAAATCAATACATTGCACGTCAATTTGCTTTGTCTTTTCATGTTTAACCTTGTGGATTACTTGTGCTTCCAGTTGCTCTTCCTCGATTTGTTCGTCATCTTGTTCTTCAATTACAATGTCGGCCCCAAGTTTTTCATCCGAATCATCTTCAGATTCAATTTCTTCGTCTTGTTCATTCACTTGAACATCATCTTCCAATTGAACATAAAATTTTTGAGGAAAACGTTTGGCCTATTCTTCTTCAAACTCAAGGCGTGCTAGTTCTCCTTTGCATGGTACATGTTCATTCATTAAGCTGAAATATTCTGGATCAAATGATTTTAGACAATGGTCCATATGAAACTTTCAACAATTAATTCGAATCTCAAGGACAATCTTTTCGAACGAAGACATCTCTTTCTATGTTCAGGGACAGAATTCTAATTTCCAGGAAAGTTCTGGGACAATTTGCAAAGAACAGAAAACTGATGAGGGGACTGAACTGAACTGCAGATTCCCAATCTTCAGGAATTGTTTTAAAATTTCTTAGAATATGGGGTACTAAACTGTAATGTATTAGCTCTTTTAATTGGGGCAGCCTTAAAGTTTCTGCACAGCAGCACTGCAAAAGAACTCTGACAACTGTCTGACGAACCTGACGACGAGGTCTGAAGACGATGACAACAGGAAGTCTGACGCAGTAGGGTGTTTTTTTGGGGATAAATTTGAGATGAAAATATACAATTTCTCCCGCAAAATCGAAGTTTAATATCAGAAGATGGTTGTCGATTCTCTAGCGAACCTCGACAAATTAAGAAAGGCTAGAAAAGAACTTGGGCATAAAGAAATAGGATGAAAACAAAATAGTACCAGGGATTCAGCTCTTGATACCAATTTGATGTAGGACATAATTAGAGGAGAAAGAACAAGATATTAGAGACGAATAATTAGGGGCAACAACCCACAAAACTCAAACAATTTCAGTTCATAATTCAATTCATGATAAAAATAAAATAAGTTACAACCATTTGAATAGACTCCTAACAAGTTACCTAAACTCACTAGAACTCTAAAAGATAATTCCTAGTAATTTGCTAACTATGAATAAACAAAAGATAAGATTAATCCTAAAACCTCTCTTACAGTCCTAAAACATCTTTACTACTTTAAATAACTACTAATAATTATATAATAACTACTAATGAATTACATCAGTAATTTTATCTCCAATTAACAACATGAAATAATTTAAAACAAGTAATTTAATTTCTTGCTCCACAGCAAATACCACTGGTTTAAGCAAGTAGTTTGATCTCGCGTGGCTTGAAACTTTTACAATTGCAAAGGTGGGTATATTTTATGTTCTTTTGTTCTACGTGGAAACAGCCAGAAACATAATGTAACACGGTTGGTTGCCTGGCTTTCTGTGCATCATTATAAAACCTGGAGACCTTGTTGGGCATCTCTAACCACATTGTAGATTCAGAAAGAAAAGCTAAGAATTTCAACTTTTCAGCTTCTAAAGTTCCCTGCTCGTTCCTTATTGTATTAAAATCCCTTCCCTCAACATAGAATGCTGAAGTTTTATGGGGTTATAGGTCTAGCTTGTGGCATACAATATTTTCTAATAAATTTGTTTGCTACATAAAAGAAGATTACAACATATATTATAAGCAAGAGCACATGGTTAGTTATGAACTTGTTTTTATGGGGTAGCTGACAATTCTGCATTTATTTTTTAGTTTGATGCCATTATTCTATTTGAAGCTTCTTCATATGCTTTGTGGCATAGAATATTTTCTAATAAATTTGTTTGCTACATAAAAGAAGATTACAACATATATTATAAGCAAGAGCACATGGTTAATTATGAATTTGTTTTAATGGGGTAGCTGACAATTCTGCATTTATTTTTTAGTCTGATGGCCTTTGTGAAATATTTTCTGTTTGAAGCTTCTTCATATGCTTGATGGTGGTTAATAGCGTGGTTTGTCTTTTAATATTCCTTTATCTAATAACACTATCCTTTTCATGATACTAGGTTATCGAGATACTTAGTCATGTCAACAAGAGAGTGAAACACCAGCTAGATATTGGGTTGCCATTGTTAGAGCTATGGAAGTTGTACACAGAAGAAAATGCTGCCCCGATGGTTAAGAATTTTTGTATTGTGTATATTGACATGGCATTTGAGCGTGCACATCTAGAGGTTGCAGTTGTTTCTCTAATATTTGACCTTTAAGCCACAATTTGTGTTTTCTTGAAGTGGGATGACTATTTGTTAAGGTAACTTATCTAATGTTGCTACTGATTCTAAGTTCTTTCGTAGGAAAAGGAAACTATGGTACCTCTTCTTCTTGCTAACATCTCAAAGCTACCCCTTCAACACCAAGAAGTAGTTTTGAGAATCGCGGCTAAGGTATTTTCTAGTTATACCAATTTTATGTTACTAAGTGTATGTTCAATAGTTTGCATGTGGAACATGCTAAATCATGTGTTAAGCAAGTAACCTCTATTGCTGCATCATTATGGTTGCATTTGTTCTCTGCAATTATGCTTGAGCTTAGTCTTTAATTTTGCATCAAGTTTTTCTTTGTACCTTGTTGGTTTGGCCTTGTGGAACTCTTACATTGCAGAGTTGGTGGAGGAGTGGGTTCAACCGACTCAGTTTAGGATGATATTTTATAATGATTTTTTTGATGATTGGAAGAATCTTCAATGCTAATAATTAGGGAGCTTGGCTTCTTTTATGTTATTGAAAGGATTTTGAATTAGCCTAGACTTGAACAGGAGAGCTATATGGGATCATCTATAGGTGGGTATAGCTTCTATTATTTTCAGAGATTGTTGAGTTGGACATGTTTGCTATTTTTTCATGTCCCAAATTTAGCACCACCTGAAAGAGAAGAGAGAATGCATTAGACTAATCAGTCAGTGGTCAGGATAAGTTTTATAAGTTCAAGGGCAAAAATGAGAACACAAAGAGACTATCACAATTTTAGGAGTATGCCATTGTGATGTTCAAGATAAAGAAAATTAATTGTTGGCATGTGAACATCTATGTGGACCTATTGGGGTTATTAAAATATTATAGATATACAGAACAAGCAAGCAAGCAAATGGTGTTGGTCGCACATTCATCGTAGCATTCAACTTAGCGTGCTGTGCATCCCAAAGAATGCTGCCCTCCTAGGCGCGCAACACTAAGTAATCCAAGCCAACCGTTTGTCCACGGTTGTACGTCTGACTTGATGATCTGCATATCATAGGTATTCCCATTGACTGCCTACGGATTAGCATCTTGATGTTCTACAATTTGATACTTTCTCGTTCCCAAAATATAGGCCGTTTTAGAGTTTTTTGTTTTACCCATATTATAAGTCATTCTCATTTATCTAGGAGAAACAAATGTCTCCCCAAAATGCCCTTTATTAATTGTTCTATAATACTTGTAACTACTTTGTAATAAATGCTATAAAAGGTAATTAGGTAGTTTCAAAGTATCATTAAATACAAAAGGACAACAATTATCATTTTCTGAATAAGTATGCGAAAACCTTATAAGAACTATATTTTGGGATGGTGGGAGTAGTACTTCTTATAGCTCTTTGATTCATAGGAGTGCTACATAAGAGTGGCATCTTTCAAGAGTTTGGTTGTCTACTTTTGTTACCTAAATGGAGTTGACACACCAATATCTAAGCTTGGAATTTCTACTTGCGATTTTTTATTCTTTTGCTTTTCCCAGCCTAGTTTGGCTGTTACTTTGTTACTCTCCCACAACTCCCACAACTCCCACAACTCCCACAACTCCCACAACTCCCACCCACCCACCCACCCTCTCCCCCTATCCCCTCCCTTTTTTTTTGTTGTTAATTTAGTGTCTTTTTGCTCACCAAGGTATATTGTATTTTTATCATTTATTAGAGAGAAGAGAGAAGTGTACGAGTTTTGAGCAGTAATATTGAATGCTATTGATCAAGTATACAGGTTTGCTAGGCATAAGGATGACAATAATATGGGTATTTGTTTTGGTTAACTTTTGGGGTTCTGGTCGTGCCGGAATGCCAGGACTTTCTAGGGAGCAATATATGCCTTTCTATTTATTGAAAATAGATTCTCTTTCACGTCCTGGGGAATGTCACTATTAAATTTGTGTACAGATTGGAGGCAATTGTTTAAGCAATATATTTTCCTTCTGGAAGGTCAAGTCTCTTGTGTCGTTCTAATCCCTCTTAGTAGAGTCGTTATATATATACACAATGTAATTGGTAGTGAAATGTCTCAGAGAAAAAGTGGGGACTGGGCTACTTAACAAGTTTCTTTTGATGGGTAGATCTGGCCAAGGTGGGTAAATATCCAATCGTTGTAAGATTCATGGTTCACTTCTCAGATCTGGGATAGCTATTTAAGGGCCCGTTTTAGCTACCTTTGTTGAATATTTTTAACCAAATTTCATTTTCACATGATAATCGTGAACAAGGGGAGAATCTTTATTCCCCATATGCTTCTCTTCTCTTTTATCTGATACAATTTCTTTTTGCCCACACCTCCATCTCCTCAAATTTTTAATGAAAGAAAAGCCATTTTCTGATCTCAGAATTTCTTGATGAGGCACAGATCAGAACTCTCTCACAAACAATTTTCTCAAATTCACAAACTCACAAAACAATAGTCTGCAGATTAATATTAATTCTGAAAGAATAACACCACAGTTTACATCCTTTTTTACAATCGAGATACTAAACTAGTTCCCTACTCAAACTAGAATTCTAATTGATAACAACCAAAATAAATAAAGAACAATTTAACAAAAATAAACTAGAATCTTCTTTTCCTTGGGCTTGAACTGGAACCTTTCGGCTTACTAAAACAATTCTAGAGATGCGTATATGGTCTCAATTCTCAAATTGTTTCTTGGACTTGTCCTACATCAACAACAGCCATCGTCGAGCCACAAAACCATAGTTCAAAGACCAATTCGACAATTGAAGAGAATCTAAGTGCTGGGTATCCTTCATCTTTGTTGCCACTGCGTAAAGGAAATAACATAAAGGGAACATGGGTCCAGATCTGTTTAGAGGGAAAAGAAAGATTTGGAAAATTGCAACTTGGTACAATGTAGTTTCCAACATATTCTAGTTCGGTCACTGAAGTTTCTGAATCTTCTATCCTAGTTCCTGCAACTTAAATATCTTGCAAAACAGCTGTGCACTTTTCAATTCAGTCTTTTTTACAAAAATAGAGGAAAAAAAGACCAGCGCTCACTTCTATTGGACTTCAAATCAATTTGTTTCGAATTTGAATATCTTTGCTCATAGATAAAATCGAAAGCAATCAACCTCAATATGATCCGGAATATCGAGAGTTGGTTGATCAACACTGTTCATGTTCATTAATACTTGAATGTCTAAAGCTCGAATTTGAGGGGGCAACAAAATGTTTTCAAGTTTCATGCTTTGACCGAATGAAGAAATTGAAAATGAAGAGCAAGAAGATGCAGAAATTGTTTACACCATTGAAATTGAGGCGTACGAGGACACAACTGAATATGAGATGGAAGCACCATTAAAAATCATGTTTTATCATTTAGGAATGAATAATTGTGGGAATAAATTATTAGTGGTATTATTATTTATTATTAGGAATATTCTAGAATAAAGTGATAACTATTAGTAGTATCATTGTAGGTAAGAGTCACAAATTTTTGGAGATTTTTCAAGGATTTTTCTTGGTCATTAAGTCGTTGGAGTACTATTTATAGAAATGTAATCCTCGTTATTTAGATTGAAAATTCAAATGAATTGAGTATTGTTGAGTGTAGGGGTGAAAAAGAGCCGAGCTGAGCTCGAGCAGTGCTCACTCGAGCTTTTTCCTTAGTCGAGCTGAGTCGAACATGTTTTATTATACAAACAAAAAGTTGTGTTCGAGATCGGTTCGTTTATGTAGTTACACGAGCCAAAAACTATAAATGAGCTGAGTTTAGTCGAGCTTTCGAACTCAAACCGAGTTTAAAAACTTGAACGAATAAAAAATCTTGCTCGTGATCGACTCGTTTAAATAAACGAGCCGAACCGAGCCGAATGAGTTTTAAACAAGTTGAGTTGAGCTGAATAGGCGAACAACTCGGTTCGTTTACAGCTCTAGCTGAGTGTTTTGTTTGTCAGAGGCTTTTGAGCCCATTATAACCTTTTTAACCCTTTCACCCCCTTGTCTTGCACCAAAGTTTGTTCTCTTCTATGAAAATGCACCATGTTTTTCATTGTTGTCGGGCAACATATGTGCAACTCTAGTTAAGTGTTTGGTAAGGTTACAGGCTTCTTTCTTTTATAGCTTTGATACCTATTTGAGATGCCTCATGCGTAGACTAACACAACGAGAAATGTAGTAGGGCTGAAAAGGAGTGCTTACACGAGTAGTTCCGTTGATCCTTGTGAACGCACGATCACAAAACAATATAATTCTCAAAGAAATACTCCAAGAGGGATGAACAAAATTTCAAGAATTTTTGATAAAGTGATAATATATTGATTATAAACCCTAGGATCAAGTATTTATATGAATAGCCAAAGTCTAAACATAATAGGAAATCAATAATAAAACCACCAATTAAAACAAATCATAAATCAAGTAAAAAACTAGTAAAATCTCATTCTGGAAGCGGATAACGTAATGGGCAGTGACAGAACGTAATCGCCCATTACGAACTTCCTGTAAAAACTGTCTTTATTATGTAATGGGCAGTGATAAAACGTAATCGCCCATTACGAACTTTCTGATCATATTTATTCATCCCGCGTCAATAACACATAATTAAGGCAGGCGAAGGAGATATATCATGGTAAGATAGGTTAGAGAGGAGACCAAGAGAGTTCGAGAACAAATGCTAGGCAGCTTTTTCATTCATGTAAGATTAGTAACACCACTAATTGCTAGTATATTCCCTACGTAACTAACTTCTAATAATGTCCTTTGGGGAAAAAATATGTAAGATTAGTAACACCGCTACAAAAGTTTTCATTTGTTTCTCTCTCTCTCTCTCTCTCTATCATGTTTTCTGATAGTTTATTATTTTGAAACGTGATATATAAGAAAAAGATTAAAGAAAAAATAGAAAAAGAAAATACGAAGAAAGAAAGAAAAGGATAACTTGGCGTCCCTTGAATTTCCTGCTTGCATTTGGTTTTTCTGTATATTTTTTTTTTTACACTGTTGGGCTTCTTTTAGTGTTCTGCATTATGATGCACCTTGGTTGCTAAGGAGGTGAAGGTGACTAGGGAGATTGTTTGCACATGATATGTATGTATGAGGACATTGTCTAACCACATAATGTTTAGAGCTAATATTTCGTACAAGTGAAAGTTCATCCGTCATAACACCTTTCTGTTGCTGTCTCTTCATAAATGTTCAACAGTAACTTTTTTAATACCTTTTCTTTGTTTCAGGTGATTGGTGAATGTCATTCTACTCAAGTGAATGATGAAATTGCTGCAAAATATAGATCGATAGATGGTTCTCAGGACAGCGATATATTTCTTGAGTTTTGCCTCCATACAGTTTTATATCAACCACCATCTCAAAGGTCATGACTCCACTTTACTCTTGCCTTGGTAAATTTTTTCCTTTTTAACGTTTTTTGTCCTAAATGGCGAGTATTTTCTCTATCTTTGTAGAGGAGGTTGCCCAGCTGGGCTTTCCATTTCTCAAAGCAATCGTGTTGTTGGGAAAGAACCATTGAAAACTGATATGCTTATGAAAAGAAAGGTAAGTCGACGCATAGCATTTTATATGCCCCAGAAACATCATCATAATTTTTAGCTTTGATTTTGAAATTTACATATGCATGTGTGTGTGTGTGTGTATATCAAATTTTGTGTGTGTGTGTGTGTGTGTATCAAATTTTTTGTGTGTGTGTGTATGTACACACATTATTATCTGATTCACCTTGATTTGTTTATTTCAGTTAGGGATCTTGAATGTTGTTGAAGCTATGGACCTGGTGCCTGAGCTTGTGTATCCTCTTTTTCTTGTTGCAAGTGTGGACTGGTATTCACACTTTCTGGTTGTTGATAACTTTAACAACTATTTCTCCCTTTTGTTTTCCTATGTTTTATCCTGCATGTTAGTAGCCATGAGATGATGACAAGTTCGTTCTTTTTTTTCTTTTCTTTCACTCAAGTCAAGAATCTGTTATTAAGAGAGGAGAGGAGCTTTTGAGGAAAAGGGCTTCTGGAGTGAATTTAGAGGATCAGAAACTGCTTAACAGACTATTTTTATTATTTAACGGTATGCAAATTCAGAATACTATCTTATCTTATTGCACTCTTAAGTTTCCTTGTTATAAGAGAAATTATCCATCTTGGTACTGTCTTACAAGGGGTTTTGGTTAGTTTCTGGGAAATGGAATGTCTTTGAAAATGGAAATTGTGATATGTTTTAGATTTTAGCTAGGGATGAAAGAGGTATAGGTTTTTGATAGCCAGAACATATAGGTTTTGCTTAGGGGAAAAAATTGATAGCTAAATACCATCCCGTTGGATTGAGTAGTCTTACCAAATATGACCCAACATTGCACTAGTTATCCCATTGGAAATGGTTATTCTGTTCGTAATCCTATTTCTACTAGCTGATCTGTCTATTAAAGCCATGATCAGCTTGATCTCTCAAATATTTGAGTTAAGGGTGGTTGAACCCTGGGTCTGAAATGGAATGGATCTCAATCCACTCTACTAGCGGTAGTCTCTTAGGTTTTGGCTCACAATATATACACTCACCTAGAGGTACTATTGCTAGTAAAATTCTTTAATGATTGTTAATTCGATTGTTGATGGAGCAATATCGAGAAAAGAAAGATCTACACATGGTGTTTATTGGTCTCCAAAGCAAACGAGGATCTTCAAATGGATGAAACTTTTTTTTAGAAAGTCTATGACTAAATGGGCAAGATTAAAAAAATTATGTACTAAAGAACAAGCAAAAGAGAAAAGAAAGAAGAGGACAAAAAAAGAAAAAAGAAAGAAGAGAGGGACAATGATCGAGTTCCACAAATGGTTCTTGAGAAGAAAAAAGTGCCAATAGTAGGTGGGTTCTCGAGAAGAAAAAGGTGTAATAAAGTAGGTAGAGTTAGTCTAAGATATTTATGATTAGGTCACTACATCATGTGATTTACGAATCAGAATAGTATAAACCAAGGTAATATTATGTTTGAAAAATCTTTGTCTTTTGCTTCTTTTTATTTTCTCCCATTTATTATTTCACCTTATTTGTTTGTGTTTTTTATGCATTTTTTAGTTATCTTTCTGTTTAGTATTATTTATATATTTTTTTACGAGTTCATTGATAGGCGACCCCAATAGTTTGGGTTAAAAGCATTGTTGATGTTGGTCTGTAGACACGGCAGTATATACGGGTTCAATATGGTGCTCATCACTGGTTGATTTGGAGAAAGGTGGATTTTGTATGTTTAGTTTTATCAATGGATCTAATTTTTTGTTTAATTATGTCCTTGTACTTTTGGTTCGAAAGATACCTGACCTGCACACTTGTTTTTATTTATGTTCTTTCCACTTGTTTCTTTGCATAATTTATGATCATGATCAACGTCTACAACCAGGGGTGGATTTTAAGGCAGAGTTATCTTATACAAATTAACAATTTTTAAGTAAACTTAATATATGTGTGTGTGTGTGTGTATATTTGAAGCAACTTGTACAAATTAGCTTGCCACATTTCTGACAAGCAACAATTGAACAATTCTATGGCCGCCAACAGAGTCGAGGTTTAATGAAAATGAGTGTCGCGGTATATTGATCAAAATAGATTTAATGAAAATAAGGGTTGTTCATTAAGAAAAGAACATAAATGAGTGCTACAACATATATCTGAATGAGTAGTAGTTCTTAATCGAGTTCTCAAGAAAATGAGTGCATCATAGAGCTAAATGAGAATACAATACATAGAAGAGAAAATAGGGGGTGAAAAGGAAAGTTGAAATTAGACAGTTATTTTTTGAGTTGTTCATTTAGAAAATTAATCAAAAGGAGAGTTGAAATTAGACGGTTTTTACTGATGTACAGACAACCAACACAATTCATAATCCTTTTTTTCAAGAAACTATGTAAAGAGTACCTTATAAAAATGGTGGTGCAGTGTATTATCTAGTTTTAATGGATGTAGCTTCACAAAGCATAAATCGTAGGCTAGTTACCTAAGTAGAATGTATCTGCCACTCAAGGGTCCCTTCTACACATCTAGCCTTCTAAAATTTTTTTTATCTCTGCCCCTATGCCTCTATACCAGCTAAGGGAAAAAAAATCTCAGCATAGGGGCAGTTGTCTATGTTGCGCTGGGAATAGCTCTGCCCCTGTTTGCGACAGCGTGACACCAAGTTAAGAGTGTAGTGCCTTTTATTTTGTCGAAATTATGACAACTCATCCTCTCTTTTGCAGGGAATGCTGTGGCTGAGCATATTGCTCCAGATTCTAGGGTCACTCCAGGGAGTCCTGCTCTGAGAACAAGACTGGCATCTGTCTTTTGCCGATCAATTGCTGCTGCAAATAGTTTTCCAGCGACTCTGCAGTGCATTTTTAGTTGTATATATGGTATATATATATATATATATATATATATATATACATACGTACTTATGTATTCTATCATTTTCTTCCTTACGAGGATCAATATGCTTTATTGTTACTCCCTCTGTCCTAATTGGTTACAACCTTGGACTTTTCACGGTTATTAAAAAATTAGTTGACTGTGTTAATTGGTCATATTGGTTGTGAATAAAATATTGGTGGGAAAATATTTGAGAGAAGAAAAAAATAAGAGGAAGTATTTGAGAGGAAAAAGTAAGAGAGAGAAAATAGTTTGAGTGACAAGTAAGAAAGAGAAAGTTTTAAAGGTAATTTATAATGATAGCATGTAGGACCATTAAGAAAAAGTAAGAAAGAAAAAGGTTAGTTTTGTCATTTCAAGTAAACATTATTACTAAAAAGGGAAATGTTGATAACATTTTGGGATTATCCATAAAGGAATACGATGCAAATGAATTGGGACGAAGGAATTATTTGTCTAGAAGCTAGGTTCTAGGCTGTCAGGTGGACAGACATAGTGAACCACGCATCAGGAGCATCAATTAGTAGGAAAGTTACGTGACTCAAGATGTTTGAATTATATATTTTTCATGATATCAGGTATGAATTTATTTTATCTAGTTATATAAGTTTATAAGAAGGAAGCTGAAACACTTAGTTTTTACTCGTATTTGGAAGATCTAGGTAATGCATATTTTTCACTTAGATTTCATATTGTGAAAATTATATATAAAGTAAACAATATTGTTGTTATTATGGGGTTCTCTGGGGAATTGGGAGGTTGAAAGTTCTTCAAGTTGATTTGATGTAAATTAGGTCTCTGTCATGGATTGTCTCGTCTTCCTTATTGACAATCTTGAACTAACAAGTAATTTTTTAAATCCTTTATGCTAAACAAGATTGGCACATCATGTACTCATTCATTCCTTCCGTTTCAACATAAATGAGGTTTTAGGCTATTAATTCGAAGCTGTATTTCTCTTTAAGTTCTTATTATTTAAGATGATGAAAAACTGTATACTTGCTTTGTGACAGGAAATGATACATCCTCAAGGTTGAAGCAATTAGGGATGGAATTCACTGTTTGGGTTTTCAAACATGTAAGTGACATTTCCTGTCTTTCTCTCTCTTGTAAAATCATTCTCCCCTTCATCTTTCCTTCAATCCATTAAAAAACTTGACGGTAACACTTATTTCCCTTCATTAACATATTTTAAATGTTCTGAAAACTTGAATCTATTTGTCATGGGTTCATTGAATGCCGACCCCAATTAGTTTGGGTGAAAGGCGTTGTTGTTGATGTACAATATCCAATGATGGGGATTTGACCTCCTTTAATTCTGTATCACTGCTTCTGATTTTTCAAGGCAAAAGAAGATCAACTGAAGCTTATGGGTCCTGTTATCCTTAACGGGATTTTGAAATCACTTGATGGCTATGCAGCTTCAGAATCAGGTACCTGTAGAGTACTTGTTAATTATGTAAATGCCCTATATGTTTCATGCACATTTAAAAGTAAGTGTTGAAAAGCTGATTTTAATCAGTATCATTATGATATCTAGATACTATTGCTAGGGAGATGAAAACTTTTGCATTTCAAGCAATTGGACTGATTGCACAGCGCATGCCTAACCTTTTCAGGTATTTGTCAATATTATTATTATTCTTTTCATTGAAAGCCATTTGAAATTTTGCTACTATTATGGTTATATTTTCCTCGACTACTATCTCCTAAAATTAATGATTAGTTGAATTGCCGTTATCATAATGCCATACTGGTTTTTATACTATCATTAATGAAATTAGAATTGTAATTGTCTAACATCTATCTTCTATTATATTAAGCATTTGGGGTCTAAAATAACTACCTTGGTCATTTATAATTTTAAAAACTAAAAAATAAAAATTACCCACATGTTCCCCCTCTGTTTTCTCCTACAATTGCTCTCTTTTTAGTTTTTTCTCAATATAATTTCCTCCATTTTACTCTTTCATTTCTCAATCCCTATCTTTCTTATTGTTTTAAAGATGAAGCAAAAATAATTTTCTATTAATTAATTTATTGAGATAGTATTTATTTAATAAAATTTAACAAGTAAATTTTGCACATGCATCGTATGTACCCAAGAAACTAGTTATTTATTGAAATTTTAAATGGTCCTTTTTTTTTTCTTTTTTTTTTTTTTGTGTGAGAAACTGAGACCTTCAACTTTGAAGCTCTTATTCCGTAATATATTATAAATTCTTTAGTAATTGATTCCTACCTTGGTCAGAGATAAGATTGACATGGCTGTACGACTTTTTGATGCTTTGAAGTTTGAGAGTCAGTTTCTTCGCTTGACTGTTCAAGAAGCTACCAGTTCTCTTGCTGTTGCATACAAGGTAATATTCCTGTGACTATCCAATTTATGTTGTTTCCTGATCTTGGTGGTTCTTTCTGATCATCTCTTCTGGTTATCAGGGTGCACCCAAACATGTCTCTGAGAAATTGGAGTTACTTCTGCTGGAAAGTTCTCAAGCGGTACAATGCACAACTGGGCACTTCTGTTGTTTGTTTAAATTTTCATTAATTGCATTTAACTAATTCTTGGTTTAGCAGAACATATCTGATACGTGGTAATATCTTTCATTGTTTCTCATTTTCTGCAGGAACAGAGTGAAGTACGATTTTGTGCTGTGAGATGGGCAACATCCTTATTTGGCATGCAACATTGCCCAAGCCGATATATCTGTATGCTTGGAGCTGCAGATATAAAGATGGACATACGGTAGCTAAGCTCTTTCTTATGATTCCACTTGTTTTGAGCTATGCTCCACACACACAAAGTTTGTGAGTTGTCCCCTGTTGGGTTTCGTAGGATAAAACGCAGCGGAAAAATACGATTAAAAAAAAAAACAAAATGAAACCCAAACCCGAGATCTATGCGAAACAATTTAATACAGATAGTTTAAGATTTTACCGATTAAAAGTGCAAATCTGAAGCTTTGGTGATGGTGTTGATCGTCTCCAAATCTTTAACGCAATCCAACTGGACAGCGTCTCTACGGTATCCACACGAACACCCACGAACCGTCTTACGATCCGAACAAGGAGTGTTACAGTACTAGCTGTATGATTTGTGTCTCTCTTTTCCCTCTATCTCTCTTAACTCTAGTCTCTCTCTTATGAGCGGCTAGGGTTCTTAGAATACGTGAAGCGTTAGTTAGAGAGAATCGCTGATATATCATATATATATAGCCTTTTATAGAGTAATTCCAAAACCTAATCTAATTAGGAGAATTAAAATTCGAATTTTATATTTATTATATATATATATATATATTTAATCAAGTCTCACTTAATTAATATATATATGTACAAATAAATATATATTCGTATTTCCTTCCAAAGGACTCTATTTCATACAGATTACATATATATATATATATAATTTAAAGCCATTATTTAATTAAATCAATCTTATTGATATATTAAAATCATTGACATTTAAATTATATTTCCTTGACGAATGTTCTTTATGTGTGACCCTGTAGGTTATTATTACGTTGGCAATAATTTTAAATCATATTATAAAATTATAAACAGTGAGTGACATCTAGTAATATATCACTGTTACCCAAGTAATAATAAAGTCATTGATTCGACGCAACCTTTTCGTGACCAATATTTTAATGTAATTTAATCCTTTTAACCTTGATATCTAAGATTAAATTCAAGGCATGGATGTGTCATCCTCTTCGCAATTTAATCTTAGTTTTCTTGATCAATGAGTAGACTATATGAAACAAATCTCTATTTGAGCACGGCCATGCATTTCATAATCTCACTCAATCAAGAGACCTATAGATATCACCCCTAATTTATAGGAGGGTTAAATTCTATCTACATCATTCCCATTTCTCACATAACTCATTATGCATCCAACAGTCACCTTTATCGTCCACCCGGTTAAAGGTGACTTTTGATAATGTCAAAACGCATAACTCCTTATGTAGAAATGTCATGACTTCAGGTATAAGGACCATTACATCATTGAGAATTACTTATGACACATAGCATAACGCTCCATGTAGAATTCTCATGGTGGGTCTATCCAGTACAATGTTCTCTAACATGTACCTATGTATCAACTTAATATATCTCGTATATATTTATGACCAATGAGATATGGCCATCAGTTAATCCACATACTAGTCTCAATGTATTATTGTTGTCCCACCGACAATGATACTTGACTACGATATTTAAGAATAATGATACATTACATACTTATATGATCTCATATTCAAGTCACATACTTGAATCCATATAATTAGTATCATTCTTCTAAGGACATTTATTATGTTAACATTTATATAACGCAGTAAATAAAACATAATAAAAAAAATTATCATTTAACCAAAACATAACATAAATATAGTGTCAAAATCATTACATAATTGGCCACTAGGGCATACACTCTAACACCTTCGTCTTAAAGCCCTTGCAGGTACCACATCATGCCATATACATGTCAACTTCTTTGCTATTCTAGTTCATCTTTAGCCATTCATGGTGCTTGTTTGCTTAAGCAACTTGAATTGCTCATCATAGATCTTGGTCAATTCCTCGAGCGTAAGGGTGAAGTCTCTTGTGAAATTGAATCATGAAATCTTCTCTTCAAAATTGCATAGCCCTTATTCCAATACTTAAGTGGAAGTCCAGCTAAGGAAAGGGAAGTTCCCTTGAAAATTTAAGTTGAGGTCTCTTGTTCTTAGGAACTGGTTTAAAACTTCTAGAGATGTACAAACTCCCGCAGAGCCAACTAGACGAACAAGAAAAAGTTAAAATAAAATGATCCTATTCCACTATAGATTTATTTATGTAGTTATTAGTTTTGCATGTAATGTTTTGGCATCTGTACACAGTTTCTGACTTCCATTTTCTCAGGGAAATGGCTCTTGAGGGTTTATCTCTGGGTAAAGATCAACAAAAAGCAATTAATGCAACTTCGAATTCGGAGTACCCAAAGTGGGCTGATATGCTAGATTATATATGTAAACAGCAGCCAGCGTTGCTTGAGTCCACTGAAATTAGGGACACCAAACTTCTTTTCCCTTCCAAAACTTATGTAGCTGTGATCCAGTTCTTGCTAAAATGTTTCAAAGCTGATCTGGATCAGAATAATGCAGTAGATAGAACACCTGAAACTAGGATATCACTGGAGAGAATGTGTTTGCTGCTAGAACACGCCATGGCATATGAAGGCTCTTCTGACTTGCATGCTAATGCGTCGAAGGCAATAATTGATATTGGAGCTCATTTTCCGGAGGTTGATGACATGTATCTTTATATCATCATTTGTTTTTCTCATCCTTTTTCCTTTTCTCTGTTGATGTATGTTTCTTTTTACAGATCATAATGGCTCGCTATGCTGTTAGAATATCTTGGCTTAAGCAATTACTAAGCCATGTGGACTTTGACACTCGTGAATCTGTAGCACGCCTACTTGGGATAAGTTCATGTGCTCTTCCTATCTCTGCTTCATCTGATCTTATTTGTGAGTTTATTTCCACAATTGGTGGGTCTAAGTTGAGGTATGTTTTTTAAGCATATTCTGATTTCAAATTGAATTTAGATATATTGGAAGTGTGCCGCTCTTTTCTTCTGGTCACTGTTTCTGGTTATCTAATTATTTTGCTTATTTTCACATATATTTAGGTTTGAAATCCAGCATGGAGTTTTATGTGCATTAGGATATGTTACTGCAAACTCTATAACAAGATCACCTAGTGTAAGTCCCAGTATATATATTTTTATGCTCTTGGTCTTACATGTTTTTTCTAGAGTGAAAAGCATAATGGTATTCAATTTAATGTTTTTATACTTTTATTGCTACAGTAGCTGAAATTAAGGATCCTGATTTAATAACAGTGGTTGAAACTCCAGAATTGGGGATTTTTGGCCAAAATCCCAGGAAGTGTGTTTGAAAGTTAATTGGATCTTGAATTTGTTGATTAATGTATAGGCATCTCAGATTATGTGAATAAATAGGATTAACATTAAAGTTTGAATAAGAAATTGATGAACTGAAAATTTTCTTCTTGAAAATAGGGACTAGAGAGATTTTCGATTTCTGAAAATCGAATGAGATTTGTTGTTAAATGGAAAGCTCTGGTAATCAACTGGAAAAGGAATCAGAGTAATTTCCTGAAGTTGTTAACAAGTTTCAGTCTAAGATTCAAGAGGTTGTACATGGTAATCTCTGACCGGTTGTGACTGTCAAATTGAAGATGAACAGTAACAGCTGGATTGAACTTTTTGGCTCTGGTACCAACTTTGTCAGGTAAGATTCAACAGATTGGATGAGAAGTCAGAGAAATTAGCAACAAATTAGGAAGAGAAGTAGAAGAAGATGGTAAGAAATCAGAAAGAAATTTCTAGAGAGAGTGGAACTCAGAAGAGTTTCCATTTCATTATCACAATCATCTCGGACCCTTGTTACAAACAAGTATGCGTAGCTTATATAGCTTCTTACACACGTGACACACATTACAGATTCTTATCTTACAACGCAGAGAAATCACACAACATAGAGGACAGACAATACTAACTTGTAGACAATTATTATTTGTAGTAACAATAAATAACGTCAAAATAGTTTGGGGTTTTTGATAATAAAAACTTGAAACAGTAGCTAAGTCTGAAAAATTACCATGCTGTTTTCTGCTAGTTAACAAGGGCGAGATGGAGTATTATAATACCAGGAACAACTCTAAAACATCGATCAAATTTCAAATCCTCAATTGCAGGCCGTTTTGTAGAATCAGAGTGTCAGCAGTGTGTGGTTTCGGTCTCTCGATTGCTCGTTTATGTGCTGCTGTTATTGGTTCTATCGAACTTGTGTGGAGTTGTAGACTTGTAGTGATAGTTCATGGTAAGGGTTGAGTGAATTAAAGTAGTTAGTTGGTGTTGTTTGAATTGTTTCAACTACACTCTATACCCAAAAACACAGCAATAATGGAAACTATTTGTGGCACGAGCTCTGAGCTTTTAGCTCTGATACTAAGCCATTGCAGAATCCTGAATTTGTTGGTTAGAGTTTCTGCCGCAACTTAGAGGATGGTTAAAACAGCAGAAGAAGCCAATGGGGGATGAGATAGAATGATATGAGAGAGAGAAAGAAAAGTGGGAGTGATAAATTCACAGCAATTATGTGTTGTTTTCTTGTTTATAATAATCAAGATATCTTTGAATGCTTACATAGCACTCTATTTATATTAGATACTAAGACTCATACATGATACATTCATGACTACTATCATGCACTAAGTTCTTATCCTACAGTATTTGCTTATCCTACACCAATCAACCAACTCATCTACTCCATTGCTACTCATTCCTGACATCTCTATTCTAGTTGAGCCAAATGAATTAATCTAAATTTCTATTACATGATTAATTCTCAAATGACCACCAGCCTAAGCAATTGAAAGTCAAATTTTGACTAGCATGATTTGTTTTACTGTCCCACTAGGAGATGTGTTGTGGTTGTTCTCCTGTTTAGGGTTTAGCATGTTTAACACAACTCATTCAGAGAGCTGTGGAAGCATAATGTTCTGCGACAACCTCACATTCCTGCTTTACATCTCAATTCAGCAGATCATGTTTCACAAATGAATATGAAATTGTGTTGCATATCTGCAGTACTTGTGTCATCTGACAATCTTATAAGAGTTTGAGGGTTTGCTTATTATGTAATTATTCATTTACTATTCTTTCTGTTCTATTTTGGGTTAGAGTTTGTGGGAAAGCAAATTATGTTCTTTGCTCTAGAACAATATTATCTTCGGATCATTTTTGAGTTTTGACTCATTGAGGAAAGATAGGTCAACTGTCAATAAGTGAGTACCTTTGCATATCTGCCTTTTTGCTTGAGATGTCCGTTTTTTCTTAAAAATCTGTGTTTGTTTTTCCTCTATAAACTCTATTTTCATTTCCAAAGTTTATTGTGTGAAACATTTTTAGCTTTCTTCCTCTTGGTTGTTGTTTGAACATGTTGCTGTAACTTATACATTGGAAAAGATGTTGCCATGGAATACCTTTTTGATCAATATCAAAATTTTGTCTAGTTCTTTAACTAATATGCCCTTCTATTTCGGGCATGGTTTCGTACTAAATGTTCAACATGGAGCTTTTGTATGTTGGCATCTGAAATTAACTTTTGTACAGATTTCAGAGTCATTGCTATTAACAACACTTACATGCGTTGTTAATATTGTTAATAATGAAACTTCTGAATTGGCTTCCATTGCGATGCAAGCACTGGGTCACATTGGACTTTGCATTCCACTGCCTCTGTTACATCAAGATTCAACCTCAGGTAGAGTTTTTTATCTCTCTTTTGGAAGCTTGTGAACTACTTCATTTACATGTTTATCACGGTCTGAAAGAGTTGGTGATGATCCACTGTCATTTCTTTCAACTGCAGTTCCAATTTTGACAGTATTGCATGAAAAGTTGAGCAAGCTAATTTCTGGTGACGATGTCAAAGCAATTCAGAAAATTGTTCTAGCTTTGGGGCATATGTGTGTAAAAGAATCTTCCTCATCACATTTAAAAGTAGCACTTGATTTAATTTTCAGTCTTAGCCGATCAAAGGTGTGTGAACTTCATGATACCTGTTAAAATTCTTGTTTATGCTCATTGATTAACCTCATACCCACTTGTTGATATCCTTGTTTATGTTCATTGATAAACCTCGTGTCCGCTTGTTGAAATTCTTGTTTACATTTATATGGACAAGTTATGTACAAGTTAGAAATCATTTTCCTTTTACGTTCCTGATGAGATTGGCCAGGTTGAGGATATCCTGTTTGCTGCTGGAGAAGCTTTATCATTCTTGTGGGGCAGTGTTCCTGTGAATGCGGATATAATTCTCAAAACTAATTACAGTTCACTTTCTATGACTTCAAACTTTCTAATGGGAGATGTGTCATCGACCGTGTCCAGATCTAGCTACATGGAGTTTGCTTCTAACGAAGGGTGCAATATTATTGTGAGAGACTCAATTACAAAGAAGCTTTTTGATGTTTTATTATATAGTAACAAAAAGGAGGAGCGCTGTGCTGGAACTGTTTGGTTACTGTCCTTAACAATATATTGCGGGAATCATCCAACCATTCAACAATTGCTTCCAGATATCCAGGTTCCTAGTTACCCTTCTTAGAGAATGCTTTAATTGAAAATTTCTAATATATTTATTGTTATCATCGTATACCTGATTCAAATGTTTATATATAAACTTTCTAGAGACTTATACCTCTTTATTGTATGTGACTATGTATCATGTCTTGCTCCACATCCATATCATGATCCATGTACATATCTATACTTATATCCAACACCTCAGTAACCACCTGGAATCCCAATAAGTAGAGAAAATTGAGCATGTTAGTTAAAATGTTATGGACAATTTGAAACTAATTTTCAAGCAAATTCTTTCATATCCCAATCTTCATGTATTATTGTGCTGGGGTTTCTTAAAGATGAAAATTACATATCATCTCAGTTAATCCAATTACATATCAGTGAGGATGACATACAGAGCTGTTATGATATGGACTTGTTATTAAGGCTATTGTTGGTTTGACAAGATTGCAATGCCCTTCGGTGCAAATTGTCTTATCTGCTTTTCAGCACTGGGAATCAAGGAAAATATCAAAAGTGGGAGAATTTGAAGTTTTTGGGTCTCTATGCCCATTGCAATGTGAAAGTCTCATGACTGAGCACGATTCTCTTAGCTAATCTAGTCCCTAAAAAGTAGTGGTCCGGATAGTTATGGAATATGGACGCACTGTGCACGTTGTCTTGGGGGTGCAGGAACGCCAGAGAGTGCGGGAATATGCACATGGCGGGGGAGTTCCTATATCCGCATCATTATGAGGTTCTATCCCGGCCGGTTTTAGATCACTGATGAAGAAGAGAGATCAGTGAAAACAATGGCAGACTGAAGAAGATTAGAGCTGATCGAAGAAGAAAAAAGCGCATTGGAGGAGCTTTAGTTCGTCATCCCTTTTTCCTCTCTCTTTTTCATCTCTCTACCTTTTTATTTTGTTTTATTTTCATTTCCTTTTCACCTTTTGTGGGGTTAAATTAGGTTTGTCTTGAAGGGTACAATTACAGTGCCAAGGGGCATTCCGTTTTCTGAATAAAATTAGGATAAACATCATTATGTTCACACTAAAAGGAAAGGTAAATTTTATTCCATGAGGAAAAATCCGATATGAATTAGTCTTGGTGATGTGAATCATAGTGAAAAAGTTTAGTGGTGGCACACGGGTCTGGCTAGGGATTTGGGACAAAAGAAAACAATCACAAACTTGAAACCAATTGTATTTCTTGATGACTAAAATCGAAGAATTACAGCCAATATTTATATACTACAACTCTCCCAAATAAAACGAATATCCCTACAGTTAATGTCCTAATCAAAATTTAACAAGCCAAATCATAACAGGGTACAATCATAATAAATAAGAATAACCAACGATCTGGGCTTTTCTCCAAATTGGGCTTGAAGATGGGCTTCGACTTTTAGTTTATTGAAACGATTCCACAATCTTGTATATTGGTCCCCTTTTATTTCTCATTGGTGTCGTGTGACGTCATTTTAATTACATTTACATTTGGTTGGATTGAAGGTGTGATTTGGTAAAATGCTTGCTGGGTAGACACTGTTATCTTGGTCAGAAAACTAGCATTTCAATCTTTATTTTTTCTGTCATTTGGACTTTGGTGGTGTGTGCTTGTTTGTCGAAGTTCACTTATGCCTTTCCATTTAATTTGTTTTGTAATATTTAGAGCCCTTACAGTTTGAAATATTTTCAGTCCCAGTTTTTATGGATTTACAAATAAATCCCTGAATGTTATTAATATGCATAACCTGACTCTCATTCTTATCATATATATTATTATATGCATATATTTAAATTGATTGTTGAAAATTCTTGAGTCCCCCGTGCCACAAACCTATATCCCCAATTCTTTCTTCCTGGTCTAATTCCCTCTCCTAGCCCCAAAAATCCATTACTGAATTAACCAGCATCCATCTTTGGCCCCCTGCTACAAAAGAAACTTGTTGTCCTCTTAATGCAAAGAAACAGTTGTATGAAGAAGGCGAGTTGACTCTGAATCCCTTCTGCACACGTGGCACCTAATTAGCAAAGCATCTACCTTTCCTCCACAGATACAACTAGTACAAAGAACCAAGCACGGCGGTCCATGTTAAAATGCCCCTTTCCACAGTTTCATTTACCATAGCAGCTTACTATGACATTGGAGTTAACCACTTCTTTGCTATCATCTCTATAATTTGTTAGCCTATATGAAAACTGGAATAAGTTTTGCCCCATCGACTAACGAATGCAACTCCTGGGAGTCTATGAGCCAAAGTGCCACTAATCAATTACCATACATATTTCTTTTGAGTGTATCCTGCAGTGGGCTCAAACTTTTGCTACCTAATTTTCGATCCCATTTCATCAAGTTGGTGTCTGGGAACAAGTAAATTTTGTCCATGTTTTATCGTCTTCTATATGTTAGGGGTAGGTGTTTTTCAATGAAAACTCAAAGAAGGGTTAGCAAATTTTGTTTGCAATCTTCTACATAAAACTAAAAAGGTTACTAGAGACGAGTCTTAATTTTTTTATCTGTGGTTGAGTTATTTACTTATTTAAATGAGAGGGTACAATGCATATCACCCAAGGTTTACACAATTTTTATTGAACAACCCATAGCAGCATATCACCTTCTGAGGTGAGTAAACTTGCACATTGCAACCCAGATCTGTTTGTCTTTGTGTGGGAATATGCTAATGTATTCAACCTTTGGGGGAGATATGATGCTATAGGTGGTGAAATAAAAGGCCATGTAAAGCTCAGATATGTGTTATGCCCTTTCTTGCAACCTATCTTCAAACCATGTTTCCACACATTAACATGTGGGGTTTGTGTGCTGCTCACAAGGATTATCATATAGGGTGAAGAGTTTCATTTCGAACGGTTTCAAATGTTTTCTTTCTGTCATATATCATTTAATTTATTTATTTGTATATATACAATTGTCTTAATGTAGAGGCCTGCGGAGTATTAAACTTGTCCTTTCCGACTGCAGGAAGCTTTCTCGCACTTAATAGGAGAGCAAAATGAGCTTACACAGGAGCTGGCTTCCCAAGGCCTGAGTATTGTCTATGAACTTGGTGATTCTTCGATGCAGAAGAACTTAGTAAATGCACTTGTAGGCACTCTGACTGGTTCAGGGAAGAGGAAAAGAGCTGTAAAGGTTGGAAGAAATAGATAATATGAATGTGTCTTGCATCTGTCCCTCCTTTCATGTCTGTCATTCTATTTCTTTTCTTCTTGTGTGTCCCTTATTATCTTTGCTGAATTCTACTCTGTCTCTCTCTCTCTCTCTCTCTCTCTCTATATATATATATATATATATATATATATATATATATATAAATTCTATTCCTTATTGTCTTTCCCTTATTATTCTTGTTCTTCTTTTCTTCTTCTGTCGTCCTAAATTCTATCTATTTTCCTCGCACTGAATTATATCTATTTATTCTTTTATTAGCTGACTGAAGACTCGGAAGTGTTTCAAGATGGTGTCATTGGTGGCAGTCCTAGTGGAGGAAAACTTGGTACATATAAGGAGCTTTGCAATCTTGCTAATGAGATGGGTCAGCCAGACTTAATTTACAAGTTCATGGATCTGGCAAATTATCAGGCTTCTCTAAATTCTAAAAGAGGTGCTGCATTTGGATTTTCCAAGATAGCGAAGCTTGCAGGGGATGCTCTACAACCGCACCTGCGTGTATTAATTCCAAGACTTCTGCGGTACCAGTACGATCCAGATAAAAATGTTCAGGTACAACATTTAGTAGTTTTTCATCATCTGATTTCTTCTTTAGTGCAGCACTTTGGTGCCTGGTGTACTTGTTATGCTGTATCTTTTCTATGTCCATGCTTATCTTTGATTTCTCCCTTCATTGCTTTAATTCCCAAAATGTTTCAGGATGCAATGGCGCATATCTGGAAATCACTTGTTGCTGACTCAAAGAGAACCATTGATGAACACCTGGACCTTATCATTGACGATCTTTTAGTTCAATGTGGTTCCAGGCTTTGGCGCTCGCGTGAGGCTTCTTCTCTTGCTCTTGCAGATATTATTCAAGGCCGAAAGTTTGATCAGGTACTTCTTCTGAATTCAAAGACTGCTGCCATTTTTTGAACTCTTACGGATTGTCTCTATTGACAACTTAAATGCATAACCTATTAACCTCTAACCATGACCTTGCGCTTAAGAAAGTACAAGACGGGCATAATTTACTAACTTGCCATCTTCTCCTGTAGTTTAGACTCACATGTAAGCTGCACCAAGTCTATTACACTATTTAGTAAACCATTAAAGTTATACTAGTAGATATGTTGACGAATTTTGACAGTCTGAACTCTGAACAAAGTGAGAGACAAGATAATGACCAATTTTGGTAAAATCTGCAATTTGCAACTTGCAAGAACATATACAAGTTTTATGTCAATGAGCATTGATAATTTCGAGCAAAACATGATATAATATATATTTAAAGTTGTTGCGTATTAGGTAACTCTAAAATGTTAACACAATTTCATGTCATATACTTGTTTTTGTGAGTGGGACTAGTAAAAATCCCTTTTCCCTTCTCCTATTATCTTTCTTCTTCTATTCAGTGAACTTTTTCGGTCTCTCCATCCCTGCCCTCAATAATCTCTCAACTGTGACCTTTGATTTATTATAAGAGAATCAGGATGTTGGTTGAAGCGGGTTATGGAAAAACTACTGCCATCAAAGGAGTTTTTAAGATGCTAGTCATTAATAGAAAAATATATAATATAGAAGCCATTCCTTAAGATATTTACTAGAGTCTGTCAAATAAATGCTAACGTGGCTATATTTCTAAAAAATCAATCACATAGAATTGACATGGCAAACTGAGATGGAACTTTTGAAAAGGAAAATTTTCTTTAAAACTCATGGAATGCCAAAATGCAGCTGCATAATATAATAATGAACATTATTTAAGTATAAAATGATTAATTTACTCAAAAAGCTAATCACAAAAAAAAAAAAAAAGAAAGAAAAAAAAAACCTTTCTTCCCATCTCCACTGCCCCATCTCCTCTGCCCCCATTCTCCCATGTCGCCACCACCTTGTCCCTCATGCCCTCATCCCCCACAACAATTTAAAGACTGCTGCTTCTCTCAGGCACACATGTTAAAACATATTTTCCTTCCTAAAATTAACTTCTTAGACTTCAATATGAACTTTATTGATTTATCCTCTTGGGCGAGCACAACATAGGTGATAAAAGGGGATCCATTTTTCCATTCTGAACTATATGTTGTTTTGGTAAGAAAGAAGATCGCTCTTAATAATCAGCAGATAACTGTAATACGTAAATTGTGAAAATAGCAACGGGATTCACGTTTTAATTACATACAGAACTTTCTTATAATCATGTTTATTTTATTAGTTTGTTATCTTAAAATTTGTACTATGGTGAAAGTTGGTTGTGGATTCTGTTTTGTGTCCGTATTGCTTTCAAATTATTTGATTTGTTTGACATGTAAATTCATATGTTTACGTTGTGTAGGTTGGAAAGCATTTAAAGAATATATGGATCTCTGCTTTTCGTGCCATGGATGACATAAAAGAGACAGTTCGTAATTCTGGTGATAGACTGTGTCGTGCAATAACTTCATTGACTGTTAGGCTATGCAATGTTTCTCTTACAGATATGTCTGATGCAAGACAGACAATGGATATTGTTTTACCTTTGTTGCTATCTGAAGGAATCATGAGCAAAGTTGACAGCATTCGCAAGTCATCTATCACAATTGTTACAAAGCTTGCAAAGGTAAACTTGATTGCAGATCTTAATCCCATATGAAAACCAATTTTTGCTTAGATTTAAAATAAGTTTCTTAATATTGATCTCTTAATAATGTACTCCCTCCATCCAGTTTTACTTGTCACTATTTCTATTTTAGTTTGTCAAGAATTATTTGCCCCCTTTCTATTTCAATACTACTTTTGATCATATCTTTCCAATATTACCCTCATTTATGATTTAAAATTTATTGTTGCGTGCATTAATTATAGTATTAGAGAATGTAAAAGTAAAATTAATAGCACTTTTTTTAAAACAATGGATAGAAATTAATATGGATATTTTGGGAATATTTTATTTTCCTTAATAATCATGTAAAGTCAAATGATGATAAATAAATTCCGACGGAGGGAGTATATTAAAGCTGCAGCCTCTTGAAAGAATTTTTTTTGGATGTTATGGACATTGATCTTGATCATGTTCGATATTAGTTACCATTGAAGTTATGATCTTTACAAAGAAGTCAGCAACTCGACATTATGTCAATATTCATTGCTTTGATAGGGTTATACAACATTGCATTGTTCCATGAATGAGACTAGACATATTTTTCAGTTTCTAAAGATGATGAGTTTGAATTATTAGGTTTTGAACATGTGTTTTTGCTAATAATGCTGAAATGTTGTTTGGTGCAACACTTACAGGGAGCAGGTATTGCGATCCGTCCACATTTATCTGATGTAGTTTGTTGCATGTTGGAAGGTTTATCCAGCCTTGAAGATCAAGGGCTTAATTATGTTGAGGTCTGTAAAAGGTCATTGCTGTCTTTTTAGATGTTCTATTAGCCTTCCATCTTTTCAACATTATCTTTGTTCTAATTTCATGTCTAATGTGCTAAGTTTTGTTGTCTCAGTTGCATGCAGCAAATGTTGGAATACAAACTGAGAAACTGGAAAATCTGCGGATTTCAATAGCTAAAGGCTCGCCAATGTGGGAAACGTTAGATATTTGTATAGAGGTTGTCGACTCCCAATCATTAGAACAATTGGTACCACGCCTTACTCGGTTGGTTCGATCTGGTGTTGGGCTAAATACAAGGTATGGAGTATTTCTTAAGAGAATATTATTCTATTGTCTGATAATTTTTGCTCATTTTAAATTATTTGACGTGTTAGCAACACTTATCTATAGCCTTTGATTATTAAGTGTGATATTAAGCTCTCTAACTATTAAATTTGATTCTAGTTCCTTTGAAAGTACTTGGTGATTTCACTGTTTTGGAGATAAGAGTAGATGGTCTGACCTTACAGATCTCTTTTGCATTATCAATGCTGGTACAGGGTTGGCGTCGCAAACTTTATAAGCTTGTTAGTTCAGAAAGTTGGTATTGATATCAAACCATTTGCAAGCATGCTTTTGCAGCTTCTTTTTCCTGTTGTAAAGGAGGAGAAAAGTGCTACATCCAAACATGCGTATGCAAATGCTTGTGCCATAGTTTTAAAATATGCCGCACCTTCCCAGGCCCAAAAGTTGGTTGAAGGTACTGTAGCTTTGCATAATGGGGACAGAAATGCTCAGATTTCATGTGCACTTCTACTGAAATGCTACTCATCAATGGCCAGTGATATATTGGGCGGGTATCAAACGATAATTGTTCCAGTTATTTTTCTTTCAAGGTTAATCACGTTTACCTTGACTGTTCCTATTTCAGATTTGATTTTTTCACTTTTCTTTGGTAGCATTGTTTTACATTTAATTCCTTGATGCAATTGAAATATGTAATGTCAGTTTCTGTACATTTGTCAGAACAGTGATTGTCCATCTAATGTGAAGATGATAAATCTACTGTACCGTGCAAATATGATAAAATAGCTGTGGTTTGTAGAAATCCTAGGGTTGTTATACAAGGTCAGCTGATGTCATGAAGAAGATAATCAGTTTATTACTTCATGACCTACCTTATTAACAGCCGTTTCTTGAGTGGGACTTCAAAATCACATATACATACTTCCCCCTACTCCAATTTAATAGAAGAGTTGTTAAAGAGTACCTATATATTATACTACGTTTATCCTGTAATCAATGCAATACTTGTTAGAGTTTGTGGCACGGACTCTAAGGCATACTATAATGATACTTAGATATCTATTTTCATATTTACTGTGAAATTTGATATATACAAATGCCATATTTTCATCAATACTGTAAGATATTCGATTTGATTTGTAAATTGGAATTCTATGCATCTTGAAATCTGAAGAAAAGCGTTGCATTCATTTTGGGACAGGTATGTTACTTGCTGGGGCTTATATACTTTGTAAAACCTTGTTACGAAGGCATCAGAAGATCTTAGGACATGGCAACTAGGTCAAAATAATAGATTTTGGACATTAACTGCTCTTGTTCTTTGTAGTTCAAAATGTAGGATTTATACCTATATATAAAATGCCCAAGAGGGATCTTATCCAGAATGGATTAGAGTCCTATTTTTTAGTTTTTTTTTCCAAGAGGAATCTTATCCAAAATTGATTGGGAACCAATTTTTTACTTTTTTTTTAATGATAAAAAGATAAAAGACGTGCAATATTATATACTACATTAATCGAGTTTTACAAATAGACCTATACACTGTCCTTGGAATTGAACTAAGAAAACAAACTTTTCTAAGCCCTACTATATTAACACAGGCCAAATAATGATGAATAATATTATATACTACATTAATTGAGTTTTACAAATAGACCTATGCACTATGTCCTTGGAATTGAACTAAGAAAACAAACGTTTCTAAGCTCTACTATATTAACACTGACCAAATAATGAGTATGAATAGTAGACCTTAAAAAATAACTATCCATTTTAAACGCAATAATAATATGGTTACAAGAAAGATATGATTAACAATAATAAACTTACAAATTTACAAGTTATATTTCATTATAATAATATTATCTTATCGTTACTCAACATTAGCAATAAAAAAGTATTTAAAAAAATTTACGATTTATATATGTAAATCTCAATTAAACATACAACCTTAATATTCACAAAGAAAAAAAATAAATATAAAGACAATATTAATAATGGTAATTAAAAAATGTATAATTTATAAATAAATTAAACATTAAAAAAGAAAAACACGCGTGCCCGTGCTGTGCACAGGCTTCGTTGCTAGTTTTGTTGATTTTGGGTTCTCATTTTTATGATCTTTATTTCCTTTGCAGGGTTCAAAGCAATTTGGCACCTGAATGTTTTTTATTGATGCGAAACTGAGATTTGTGATGCATTATTCTACCTTGTTTCTTTACTGTATGTTATAAAGGTTTGGTCCTGAAATTAGAATAACATTGTTAAAAACTTATGCAGATTCGAGGATGATAAGAATGTTTCTAGTCTATATGAGGAATTGTGGGATGAAAATATGAGTAGTGAACGAATTACCCTTCAGTTATATCTAGGTGAAATTATTACTCTTGTTGATGAAGGAATTACATCATCATCATGGGCAGAAAAGAAGAAGGTATATGTATTTAATCATTTTCATATCGAAAGCCATGAACATTTATTCTTTTATCTATTTATTAATGTTTAGATCTTCTATTTGCAGGCAGCACAGGCAGTTGTTAAGCTTTGCGAAGTATTAGGTGAATCAATGTCATCAAATTATCATGTTCTGCTCTCATCTCTTATGAGCGAAATTCCTGGCCGTTTATGGGAGGTAAAAATACTTGCTAATGATATTTATTTGAGTACAACCACAAGAAACGGAAGGAATAGTGAGACATGAAAAATAAGTTTTTTTATATTGTGATTAACACAATATCTGAAGCAATATCATAGTTGTCTCAGGAATAACAAATTATGTCAGGACCTTGAGGTTCTTATGCTAGGCACCTATTTCTCAACTAGTTATTCATCATTTCAGACAAATTCTTTTCCGAGTAAATCTGTTGGGGCAGTAAATGTCACTCCCTAAATCATGAAATGGCAATTAGAATGTCATTTGATATCGATCCTCACTCTCTTCTTCTCTCCCTTAAATTTTGTCTGTCCTATCACTTGTGTCCTACTGTCCTCTCCTTCTTTCTCTTTCTTCTTCTTTTCAATCTTCTTGCACCCCCCAGCTTCCTCTACTCAATCTGAACCCATTTACAAAATAATGGAGAAATCCTTAAAACAGTTAAAAAACTGTGTTGGGTACAACATCAATATATACACGATTTAATTATACATGCCTGAGATGATGGGGGGTTTATTGTTTGATTCATGAAGATGATGGGGGTGTATTGTTTGATTCATGAACTTGTACTTAATAAAGCCCAATATTTGTTGGTGAATATGGTCTACTGTGGAGGGCGGAAAAAGGGAATATCTCTGTACATGAATTTGAAGTTGCATTAAGAATTAATGTTTGAAATTAAGGATGAGAAGTAGGAGATCTAGTTTTCAACGGAGCAGAAATTTCTTAAATGTAGATTCTTTTGCGTCTTTATCTTTTTAACGTTTGGAGGTATCATTGTTCACCTGCATTTCTTCTGGCGACTCCATCGATGGTGGAGAAATCGCATTTGAAGTGGCATGAAGAATTAATGTTTGAAGTTAAGGATGAGAAGGAGGAGATCTGGTTTTCAACGGAGCAGAAATTTCTTAAATGTAGATTCTTTTATGCCTTCAACTTTTTAACGTTTGGAGGTATCATCGTTCGCCTGCATTTCTTCTGACGACTCCATTGATGGCGGAGGAATCACATCTTTAACTCCTTCCTATCTAAGTAACTGGGACGACATACCAGGTCTACCACTATTTGTGTTATAATCTGTTCAAAGAATCAAACATGCCCAAAATATTGGCAGGCAGGAATCCATCAGATGTTTATCCTTTTTTCACCTTAGTTTTCTTAATGTCAAATGACAGTAATGGTTGTAGTTTCTTGACCTTGAAAGTGACTTTTGGTGTGGCCGTAGTTATGCCCTTCTTTTCGGTAGTCATCATAACTTGGAATTTAACTCTTACGTAGTTTCTTTTTCTTCTCCGCAATCAGTTCTACCCACAGATTGCTTCAAGCATGTTAGTTCCTTTTCTTTTTTCGTTCCATTTTCAACTTCACCCATTTTGACTGGATCTTTGAGGCATTCTAATGGCTGAATACTTACTTTGCCATATGTTTTGGAAATAATCATCGTCAACTATATGGCATTCTTGTTGTTTATGAAAAGTTCAGTCCGCTACATTGTGCATTTAGTGAGAGTCTTCTATTTTAATGTTTCTTCGGTTTTCTAACAGATATTAGTAATTTGACAGGGAAAAGATGCTTTATTATTTGCACTATCTGCTCTTTGTACATCTTGCAATAAAGTCATGGCAACTACAGATGCTGCAACACCAAATGCTATTGTGAGTTTGATATCTTCTGCATGCAGAAAGAAATCCAAGAAATATCGTGAGGCAGCTTTTTGCTGCTTAGAGCAGGTAAATATACTTTACTGCTTAAGTGATCGGACTTTCCAGTTTTCTGGTTGACTATGTGAGGTGAACTGTACAAAAGATGGAAGCCTTATTTTGTTCTTGCATCCTCTTGTATTAACAAAAGTAGAACAGGAAATAACAATCTTTATGGGAAGATTCTGTTGGGTTCTGATAGAAGCTTGCTGGGCCGAGTATCATGAAAAATGAGAAGGCCTTTTGTTGCTTCCCCTCCCAGCCCGCAAACAAAAGTGGGAAAAAGAAAAGAAAACCTCACCCACCATTTTCAAAAGAAAAAAAAAGGGTAGATTGAAGTAGAGAAGTACGAATAAACATTAAATATGCATATTTTCTAGAGAGAGTAAACTTAGCAACTCATATAACTGAATCTTAACCGTTGGACTTCAAACACAATATAACTAAATCTATTTCACGTAGTAGTCTAGAACATGAAGTGAAGACGCTCCTTTCAAGTTGGATCGAAATCTGTAGTTAGGCATCCTAGATAAAAGCAGATGATTTTATTGATGTAGTTCATTCTTGTTTTCTTATATTCATGGAACTATGTAAATAGGGTTTATCTGGTTGGAAAGTAGTGTTCTAAAAGACGGCTTAGGTACCCGCGCTATGAGTTATGGATTTATTGTTCTGAAGCAACATTAATTAAAAAAAATAAAATAAAATATGAAGATGAAGAATAGCCGAGTGGAACTGAGATCAAGATTGGATGGGAGATCAAGTGGAGAGCATTATAAAAGGAGAAAAATTAGATTGATGAACTTTGTCATTTACAACCAGCATCAATTGGATCCCGTTCTATCTTGTCTTGTTGACTCCTTGGAACTTTGACTTTATTCGATCTATAATCCTTTTTTGCATGTGAGCATTGATCTGTGATTCTGGTTCAATTAAGGGGTAAGGGGTATGGGGTAGTTCTATACTCCTGAAACCCAAGTCCAAGGAGACACCTTTGTGCATTTCTTTTTACTTGGAGCTTTTAGGTAGTGATTAATTAATAGTTTCATTCATATTTGTCGTATTAATTGTATTATTTTGAATGCTCAATTGTATTACTCTTTTATTTATCTGTACCCAATTATTGTCTTTTGGTATACCATAAATGTAATTTACTCCCTTTTAGTTTTAAGTTGAACATGGATACAATTGTAATCAGTGTTCACTATTCAATAGTTTATCATTGTGTCAGGCCTGCAGTGGTTTCTGACAATGTAGAGATCAGATTAGAGGGAAAGAATTACCTTAATTTGGGTTTGAACAGAGAATTAGAATTTGGGGAAGAACAGATGAAGAGGGAGGTAGAATTTCTAGAGAGAGGAAAACGCGTCATTCATTTCATCATCGATACCTTGAATTACAACATAAACACCTTGTGCATACTCTACCTTATTATCCACAATCTTCTCCTAGCCTACACCTCATATGTAACTAACTAAAACAGACTCGGACATATGTTGTTAATTATAATGAACATTGGCATTAAGGCCTTTCTCGTGACAAACCCATGCCCTTTGAAATATTCATGTATACATGTCCTCATGGATATTAGTAATTTCTATATATGAAGCCTAGTAATTCAGCACATAATTCCAGGAGCAAAAGAAAATCCCAAGAATTCATTGATTGAAATCTTCCGATAGCAAACATTTATCTTCAATTTTCTTAATATGAGTCACAGTTCCTCTTGGGCTTAATTTGTCTTCATGCCCCTTAGAAAAGGATAACCTTGCTGTTGAAAACCAAACAACAGCAGTAGTTTGTGTTATCGGTGTTTTCAGCAGCTTGCTTCCAACTAGGTACCATCATCTCCTGAAGAACTAGCTGAAACCTTGTGTTTGCAACTTCCTTTCTCCTTCAGAAATATCCATCAGAGCTACTGCTCAAATGCTCATCATGCTTGCATTCATTATACTTTGTAATCATTGATATGCGACCTCAGTTACAACTTACAATCTTGGTTCCATATAGTTGAACCAACATCACTAGGAATCCGAACTAACTTTGAATCTTCTCTATATATTTTCCAAGCTTTGTTCCCTCTGTATGGGCAATAATAAATACTAATACCTTTACACATATTCTCAAACTTGACATTAAAATCATTAACCACTAATAATATTAGAGCATCCTAGATAAAATCCCAATAAATAATTTCAGTCATTACGTGATGCAACTCCATCAAATTCCAAAATAATGCGAATAATAATATCCCAGATACACTACAATAAGTAAAGGCTCAAAGGGTTGTCTCTCATAACTTCCTGATTGTCCTAGCAACACCTGAAATATTTTTAAAAAATAATTAAAAAAAAGAGGCATGACTAAAGATGCAAATGTAAACAAATGAATTTATCAGAACTAATAGCCATTAATAACACTATTTATTATTACATTATAGTTTCTAAATGCCTTACAAACATTGTCTTGTGCAACTAAACACGCGTGATATAGATAATATTTACACCTACCGACTTTCGAAGTCTCACCATACACAATAACACATATAGCAACTTCGTTACCATTAGATGACTTGGGCCAGAAGTTTTCCCACTTACTACTTGATTAAGCTGCACAACACATAGCCTTATAATTGGAGATGCATTTTTTGGTGTGACAAGCTCTAAGGGAGTAATCTCTTTCTTATTTCTGCCTTTCTTTCCCATGACGACTAGGAACGGGCAAATCAAACACCACCACACCATGGCCATGTTAACAACATATTGCTTCCAGTTCAATCAAGTTAAATTATTTTTTTTTTTCCAGTTGAAACTGTTCCTCCACAAACTCTAACTACTTGATATAACAAATAATGCCCTTATAATTTTAGTATAACACCCTTTGTAACGTAAATTGGCTTAACTACGTGTCTTTCCTTTTTTCAATTCTATTCAAACCAGATCAATTAATTCTCTAATATCTAATTATCTCAAATAGTAATTTAGTCAAAATTACGGCTATTACAGTGGTCGGGGTGGGCTGGGGGTTGGATCAGAGGGACTCTGATACAATGTGAATTACAAGAGAAAAAGTTTAAGGGCGAGGAATCATATTGATGAACGTTATTCTTATATAGACATCCTGTATATATATTATAGGCTTGTGCATAAAAATGATTTATATAGATAAGCAATTAAACTCTTAATATCGCTCCTATAATCCTGCTAAATCATTCCATCATCTTCTATCATTATTCCATGATATTCCAGCATCTTCTATCATTATTCTAAGATATCCTATGATCTTCTAACAATGACTAGTGGACTAGTGGTTGCTTAAAAGAAGTGTTCGATTGTATAATTAAACTTAAAATTTATTATAGATATTAAGAAAAGTTATAATGTGAATTTTATATATACACAAAAACAAGAAATTATGCGTAGTAGTCTGTCTAGGAAACGGCCTAGTCCCAGTGGGTCCGTCAAGGTGCTAGGTCTTCCCTCAACCCTGAAGTCTACCTGATGTTTTTATAACACTGTTGAAAACCCAAAGCCCAGTAGTAAATCTCTGTTCTAAAAGAGAATTAATGACAGTATAAACTCACAGTACTGGTAAAGTTATCTAATCGTAAGAAATTTGTACATCTCATTGAATTAATCTGTTTCTAAATAACTTGATTACATTTTGAGTGCTGCATCATAATTGTTTCAAGATGGCATCAAGAGAATCAGTTTCGGTACTTGAAATTTTGTTTCCTTCAATTTTCTGTTTTTCTTGTTAACATGGGCTGACATGTATCTCCTCTCAGTAATTATAATGCAACTATGTTATAATTGTTTTCGCAGTATCCTTTGTCTCCCTCAGCCCTCACCCCAAATTTCTTGTTCGAAAATGTAAATTTTGATGATTAAAAAAATGATGCGGTGACACCTGTACTACCACCTGAGGTTTCTGAGTTCAAGATGTATGGGGTTCAATCCTCACCGCCCTTCCATGAAAAACAGGAAAAAAGAGAAAAAAGATCTTTTAACAAACTAGAAAATATATATGAAAATTTTCTCCTTTTGGTTTTGTTGATTTCAGTTTTCCATGGTTATTTGGTTTCCAGGTTATGAAAGCTTTCAGTGATCCAGACTTCTTCAATATGGTTTTCCCAATGTTATTTGAGATGTGCAATTCATCCAGTACCAACCAAGTATCTTCAGCTAATAACATTGTTAAATCAGGTGACTTCATAAGTTACACGCACAAACACACATTCATACATACATATAGATATAGATTCTGATACCTGAATCCATGGGTAAACCATCTTGACTAACTGAACTTTTCGTAGATAAACTGCATGTGGATGTATGATAGTTACACATTTGATACGAAACAACACTGAAGGGCATATAACAAGTCGCCTTAGTTGAATTCCTTTAAATGTATGCAGCTCGACTATTTGCTTAACTTGCCCTTGTTAATGACAATAAATTACTGAGATTGTTTGTGGATATCTCCATTGTTAAGTTCATTATTCATTATTCTAGAATATCTAGGTTTCCATGTTTTGTAGTTTGTTTGTGAATGTTAAACTTCCATGTATGATTTATAAATTAAAATCAGTTCGCATTTATTTCCTGGAGAAAAACAATATTCCATTTAAGAGATCAGGTTTCTCAAGCTATTGTTGGAGTAATCTTTTGGAGTTGTACATATGTCACAGTTATTTGGTGAAAACAAGTTGGTGCTCACAATTATGGCTAACACAATTTAAAAAAGGAAACTAGTTTATAATGGTCATATAATTAATTTAAAATTTGAGGTAATACTTATGTTTTATGTTAATTTTACCTTAGTTCTGCAAGTGGACATTGATGTGCATATAATCATGTTTTTAATACTCAGTCTGCTCCGAGATTTAATGATACGGTTTTGTGGTTGATAGTTCTGGAAGTAGAGATAGATTTTCAATTCTACAATATAGTAGTATGAAGTTCGCAATTTACCATAACTTATCCTAGTTAGGTTGAGAACTATCAGCTACACTTCAGTACGAAGTAGTGTTAGATTTATGTTTGGAGCAACATTATCTTTTAATAAGTCATCATTTTGGAAATTGTCTTTCAAAAAGTTGACACTTCTTAATTTTTAATCCAATTTTGAATAGGAGGGAGAATTAGTTAAGTCCTTCCTTGATATCAAACTTTCTATAGGTTGACTTTCTTAATCTATTTTACCAAATCTCGTCGTTAACTATTTTGAACTATCACTAATTAACTATTTCCAGCTCAAAGCTTGGTCAAACCCTTTAATATTAAAATACAAACTCTCAATTTTTCAAGGCTTTTTGAGCCTTATATGCGACCTGTCATGGACAGATTACATGAGTTCAAAATATTCTTATTTATCTGAAAATTGAAATTTAATCTAAGTATCCATGAAAAACAAGACTCTTATGTTGGATTTTGTTGGCATGGGAATAGAACTGATGTAAGGGGAGAAAATTAGAGGTGGTAAGGAAGGATGAGAAAAAAAAATACGAGAGCATGTGAATTAAAAATGGAGTGTGGATGAGGGAGAGCACGTTTAAAAGCTTGTAATGCAATGGCACATAACTTGATTACCAAATTTTACACCAAGGTTCTGTATTGAGTCATTATCTGTTTTGTTTTACTCCAAGGTTCTGTATTGGAGTATGCTAATTGCTGATAGCTTATTGATGAGATCAAATTCGTTGTTGGAGCAATACTGAATACATTGACTGTAAATTTGCTGTAATAAGTAGAGGGTATGAAGAATCGGTGGGAACATGATAGGTGATGAGTGGTACCTTAGAAAGATGCATTTGGATAGCTGGGTTCAATCTTGGGGTTACGATTAATGGAATTTCAGCCATAGAACAGCAAAGTAGTTTGATGAAGTGGCATAGTGCCACCTGGTTCTTGTGTGATTGCAACATTCCTGTTTGGCGAAAGGAAAATTCTATGAAATTCTATAGACGATCAGGTGAGACCTACAATGATATACGGAGCAGACAATTAATCAACAAAGAAACAACACGAGTATAAAATGGGAGTAGCCGAAAATGAGTTGATGGTGTTATGGAAGATGTGTGGGCATACAAGGATGTCACGAGAAAAGAAATGAAGATATTCAATGAAAAATTGGTATTGTACCGTGTAGGAAAATATGAGAGAACATAGATGGTTTTGAGTATATTCGTATAACACCTCTAGATGTTATGGTGAGTAAGTTTATTATGGAGAGTATAACACTATAACATAATGAAAGGAAGAGGTTGCCGAAACTTACTTTGGATAAGGTAGTTAAACAAGATTTGAAGGGCTAAGGAGCGAGATATAGATCGGCACCCAGTGGGTGTTAGAAAGGACCGGTGGGATGCAATTAGTTATGTAGAGAGGTAGAAGTAGTGTTATTGTCTTTTTCTTGTTCCTCTTGTTATACTTGTCCCTTTATCTCCCTTTCTATAGTTCTATTTTCTAATCTCTCAAATTTTCTAAGTTTTAAAATTTTAAAATTTTAACCCTCTTCTTCTTTTATCATCTTCCATTTATTAGTTCTCCTTATTCTCTTTATGCATATTTCATTATCTTTTTGTTTATTGATTTTTATCTTTTATGGTTTGCCGACTGCCGATCTCAACTAGTTTGGGTTAAAGACGTTGATGTTGACGTAGATGTATAATATCTTTCCTGTGTTGGTTATGGTGAAACTGCACCTAAGTTTTTGGAATGAAATGGTGTGAGGAATGAGTTTTATGCATAGATGATCAAACAAATAGTCTAAATATTGATTCTATTCCATTTCAACCAACCAAACGCACCATTAGATTCTTCAGTTTTCTGGAACTCTGAATTCAGCAAGGGATTCACAGGCTCACAATTGCCAAATCTATTGATGTAGAATTCTTCCCAGTCTTACTTTTCTCAGTTTATGACCTGAATGACCTGTGATACCTACTTGCATTGTGGTTTTTCCCCAATTTATGGCCTTGATGAAGGCTCATTTTTGGCATGATTACTAAATAAGTAAAGAAGGAAACTTGAAACTTGTTGTAAGTATTGAAACTTGTTGGACCTTGTTGAAGTGTAGCCATGTTATCATGGAATTTGTTAATTGGACAGTGGTTTTTATATATTAGAGCCTGCATAATCTGCTACTGTCAAAATGTCAGTTCAGTCTACAATTAAGAAGTTGATCTGAGTTACTTTTTTGTAATGCAGAAGCAGATGAAATGGAAGAAGTATCTGTTCCACATGATAAGATTATAAATTGCATCACATCTTGCATCCACTTGGCTCATGTAACTGACATCCTTGAACAGCAGAAGAATTTGCTTCATGTGTTTTTAGTTTCACTATTTCCCAGTATTTCTTGGACAGGTATTCTTCATATTTACATGTTTCACATTCCACAGAGTTTAGTAGGAGCTTTCTGACTTTTCTGTCTTTCCAGTCAAAACATCAGTGTTCTCGGCAATAAAAGAACTTTGCACCAGGATTCGCAATGACTTGGGAGAAACTTATCTGCTTCCGAAAGTAGCTTCTTTTGTTCAGGAGGTAATACCAGATGTCACAGTTATATTTCTACTCCCTTTTAAAATTATTTTTTGGAAGCTGAATATTCAAAGTATTCTGTCCAGTTATTTTCATCTATATCTCCGAAGGTGCTTGAATGCATTTCGACTGTCAAGATTGGGCAGGTACGCAATCCTTTTTCAGTTTTTCCCTCAAATGTATCCTAATTGAATTTTAACTGTGTACGGATATTAATTAAAATTGGGACATTAATGCATAACCGACTTCATGTTCCTCCCTCGTTACAATTGTGCATCTGTACACAACCTTGCTCTGATGTTGTAGTATTCTCATCCTTAAATGTCACGAAATCTCCCATTGTATCTTAATAGAGTGATAGCCAATGCTTCATCATATATTTGGACATTTTCAACAATATTAGTGCAAGTCTTGGTCTTAGGTCAACTTGATTCCGACAATAAGGACTCTAATCTCTTACATACTTTTCCTCCTCAAACTTTCCCCAACTGACTACAACTTGATATAGGAACAAAAAAAACCAAATAATCTTAAGTGTTGAATAATCAAAGTCTAATTGCGAGTACTGAATACATCATTATTGATAGGAAGCAAACCTTACAAAGAAATTAAAACTTAGCCCATTAATCATTGGGCCTAAAACTCTAGAGTATAAGCTACTTATTTATTAGGTTCATAAGTAAGTAATTATCAATTAAAACTAATTAAAATAATTTTGTTAATGATATTTTCTCAATGACAAGATCTTGTAATGAATATAAGCTACTTCATTTATAGGATCAAAGAAACCAATTTTTCTATTTATTTGTTAATTTTGTAATACTGATGTAATTTTTCATTTTTTTTATTTGTCGGGGTTTATGAATATGATATTTATTGGGAATCATTAGTATTTAGGTGGGTATTATAGTGCTTTAGTATTTTTTTCATTCCGGGTTGAATTTAGGGTTTAGTAATCTATATATATTGATGTACTCCCCACAAGTTTATTGGACTTTGATTATTGATATTTAGATTATGCTCTTATATTGGCTCTGATTAATATATTTCCTCCCTGGGATTGGGAAGCCCGGGGGATAGTAACTCTTTTGCAATTAAATTACCTAGTTTATCTTTTCATTGTCACTCTCTTGTTATTCATAGATAAATCATTGTTTTTTGATCTGTCGCTGCATCACAACTTCCGGTTTCAATATGTTAGATTGTTAGTAGGTTCTGATTTTAACTTAAAATGATTACATTGTTCGTAATGAGCTACTCGCCTTGCATTTTTTCTGTTTTTTCTCGATACCGACCGGAGGTTGAACTTCAAACTCACCATATTCTTCAAGTAAGGCTCAAGTATCTAGCTCAAGTTCCACTTCAGTGGAATAGCAACTTCCAGTGTTCACAGAATGCATTGCTATCACTATTCCATGTTCCTGAGTTTGTAGCTCCTTCTAAATGGCCTCAGCTGAAGTCATGCTTATGGTAACTTCTATTTTCCCTTTTGCCAGCAAGGTAAAGTATTCCTCACCATAATGTACCCATAGAGTCAGCTTATCATAATCAAATGTAATACCCCAACTTCTTTAATCATTATTGTGACGGCCCCAAAATCCCACACGGAACTCGGGCACCAGCAGTAGAAGGAAACAGTCAACAATACATCCATACAACATTAATGTACTAAGGTATTAATAGTATATTCTTACAAAATTCAGAGTATAAATCTTACGACAGAAACTAATCTATTACAACAATTGTAGCTATCATCCTTGGGTGCTCCTTATAGGTAAATCAACTCATTACCTTCCTTTTGCTGTCATAGTGTAGCGTCTAACTCAGGTCCTGAAAATCATGAACTAAACAAAAATGAGCGATTTACACTCAGCAAGTATATAAACACATAGGAAAAAGGAAATTTACTCATCAGGGGATCATTCAGGATCTCAGAGATTGTTTAGCTCAGAGTAATTTGGAGGACTTAAGGGCCTGTGGTATAAATCACTCATGGTGGAATTCTAGCAACACTCATCCCCTGTTTGGCTTGGCTTGATGAAGTGATGGTTATCAGTGCTAGGCTTGCTCGGTTCTCTTCCTCCCAGGTCTCCCTTTTGCCTAAGGGACTCTCGGATCACTCTGCTATGGTGGTTAGCTTAGGGGTTAACTAGGATAAAATCCCAAAATTCTTCTAGTGCTTTAATTTCTTTCTTAACCTTGATGGTTTTGATGAAAGGATTTGTTCCATTTCGATTGAAAAAGGTGGAGGGCAAACCTCTTGTGCTTGCAGAAAAGCTTAAAAGGATCCAGAGGATGCTTATAGCTAGGAAAAAAGATTGGGGAATGTCACATCTAATGTCCAACTCGCAAAAGACAATCTCCACAAGATTCAATTGTCCTTGGACTCCGATCGTCTAAATCAGGACCTTCTTGACAAGAAGAGACAAAAGCAAACTGACCTTTGGCAGGCTATGCTAGTGGAAGAAAAGTTTCTTAAGAAAAAGGCTCAGATTCAATGGCTTATGGATGGTGACCAAAATATTGCCTTCTTTTTCCAGCGTACTAAAATCAGATGGAATTCCAATAAGACTTTGTCTCTTCATGATGACTGGCAACTCCTTTTCAGGCCAAGAGAATGTTAAAAGAATTGATGTAAACCACTTCTCCTCTTTGTTGGGGCAGTCTAGACCTCCTTTTGTTCTTGCTAACGCAGACTTGCCAGCCTCTCCTTCGAATGTCATCTCTACCAACGAAACTACTCTTCTTGAGGCCCCTGTTTCTGAAGCAGAGATTATATCTGCCCTTAAATCTATGAAGAAAAATAAAAGTCCAGGTCTGGATGGCTTTCTAGTTGGTGTTTTCTTAAGGTCCTGGTATGTTATTGGATCTTACTTCCTCGCTGCTGTCCAATCCTTTTTCTCCGCAGGAGCCCATCTTGCTGAGGCTAATGCCACGGCTATCACCCTTGTTCTGAAGACAACCTGTCCATCGACAATGTCAGATTTCAGACCCGTCTCATGCTGTAACACTGTCTATAAATGTTTTGCAAAGATTCTAGTTTCTAGACAGAAAAGAGTGCTTCCCTCTAATATTCCCCCTTCTCAAGCAGCCTTTATTTTGGGGAGGCAAATTGGAGACAACATCTTATTGGCTCAAGAGATTTTCAGGGGATACCACAGATCTTCTGGCCCTTCTAGATGTGCCCTAAAGCCGGACCTTCGGAAAACTTTTGACTCTGTGGATTGTGAGTTCCTTTTTAAAACTTTGGAGGGATTCTTTTTTCCTTCGAAATTCTGCTATTGGCTTAAAGAGTGCATCACAACCACCAAGTTCTCAATCAAAGTTAATGGAGAGTTAAGTGGCTACTTCCCTGTAAAGCGTGGTTTGAGGCAAGGGGACCCTTTATCCCCCTACCTTTGCACCATTGTTCTTGAGATGCTATTTCTAATGTTAGCCAAAGCTTCCTTTGCAAGGGATTTCAAATTTCACTCAAAAACAAAATATTTAAATCCGACTCTTTTATGCATTGCAGATGATATTTTTGTTTTCTGTCATAGGGACCTCAAATCTGTCCAATTTCTCTAGGAAGCAATTGATAGCTTCTGAAAGCACTCGTGGCTGTCTATTAATGTAGATAAAGGTGTGTTTCCTTGCAAATGTCCCTGATGATGAAACCTCCAGAATCCTTAATTTGCTTGACATCTCTATTGGCCAATTCCCTGCCAAGTTTTTGGGGCTGCCGTTGATTACAACCAAGTTGTCAGCTACTGATTGCATCCCTCTCTTGGACCGTATAAACGTAGGAATCAGTCTTGGTCTAACAGAGTTCTATCATTTGCAGGTTGGCTGCAGCTTATTAAGGCTGTCCTAAACGCAATCATTGGTTTTTGGTCAGCTCATTTCATTCTTCCTACAAGCATCATCGAATCTATTCAATCATTATTAAGGAATTTTTTATTGAAAGGTTCAGCCTCTATTTCTCATGGGGCTAAAGTTGATTGGACAAAAGTTTCTCTTCCTTTTTCTGAAGGAGGTCTTGGAATTTGAGACCTTAAGGAGTGGAATAGAGCCAAATTCTTTTCAAGCTGCTGCAAGTCATAAACTTCAATCATAATTCATTGTGGGTTCAATGGGTTCGCTGTTATGCTCTAAAAGATAAATTCTTTTGGACCATGAATATTCCTAATGATTGTTCTTGGATTTGGCGTACGATTCTCCAGCTCAGAAATCTCGCCGTTAATCATATTTGTTTTATCATTGGAAACGGTAGATCTATAAGCTTGTGGTTTGACCCTTGGATAAACCACCAGCCTATTGCTCGAGTCAGCTCTATTATCCTTGATAGCTCTTGGCAATTACCCTCAAATCATGCTTCCATTATCTCTTTTAGAAACAGATTTGATTTCATCCGAGATACCCTAGTCCCAACAAAAATTGACAAGAAAACTCCATTAAGCATTGAATGCCAACGACTTGGACAAAAATAAGCCACGGATCCCAGACCACTCCCCCATAGAAAATGACTTTAAGAGTACCTCACTATCTAGTAAAGCACAAATGATACAAGTCCCAGAACAATTTCACAAGTAGCAGAATCAAATTTAAAGACTGATTATTGTGTTTCGAGGTGAATCAAAAGAACAATCAAGCCATATGGAAGAACTAAAGACAAAATCACAGACAAAATTCTATAACGGAAGATGAGGTGAAACCCTAATTTTAGCGGATCGAAATAAATTTCAAGAAATTCATATATTAAAAAACAACTGGTAATTGACGGATGAAAGAGATAGTTGAGAGGAAAAAAGACGGAAATAGACTGATTTACCTAAGTACGAAATTGACTCGACCCGCTTGAAGATTGCCGTCAGAGACAGAAGAAACGATTAGAGAGAATTTTGTGGGGTTTGTCTTATCTGTATTGGGTTTGATAATTTCACAAAATATTGATGGAGTTTGTTAATTTTTAATGAATATGAACTTCTGGGTTTTGGCACATTTAGCATTGATCATGATATATATAATCCTGCATTTTCGAACTGTCAATTATTAATATTAGTTTTGAATCATTAATCAATCCTGCATTCCTCAATTCATTCCGTAATGAATTTCTGCAATTTCTAAACTCTAACCAGACCTAACGAGGAAGAATAAGTAGATGCTTTTGACGTTTATATCCTTGTTTATAATAATAAAAAAATCATTCCAATCAAGATTTGGCCAGAAATATAAACGTGGTGTGCTTTTAAATATACGGGAGCGAACATTGGGGTGCTTTTAAACTGCAATTAAATATGGGGTGCAAATTTAGTTTTGGGTGTAAAATTTGGGGTGCAAATGAAAGTTTACCCTATTGGAAAATATTCCAATCATTCCGAATTCAAGCCAAGAATATGGTCAAGTGAGTTGGCATCATATTACTAAAGCATAAACAACAAGATATGCAATTGTATTGTACAGCATCGGAGGAATATGCTGGCCAAAGATGAAAATTTGTTGATTCATGAAATTATCTGCAAGAGAACATTATGTTAGGCCCTAATACACTGTTTAGGTTTAGGAATCTCTACTTCCTCTAACGTTTGAACCTATAACCCTTTGTCGAGCTCATTAACTCAAGAATTAGGTCACATTCCAGTGAACCTACCTACAAGTTCTTCACTTCTAATTTTCTAATTTCATTTTGGAAATCAGTTTCTATTTTGAAACATTAGTGATGAGAACTAGAGCAATAACATCAAAACTACTTACACAAAACTCACAATTGATGCAAGGAGATTTCACAAATTATATAGAATTTACAAATGAGAGATATTAGATTTGGAGGAAACATTGAATCAGTTCAGGGAAGCTGTGACGACTTTATTTCAGCAGAAGAACTTTGAGTGACCTGATGGATCTACAAATCCACTTTGTGACAAGGGCCAGGGAAAGAAGCCTATGCCAGAAGGAGAAATTGTGAAGGGAATGAAGAAATCCTGAACATGGAGAGAATGAAAGAAACAAGAGGCAAGAGGAAGAAGAAGCAAAGGAAACTAACAAGGAAGAAGATGTGGTAATGGAGAATGAGGGAAAAGAAACTAAACATTTGAAACTTGTCTTTCCAACTTTTGAAGAGGGAGAAGAAGCTGCAAGTTGGATACACGAGTGTGAAGAGTATTTCCTCGTCTATGAAATTAGCCATCCAAAAGAGTAGACATTGTTTCCTTGCTTCTCAACAAATCCCTATGTTTTAGTATGAAGATTATATAAATGGAAGGAATAAGGTGGAATGGAGTAGGTCCTCTAGAGGATTTCATTATCAGATTAACTGATGCTGATTAGAAGATGTCCATGGGTAATTCAAGTTGTTGGAACACACAGGTACTGTGAATGAGTGCTGTGATGCTTTTGAAAGGTGAAAGGGAAGGATGGTAGAGAAAATTCCCACTATAACTGAGAAATTTTTTGTGAGCAACTTCATTGGTAGATTGAGGAAGGAGATTAAGAAACCTTTGAAGTCCCTTGGAACCAAAAACCTTGTCTAGAGCTTTGAAGCATGCAAAAAATCATGATGTACCGGTGGCAAAAACTTCAGTAAAATTAAGCAAGGCAGGTTCTAGTGCCTTTATAGTTCTGCTTCTGGTCAGACAAAATATAAGCCTGCTAGGGGGGTTCATGGAACGCCGGCATCATTTACCTATTCAAAAACTGAAATTAAAAAGCCTCTAACTCAGACTAAGGCTCAAAGGGTAACGAATGGCTAAAGGAATTTTTTTTATTGTGTTAAACAAAAAATGCATATGATCATTTTGTAAGAATCCAAAAAATATTATGATGATTGTAGAAGAAGAGGAAACAGACATGTTTGACACGCCACTGGTTTTTGATGAAGAACCCAAGGGTGAAAAAGCTGCTGCAGGAGCAAATATGGAAGAGATAGCTGTATCAAGGCATACCTTAGAAGCGCAGCCAAGTATTAAGACTACAATGATGACAGGAAGAGTGGCTCAGACAACATTCTCTGTACTTGACTCCTCGTTGATGGAGGAAGTACCCACAACTTTATTGATCCTAAAGTTGCTGAAAGGCTGCCAAGTGTGCAAGAAGTAGCTGAATCAACAAGGGAAGCTGTGGCTGATGGCAGAAGATTAGAGAGTTATGCAATTTGCGGCGCTTCCGGTGCGAAATGGTAAATGTTCTTTAAGGATGATGTAAGAATACTACCATATGAAGGGTGTGAAATGGTCTTGGGGATATAATTGTGAAGACCCGGAATTTTAAATAGGAATAAAGTATAAATATAATTTATTCCTATGATGTATGAATATTTAATGCATGAGTTATATGTCAATGTGATGTCCAAAATAATTGATTATTATAAGTTGGTGTAGGAGTAATCCACCAAAGGTAAAATGAATATATTATTCCCAATCTTTAAATGATTATTTTAATCAAGTGTGAACAAGAGGAAGAGAGACCTGGAGAAGCACACTTGCAAAAGAAAAACGGTAGTGTGGATTGCTGACCCAAAAACTATGGTGTGCAGATAATATAACCACAATATTTCAGGAAGTTGGATGCATGCAATGTATCCACTGATGAACCCACTTAACTGCATAATCTAACCGTGGTTATCAACCTGGTTATACATATACATGTATTTTTTTAAAAGATACTTGTTGTGCAAGGTTACCAACAAGAGAAAGTTTTCTGTCCAACTGAATGCGATTGGCTAATATTTTGGCAGCCGCTATACCAGTCGAGCTAGCCCACATCATCCCAAAGACATATTTCTAGTCAAACCAGCCAATGACTGAGAATTTTTCATCAAAATGATCCAACTGCTCTAGTTGATTTGCAAGCACTATAAATATATCACCTAAGGGGTAATCCTAGCCTCACTTCTAAAAAAAAAGTTCTCTCTACCTAGCGCCCACAAAAATTTCATTCTTCTTTTTTAAGAGCAGTTGTCCTTTTTAAGAGCAGCACGAGTATTCTAATTCCTTCTTTAAAAGCTTAAAGAGGTAAGAGTTTTATCTCAATCGTATGCTCTGTTCCGTTTTGATTTTTGTCCTTATACATTCATATTATATTGTAAAACACTTTGTTCAAAAAGCATATTTTAAAAATATACCCATGACATCAGGAGTGATTAGTTTTGCATACTAAAAGAAAAGAATAAAGAAAATATTGAAACATACCAATTATATAAACTATATTAACTTCCAAATAGTTGTTATATCGGTAGGTAAAACACCATGCTTGTGTTTTAGGTAATCAGAGTTCTTGGAGTTTAACAATGTCCATAAGAATAAGAAAACAATATGGAATACTCACGTTTTCTCTCTCAACCTCTCTAAAAATAGAAGCAACTGTGTGTGTGTATTGTGAGAAGGAATGATACACGCTTCAGAAAAGATGACGAGGGAATGCCCTAAGTTGGGTTTATCCATTGTTAGACATCATCCGTAAACATATGAAAGGTCTTCCTTTGTAATGGTGACAAGTTCTAAACTTAGTCTCCGACAGCATGAAATTAGTCTCTGACAGTATAAATTAATCTTCAAGAGAGTATAAGTTAGTCTCCGATAGCATAAAATTTTAGTTTCCGATGAACAATTTTTGTTAGTCTCCAATAGGTAAAATTTTTTAGTCTCCGAGAGACAAAAATACTAGACTCCGCAGCACTGACAATACTCAGGTCAGAGGAGCATTTCAAGAGTGAGTGACCATAAGTTTTTCAATGTGAGCAGGAGGGAGGTTTATTTTGGACCTCTACCTTGACGTCAACAAATGAGATCTCCCTTGAAGAGTTTTCTAGAGCAGCAACTTTCAAAGACTTGGGGATGGATGTTTCAACATCAATTTCCACGCAGATACGAGCATAGGCCATTGACTCAAGTTTCTCTGTTGGTTTATAAGGGAAAAGGGGTCGGCCAACACCACTGGAAAACTATCTCAGCCCCTCCTCACTCCAGTAAGAGAGGGGAACATCATGGAGTTTAATCCACATGGGTTTTTAAGCGTTTTTCATTTAGAACAGTGGTTCCTTCCAATGCTTTAGGATCAGTAGCTTATTAGAGAAGTACCAAGGCCTAGAGCCAATATGTTGTCTCTCTTCCGCAGAGCTAAACTTGAAAACATAGAAGCCGTTACTATTGAGAAGTACCTTTTGGAGTCCCAAATTACCCCATAACTTTCTAGCAATAGGTTCTACAACCTTAAAAGGCAGGCGGGAATGAAGAAAGTAACCAACTAGACTAGAGTTCCAGGTTTCCAAACCTTTCTGCAGGAATTCTTTGGGGGTCTGGATAGAGAACGAACCATCCTTAGTACATGTGGGGAAAATTTGAAGGGAGACTTTCCGGCTGCGATTCATTCACAACAATCTTACTCCAAGATGAAACCACAGGATCCCCATTGGGCGAGGAAGGTCAAACACTCCCCTCCTCCTAAGGAGCGGAAGCAAGAGCTTTAGTGGATGAGGTGAACGTAAGTACCTTCTCGATGACTGAACTTATTGAAATCCTTGATAAAAAAACCCTTTGAATGGATGAAAGCCAAGAGTTTGGCATTTAGATCCTTTTCTCCAATAGCAGCCAACTGAGCTTCCCCTTCACCAGAAGTTGAGAGTTAGAATGGATCATATCCAGATCCATCTTACTGCGAAGCTCACAAGCATAATCCGAAACAAACTCCTCCTCCCCAGGAGGAAGAGAAGTTCCAAATTGAACCGAGAAATTACGAGAAGCATTTTCGGATGAGGAATTACCCCCGGACAGATGGTCATAATCCACCATAGTGACGAAACCGAATGGGACTGAAAGGGCCAAAGTGAGGAAGAAAGGGAGAGAAAGAGCAAAGAAGGAGAAGGAAATAAAGGAAGGAAAAAAGAGGGAGAAGGGCAGGAAGAACTATGGTTTGGGATGAAGACAGGAAGAAACTAGGGTAAAGGTAGAGAGAAGTTAGAGAAAAAATCTAGAGAGAGAAACGTGATGGAGGAGAAAAAACATTCAAAGAGTAATAATTTTGTAATGAACAAACTTAATAATTTTATAATACTTTCAAAGAGTAATAATCGTGCAGAATTATTAATTTACTTTCTTTATTCAAATTAGTTAACTTCATTTATATACCCAAAATTACGTAGTTCAATAAAGTTAATGAACTTCTTTAGTTTCCTCAAACTAAATAGTTCAATGAAGGAGTCTGGTTACATAGTTCATCCATTTGAGTCTTGTTTTCATTTTTGAAGGAGTCTGGCTCCCCTTTTCTTCTCTTTTTTCTTCGAATGTGTAGCTATTTTGATACAATAAGAATAAGAAAGAAATTTTGCTTTTCCAATGCTGGAAACATGATTCATCAAGCTTATCCTATTGGCTCAGTTGATTATTGAAAGTTTTCTCTTCTTTATCCTCTGTTGTTGATCAAAATTCTGTCTTAAGATTCTTAAAAAAAATGGCTATAACACTGAAGGAAATGAACACAAGGAAGAACAAGAACCAGAATGCTTGAAATGAGCAAAATAATTCTCTTTCTGTAACTTGCTCCATTGTACTGCTACGGCAATGTGTGACAGGCCTAGAAAGAAATTTTGTATCTGAAATTGAAGCAGTCCAAGATTTTGCATACAAACTGTAGAAGAGAAAAAGGTAGCGAGTTGTGCATCTGTGTATTTTTCAAGTGCAGGAAACTGGAGTCTAAAATTGATTATAGAGAGCATTGATGGTTGCAATAGGTGACATGTCGGTTAGAACCGACATACTGTTACGTTTTTTAAAATTATTTCTCTTATAGAACACAGAAAAGGACACTTCTGTTTGGCTTGATGATATGAAACAAAATGACCTGTCATTGTTGGACACTATGTAACTTTTATAGCTGAAGTTCAAACTGCATCCAAAAAGAAATACCTGACCTAGCCAAGGCTCAAAGAGAGGGCTCCTGGCGACGATGGATACGTGCAAAATGCAAATTGCAAAGCGAGATGTGCGTATGAAGTGCCTATGTGATTCAAATTGCGATCACGTCCTTGGGTCGGGCTCAGTCAATGCCTTCCTTTTTGCTCCATAAGTAAATCCAACTCCATTTCTGTACATAAAACACAAGGGAAGCATGCTTCTTTTGTTTGTGGGACAATGCATTTTATGGCATATTGACTTGCCTACTTTGCATTACAATATCTTTCTCTAATCATCATACACTTTATTTTAATCATTTTGGATAGTTGACATAAGATTCCCAATGTTATCTCATTTACAAATGTGGGAACTTTGAAATATCAGCAGTATAATAATAATTAAAATCTCTGTAACTCCTAAAGAAGTACCCCTTATAAAATTCTATCTTGCCTCATTTGGTTTTGGAGTTTGTTTGGGTTTTTGGTCTAATAGTGGTCTGTGATTTTCATTTTGGATGGAGGATGGAGTTCGGGGAAGGAAAGATGGAGAACCCATATTTCAGAATCAGTATTGAAGTTAAGGCTTTAAACAGCCTTCCCCTTGGTGGAAAGATTTTTTTAAAAAAAGTATTTACCTGTTCTTTCTTTCTTCTACAACTCATTCTCTCAACTCTCAAGTCTTTATTGAGATCACATTGTATAAAATTTCTCATATTTAGCACTAATATTCTAATGCTGACTCATAATACCTCAAATATTTATGCCCATTGCTATCTATTATTGAATAATTTTTATCCATCTGATACATGTATCTTTTTACCCTTTGTGATTAGGTTCACATAGCAGCGTCGGAGTGTCTTCTGGAAATATCTTTGCTGGTAGAAGCTTTTCCACCATCGCAGTTGATGGAAATCAGTTTTAAGGGTGACATCGTTCACCACTATGAAATTGAAAAAAATCAACAGGCGAAGTTGGTACTCAGAAAGTGCATGGACATAATTGATAGATTGGAATGCCTCCAAACGTCGTGAGTACATTCAGTTTTCAAAGTTCTACGATTTTTTTCCATAGGTCATAAATCCATAATGCATATATTACCGTCTTGATGAAAAAGGAAGAGGATACCGTAAGAAACTTTTATTTGTAATTTTTTACCAGCCCCGATTCTCTCGTCCTCCCTCCCTTTAGCTGCTGCTAAGATATTAAGGGCCTTTAGATTCAAATTTTATTTTTGTGTGTACCAACGGAAATGAATTTAAAGTTATATCACACGTCAATACTCTCTCACACTCTTACGTTCTGAGAATCGTACTTCTTGTCTATGCAATTCTGACAATACTATTGATGTATTTTATAAACCAACTCTTTTCTCAATAGTTGAAGTATAAGCGCCTGTTTCCTTTGTATTGCTGCGGCATATTTTTGACTTTTACTTCGTGGAGTTGCTGTACATGTTCATTGCCTTAATCATGATGTGTTCCCTTTTGGAGAAAACCTATTGTAATTATGTGTTGTGCCCCAATATTTTATTTATCTAATTTTGGGATAATTCATTTCTGGTGTTTTAGATAGAACTACTTACTTTCTAGTCACTACTTTTTAAGAACTTGTTATAAGTTATATTTTGAATTTTCTTAAGTAATGGCTGTTATATCCTTGATCTTTCTTTCTCTTTCGTTTTTTTTTTTTTTTTGGGGTAACATAAAAGATCAGGAGTTCACAGTCCGAGGATGTCTCAGGTCTCCTCAAGGATTGTGAGGTCTTTGTTTTTGTCAAGACTTGTAGTGGTATACTTGCATAATAGCCGACAAGTCTCAAATTTTAGACTCAATCTCCAATTGTAAGAGTCTTAGTGGTTGAACTAATTCATTTCTCTTTACCATCATCAGTTGTCTCCTTTGTTTTTTTCTCTTTTTCCCATTCTCTCTCGATCTATACCTCAACTACATCTTAGCATAATATAGCTTCTCCATATGTCTTTCCATCTTCTTCCATACCCATATCAAATTTCCCTATTTTGAAGATTTTTTATAGCAATAATGTTGATGATGCTAATTGGGAGAGCTTAATCGGTATTTACCTTGTGTAACCCAAAAATTCAATAGTGTTGCCAAAAAAAAAAAATCGATGATACCGATGTGGTGATTCTATACTGCCCTGATATGGGTAAAATATCAACTTGTACAGAAATTGAATGAGTTTTGAAAAAATAGATAGATTAGTGACGAAATGAATTTAACAGATGTGAAAATGAAATCGTTAATTTTAGATCTAAAGATAAATTGGTTTTTTAACTAGGTACTATCAAACAAAAATAGGAAAAGAAAACTTATTCAAGAAATATAAATAAAAAAAATAAAGACTTAAACTTGTAAAAATATTAGCAAATAATGTAGAAATAATGTAATAATATATTAGTATATTGTATTGACTTATAAATTATGAAATAAAAAATTAGTAAATAAGGTATCAAATATTTTGATGAAAATTATTACAATAAACCGACACTATCTATATGGTAAATACTAGTGTTCTGAAAAGGTGAGTAGGTTTCGCTCCTGAATATTCAGTAAATTATGGGTTAAAAAGAAATGAATTTGATCCGGTTTATCATTGTATCGATTTATGGTATCAGACAGAATCAATTAAGCAACTTATCATTTGTACCAACAAAACAATTTCGTATTGTATTTTAATGGTAATTTTGAATTACCGCACACGGTAGTGCTGGCAGCGGCTGGTGGCTGGCGCCTGGCGGGCGGATAATTCATTCCTTTACACTTATTCGAATGTATTTTTTTGTTCTTCCATGCTTGGGATGTTAACCTCCATTATCTAATTCAATGTCAAATAATGGATGGTCGTGGTGAAGTTATTTTATCCGCTTATGTTCTTCTTCTTTATTTTTCCCTTCTTCTCATGGTGGTTTTATTTAATTTTGTGTTAACATTTCTAAATATCCTGGTTACAAAAAGGAGCAAACAATTAGTGCATTTTCTATTTTTCAACTACCTCATTTGGTTTCGTGTTAATCAATACACAGCAAATAAATATTTTAAATTACAATTTAGTCACTCTATAACTTCATTATTTTATAGACTAGATAGAACTAATTTTTCTTATAGGTTATGGATTAGGAGTTGTGGTTTCAAATACTTAGTTAATAAATAAGTATTAGATAAAGATTTTTCCAACTTTTGTTTAGGGTAGTTTGTGAACCCAGCAAATTGAAAAAAAATAGGGGTAAAGATAGACCGGTACTATATTGAAAAAATATAGACATTTATGTATCTTATTTTGGGTTTGGACAAATAAATACCAATTTTTAATCAATTCTAACAAATAACTTTCATTTAAACTCATTTTCCTTCTCTCTCTCTTTCACTCTCTTCTTCTTCTTTTGCAACCCATCAATTCTCTCTCCTCTATCTCTCTCTCTTTCTCCTCCTACTCCTCCTCCGCCGTTGCCACCGCTTCCTCCCCCTATTCGTCCTTCCCTGCCTCCACCTCCTTTTTTTCCTCCTCACCCTCCCCCACATTCTCTTCCTTCTTGCCACTTTCTCATCTTTCTTCCCCGCTACCACTTCTCCTATGTCGCTATCTTAGTCTTTGTCATCTTTAGAGATCACCGTCTCACAACCACCATTGTCACCATCTCCTCCTCCTTTACTTTAGATTTAGCATTTATTGTAGCTATCGTTGCAACACAATCGCCATTATCGCCGACTCCTCATTCTTGTTCTTCACCGCCTTCTTCTTTTTCTTATTTGAAAATGACATATCTACTATCGATAAGTCTGAAAATAAAGGCATAATGTTTGAAATGATATAACTACTGTATATAGGTTTGAAAATAAAATGCATACAGTCTGAAACAATATACCTATTGTCGATAGGTTCGAAAATAAAATGCATACTGTGCGAGGTGAAATACTTATTGTTTATAAATTTGAAATGAAATAACAACTCTAAACTAAAATGCATATTGTCAATAAATGGATATCTACTGTTTATTGTTTAGAAACAAAATGTAGGTATTTTGGGGTAGGGTTGAAATGTGTGATTATTCTTTTACAAATAATATGTAATAAAATAAGTACTTTTTATAGTTATGAATATACAATAGGTATTTGAGGTAGAGGTAAGAGCAGAGGTAAGGTAAATTTAGTTAAAATATTATGTAAAAAAATACCTATTTGTAATTATGAATATGCAATAGATATTTGAGGTAAGGTTTGGTGGAGCAAAGTGATAGATTTTAAAAAATATATATATATATATATATATATATAATACTTATTGTTTGTAGTTAATAAGTATTTGGGGTATGGTTGTGGTAGGGTAAAATGATGATTTTTAAAATAATAGTATGTTAAAAAATATCTAATATTTGTATTTATGAATAAATACATTATGTATTTCGGAGTGGGTTGGGGTAAAGTGGGGTTGAGGTGTAGTGTTGATTTGAGAAAATAGTATGTAAAAAATATATATTGTTTGTAATTTATAAATAAACGGTAAATAGTTAGGTGTTGGGGTGGGGTGGTAGGGTAGGGTAGGGTGAGTGGTGGGAATAAGGTAAACGGTAAGTATATATGGATAGTTGATATATGTAGACATTATGTATATCAAGACAGTAAATATATAATCATGAGTAAAATTGATATTAATATAATAAAATGTTAAGAACGTTTACTTATTTGTCCATAAGAATTTAAGTGAACTTTTTTATCCACACAATTTTAAATTGATAAATTAATGTCATAAATCCAATAAATAACATGACTACATTGTTACGAAGATTAGATATAACAAGATTTAGGTTGAGATTAAAATATTGATGAATGAATTTTTTTTGTCAAATATAAAAATTTTCTTTTCAAATGATTTGCTTCATTGCACGAGAAGCGTCAAAATTATCGCAAGAATCGTGACATAAAGAAACTGTAGAATTGAATTAACCCTGGAAGTGGGGTTGGTGACTCAGTGGTCCAATTGCGACTAAGTTGAGCTAATTCTACTTAATTTATGCTAGAGTAGAAGAGTCTCGTGGATTTTTCTCACTTGTGGTGAAATAAGGAGAAGTTAATGTGGATATTTGTTAGACGTTAAGAGTAAATACTCGTTTCAAAGTGTACATCAATTTGTGAAGATCGAACAACTTAATTATTTTGTTGAACTCAATTTCGCACAATCCGAACGGGCTCTCAATATACTTGCCGAAGACGTGGGCATGCGCCTAAGAAAGGAATCCAAGTCGTGTTGAGAAACAAAGCCTTGCATGGGTAGATAGTGTGGCACCACTGACCGTGCAACGACTCCAATGTTTTTCGCTTTCTGTTTTCTATTCATGGGTCTATTTCGCTCTGTGACCTGTTAAGTTTTTATAAATAAATGGTCTTCCTAAGACTTATTTGAGATGACCCATTGACATGTATGAGTTTCTCTACAAAGTAACTAGAGAGATTCTGACAGATACAAAGTGATAGAGCAACAAATTAAAGAAGATGAAAAAACAAATTTATAAGTTGTCCTTAAAAGTGCTAAATGTCCAAAGATTTATTAAAGAACTCTAAAAAGCTCTGAAATGTTTCACTTCTAGTCAAGCATTTAAACTAAATCTATTGCGATAGTAATTCACAACAAACTTCGAGTGAATACATGTTGTGAAAATGTTATTATACTATATTTTAAAATGTGAAATTGTGAGTAAAACTTGTGAGGACATGTTGTATCACTTTATTAATTTCGAACTTAATGTGATCATATTAATTTAGTAATATCATAACACTACTAGTAGGAGTAAAAAATTAAAAATAACATTAAAAATAAAATTAAGAAAAATAACAATAACAACAATCATAATTTAAGTATATACTGTTTCAATAAGGATTATTTATACAGTAGTCGGTATTTAACTTGATTAACTCGCTCTCAATCTCACTGACTCGATATAATTTAATTAATTAATATAATGTTATCTTCTTTTGTCAAAAATATTAGTCCTACTCATATTTAGATGTTATTTATAATTATATAACATAATTATCTTTTGCCAAAATAAATTTTTTCACTTTAATCAAATATATAATGTTTTTTTCGTTTCTCTCCCCCTTCCACCTCCATAATCACTATTGTTTTCTTCCTTCTCACTTTTATGACAACTATCTTCGCCACTTCATCGTCATGACAATTATATTCGCCACTTCATCGTCATCGAAACCACCATGGACGGTATAATTATCGTCATTTTCACAACTTAGGACATCGACAAAAATAGATCAAAAAAATATACACATTACAAACTTAAAACAAATTGATCAAAGTCACCAGATTCGCCATCATCGTTGGCGTAGCCTGTCGCTATCATTGTTTAGATAGCCACTATCAACATAGTAACTTCTATTATTATCTGTTGTAAAAATAATAAAAGATCTGAACAATAAAAATTTAGATCTGGACTTGAAAGTCAATTTTTTTTTCTTTAGTCAACCACTTAATTTCAATCACATTTATGAAAATATCATATCCAAATTATATAAACGTTTAAAGTTACTATATAAACAACTTAAAATTACTATGTAAACAACTAAAATTACTATGTAAACAACAAAGTTACTATATTATGCAAAATAATATTATATAAACAGCGTAACGTTATTATGTAAATAATTTAAAATTATTATGTAATTCAATATGAATTGAAATACTGTGTAAGTGTGTAATGGTTCGATGGGAACTGGATTAAGTCGTAGTCATTGCCTTGTTGGGTCAACACAGAGTACAATAATACTAAATTGACATCAGCAAAAAACTATTGAATTAAAGTGATATTTTATCTATAAATACATGTATCATTTTCTTAAACACCATTAAATGTATTTCGAATGGTTATACGGATTAGTATAAAATGTTGACCCTGTTGTGATCTGAAAGTTAGTACAAAATGTGAGTATACGGTAGGCATCAACAGTGTATTGGAAATAAAATGAATAAATGACACTTTAGTATTTAAATATACAAAAAATCATACACAAAGTTTTCATTGATTTCATTTAGTATTCAAATTATAAAAAATATTAAAATTATTATCGAAAATACTAAAATTACTATAGAAATACTAAAATTACTACGAAAATAATAATGTGAAAGAATAAAATATTTATTTGACCGTAGAATTTATTCTCTCAAAATACACTAAAGTATCTTTTTTTGAAATAAAATTAAATAGGATTCTCCTCTCTGCACCACCTCGTAAATTCAAGCTGATCTTATATTTATAATCCTTCCGTTTTAAAAAAATTAATATTTTTCAAACAATTTATTATTAAAATTTAATTAATTTGATTAATTTCAATTGAAAAATAATTAATATTACAAAATACATAAAATTCAAACAAAATTAACTCTTTTTATACTAAAACATTGTTAAATTATGTCCACAATTTAAATTTTATAATTTTATAATTTTATAATTTTATAATTTTACAATTTTATAATTTTATAATTTTACAATTTTATAATTTTACAATTTTATAATTTTACAATTTTATAATTTTACAATTTTATAATTTTACAATTTTATAATTTTACAATTTTATAATTTTATAATTTTATTTTATAATTTTATAAAAATAAAATAAAATATTGCTCTTATTTTTAACCGAAGGGTAGTAAATAATAAGAGAGCTTGTATGTATCGTGTATAGGCTATCAGCACCGGCCCTTTTCAAATAAAATGAAGAACAAAAAATGTAATTTATAAGAGAGAGGAATGAAAACGAACTTCTCTTTCCCTTTCACATGATATCTAAAAAGACGCTTATTTGAAAAAGAAAATAATGAACTTTTATTTTTCAATTTTTTGTCTCTAATTATGGCATTTGTAATAGATTCTCTAAAATAGAGATTATATGTACTTTAGAGAATTAAATACAAATTTCTTAAAATAGAAATTTGTATATTTTAGGAAACATACTTGTACAGTGATTCTCTAATCACTTGTTCTTGATTATTGTTGTTTATTGATACAATAGTTAGAACAATGACTTGTGTAAGAATAGTATCAACATTAATTGAAATTGAAGGTAAACTTTGTTTTTTATTCTTCACTTCATTTATGTCCACTTGACGTGAAGCAACGCTCCCACTAACCTCTCCATCATCAGTGAAACATGCATTTTTGGATTCCACAATTTTTGTAGCAGCACATACACAATGATGACTTGACCAACTAAATTGCCTTAAGCTGATGCCCACAACAGTCGCACATGTAACGCAGTATAAAACGCGTGAACAGTCCACGTAGGCACAAAAATGTGTGAAAATCACATGGATTCATCCGCCTATTTGGAATAACTAACTAGTGAAGGAGCGCCAAAGTCCCATTTCAAAAGGGGACACGAGTTGCATGGTGAGTGGGGACAATTCAAAATATTTGCTATAAATAGGTATGAAAAGGATGGAAAAAGGTTAGACACAATTCATACTCTCATAACCACACATTCAATTGCTCAAGTTTTTTTCCTCCTAAAACACTCTGCTCATCTTTAAGCCTGTGGCGCCCCATTCCAACCATTGTCAGGGGCGTTTGTCCAAGTACTCATAGCGAGCAAAGTTGTTGAAAAGGCACGAAAACTTTGAGAGCATCAAGGAGAAAGGTAAATAAATATATATAAATATATGAAAAGCTGTCATGTTAACCAATTACGTGTCATGCACAAAGGTAGCATTAGGACACGTATCTTAATTTTGATTTTGCACAAGAACTAAGGCAAATTTCTTATGACCTATGCTTATTAATACTTGCAAAAGTACAAATATTAATTTGTTCTTTGAAGTGCAAGGATTTTCTCTTGTCTTGCTTTAATGCAAAATTCCTTCAATCTCTTAGATGCAAGTTCTTACTTAACTTCGATAGTAAGTTCTTTAGATTTGCATGTGAGTATCCCGATTCTATACACACACACACACTACAACGCTTCATTTGAAATACAAGTTCATTGGTCTTATTACTTAAATACGACGAAACCTTTTTTTAGAAATAGACTATGGAAGTACAGTTTTTTAGTCCTGTTACCCCATCCTTGATTAACTATGAACCCTGGAAAGTAGGTATTCAACTGAGCGAACAACTCTCATATAACGTGAGGTTATATTGCGATCACGGGATATGCGGTCGGGAAGAAGGTTACACATAACGGAGAGTACTAAGTGGACCCAACCACTCCTAGTACAAGTTGACCACGTGGTCAATCAATCTCTTTAAATTCACTTGAGATAACAGTTGTTCAAGCTTTGAGATGATTTATTATATTATTGTTCTATTCCTTTACTATTGTGATTCATTATTGCTTGTTAAGCGTTGTCGCTCACATTTGTTGCACATCAATTTCTATAGTTATGAATGAAACCAAGGATTTCATGGAAGATGAGATGCCCGATCAATGAGACAAATAAGGCTCGTTTCCAGTCTGCATTCCACCTAGGACTAAGAGATCATCAGGAGGAGAACCACAATACACCCTAATCTTCGTTGGATCTTTAGTTGTATTGTGACGGCCCCAAAAATCCCACAAGGACTTTGGACACCATCAATAATTGACAAAAGAAAAATAACATTATCCAAGAATGCATAGTATTAAATAAACTTTTCATTGTTGTAACGATGAGCAGAGAGAACATGTTCTTGCTAAACTTTCCACCTTTGGTCCATTTAATACCACGTTCTTGCTTATGGTTACGATCAACAGGGAATTTGTGCTTTAGCAAGGTATTATTTCTGTTACTCTTGATTTTAGCAGGAGGTTCACACTCTGCTGAATGAATGGAGATTGTTCTGCTAATAGATTCAGCTTCACTTTCCCCACTTCCTTCAGTAAGAACTTCACAAGTTTTGAATCCAATTCCTCCTCGATCTAGACAGCTTTTTTGGCTTTTCAGCAAAGCACATGCATTAGAGGAGGATTTGTTCCACGTGGAGATTGTAGCAGTTAATTCCTCAACTTGGGAGGTTAACTTAGACTCTTTCTCTTGAGAGTCTCTAAGATACTGTCTAAGCAGACTCCTCTCATCGTCAGTAGTAACTAACTCCAATTTCTCAACTCACACTTTTCCGAGTGTAAGTAGGATTTTAGAGTTCTTATTCCTTAGTTGATCAGATACTTTTTGTAGTACTCTTTTCTTTTGCTCTTATCATTAGTAGTGTATTTCTTCTCCTCTTATTATGCTTCGACAGTCAGCAGCACAGTGTCTTGGTTTCTTGAAGTTGTAGCAGAGATCTTTTAATGAGTCTCTCTTGCTGCTACTTCCATTTTTTCTGAAGTTTCCTTGATCTTTCCTGAAGAATCTTCTGAACTTCCTTGCTAGCATAACTATGTCTTCGTCATTGTCAGCAGACTCCGATTCTAGGTCTACTACTTGCTTAGGCTCAGTAGCCTTTAAGGCCACTCCTTTGTCTTTCCTTCTGGGTTCAGATGTGGTATCTCTTTGAGCTAGTTTCATTTCATAAGTAAGTAGGTTCCCATACAGTTGCTGAAGATCAGTAGCATGTAAGTTTCTCAATTCCTTTACTACAGTGGTTTTTGGATGCTACTGTCTTGGTAAAGATCTCATGAATTTAAGATTGATGTCCTTGGTGTCATAGGTCTTCCCTAGAGCATGTAGATTGTTGAGCAGGACAATGAATCTTTCATACATGGCAGTAAGATTTTCTCTTTGCTGCATACTAAACATTTCATATTGTTTATTTTCTCTGACTTCTGTTGTGCCTTCATTTAGAACTAGCAGGGAATCCCACACTTCTTTAGTAGAGGTGCAGTTGGAAACACTTTCAAACATTTGTTTTTCAAGAGTCATGAAGAGAATGTTTATTGCCTTTTTGTTGAATCCTACTAGCTACTTTTCTTCATCGTTCCATTCCTTTCTCATCTTTGGTAAAAGTTTGTTGGGATCAACAAGGTTTATCTTTTCTGGTATGTAAGACCCAACCTTTATTGCTTTAAATAATTTCTCATCAATAGCATCCATGTACACACGTATTCATAATTTCCATCTAGCAAATCTATCTCTGTTGCACATGGGGGGTTTGCCACCAAAATCACTTCTTAAAGCCATTTAATTTGGATTCTCTCAAGCTGTAAGACTTAGCAAAGATTGTTAAACTCTGATACTAATTGTTAGGTCCCAAAGGAAAAATATTAGAAGGGAGGTTGAATAGTGTTTTTCAAACTTTAAGTCTCCCTTGTAAACTTAGCAGTTTAAAAACCCTTCTTGTTTGTTAAAAAGCTTTCTTATGTTTTGAAAAGATTTAGGAGCGGAATTTATAGCAAAAAAACCCTTTAGCTTTTAAACGAATAACTTGAGGTAGTAATATCAGTAGGTCTTTGCTAATGAATCTTAGTAGGGACAGAGTAGCAGGGATAAAAGAATAAGCAATGTAAAAGACAAGCAGTTAAGTAGAGTGAGCATGAAAATTTTTATAGTGGTTCGGTCTAACCCTACTCCACTCTTCTTTTTTTACTTGAGAAGAAAATCATTAAGAATGTTCATACAAAACAAAATACAGTAGGATACTTAGTCCGAAAATACAATAAGTCACAAAGACTAAATTGCGTCACATAGACTAAAAGAAGATAAAATATCTTGTTTACTATCTCTAAGCAGTAATCTCCTTGTTGAGTAGATTAGATAGCACTTGTTCATGCTTGGAAGATTGTGTCTTGTTGTTAGATTGTCAGAGTGATTTCTTGGTAGTTTAGTTGTCATAAATGAAATTTATGACTCCTATTTATACTACTCCAAAAATGTATCTGTTGAAAATTTGAAATAGATCTGTTGGAGTTGTACTGTCTTGATAGTGACTTATACGTTTACAGTCGTTCCTTACTTAGTTCAAATAAATAGCATTTATTTTGTCTTCTAGTGTTTTTTGAATTCTTATAAAGGTAAGGATAATTCTTTAAGTAAGAGTAATATAAGCAGGGATGCATTAACATAATGAATGTAAAGTGAGTATATATTTGTCTTTGGTCTTTAGTGAAACTTAGATTTAATAACTTGCGTAGAGAAACAAAACTCTGTAAAATATGTATATTCAATAACACGAGTAATCTCAACTTAATTACAATATGAAGATATACATGCGAAGTGTTTGTATAATTCTTATGATTGTGGTCGACTAATTGAGTCGTCGTTTGTTGAATTGAGATTCGGTTGGGACTGAATCGAAGTCTGAAAGATATTTGAACGAATAATACGTCATTTGTAGCCTCCCAATAATTTAATTAATTTGTTGGATGCCTTACATTAATTAATTAATAGTTTTATTGATTAGTTTTAACTTAAATGATTTATTAATCATTGATCATTCATCAAACCTTTATTCCTAAATTATTATTTAATTGTTTTAATTAAACAATAAACATTCCTTACTTAAATCTTAACATAAAAGATTTATAGATATTTTATCATTGACTAAACATTTATTCTTAAATTATTATTTAATTTTTTTAATTAAATAATAATTATTTCTCAATCAAGTAATTTATTTCTTAATTATTTTTGACTTAAATAATTTATTGATCATTTAATATTCATTTTTTGAATTTCTTCCTTAATTGTTATTTAATTTCTTCAATTAAATAATAATCATCTATTTTTTTTAATAAAAATCATATATAAATTAATAATTTATCATTTCATCGTAGTAATTAAGAGACTATTTCTTCATTAAATAATTTATTTTTAAATCATAAAAAGATTTCAATCATTTAAATAGTTTATTTAGATATAAAATAATTATTATCAAGTTACTTGTTCATCATTTTAATTTGTATTCTTTCTAAAATTTGGATTGGGCCTTAAGAGAAAACAAGTGAAAGGGTTAGGTCACAGACGGGTCAGAATTGGGTTGGTTCGACCTAACCCATCATCATCATAAAAAACAGTTAGGGTTTCAGGAGGGGGAAGGTTGTCGCCGACGTTGCATTTGTTAGAGTCGCGACTGCCACTTCTAAAACCACCACACCCGACACCCGTTCGACGATGGAGGCACTGCCATGGGATTTGCCATATGCAAATGTGCCTTTACCCTTCATGTCGTAGCTGAAAAGTGGCGAGAACAAGGGTCTGTGGCTCGCCTCCGGCGAGCTCTTCATGAACAGCGACGAAGCTCGCAATCAAGCTCAACCTTCTTATTTCTGCACATGAAACATGGACTTAAAAGAGGAAGCACCCAGGAAACACATTCATGCATTATATTTTAAGTTTTAACAACGAAATCGTAAGAAAAATTAAAATCTCAGTTCAGGTGTTCCTATACCTTCAACTGAAAAGAACAAGCACTTTAGTTGATGATTTCTTTAAATTTCTTGAGGCAAAACGAAGTCATGAATAGCCAGAATGACATGCTTAAATCAATTTGAACAAATACGAACGCATCTTGTTGGAATTTCGATTTGAAAACCTAGGATTCTTAAGTTCATATTCATGTTCTTTATTTTTCTTGAATTTTTATTTTTATTTTGAATTAACTTTAAAATTTCATAAATGCTATAAGCATGCATTATATATGAAAATGATACTGAAAATTATTCTCTACACAATGGTAATAACAAAAATAATAATAAATGCTAAAATAAAGAGGCAGTATGTTATCTTTTTAAAGGTTTAAAGAGAATAAATGCTTAATCTTCCAATAAATTCTTTTAAATGAAATTTCAGAGTTTGTTTAGTGGATTTGTTGGAGGAATTTACTAAAGTGGGGGATAGGGTTTAGTTATACTGATATATTTATATAACTTGCAATTTATTTTTGACAATTAGATTAGTTTTAGTAAAATTTTACTTAAATTGGTAAAATAAATTTTCCTTATTTTTGACATTTAGGGAAGTGCTGAAATTTTGAGTTTAATTAGTGTTTAACTTGATTTGTTTTAGCCACTAAATGAGTTGTAATGGTTATGCATTAGTTTCTTGCATATACCGTAAAATTTATCCGTACTGGTGATCCCAAAATGTGATTATGAGATTTTTATCATATTTAATGTCTCATGACTTTTATAATGTCACATTTATTACAATTTTTCGTTATTGGACGTGCGTGTTTCGATTTGCATGATTTACACGTATACCTAATCGTAATATCTATCGGTTATTGAAATGAAAAGAATTTCATAACTATCACAAATTTAATGTTCATATATTTTATTTGAATTTTCATGTTCTCACATGTATAATAATAGCAAATAATCATTAGAGAATCCAGTCATGTGCTAGGTTTTGATGTAGGATTGATGGGACATGTTTATGGACCTATGTTATCCATTGTATATATGTAGTTATATTCTGGACGAGTTGCACTCGCAGTATTGTGTATTATGTTTTTATGATCTTGCTGTGTATAGAGAGTGGATGAGTGAATGTTTTTTGATGTGTGACGATCGAGGTCGTGTATTGTGAGGATACCGGGATCGGAGCGCCACATCTTCAATCTTGAAAGTTTGAATTTAATAATTGATCTCCAATACTTGCGAATTTTCTTGAATGAAATTAAGACAAAAAAGAATATATAATATGATTTGTGATAGAGGATTTCTACGAATGATGGGTCAATAACAATGGTCGTGGTGGTGAGTTTGAGAGGTGATTCTCTTTTATTTTTACTTATTTTATTAGTTTTCAAATTCATGTCATAGTTAACAATTATTATTTTTTTATTATTTTGCATATCATGAACAATTATCGTATCAAAAAAAATATTGTCATATCAGCTAAATTTTAACGGAGGTGTAACGAAAACTTAAATAATTCAAGTAAAATAGTTTAAAGACTAAATAATTAAAAAAAATAGTTCAATGACTAATTGATAAAACAAATTTAGTCTTACTAAAAAGTTAAATTTTCCTTTCATTTACCACCCTACCGAGTAGTATTTAGATTTAAATTAATTTTAACTACAATAAAATGAAAATTAAATTGACTAAATTATCGAACCGACTGTCTTCCCAAGTGCACCTGCCAATTAATAAAGGAATAGTAAAAGATTTGGTACGTTCAATTGCTTAGCAACTAGTTGTGCGGTGTTTCTTCCAGACATGTCGTCGAAGCGCGCTGGTTTGGGTCGAAGAAGGGAGGAGGACGAGTCGTCGCTGTTGACTCGGGCCGTGAACTCAGTTTTTGCCTTTGTCCGTTTCGCGGAGTTCGAGATCCTCTTCGTCCTCTTCTTCCTAATCGCTTTCCTCGTCTTTAAGGATCTGGTTAGATTCTTTTTCCTTTCTTCTTCCCTTCAAAACTTAATTGATAAGTAACTACTTGTTTCAGTCGTTGTGATTTCACTCGATCTGTCTAGCTCATCATTTAGCTTTTGTTTGATTTGAATCTGAATTTGAATTGTACTTCCATGTGCAAATTCACCCGTCTAATCTTCCTTTCCGATATGATGATGCTCTCATTGTCTGCTGTAGTTTCAGTAGATATGCACTCCGCACACACATTTTTACCTTTGTTTCACATTATTTGCAGTGTACAATCTAGTATTTCTCAAGCACACATTTTATACAATTGGGTTTTGTTCGGTGTACTTTGCATCATATTAATTTTCTAATTTTTAGTAGAAAGTATAAGCTTTATTTTGTTCGATTATAATACTCTGTAGGAATATTTTCTCAGACATAATACTCCCTTCGTTCCTTCCAAAATTACTAAATTAGAGATATTTGTAAAAAATATAAAAGTATAAAAGTTAGTATTTAAGAGTATTGTTCATGTATTTCATTATATTTAACTCCAAATTTATTGAAAGGAAAAAGTTTCAATTCAATTTTGAATTATAGGATTTTCCGAACATATTTTGTGTGAATTGAAATGTATCTCTAATTTTGGAAGAATGGAGGGAGTATTTTTTTAAGTACCACAACTTATAATCATATAGCATTCTAGTGTTAAGAAGATGTAAGAGGTTTTGCGTGCAAGATAGTGGGAGTTTTTACAACTTCTACATGCTGTTTGGGATAGTTGAATTGGAGGTGGGGTTTGCAGCTTTTGTGAAAGTTATCGTGTTGAAGATTAATATAGTGGGGACTGTGGAGTTAGGTCACTGTCCGAACCATGTTGATGGATTTTGGTGGTCTATTATCAATTATATACTGTTTGTTGTGAGTTGGTTTAGTTCTCAGCAGTTTTTGATATGATATGCCAAGCTTAGCATGGAAATTTCCATGTCAAGGTTTTCACAGTTCATATTCTATACAGCTGTTGCTAACTTCAACTATATAGATGAAAGGAGCATTAAAATATAAGAGAGAATGCCGATTTTCACAATCTTTTCTGATGTCTAGCGTCATTATTATAACTATGGAAATTGATTAAAACCTGAGTCATCAGATGCATTCGTATTTCACATACTTATACTAATAGTGTTGCATATTACCAAAACACATGAAAATTTGCACACTCTCATTTGATGTTTGATCCACACGGTTGCATTTACTTTAAATATAGTATGAAATGTTGAGTTATGGAAACTGTGAGAATTTTCAGACCAATCTTTGTTATTATCCCTTTTTCAAACATGGAAATCTTCGCGGGATGGAGATGTATCTATGTTGTTTTTAAATATGTGTTAGTTTAAACAAAGGCCAGAATTTTCTATGTAAAAGAACAATGAAAAAAAATACATATTATGTAATTTTATGTCACTTGGGTAGAACTACATGTAGGCATGTAATCGTGGCTAAAGTAGTTGGCTGGTACCATGAAAATTTAAATTCTTATTTTACAGTTATAACCTCTCGTTATTGCTAGGGAAGTTATCAAAGAAAAACATAACAAATATTGTTAATCCCAAAGCCTAGGCACAATTGACAATTTTTAGCCTAGCATAATTGTCAATCAAGCCAACTAGATCCGACCAATTAGAGGAAGAAATAGAGAACCTCTGAAACTGGAAAATGCGCCTGATTACTTCAGTTGAAAAAGGACAATTAAAAGAAATGGTCACGGGTCTTCAGGTCAAGACCACAGAGGTTACTAATAGGGTCAATAAGAGAGTTACATCTAAATGTAACATCCCCTGTATGAAAAGAGCGATGCAAGCCTAACCAAAGAATGAAAAAGTAACGAGGAATGTGCAAGCAATGCCATAACAACTCATACCAGCCAACCATGGGGGATTGAGTCCTTATAGATCCCTTACAAATCCCAAATCATGGAAGCCTCAAGAGAAGAAATTTTGCAGGGATATAAAGGATCATATCCTCGTCCCTAGAGTCCACATGGATGGTGAAATCAAAGAACTGATTAAACGAAATAGCTAAATGAGACCAAGAGGGTGGAAGGATCCACCAACAACCATCAATTAGGTATTTGCAGACATTTGGCTGCACTATCAAATGCATGAGAGGACATCATGACAGAAAGAGAAAGGAGTCACTTTGCCAACAATGAACTGAATGTACTTTAGGGCAGTACTTCTAAGTTGCAGCAGCTTCCTCCAAATGTAAGAGCAATCAGACGGGATAGCCATGGTCCAAACTTCAAAAGTGTTTTCCACTAAGGAGATGCTCATGAACCCAAGCCAACCAAATAGAAGAGGATTATATTATGAGAAGCCTACAACTTTCCCAGACACTTTATACCCAGACCATCCTCATGAACTGGTTGAGATACAACTTTCCACTACACCTTAACGTCATGAATTTGCAGAGAAGAGCCTTTACATAAGAATAGAACTGTTTTATTCACCTTATCTTTCCCAGACCCTTTTTTTTGTCAATTACAAATTATTTGTTCATTCATTAACTAGAGGCGCAACTGTTGATCTCTAGTTCTCTATATCATAGGACAAGGATAGAACTGTTCTAGCTCATCGCTCTAGGGTATTAGGTCATGTCGCTGTGATCCAGTCAAAAGTTTTCGACTCTGATTCTTAATTGTATCTGAGAATTACATTCCATTAATCATGAGAAAGAGAGCAAGTTTTGTACGGTTTTGGCAAAACAAATTTCATTAACTACCAAGAGTACGTTAATGAGGATCTGCACGTGGAAAGTGTTACAGAACTGCTAAAGCAGAAATTTGAAGACAGAAAAGATAAGTTTGTGAACCTTGTTACAAGACAAAAAAAATTGTAATGGTAAGTTGTATTTCCATTCATTGAGGGAGGTTACATTTATACACAAAGTTTACATGTTTAGAGGCTCTAATCACTTCTAACTAATATTCTACAGTTAAGGAAATATTCTATGGCTAGCAAATTGATTCTAGTTGCTTCTACACAATCAATTTACATCTCTAAATTAGCTCTATTAATTCCAACACTCCCCTCAAGTTGGTGCATAGATGTCTTGCATGCCCAACTTGAAGCACAATGAGTGAAATAATTTGCCATTGAGTCCTTTAGTTAAAATGTCAGTTAGTTGATCTCCAGTCTTCACGAAGGGTAAACAGATGAGACCATTGATGAGTTTTTCTTTTATAAAATGTCTATCAATATTTATGTGCTTTGTTATATCGTGCTTTACCCGGGTCATTTGCAATGCAAATGGCTGCCTTATTGTCACAAAGCAATCTCATTTGCTCACTAGTTGCAATGCCCAGATCTTCTAATAACATTTGAAGCTCTAGTAGTTCACATATCCCAATGCAATGGCTCTATACTCAGCTTCAGTGCTTAAATGCGCTACCTCAGGCTGTTTCTTACTACACCAAGTGTCTAGATTGCCACCCACAAAAGAACAATAGTTGGATGTAGAGCCTCGGTCTTCTATGGAACCTGCCCAATCTGCATCTGAAAAAGCCTCAACTTTCATATGACCATGTTGCGAGAACAATAGTCCTTTTTCCGGTGCAGATTTCAAAATATCTCAAAATTCTGTAAACAACTTTCATATGACAAACACGTGGATTATGCATGAATTGACTCACTAAACGTTGATATCTCTCTGTCAACAATGAGTTCATTTCCACTGTACAAATGATGATTCGCTTCTATTGGAGAATCAGCCAGTCTACACCCTAACATACCAATTTCTGTTAACAAATAAAGAACATACTTTCATTGTGATAAAGAAGACACCATTAGAGGATCTTGCAACCTCTATTCCAAGAAAGTATTTAAGTGACCCGAGATCCTTGATCTCAAACTCGCTGGTTAGCCTCCACTTAAGATTGATCAATTTTGCTTTATCATTGCCTGTCACCACAATGTCATCAACATAAACGAGTATAGTAATTTTACCATGTCTCGCTTGACGAACATCGTATGATCTGCATGACTATGTTTGTAACCAAACCTCTCTATGGCTGTATAGAATCTACCAAACCATGCATGCGGAGATTGTTTCAGACTATAAAGGGATTTATGCAATTTAGACACTTTGCCTTTAGTTGCTGCTGTGGAAATCCTGGTGGTATGTTCATATATACTTCCTCTCTCCTAATAATCAACTCCATATATTTCAGTGTATGCCTTAGCTAGGAGTCTGGCCTTGAGCCTCTCACCAGAACCATCAGATTTTTGTTTGACAGTATACACCCATTTACAACTGATATGTTTCTTTCCATAAGACAAATTGACTAGCTCCCAAGTCTCACTTTTCTTCAAAGCGTTCATCTCCTCTATTATGGCATTTTTCTAGGTCTCTTCACTGAGTGGTGCTTGCCAATCTCGAGGAATTGCTACAAAAGATATAGAGGAAACAAAAGAGCGATATAGTGTAGATAAAGCATTATAACACACAAAGTTAGAAATAAGATTTTGGGGTACATGACCGAACCCCCTTTCTACGAGTGATGGGAAGATCCTCTAGAGGATTAGAGGGAGTACGAGGACAAGACAGAGTATCAAGATCCTTACCATTAGTTTTATCAGGTTCGGAGTCAGGTTGATCAACTAGTGGTGTTGCAGTGATAGTCTCTTTGTCTTTTTGTTTGCAAACATAAGTCCTGAGTCCAAATTTATCATTACCAGCAAGTGATTTCAGATAATCATCCTTAGAACTACTATCTTCCATATTGGAAGTCGGAATGAAAGAAGTTATGACAGAGGAAGGAAATATAGGCTCCCCTCAGTGTGAATCTTCTCCTCACTGATATTATTCTCGGCCTGAGGAGAAAAGTAAAACGCTTTTGACTTCAAAAGGTGACATCTCGAGTTATAAAGACTCTACGAGAAGATGGTTGGTAGCATTTATATTCCTTTTGAGTGGGCAAGTAACCAATAAACACACAACGAAGAGATTTAGGGTCAAGTTTACTTTTGATAGGAGACGAACAAAACACACACAACAAAAAACACGAGGAGGTAAGGAAGGGGTTGTGTTATGTTTAAAAAAAGAAATTGGACTTTTATTATTAAGAATATTAGAAGGAAGTCTATTAATGAGAAAAGTAACGAAGTTTATTAATGAGAAAAGTAGTCGTTAAAACAACACCCCACAAAGACTTAGGAGTATTCATAGTGTTCATAAGTATGCGTGCTATCTCCATTAGATGATTTCCGTTTGGCCACTCCATTTTGTTCTGGAGTGTCGACACAGTTGGTTTGAAGAATGATGCCATTTCAGATAGCTGTGCGTAAAAACATTATTATTACTATATTTACGACCATTATCACAATGAAGAATTTGGATTTTAGCATTAAAATATGTTTCAATCATTTTGTGAAACTATTGAAAACACTTAAAGACTTTACTTTTAGAATGGAGAAGATAAAGTCAAGTAACTTGTGGGAAAGAGTCAAAAACTAATAAATCATTTATGACCAGACCGTGAAATAACTTTAGAAGGACACCAAACATCAGAATATATAACAATAAAAGGTTCAACAAATTTTTCATTTATTGCAGGATTAATTGTTCTCATGTGTTTACTTAACTCACATGCTTCACACAAAAATGGTTTTTTATTACACTTTTAACTAAAGATGAAAATAAAGATTTAAGTACTGAAATTGGAGGATGCCCTAAACGCTGATGCCACTGCAAAGAGGCCAAACTAGAATCCACTGCGCTACCATTGCCAATCTTTCGACCCGTCACCAAATCCTGAAAACACAATGAGAAGGAAAGAAGGTGACTGAACAATTCAGAGATTTAGTAAGGCGCTGTGCAGATAATAAATTCGTAGTAAATGATGGAACGTGAAGAACAAAAGATAAAGTTAGAGGAGTACAAAAAACTAATAAGGGTCCATCAACGACTAAGACTTTATCTTTTCCTGAATAAGGTGTATACGAGGTAAAAAGCGTGGATATACCGGTTATGTGCTCTGAAGCTCTTGAATCAGTGATCGAGTGGGGATGCGGAGTGGAAACATTAAGAGCACATGAATTTTTACCTAATTATGCAAAATGAGAAGCAGGTTTAGAAACTAAAGATCACACAATTGCAATTTCCTTGGGACTGAAAACAAGAGAAACACCAGAGTCAGTAGTACTAAAGCCAGGCTTATCCATACGAGAATCAACCGTTAAAAGACCCATGAGCTTGAGCACCTCGACCTCTGCCATAAAATGATTTACCACAAATGGTTTACCACGATCTCTTTCCTGAATGAGGATAGTATTTAAAACAGGTGTCCGGAGTATGAGTTGGCTTTTCACAATAATCACATCGAAAGTTGGTTGTGAGTAGATGTCTTTCTGTTTTGGTTATTCTCCACATTCTTACTAGGTGATCCCGGAATTTGTCTATTATTTTTTCAACTGATATTTCGATATAGAAGGATCTCCTTATTTCGTCAACAGGCCACCAATGTCCTTCTCCAATTCGCAACAGATGTCACGTCGGAGACCAACCGGACTTGTAGGTGACTTTACGAGAAGATGCATAAGTTTGTGGATGCAAAGTGGGATTCTCTGGACCAATTCCATGGTAGAAAGATTGAGACCACCTCCTCATTAATAGTAGTATGTAAGAAAAACAACATAGTATAATAAGTAGGGGGGTTAGCATGATCTGTAGTAATTAGATGAATTGAGACGAAATCTTTATAAAGTTTTTTGTAAAGATCCCGATATTCCTAGTGAGACGCGGGACAAACATCTTTATAAGTTGTCCAAGTTGCCAAGAAAGAGTTCCTTTGCACGAGTAAGAAACCAATGTATTTTCACGGGTCACCCTCGTTCCGTATATGAGTTATTTCAATTTTCTCATATCGTTTTTCGTGGATTAGCATCTCGAGGTCCTTTGATGGGCATAAAGAAATTGTCTTAGTGGAGGAGACACTGCCATGGCAGAACGGTCACTCAAAGGATTATGATGAGGAAACATAATCCTCCTCCTACTCTCCGCTTGTTGTACTCGGGGATAAACATCTCGTAGTGATGGAAAGGGCATCTGTCCAAGGAGTTGAGCTTGAACTCAATCAAACTCTACATTCAAGCCAACCAAAAAACCAAAAACTCTATTTTCATTGATGACCTTTTGATAGGACACAACATCATCAGTACATGTGGCCGATAAGACTATAATGATCAAGTTTCTACCAAAGTCCGGTTAGTTCTGTATAATATTGAGCCACAATTTTCTCACCTTGAACAATCTCACAACTCCTCTTGCGGATATCTTATGCTTTCGACATATCACCTGAAATAGAAAATGTTTGTTTGATAGCCTCCCAAACGTCATAGGCGGTCTCGATGAACATATAGCTGCTCATACTTGACTCCATTGAATTAAAAATTCACGTTTTTACCATCGCATTATTTGGCTTCCATTCCTCTTGGGCTACACCAGCCTTCTTAGACATAGTTGTTGTCCCATTAATGTAGTGTTGCATACGGTTAGCCTATGTTACACGGACTCGGGTGCGGGAATCGGGTGTAGGTAGTGTCTAAGTGTCCAACATCCTATTTTATAAAATTGTAGGATACGGGGATATGGGCGTATAAGGATCCAAATTTGGATACGGTTGCGTGGATACGGTAGTAAAAAACGTGTATGATATATGATTTCAAAAATTGCAAAAACTAAAATGTATGTAAATATGCAAGGCCATAAAAGGTTCATATGTGTGAACTTGGTTCATATGTGTGAACTTGTAAAGTTGTAGCAAAGGTTTCATCCCTATATCTTCATCACCAAACTCCATAGATCTTTCTATGCATATTTTCACAAAACATCGATTAATTTTATACAATTCTTCTATTTGAGTTTCTAAAGGCAAAACAATAATTTAAAAGTGCATTACCTTCTTGTGATGGACTGAGGAAGTAAGATATCAGATCTGTAATATATTTTAAACAATCACCAAAAATAGGCTGCATCTCCATAATTCAATGGTTCCTTCACCATAAGTCACTGACAATTGTCTCTCAGTTGTCTGTCTTTGCTGGAGGTTAGTGCTTAATGCTTAATTCCCAGAAAGTAGAAGCTTTTATGTGCAACCACCAAAACAAAAATTCTTGTATTTTTCTCATTCTTCGCATTTAGCGAATCTTCTCCTATTTGTTGTGTCTGTTCTGCAATTGCCGCACCTGATACGTATTTAACACCCACACCCATGTTGACTAGTGTTGACACGGGTACTTCACCCTAAAGTGCTGAGTCCTTGTAATGTAGCGGTTAGCTTCAATAGACATTTGACAAGTATGGGACCATGCCAAATAATTGGTTCCGTCTAATTTAAACGGACTGAGAACCAAGGCAGAGTTTAAAGTACTCTGTATAAGCTGACCACTTGAACCATCACCACTGTTGACTGTGCTTCTTGTCTGACATGATGAAAAATGAGACAAGGCAGAAGAGATGCTACTGACAGACAACACAGACCATCAAAAGTAATTGAACGAAGTCAACTCACCAAACGAACAGCATAACCAGAATCCCAAGGAGAAGCCGACCCTGCTGGAAAGAGGCCTGAGTCGAAAAAATGGTCGGAGGAGGTCCCACGTGCCGGCGCGCAGAGGTGCATGAGTTAGAAACAAGGAGACTCCAATGGTGCGTGAAGTCAGGATTCCAGCTGCAACTCCTTCTATGGTGGTCGGCTGGAGAAGAGGAGTCCAGCGGTAGGTTATTTGCAGGTATCCAGCTTTGATTTCTTAGGTTTCTCAGAGAAAACTCAAATCTGGTGAATTCTGAGAAGCTAAAGATATAGTACTATAATGGCAAAGAATTTGTAATGGCTCTGATACCATGTTACAAGAGAGAAAAATTTGTAATGGTAAAGTTATATTTCCATTCACTGAGGTTGGAAACATTTATACACAAAGTTTAGACGATTAGAGGCTCTAATCACTCCTAACAAATATTCTACAGTTAAAGGAAATATTCTACAGCTGGCAAATTGATACTAATTGATTATACACAATCAATTTACATTCCTAAATTAGCTTTATTGATTTCAACAAACCTATTTTTTGAAAATAATAATTATCTAAAAGAAAAGGAAACAGGTCTGAACTAGAAGGTCATAGTGATGGTTCATTATTTTGCAGAAATCCTAAAGATGTTTAGAAAGAATTGTAATGACAATATGATGAAGAAAAAGTATCAAGGAGGAAAAGGAATACCGTGTATGGATGTGAAAAAGAAGAGAATCTTAAGAACTTGAAGTTAGTGTCTTTTATTCTCTTCAGGAGATGATGCTAGGAGTTGGATACAAGAGTTTGAGGAGTATTACTTTGAAGGAAATGAAAGTGAATTGTTTACAAGTTTGCACCATTTTCTGATTAGTACCCTGAGTATGAAAGTGAACTGCAAAATATAGAAGATGATAATATCGTATATCTGAACTTCTTAGTGTTACTTTTGCAATTTAGACTCAAACGATGAAGCACTATTATATGATGGACCTCCTATTATTGATGGAGATCCAAACATACGACAGTTTGTGGCTTAATGGTTAATTAACATAAATTCAGTATGTGCAGGGAAGGAGAAATATAAGTCATACTGACATGATGTGTAATATTGATCTCAAGACATTCTAGAGACCACATGTTTATCTATCGTTCTAACAGCTAAGATTCTCATTTAGACTGATGATGCTCTAAGGTTGCTTGAAATTGACTGCAGTGAAGTCACTTCTTATGATAAAGAGCTTGATATGAAGCAAAAGCAAATAAGAGCACAAGAGGTGGAGGTTTCCCAAGCAGAAAAGATGTTTTCATTCATAAAAGAAGACTTGCGAAAGCCCTTCAGGGGAGATTCAGCCTAGAGACTTAAATCATAAAATTCAAATTCTTAAGTGAATCACTGAAATTTTGAGATGAAATTATTTTACTTTGTCGGGATATTTATATACTACAAGCTCACAAATTTTTGTTAAGCATGACAATTAAGGGAGGTCAATGAGAATGTGTGTTAAGTTTTATATTATGATTATCGTATGTATATAATATTTATTTATAACTTTTATACCTCTGTATAATCATCTGGTAAAACAAAAAGTAAAACGGTGTTGTGCTTTAAATATATAATAGATGTGCACTAATCAAAACATTAATTCAAAATTCTTGGATTTTTCAAAGTTACCAAGATTAAACTCAAAACTAACTCTTTTTTATTTCTCGTGGATTGGACAGTATGACCTATCTAAAGTATTCTGATCACAAGTTATTTACTCTGTTTTTTGGAACACATTATTATTACCTGATTAAACTATCTGATCACAATTAACTGTCTTTTATCTACAGTATAATTTGAATCTGCACCAATTCGCAGGCTCAACTAGTATAGTGGGCATCTCACCTCTGCCTAGTTCGTAGGTTCTGACTCTGCTAGTGGAGTTTGGTGAGGTACCCTTGTAAGTGTTCTAAATGCAGAGTCTTGCCATGTGCCAGTCTCTTCTCTGTCCAAGTGAAACCCTTTTTGTTTATCAGAAAAAGAGAATAAGAAAAGTTAGGAAACCAAAAATATCAGTAAAAATCATAGTTAGCAAAGACAAAAGGCCAAAGGTCTATGAGGCTATCTATAGTTTAGGAGAAGTGATCAGTTACTTGAGGTTTAAACTAGGCTTAGCTTCTGCAGCAAATCAACGACACACAGGCCATACTAAACAGAGATTCAAATCTTTAGTTTGTCAAAATATATTTATTTGATGGTTTCTTGTTCCTTGAAAATCTACTTGTTACAGTCTGAACTCTTTGAGAACTAAGAGAAGATTGGAGATGTGAGATTAGAAGGGAAGAAGATTGACTATTGTAGGGTATTGGTGTATAATTGAGAGAAACGAGAAGGAATGAATGTGTTTAGCCAAAAAAAAAAAGAAACTAGAAAGGTAGAAAGGCACAAGGCAGGCAAGAGTGGTAGAGAAAAAAGGAATAGATTTGAGATGATAAAAGGACAAGGTCGGCTAGAGTCTCACAAATGTTTATTGAAGTTTAATTCATAATTTGCAGACTGAATATGTGCTTCTATCCTTTATACCAGGAAACTAGGCAAGTTTACAATTCCTAAGTAACTAGCCTGCACCTTCTAAAGTAACCATTTCGTCATTGCAATGGAAGTAATTATTTATGTTTATTTGAAATTAATTATCATGAGTTTTTGGGCCCAAACCATTGCTAAAATATGTTTCTGGCTTCCCTTCTTGTATTCGTTGTGTCTCCTGCTTGTATGTGAAGCATCGGCAAACCTAGGACTGGGGATTTGTTATCGGCCTGTAGCTTGTTTTAGATTCACATGTTGGGTAGTCTGCTTAATGTTCATTTATTGAAATCTATTCTTTTGTTGCAACATGGTCAAGAGCTTTGCAACTCAATGGTACCCTTTTGACCCACCTTCCCGTTACATATCCAGCGGATTTCTAGCTAGCATCTTTAACCAATGCCAATAGAAGGTTCTGTTAATATAATCATTTTAAGCTTTATCCATCATTTTGTTCTTTGCTGCCTTTCATTGTTCTCTTAAATCAATTATTTAATACCTACATTGTTTCCGATATTAGAATTTATAAGATCAAAACATAGTTACACAACAATCTTCTTGTTTTGTTATGCCCCGTGAGGGAAAATGTGGAAGGTTCTAAATGTAATTCTTTTTTGTTTTGAATAAAATCTTTATCTTGGTTTTCTAAATTTTTATCTGAATATATGTGATGATCTTAAGGATAAATGTTCTTTTGTAGACTGCAAGACCCGAATACAACCAGATCCTTGTAAAGAAGCCTGGAGGTTCTGATTTTTGGAATTTCTAGGAAAGTTTGAGAATGGTCAAAACATAGAGATGTTTCTTTATCAATTTCATTCAGAGCCCGTGGTAAATTCTATAAGGTATGATTGGTTGGTCCTCCATTTTAGTTCATGTATCAAATGTATTGTATGTTGACAGTACTTGAGATTTGAGGATCATGTATCTATGTTGAATATAGTTAGAAGGGCATTCTCCTAATCACTTTGTAGTAGTTTGAAAGGTGGTTTACTAAAGTTACGTTGTACACAAGTGTTTGACATACTTATCCCTACAATGTTACAACGATATCATTTTCTATACACACAAGATGAGTGCTTCATGTCCACAGATAAATAAGTTGAACCGTTGAGGCTAAATGTATATCGTATGGTGTTCCATTTTGAAGTAAATCATAGATATTAGTGTCTCCTGGTTTAATTTTAGGTGCCACAATCCCAAATGGTTATATGACAATGACGTTTGTTTTAACTTATATTTTAGTGACTAGATTCTTTTAGTTTAAATTATAGAGTCATAGTACAAAAATTTTAAAATGTAAGCTAAAACAAATGAAGTCAATTGCATATTCATGACCCATGGTTTGACCCGGGTTACCCACAAAAATTATGAACTTGGACAGGTGCTTGAGCATGCTTTCTCTGCAATGAGCTCCACCATTGTTTCATCACCACAGATTTACGCAACTGGCTGAAGGAAGGTTAGGGATGTCATTGCTACTTACGTATAGCTAGGAATGTCTTTATACTTGAAACAGAAATGATTTATACAATCTGTGGCAAGTAGAAGAATTAAAGGAAATCGAGTGGGTTGTTTCTATTTGTATTTTCTTTAAGGTTGTCATGTGTTCACTTGGAACATTTGCACTAGTTTTCTTCCACAGTTTCTTATTTTCCGGTCAACAATGCAGTTTATACAAAATTTTTCAACATATGTATAATATTATATAGTATGTGCAATCTATTCTTTATATTATTAATACACTTAACACATGTTACTGGGTTATATAGTATGTGCTATCTATTCCATAATATAGTATGTGCTATCTTATTCTTTATATTATTAATACACTTAACACATGTTACTGGGTTACCAGCTTGGTTGGTAATCCAGTGGGTGAGACCGTGAGTAGCGCGAGTAACGATGAGTCCACTGAGCTATGTGTTGGTTAACCTCAGTTTGTGGATTCATCGCACATCTTTTACTAAATGCCCGCTAGACTATTAAGATTATTAAGGTGAGGAGATGTCCCTTATAGCTTGTTTTTATTCTTTAGCTGTTTTTGATTACCTCGAGAATTATAATAGCTGTAAACATTCAACCACAACTTTCTACGGGCGTAAAAATATCTCAATTACTCAATGATGTATATAAATTTGTTGGACCAATACCCAACATCAAATACCTTACGAAAGATACCCCATATTGAATAATCCACAATACAAGATACTACATACAAGACAATGCCTAATCGTTGGAGTTACCCTCAAACGGAATCCACGACTCTTTGACCCAATAAAATCACACTGACAGGCAGGATACAATAGTTTAATGTCATCATCCTCAAATAGTTTGCACTATTTTTGTAACCAAAACACTGACAATAATAGCAACAAGAAACAATTATAGCACGTATTGTGCATGGATTTATACTCCAGTATCTATATATTATAATTCTATAATATATATATATGTGTGTGTGTGTGTGTACAATATATATAATACATGTATTATGTATATTAAATTTTATCAACGAATTAAAGAAAAAAATAGTTAAAAAGAATTGTTTAATATTTTTTCAAGGAAGATGAATAATGATTCTGTGAATTCTCCATTTTAGAGAAACTAATGTTCAAAATCAATTAATTTTCAAAAGTTTATCTATATCAGACACATTATCTCTTATTTACGGATATTAGTACAAATACTCTTAGATCTAATTTCCTAGGTAAAAAAAAGTTAAAATAATGAACTATTTGTCAACTTTGAAAAGGAATGTTATAACAACTTAATCAACTTGGAATTAAGGGAGTGGCCGAGTGTTGACAATAACTGTTTGTTAGTATGTCTGCTAAGATGCTCTTTTCAAGACACCATCTGCAGATTTTGTTGCCTACCTATCATCGCACAATGTCTTTTTACTCCCACTTGACTTCCACTCTCTTATGCTATATCTCACAAGAATTATGACACCCGTTTTGATCTATTTGCTTTAACTCTTCCTGCCAGGCTGTCATAGAAGGGGAAACAGAGCATTATTGACTTGATCGTCAAAACATTCTATACATTTTTTACATTTTTAAAAAATAATCATTGTTCAATTTTTTTTCCTAAATATTATAAAAAATAATTAAAAAGACTTAAACTTAGTCTGAGTCCTAGTTCCAGTTATATAATTATCCGACTGTAGCATCTGTATATCAATTAATTTAATTTAAAATTTCCTTTTTTAAAACATGACATATCTTACTTAACTTTATTTATCATTTTAATAGTCTGTCCCCGATAAACGACGACAATAACTCTAATTGTCCTAAGATAATAAAATTTATTGTCGCATAACTGCAAAAATAGTGCAATAACTACCTCACGAGACTTTCATTAATGAATTCAGGCTAGTGAAATTAAGTAAGGCGTGTCATGTCATTAACAAAATTAAAATAAAATTAATTAACACATCAGACATCATATCTGATTAAATATAACTAGGCTTAAAACTCATATTAAATTTAAGTTTCCTATACTAATTTTGGTAATGTTTAAAGGTTTTTTTTTATTAAAAAAACAATTATTCAATAGTTTCTCTGTTAAAAAGTGAAAAGTTTATATGTTTTGTTAGAAATAAATAATGATGATGATGTTTAGAGAATAAATTGTGCATCTGTAAATACTTAAGGCATTTTATAAACTTTAATATGTTTGCACAAGTTTTGCATCTACTGATGATAAATTTAGTCATTAGGAGATCGTATTTTCTGAATCCTTATGTAAAGAATTACAAAGGAAATTCTTTCAACAAAGATGTGAATTAGGAAGGATTGATCGACGAAATATGAATCGTTGATAGTGAAAAGGAATGTCTGTTTTTACTCAAAGTCATTTAAAGTATTTCGCACATCAGACATTTCAAACGAAATCAACAAACCTTCAGTGATTAAGACCATCAGGGGATGACATAGGCAGGTCAACCCGTCAGGAGAACGCGTCAGGGTATGACAATGACAAGCCAAACTCATCAGGGGGAACGCGTCAGGGCATGACAGTAACATGCCAACTTGTTAGGGGAAATCATCAGGGAATGACAATGTCAAGCTAACCTGTCAGGGGGAATACTTAGCACTGCATCAGCGAAAGTCATCGGTGTATGTTTCAAGTCCTAACGTCAAGGGATCAAGAAGCACTTGGATAACTCAAGTGAAGTTTGAAGCACTGATCGATTTCTTAGACAGGATTTGTTATCAGGGGATTTAGAAGTACTGATCAAGTTTACATCATGGCTTGTCATTAGTGAATAGTTATGACTGCATACACTCGTCATCAGGTCTTATACGCAAATCGATGAAGCTTGTTATAAAAACAAGAGATATAATCTGGAAAGATACCTCTTGAAGTTTGGTGGTCTAATGACAACTCTCGATCATTAAATGCACGTAGATTAGGGGAAGAAAAAGAAGCAACAAAACCAACAGTAGTCTGACACATCATTCCAAAAAGATATCGATATGACATATATGCGGCTAAGTTAAAAAGAGAAGCACGTCCAAGCACATGGGTTCAACTACTGATATTCTATATATGCAAAAGAGTTCTCATTACACAGAGTATCAATCCAACGAATCAACAAACAAATTGAAGCACATAAACACTAGAGAGAAGTTTTATAATATATTTTGAGAGAAATATTCAAAGAAAGAGTAAAGTTAATAAGTGTGAAATTGTAGCTGTAATTCATTACAGAATTTGTAGCTGTGTAATCACATTTATGATTAACCAGACTTGCAGAAAAATCTCAAGTTTTATTACAACTATTTTAACTTGAAATCTTGGGTGTTTATTTCAAAAGTCATTAAAGTTTTTATGATATTATATTTATTTCCATTCTTGCTTAACAAAGTATTTTAAGATCGAAAAAGTTTTGAGTATTTGTATTCATCCTCCTTCTACAAATACTTGAGTCTATTTTGTTCTAACATATTTTTTTCAACAAATAAGCAGTCTAGGCGGAGACGACACCTTATATGCATAAAATTTCTTTAGGTGTCTAATTATGCGTCAAATTAGTTAGGCGGACTAGATGGTCCAATCAAGTTTTCCTTTTTTTCCTTGTAATTATTTGAAATGACAACAAAATCCCATTTTTTTAATTAGGTAACTGAATTGGAGGTTATAATAGGTTATTTTGTTATATTTAATAGGAATTGAATTGCGTAATAAATATTTTTTTGTTACATATTTATGTTTTTGTTTTCAAATATTATTTTCTTCTAGGCGATTACTATGTGGTGGTCCTAGTCTAGGACTATCGCATAAAAACCAACTAGTCACCTGCATAATTTCTGCATATAAAGTTTAGACGCTCCAAGATTGATCATTTGCATAGCGTTTTTTAGAACATTATAATTGAGTATAGCATCATTTTATTAACATCATTTCATAGGTTAAAATCAAATACGATATCTGAAAGTTCAGAGAAGTTAAGATTTTCATGTACAGAAATATTTTTTACATACACATAAATGGACTTAATTAGATGTATCTCAAGTAATATTCACTTTGAAAATTATCATTCGAAAGAAACTAAATTACTCTCTTTTTTTCTTAAATATATAACCTTCAACTTTTTACACATATTGTTAAATATAGTTAAATATATGTTATTTTTTCAAAATAAAAATTGAACATTAAAGATTAATATAATATAATAGTTAAAATTATATAAAATATTTAATATACAAAAAAAATACTTATTCACTGAACGCTACACGTACAAAAGTTAAACATCCTATATTCAAGAAATGAGTCGGTATTTCCTTAAATTATCTACAAAGAACGATTGGTAGCGGCAAACAATTTATTCTTCAATACATGTAGTGGTATAGAAAAGAAAAGATCAATTGTTATTGTAAAAGTCATTATTCCCTCAATTCCTTACGAATTTGTTTTGGTAAAATTTAATTATATTTAATTTAAATATTTTATTATCTTATATATATATATATATATATATGATAAAATCATAATCATAAGAAAATTCATACAATTTACAATAAATTTTAATTTTTACAATTTTATAATTATAAATATGTATGCATAGTTTTAAAATTAAAAAATAATTCAATTGTCCAACACAAATTTTTAAGCGACAAATATTAAAAAACAAAGAATTTTATTATAAAAATAGAACCAATTAAAAGCTCATGGTCATAAACAAAAGATTTCGAAACAACAATCATAATTATATCAAACACCGGTGCCAATGTTGTATATAAATTGTTGAAAATAGATAAATAGATGTACCATCACCGCGTTATTATTACTCCAAACACGAGTTTTTTGTTTTTTTATAGTTATATATTTGTATGAACTAATTTTAAAAATTAAATTATTTATAATGTGTATACATATTCATTATCATTATTTTAGTACATTTTATAATAAAATTTATTATAATAAAAAAGTTAAAAAATTTAAAATTCTAATAAATTACCTTTTTTACGTAAAAATCGTAGTTGATTACAAATTAAATTTTTAATTACATAACACGATAAGTGATATTGAACCAAATTAAAATAAAATTACAAAATTTTTAAGATAAGATTTTTTTTGGTTTTGATTAGACTTTTCATAATTTGTTTATGATCGATGTTATTAAATATTGAACCAAGTTAAAACGATCATGAAATTAATATAGACACATATTTAAGAAATTTTGAATAAAATCTTTGACTTTTTATATATAAAGATATATTATTTCCTCTGTTTCTATTTAATTGATGCTTACATATTTTATTTTATTTTTGATTAAAATTGACTAACCTTGACTTAAACTTTTCACTGTTTTATAAAAATATAGTTGACAAATTAATAACCACAAAAAAGTACATACAACCTACTATAAGATTTAATTCTTATAATTGCATAAGTTAAAATATATATGTATAATTTTAATATCGAAAAAATAATTTAATCAGAAAAATGTAAGTGACAATTAAATAGGAACTGAGAAAATATTATTATTAATTATTGTAGCAATAGGTAGATGGGTTTAATTGGCCCCTACCCAACTGCCACCTACTACAATAGTTGCACTTCATCGCTATCGCTATACCTTCAAAGTTCAAACCACCATATATTGTTGACCAACTCATCTAATTCTTCAGCTACAATAATGTCCCAATCTTAGCTAAAAGTACTGTCCCATCTCATGTCTCTGAAGCAAATGAACACAAAAATGCATTTGTCATAAACTCTCCTTTCTTTCTATCTAACAAAAGAGAAAAAATAAAATGAAACTATTATTTCTAAAAAGAAAATATGTTTGATATTTTTTATAGTAAACTTTAAAAATCAAGGTACAAATACATTTTTCTAATTATTTATTGTACTCTATCCGCTCTTTATTTGACTGAGATATGTAATTCTCCAAAGTTACTTTCATCTTTAGTTACTATACGCTATTTCATCCAGTTTTATATGCTATTTGGTATTTTTATTTATTTAGAAATAATTATTGCACACAATATTAAAAGAAAATTTAGATGAATAATTTTTTATATTACTCTTACATTTAACACACTTATTTAATATTCAATCTTATTAGCATTTATCGTAAAAAAAATGATAAATACATAATTTTACATCAATATTTATTGTAAAATAATAATAGTAATATTATTTTTAAACAAGTGTGTAAACTTTTCGAAAATCATATAAATTTTGACGAAAGAAATATTTACATTTATTAGCGATCACGTAGGATATCATTATTAATTGCAAAATAACAATAATAGTAGCATTTGTCATTTGTCGGGCAAAGTGTTAAAATATCTCTCTCTCTATATAATATGTATATGGAGTTGATTGTGTTGCATGTCACTTGTGGAAAATAATGGTGAGTACTCACTACCCAGTAGTCAGATTTGTCACCATGTGCCAATCTGATAAGCTTAAGAGCAAGATGTGGTGGAAGTAGCAAATATGTCCTCCTATCTGTTGCAATCTTAATTACATCCACCACCAATGCAAAATAAACAAACAAAATTTAATGTATTGAATATTTCTGATAAGCTTAAGAGCAAAGATGTGGTGGAAGTAGCAAATATGTCCTATCTGTTGCAATCTTAATTACATCCACCACCAATGCAAAATAAACAAACAAAATTTAATGTATTGAATATTTAAGAGCACAGCATGTATTAAAGTAACAAACATACTTAAATCCAATCAATATCTCTACCAAACAACAATATAATAATAATAATGTAAATGGTGGAAACTGTCATCATGATAGTAGCCAGTGAACAGAAAATAGTCCAGATTGAAATAACAAATAGTCTCTCCAATTTCCACATAATAATACTCTCAATGTAGAGCTATAATTAAACCTAAAAACTGTTTTTACTTCCAGCCACCCTACCCCATATTTTTTGAGGAACTCGGCAAATACAAAACCATCTGAATTAATTTTTCAAATGCCTAAACTGACAAAATAACAATGCTTTAAATCCAATTTTGTAACAAAAACTTACTTGGAACTAGCCATTCCCCAAATAATTTACTATATACAAATACTGATACTAGTAAATTAAACCAAGAACAGATATTCTTCTTAATTCTCCCCATTAATTTTCACACTCCAAAACAGAGACAGCCAGAATCTAAGATGAAAAGATTCAAACCTAGAGATGGCATCCAAAACAATTGCAAGTCTTTGGTGTGAATGAGCAGAAGCCAAAGGGTCTGTTTGGTATGTTGCAATTGATAGCATAGCAACAAGGAGAAGGCACACAATAATTTCTAGGCCCACCACAACAAGTGCACAGTGCACAAATCTGAAAGCTCCCAAGTCTCCTCCTGCTGTCATTCATCATCACCACCATCTGTGCCTTCCCCTCCTCAATCAGTGGAACCATTTCAACTGCTGTTCCATTCTCCATACCCAACAACCCTCTTGACTTCAGATCAAAACCACATTAATAAATAAAAAAGGATTCAGTTACAAAAATATGGAAAACAGTAATTTAACAATAATGTTGTTTCTCATTTGATACAAGTTTCATAACTTAAAGGACAACCCCGCATAGTTATTGAGGGGATCTGTGGAATTCAAATATGATCTGTTATGTGTGTGTGTGTGAGAGAGAGAGAGAGAGAGGGGGAGAGAGAGAGAGAGAGAGGGAATACTCACATGGGCTGCTAATCTTACATCAGGGAAACTCAGGAACAACAGAAAGAAGATGGAGAAGACAACTGGAGTGGCAACAGCAGACATCTTTCGCACACCCAGATGGGGGAATTCTGGATTCATGACTGAATGGAAAAAGTAGGGAGGAAATTTCTGGTGCTTTTCCTGTGGAGGGTTGGATTTGTTGTCTGAAAATATATCTGTATATATATATGGGTTATTATTATATATTTGAATGATATTGTAAATAAAATACTGGCGATTGAAGTTGTAAGATGTGAGGTGTTGGGGATTTTTATTGAACTGTCAAGAAAGTCTTAAATTGAGATGGAATTCTATTTTTATTTTCTGTTTTATGTCTGCGAAAGAAAAATGTAAACTTGGGAAAGTGGAAGAGGAGAGAAAGTGAAGGAGCACTTCCGCGGAGTAGAAAGAAGAGGCTACTGACAATAATTTCAATAAAGATATAATATTCACCGGAGTCTATGTCATAAATATCAATCTAGTAAATCGTTATTGGGGAAGGACATTGTGCAAATATTAATATTCTCATTCGTCTATATATTTAGGCTTTACTCGTAAATTTTCAATGAAAAAGAAAAAGAAAAAGATATTAATTTTAGAAAGAAAAAAAATAGAAATCCAAATAAATCTTCACTTATGTTGTTTGTGAGTTATTAGGAGGAAAAAAAAAGAAGAAAATTTAACTTTATATTGTATTTTGTTTTTTGCTAAGTTATATTGTTATATTTTTCCTCTTATTATTTTGTTATACTATTTTTTCAATAGGAAAAGTATTTTATTATTTTTTCCTCTTATTTAATTTTGCTATATTTATGATTAGAAACGCTTTAAGTATTTCAAAAGATTTATTTTATTCAAATTAGGTTTTCATCCAAATCAAAAGATATGTCTTATTTCATAGATTAATTTTACAAATTCCTATGCTAAAGAGCTCCTCGTCAAAATAGGTTGTCAAAATATTTTGACGTAAAAGCTGCTAAGACTACTTTGTTGATTATACATAATCAACTCATTCCTAATCAAATTCTCTTCCATCTGATCCATGGTTGCATGAGTATTTTCGCGTGCAACAAATGACTTGCGAATAAAAATAATCTTAAAACAAAACGAGAAGTAGTTGAAAATTAAGACCGATTCAAGCGTTATTTGATAACATAATTTTTGTTTTGCCAACAAAAAAATCATCCTTGACGATTATTTATTTATGTGTCGCCTCAGATGACTTTGTTTTAGGTCAATTTCATTCTATACCTTTCTTTTGAATTTAACTGGCACTTTATGATTAGCAGTTTTAGTTTGCTAGAAAGCTCCAATGTTAAATCTATAAGTGTGTATGTGTATATATGTGTGTGTAGATCTCAAGAAACAATACAATAATATCATTCCTTAACAAAATATCACTTATGGCCAATTATCCAGCAAAATCCAGCAGGTTGCTCTAAAAATCTGTGATGAGACACTTAGCCAAGGATAGAGCCCAAAGAAGTAAAGATTTGGAAAGCTTCTGTGAACAATTTGGGTTACCATCCTGTAACACCAAAGCCTACAAAATGCCTAAGAAAAAGCCTATACACACTATAAACCTTTTAGGACATTTCAATCCAAATTCAAATTTCACCCTAAAAAATATAATATGCCTACTCAATCAAGAGATATCAAGCCTGCAAAATTAGCCTTGTCTGCTCCCAACAATAATCTTTATTTCAAATGTCATAAACCTGGTCATATAGCAAAGTATTGTCGATTTTCCAAAAAGATTAGAACCCTATTTGATATTGATGATTCTTTACTAGCTTAAATACAAAATTTATTAATAGAAGATAATGATAATGCTTCTGAAGCTGATGATGAATGTCAATTCAACCAACTCCAAGACAATGGATTATATTCATCATCGTCCGATCAATCTTCTGAAAAGGAGGATGACAAACCTCATCATCAAAACACCATCAATGTCCTTACAAAGGAATAAGACCTTTTTCTTGAATTTATATGATAACTTTCTAATTCCAATCAAAAGTAGTTATATCTTAATCACTTCAAAAAGACTTTAGAAAAACCTTCATCTTTTGTGAAAACTTTTCATAAAGATTCAAGACTAAACAATACTTATAATTTTAAAGATATTCTTGATCAGTTTCTTGCCAAACCAAAGGTTATCACCGTCCAAGATCTCCAAACAGAAATTTCTATCCTCAAGGAGGATATTAGACAAATCAAAACTTGACAAGAAATTGGTCAACTAGTTCTCCAACAACTAGTTAGCCAAAACGTAGGCTCATCTTGTTCTACTCCTCTTGAACAATCTAATCCTAAAGATGATAGTTTTTTAAATTATATATCCAAAATGTCCATCTAAAGATGACATGTAAAGCTCACTTTACAAATTAAAGATTTTATCCGTGACATCCTAGCCTTGCTTGATATTGTAGCAGATCGTAACTGTATCCAAGAAGGTCTTATCCCGACAAAATTCTTCGAAAAAACTACCGAAGGGCTCCATGCAGCCAATGGTAAGAAATTAAGAATCAATTACAAAATATCTAGTGTTGATGTCAAAATTCCTAACTCTTCTTTCTTTCTAAAACCTCTTTCTTACTAGTAAAAGGTATTACCAATCCAATAAACTTAGGAAACCCTTGTATCCAACAGATCATTCCCTTTATGGTCACAACAACTCTCAATAGTCCAACCCTTAATTTCCCAAAAGATTAAGGGAATTAAAAGAAAATTCTCAAAAGTAACCACATCAACTGAGAGGGAGCAAGGAGAGAGAGTGATTGGCATGGGGAAGTCGAAGAAAAAAAAGAAAGCTAAGAGAGATGACCCTAAACCAAACCAGGCAGTATCCTCCCAATATGATACTGACCTTAATAAGGAATCAAACATATCACTAGCTGTTTCCTCTCAAAAGGACTCAGTTATTGAACAACTCCAACCAGAGATAGAGTTGAGTGAAACACATACACTAGCCACAGTCCTTGATGAAACTCTCATCAAGGTCTCTGATAGTCACCTGTAGATATTAGACACGGTGAGTGCACACATAACTTCTCTTGATGGATCACCACCTCACTTTGTGATCTAGCCAACACTCCCCTCTACACTTTTACCTTCTTACTCTTTACCTCAACTTTTTTCAGATATTATGACACAAACTTTGAGTGTCATGACATCAGATCCTCCAACCTTTCATTTCTTGGATGAGCTAATTTGAAATGATTTAGTGATTGAGAGTCATGATCTTTTAATGATTGATTATTTTCTTAATGACCAAATCACTGATGATCAATCAGGGGATATAGGAACCAATGTAAATACTCTCTTTATAGATACTTATACATCCCCAATTGTACATACAAGTAAATCTCCTTACTTTCCTCAACTCTCAACTGTGGATACACTTGTTGTAAATGCTTTATTAATCTTGTCCACCGTTGATAAGACCACAACTAATATAAGCCTAATTAGGACAATTTTGAGTGAGATTGAGAGAATATACAGTGAAGAGAGACAAGTTCGGCCCATGAGAGGACCTTGACAAAAGGAGAGACAGTGAGTACTGACTTAGAAGGCAATGAAAAAGGAGAGATAAAGAGTGATGCCTTAGAAGACACAGAAAAAGGAGAGCAAGACGGAGATAAGGATGAAATCCTTGTAAATAAAGAAAATAAAGAAAATGTGGATACTGTACATACTCCTAGTTCTTTAAGTAGTGATAAAGATGACACTCATATAAGTGATTTTTTACAACCCATGGGAGTTGATTTTTACTATCAGAAGAATCATTTTCCTGATACAACAAAACTTCTCAAACAGGAACTCTCACGTGCCACAGACCTTGTCCTAGTCAAGATTATTAAATCACAGATCATGCTAGGTCAATCTATGGACGTTGAGTCTCATAAGCTACAAACCCTGTTCATAGAGAAGATTACTAATGTACAAAATGTTGTAGATTCTTTTGCCATCAACTATTCTTTATTCAAGGATGGACAATTTGAAACTCTCTATGGCTGACAACCTACAACAAGTTCTTCAAGTCATTATCCCACTCTCAATTTCTATTGATGATGCTTCCAAAAAAGGGGAGAAATATTCAAACACTTCATTGGGAGTTGTTGCTGAGAAACCTTAACATCAACAAATAGGGGATATGACTGCTCCTTCTTCACAACAAGCTCTAAAGACCAAGGACAAGGCAAGGGTATCCTAATTGAAGATCCTAAAAAGAAAAACACCATTCAATCAGGAAAACCCAAACTACTTGGAGATGCCATGTAGATAGCTCACTTTCCAACACCTGTTGAAGCATTGATTGATGGAAAAGTGGAGCTGGTCTTTTCTTAGGACAAGAAACTGGTGGAAGCTGATGCACTCTATGCACAAAAACTTCAACAAGAGGAGGAATTGGCAACAGAGAAGGAGAAGGAAGAGAAGAAAAGAGGTGTCAAGGCAAAGGCCTTAAAGAAAACTCCCCAAGCGATCTTTTCCCCCAAAAGGTGAATCAAGGGATAAAAGCAATGAAAATCAAACATCCCCTGATGTTACCAAACATGAGTCATCTAGATAAAAAGTTCAAACACCTACTCTTACAACATATGGACCACCCACATTGGCTGAATCTCTAAGGGATGACAGACATAAGAGTATGACATATATGCACTCAATAAAAAGTATAAATGTCAGGGCAAAGAGCAACAAGTTAAAGATCATTGTTATTCAAATGAAGAATGAGTTTGAGTTCACAGTCAATCTTGACTGTTTTAGGAGAATGGATGTTGACACTTATCAAGAAAATAGTGCCAGATACAACAATGCTAAATAGAGACCTTGAGGGGGGTGGGGGTGATTGACAAGCTGAGTAAAGCCATCAACGACAACAGGAACTTGCCCACAACTATGGAGAAACCCTTGAAATTATTCTATAAAGCTGTTGATGGGCAAGAAAAACATATAAGGATCAATGATGTTGATTAGCCTGACCTTCATGAGGCAATGCATGTTCTAAGCCAAATTGCTTATCATAGGAGTGAACATGTCATATGTTCAAAGTCATGATTGTCAAAAAGGTGTTGAAAGAGATTGAAAAAACCAAAGTTGATGATAGGACCTTAGCAGTTGTAAGGGTTGTACCCCAGTTAAAGGATTCAAAGAATATCCAAAGATTATCACAAAAGTTATGGGTGTTGAGTTCAAGAATTTCAAAGGTCTTTTACTGGTCACAACTTGCTACAGCCAACACAAAAGAGATTAGGTCTGTCCTTGAAGATTTGGAGCACAACAAGAATGCCAACATTGTCAACTTTAGGAGTTTATTGCAAAAAGAGCTAGAGGCATTGAAGACTGGTGGTGAAGACAAAATACAGGATTCCAAACCAAAATTCGGAATAGAGAAGACAAGGCCTTGGAAGTGACTCTCAACCGATTGAATCAAGTCATCCATTGCCCTTTGTTATAGCTCAATAAAAGGAGGATCCTGAAGTCCGGGTAGTAATCACTTGTATCATTCATGTACTGGGTGATATTTAGTTATTCCTTTTACTTGTACAAATTATACACAGATAAATGCAATTGCATTTCTATATCTTATTTTTTATTGTTAATAATTTGGGTTTTGACATAATAATCAGTGTATCAATTAGATTTATGGTTATCAAATTGATAATCATAAATAAAGGGAGATTGTTAGGTATAAATGATGTTGATGATGATTTAGATGTTAGTTAATAACTGTGCATTTGTAAATACTCAAGGTATTCTATAAGTCTTGTTAGGAATTATAGCATTTGATGATGATGTATAACACTTAGTATTGTTAAATTTTGTAAATGTACAAATACCTGCAGTAATGCACTTTGAGAATCTACTATCAAGAAACTACAGGAAAGCATCAGAGACTACAATGAATACACTTGGAGAGTTCAACAAATGTCAAAGTTGATCAAGCAAAATTAGCCCATCGGAGACTAAGCTTTTGCCCATCGGAGACTAAGATTTTGTCTATCGGAGACTAAACTTTTGTCTGTTAGAGACTAAGTTTTTTGGTTGTCGGAGACTAAGTTTTTTGGCTGTCGGAGACTAAGATTTTGGCTATCGGAGACTAAGTTTTTTGGCTGTCAGAGACTAAGTTTTTTGGCTGTCGGAGACTAAGATTTTGGCTATCGGAGACTAAGTTTTTTGGCTGTCAGAGACTATGTTTTTTGGCTGTCGGAGACTAAGATTTTGGCTATCGAAGACTAAGTTTTTTTTTGGCTGTCGGAGACTAAGTTTTTTGTCTATCAGAGACTAAGTTTTTTGGTTGTTGGAGACTAAGTTTTTTGTCTGTCGGAGACTAAGTTTTTGAACCATCTAAGACTAAGTTTTTGAACTGTCGGAGACTAAGTTTTTTGAACTGTCAGAGACTAAGTTTTTGGTCTATCAGAGACTAAGTGTTTGTTTATCAGAGACTAATGTTGAAGCAACCAGTGACTATCCATCAGAGAATAAATTTCCACTGACATAAGGGATGACATATGACTAAAGACGGTGGAAATAAAGATAAGGATGGTTGTCCAATAAGGAGAGATTGGCTACCAAGGAAGCTTTAAGGAAATAAGTTATACACACACACACACATCAAGTTGCAAGTATGAAACCTGCAAAGCCGCAAGCATGAAACCTGCAAAACAACAAGTTGAAATACTGCAGAGACAACTTATAACAACTTGAAGAAAGAAGTTCATTGAAGCTGGACTAATTATGTCCAGAGAAGCCCACAAAGATAAGATATATATTGCTGATATCTTATCTTGGGAACTCCAAGAAAAAAAATGGAAGCTGGTGCAGTGAATATACACTAGAAAAGTCACATAAACAGGCTGGCATCAAAGGGAGGCTGAATAATGAAGAAAGTTGTGTGACAGAGCTGCAAGTACCAATAAACTATAGAGATATTTTTGGTAAACAGCTCAGAATAGAAGCTTGGAGTACATGGAAGCTGTGTCTATAAATAAACATAGAGCAGCTGAGGTAAATATATCTGAGAACTGAGAAACATCTGATAATAACAAGAATATATTTCATCTCAGATCACATATCTCTCAGAACAACACTTCCATACACATAGAGAGTTAGCAGCTGTAATTAGGTTTACAGAAAGAGAAGCTAGAATTCATATTCTAGTGAGCAGCTGTTGTTTTCAATAGAATTGTTAGAATCTGGTCATTCAAACCAGCGAGCTTTTGTAATATTTCATTCTTTCATAAAAGTTCAGAAACACTTGTGATATATTGTATTCTTTCATTTTCACAACCAGTTATAAAGTATATTCACTAAAATCACAAAATTCGAAAGAATTTTGTGGTTTGTATTCATCCCCCCCCCCCCTTCTACAAACCATCTTGTGGGACAAACAAGCCTTAATATATTTGCACAAATAAGCATTCACTGATGGACAACTCAGTTCGTTAGGGGATGATCTTTGTTGGAGTGTATACCCTAGGAGCCAATTATTTGATAATTGTCATGGCACACTTGTACTTATGTTTTGATTTAATAAATAATGTTTAGTTTATTATACTTTAATTTACTGTGTGATATAATTATTAAGATAATAAACATCCCTAGAATAATGAATACAGACTATATTGGTTCAAGTATGTGACTTGGAACATAAGATCATATAGTTGAAAAATGTATCAATTTCTTAAACATCCCTAGTCAAGTATTATTGTTAATGGGACAACAATGATACATTGAGACTAGTATGTGGGTTTACTGATGACCAAATCTCATTGGTCATAGATATGTGAGATATCAAGTCAATACATAGGTACATGTTGTAGAACAGTGTACTAGATTGACCTACCATGAGAATTCTACATGTAAATGAAGTGTCATAAAATATTCTCATAGTGATAGTGATGTAATGGTCCTTTGACATGAAGTCATTACATTTCTACACGAGGATTCATATAGTTTGATATCACCAAAAGTCATTTTTAACTGGATGGATCATAAAGGTGACTGTTGGCTATATTATGAGTCGTGTGAGGAATGTGAATAATCTAGATGGGATTTGTCCCTCCTATGTATATTAGGAGTGATATCCTTGGGTCTCTTGATTGAGTAGAACTATGAAATACATGACCATGCTCAAATAGTGCTTTGTCTATTATAGTTTACTCATCGATCAAGAAAACAAAGATTAAATTATAAAGAGGATGACATACTTCATGCCTTGAGTTTAATCTTGGATATCAAGGGCAAAATGAATTATATTACATTGAAACATTGGTCACAAGAGAAGGTTATGTTGAATCACCAACATTATTATTACTTGGGTAACAGTGATGTATTACTAGATACCGTTCACTGTTTATAATTTTATAATATGATTATAAAATTATTGCCAACGTAATAATATTCTATAGGGTCTCACACTAAGAGTGTAATTAAAAAGAGAATTAATTCGGATATTAGATTTTAAATAAGTGAGTTTGATTGGCTTATTTAAAATTGTAGTTGATAATTAATACAAGTAATTGACTTAGTCAATTATAACAGCCACTGTAGAGTATTTTAAGTGTTTATAGCTGATTGCAAGAGGTGGTTAGCCACCTCTGTCCAAGTTCATTGTATCTAGATACACCTTTCTCTAGGTTTATTGTATCTAGACACACCTCTGTCTAGGTTCATTATATCTAGACAAACATTTGTCCAGGTTTATTGTATCTAGACACACATCTGTCCAGGTTCATTGTATCTAGTCACCTCTATCCAGGTTCATTGAATCTAAATATTTATATGATATATATGAAATATATGAAGATCTATTGGTTGAAAGGGGTGGTGGAAAATGAGGTTAGCCACATATGTCTAGGTTCATTGAATCTAAATATATATATGATATATATGATGATGTATTGGTTGAAAAGGGTGGTGGAAGAGGAGGTTAGTTGCCTATAAATACTCTTCTTCCTCTTATCTCCTTTATGTGATATGTTAGACATATACATAGAGATATATACTAGATATACACAACCTTCAGTTCTTTCTTATGTTCTGTATAGCAAATAGTAGAGAAGAAAGAAATAGACCAAATAGAGTGAGTGAGATAAAAGCTGTTCTTTGATTTCCTTTTGGCTAGTACCATATAAGGGAAGTCATTCATCTCATTTGTTGAGTTATACGCTCATGTGGATACCTGTGGAGGCTTGGTTCACTTGGATTGAGCTTATGGTTCCTCACTATCTCCACCAAAGTTCAGAATCTACAGCTTGAACAAGTACTCTTCTATCAAATCTGTATTTTCTATTTTGCAAGGATCCTGGTTGGGGTTTCAATAAATTGTTTTAATTTATCGTTTTCGCTGCATTTATGTGCTAGAAACCCCAATAGCCTTAACTGCACTAGGCAAGTCATTAGTGGATAACTAAAAATAACTTGATAGTGTCTGGGGACGTCTATTGTACTTAACGTTCAAGTATTTTGCACATTAGGCTTTTCAGTAAAAACCAACAAAGCATTAGAGAATGACATCGAAGGACCAACCTGTCAGGGGAACTGTTAAAAGAAGTCCAAATACTGCATCACGGGATAACATAGGTGAATAAACCCATCAGGGGAACCATTAGGGGATAATGTAAACATTGCATCAGTGGATACAAGTAGGTCTTAACATTAGGGGATCAAGAAGAACTTATCTAATTCTACATCAATGATTAGAATAAGTGGATAGTGAAGCATTGATCAAGTCTCCATCATGACTTGTCATCAGGGAATCCAGAAGCACTGATCAAGTTAATATCAGGGCTTGTTATCAAGGGATGGTTATGAACTAGCCCACTCGTCATCAGGACTTACATGCAAATCACCTATACTTGGCTAAGAAGTAAGGGGTATAACTGAGAAGATATTCCTTGAAGTATGGTGGTCCAATAAAAACTTTTACACTAGAAAGACATGGAGAACAAGGATAGAATCAGAAACAACAATAGTAGTGTGACACGTGTATCTCTAAAAGGGCAATGACGTGACATACTGTGACTACATTGAAAAATAGGCATAACTTGCACATGAGTTCTACATCTATTCTCCTATATATGGAAAAGTTGTAACACGCTACCACTAACAAGTTGAGAGAAAAAACACAAGATATTAAAAAGCATAGAAATATCTCTGTCAACATTGATATACACTAGAAGAGAAGCTCTGTAATAGTTCTTGAGAAATATTTAGAGAGAAAAACATAGCTAGTGTGTAAAACAAGAAGCTATAAACACTTACAAAATTGTAGTTGTTTAATCACTTTGTGATTATTCAGATTCCCAGAAAAACACAAGTTGTAATACAACTATTTTAACTTGAATCTTTGTGTATTCATATTAAAATATCTTTATTATTTTTCTGATATTATAGCTATTCCAGTTTGTTCTTGTTCAGTTTCTAAGATCGGAAAAGTTGTAGTGTTGGTATATATTCAACTCCCTCTTCTACAAACACTTTACCTTATTTTGTTCTAACTATTGTCTATATTGATGATCTTTTAGTCTTTTTAGATAGTCTAGAACAACATTTTAAACGCTTGCACATTTTCTTTAACATTATCAAAACTAATGGTTTAGTCCTTTCCAAAACAAAAATTTGCCTATTTCAAACGAAAATCAGGTTTTTAGGTTACAATATAGGACAGAGAACCATTATCCCTATCGATCATTGTATTTTATATGCTGAGATAATCGATAAAACATAGCTTCAAAGATTTCTTGGTTATGTCAATTATGTTTCTGAGTTTATTTTGGGATTAAGCAATCTGCTAAAACCTCTTCATGATTGACTTGAACAGCCTCCTCCTCCCTGAACATTCGTGCATACTCATGTAGTCCAGGAAGTTAAGAAAAAGGTCAAGCATTTACCCTATTTATCCTTGCCTGATCCATCTGCATATAAAATAGTCCAAATAGATGCATCCGACATAGGTTATGGAGGCATATTGAAATGGAAAAAAGATGGTAGAAAGCATATCATTGCATTTACATCCAAGCATTGAAATAATTCCCAGCAGAATTATCCAACTATTAAAAAAGAGATTTTTGCCATTGTGTTATACATTACAAAATTTCAGTCTGATTTATTAAATCAAAAATTTTTAGTCAAAATTGATTGTCAAGCTGCAAAATATATTTTACAAAAGGATACAAAAAACCTTGCTACCAGCAAATATTTGCTAGATGGCAAACTATTTTATCTACATTTGATTTTTAAATTGAATATTAAATGAAGCTCCAATTATATTTCAAAATTTCTAACTAGAGAGTTTCTCCAAAAAAAATATGTCACCCAAAAAGAAATATAAGGCGATTGCCGCAAAAGCTGCTTCAGCTGAGAAATCAGCTTAACCATCTTCATCCCATTCTCAAGATTTAACAAAATCTTCCGAAAAACCCAAACCCCTAACCTCATTGGATTATGCTCTTCAGGCTCAAAACCCATTTTCTGCCTTAGCAGACACAAATCCTATCGCCTTAGACAAAGTCAAAAGATGGGCCGATATTATAGTTAAGGATGATGATGCTTAGTCTCAATCCTATTATCCTGAAGTATTTCTTTCTTGGTGCCACAACATGTGAATTACTCCCCTTAGGTACCTTCTTAATCTCAACAAATGGAGGTCCGAGAATCTCAGATTCTCTACCCCATTCCCCAATCCTTGATGGGTAAAATCCCATGAAAACTCAATCCTTTTGTCCCTTCACCAAAGCCCATATCTTCTTTTACAGAAGCACCCTAATACTTTAAATCCCAATAAATTTAATTAATCGTCCAAATGGAACCAGATTTTTGGAACCCATATCCCACTATGGTGGCCAAACAAACACTTGGTGCAAGAAGGTTTATCTCTTATCACCCTCACAAAAGCCAAAGATTTTTTGAATTTATCTTGGTAGATTCTAAATCTATCCTTCTCAAGCAATATCAAGACAAATCTGGTAGTTTTATTACCCATACTACCATTCAAATTATGAAAATCTTTTCTCATTTAAACTGGATTAAAGCTCATCCAATTTCCAAAGGGTCTCTAGGCCTCACTAAATATCAAGTTTTATCAAATCTCGTATCTTTTTCTCAATCATTCACCCCCTAGAACTATAATTGTTGGGATTACATTGATGTATGTAAATTTGCATTTACAAAACAAAATCCAATTGAGAAACACTCCTGGTTTTTCTATTTTAAACAAAACTAAGATTTCCAATTTCCCAATTGGTCTATCAACCAATGGTGGCCTGTCTTTGGCCCTTCTCTTGAAGTCCTTCTATTTCCTATTTAGGAAGGATACTTATTCTTCACCAGTAAGTTTAACCTACCACAATCTTCTACAGTGTCTATGTCATTGTAATTCTTCTCTAGATTTGCCTTAGCCTAGATTCATTGTCAAAAGGTAAAATTCCATAAGCTAGAAAGTTTACAGGGTCTCCCTTTCCTCGCCCTCAAAGGGTACTCCAAATGGTGGAAAGACTTCAATGTCAGCCATGCTACCACTCCAGCAATCCAACAATGTTTTAAAAAGAACCCCCAATACCTTAAGACAACGAAAGTTGAGCAATCCTAATTTTTAGCTTAAAAGTTCATCCTTTTAGCCAACCTAACTGTTGCTTCAAATGAGGAAGATCACCTCAAAATTGTGCTCTAGCTATCCAAGAAGATCAACACCAAATCATTCGGAGGTAGCACTTTGGGAACAAAGAACAAAGATCCCCATTTGAACATTGACTTAGATAAGGAAGATTATCTCTTCTATGAAGAAGAAGAAGAATAAAAAAATTAAAAAAAAAATAAAAAAATTTTACTTTTCACTGTAGCATTTTACTGAATATAGTTACTATAGCAGTTTGTTAGGTGTAAATGATGATGATGCTTAGAGTTTTGTTTGTGCATTTGAACATACTCAGGGTGTTCTACAAACCTAAGTATATGCACATATTTTGCATCCACTAATGATCAACTTAGTTATTAGGGGATGAAGTATTTCACACTAGACAAGTCATCAGTTGAAATTTCTAAAGGATTTGATAGTGAAGAGGGATGTCTGTTGTTACTCAAAAACATTTAAGTATTCTGCACATCAAACATTCCAAACAAAATCAACAAAGCTTCAATGATTAAAATTGTCAAGGGAACCCATCAGGGGATGACAAATGCAGATCAACCCATCAGGGTATGGTAGTGGCAAGCCAACCTCATCAGGGGGAATATGTCAGGGCATGACAATGACATGCGAACCTGTCAAGGGAACTCATCAGGGTATGACAGTGTCAAGCTAACCCGTCAGGGGGAATACTCAGCACTGCATCAGTGGATGCTTTGAGTCTTAACGTTAGGGGATCAAGAAGCACTTGGATAACTCAAGTGAAGGTTGAAGTACTAATCGAGTCTTAGATAGGACTCGTCATTAGGGGGATCCAGAAGCACTAATCAAGTCTGCATCAGGGCTTGCTATTAGTGGACAGTTATGACTGCATACACTCGTCATCTGGTCTTACACGCAAATCAATAAAGCTTGTTACAGAAGCAAGAGATATAAACTGGAAAGATATTTCTTGAAGTTTGGTGGTCCAATGACAACTCTCGATCATTAAATGCACGCAGATCAGGGGAAGAAAAAGAAGCAACAAAAGTAACAGCAGTCTGACACATCATTCCTAAAGGACATTGATGTGACATATATGCGGCTAAATTGAAAAGAGCAGTACGTCCAAACATGTGGGTTCAACTACTGATCTTCTATATATGCAAAAGAGTTCTCATTACACAAAGAGTGGATATCTAATGGATCATCCAACAAATAGAAGCACAAAAACACCAGAGAGAAGCTTTGAGAGAAATATTCAAAGAAAGTAAGAAGCTAGTGAGTGTGAGTTTGTAGCTATAATTCATTATAGATTTTGTAGCTGTTTAATCACATTTGTGGTTAAATAGATTTCCAAAAAATCATCAAGTTTTAATAGAACTATTTTAACTTGAATGCTTGTGTGTTCATTTTAAAAGTCATAATAGTTTTTCTAATATAGTAGTTATTTCCATCAGTGCTTAACAAGTTTTTAAAGATTGAAAAGTTTTGAGTGTTTGTATTCCCCCCCCCCCCCCCCCCCCCCTCCTTCTACAAACACTTGAGCCTATTTTGTTCTAACACAGTTTGACTTTCATTATAGACAAGTTATTGTAGCAGTTTTCTATTGATACACCCTCCTCCTTTGAGAAGAGGCATGTAATTTTAGAGAGTTTTTTCTGAATCCTCTCCCTACTCCCCAAGGTTAGCTTTAGCCTGCTTCCATATTATAATTTTATAGTTTTAATCTTGTAATTTCAATCTTTCAATCTTGTAATAGTTTTAAGCTTAACTATAACTGTATTTGGTCAGCATACTATGGACGATTCTGGAAGTCTGATCTTATACTTATCTTTCCTTTATTTCTTGCATTAATTGTTTATATTTGCATTCTTATGCGCCCTTACTCCCCACTCTGTTAGTTTAATTTTATTTTTAGCATCTGCTTTCGTGTACCTCTGGTATCTGAGCCAGAGGGGGAAGTACAATGAAGTATTCTTCTAATGTCTGTTTAAGTATATAATATTTCTGAATTAGATATGTTGTTTGGTAGCACTTCTTGATGTATCTCAGTTAGATATGCTCTAAATTCCAGTAGAATTAAAATTTTATGACACTATAATATTTTAGATATATGTTGTATGGAGAAACTGTGGTTGGTGGAGGTTAGACGTATACAGTCCTACAAACGCTTATGTTTAAACTTTGGGTCATAACGTTTTAGATCTACAAAGAATTACCAGATTTACCCCTTATATATCAACAAGAGTTATAAAGTAACAAATTTTTATTCAGATCTACCTATCCTTCTAAAGATATTCAATGAATATAGCCCTTATGGAACCCGATGATGGTTCTAGGTATCAGGATGCTCAAAATCCAATTCTCATAAATGTTTTTTTACATTTTTCACTGCATACACCATAAGTCTCTTCCATTCTTTCTCCTCCTCTTCTTCTACACCTTCAGTCTCCTCTAATCCATCTTCTTACAAGATTAAAGAAGAAATCCGTCCCCCAAACCTACAACAATCTATAGACAAGTCATTGTAGCAGTCCAAAATTTTCTATTTATGCGCCCTCTTCCTTTTAAAAGATGGATGTAATTTTAGAGAGAGCTTTCTCTGAATCCTTTCCCTACTCCCCAAGGTTAGCTTTAGCCTGCTTCCATATTATAATTTTATAGTTTCAATCTTGTAATTTCAATCTTTTAATCATGTAATAGTTTTAAGCTTAAATATAATTGTATTTGGCCAGCATACTACAGATGATTCCAGAAGCTTGGTCTTATACTTATCTTTGCTTTATTTCTTCCATTAATTTTTTATATTTGCATTCTTATATGCCCTTACTCCCCACTCTAAGATTTTGGCAGGTCATCTAAGAATTTTTCTTTCCAATATTAGAGATTATCATCTGCTCTAGATTAAAATCTAGTCATAAAGGTATCTTTATACCAACAATAATCAATTAAAGTTTTAAATTTAAGATTATTAAGGATTTCAGTTGATTTTTCTCGAAAAATACCTAGGTTTCCTACAAAGGTTTTGGCAATTGTTAGGAATTATAACATTTGATGATTATTAGATTTGTAATTGTACAAGTACCTGTAGTAGTGTTGTAACAAGGACTATTATTAGAAACTGTAGAAGAACATTAAAGACTACAAGGAATGCATTTGGAGAGTTCAACAAAAGTCAAAGTTGGTCAAACAAAAGTATCTTATCAGAGACTAAATATTTGTTCATGGGACATTAAGTTTATCCTATCAGAGACTAAGTATTTGTTCATGGGACACTAAGTTTTTGCTCATTGGAGACTAAGTTTTTGCTCATTGGAGACTAAATCTTTCAGAGACTAAGTGTTTGTTTATCAGAGACTAATGTTGAAGCTACCAGAGACTAAGGCAAAGACACTCAAATGCATTAAAGTAGCCTTGAGAAGATTTGACCGTCGCCAAAGTTATTTGGCTAACGCGAAACTCAACATTACTCAACACCAAAGTCATTTTGACTGTCGCCAAAGTCATTTGCCTATCACCAAAGTTGTTAGGCAAATCAACAACAACGCCAAACTCAAATTGACTATCGCCAAAGTCGTCAGGCAAATCAACAACAACGTCAAACTCAAAATAACTCATCGCCAAGGTTGTCATGGGATAAATATCCACTGATGAACAAAATTGGTCATCAGGGGATAAATATCCACTGATAAATAGAGACTGTTTATCAGGGGATAAAATAATTAGAGACTAAACATGACATATGAGATGACAAATGGTTGAGTTCACGAATTCACTAACTAAAGTTTAAAGGCAGTGGAATTCTCTGCAAGTGGCTCTCAGAGACCCTGATGGTAGGTTCATCAGTGTCTATGGTCAGTGTATGTGCCTCACTCAATTGTGTCCTTGGTTGAGGACTATTTTCAATAACTAATCCCTTTTGAGAGGAACTAGTTAGAAATATGTTTAATTCCTTATCAAAAGCTGTATCCTGTTGAGAGGATACGCCCTGGTCAGGTTGTTGGGTAACACTCGTGGCTCCCGTCTTCTTCTTCAATCTCCTCCTATAGCCAATCACTCTCTCTCCTTGCTCCCCCTCAGTTGTTGTGGTAACTTCACTGGGTTTTCTTTTAATCCCAACAGTCTTTTGGGAGACTGTGGGTTGGGCTGTCGAGAGTGGTTGTGAAGAAATTGGTTGTTTTACTTGGGTAGGCAGAGAGGTGGTTGATTTCTCTGCCATAGTAGATGAAGGTGAAGAATGTACAGTTTGAGAAATAGAAGGTGTAGAATTTACTACCTGTACCATATGCGATGGAAGAGCAAATGATTCAGCTGTATACGATTTCTTTAGTATTTCTGCAAACAGTTTCTTTGTTTGCTTGTATGTCTGTACAGGTATATCATTCTCAAAAGAAAAATTAGTAATCTGATCTTTAATAATCATGTACAAAAACCTAGCATAATATATTTTAGATTTCCTATTATTAAAATTACCTAATTTATTTACAAGATCATCAAAAATTATTTTACCTATATTTATATTTACATTTTTAATTGTTGCGTGTATTATTTTTAAAGTTAAAGAGGTAATGACCTCAAAGTTAGAACACTTACCTGAGAACACCTTGGTGATAGTGTCGAAGAGATAAGAAATCTCCCTCTTCACGTTTACCCTCTTGAGATCCTTGAACTTTAACACTGCGTTGGGAGCAGCGTTATAGCCCAGTTCCCTCAAGAAATCTAGCAGATCTGCATCACTGGGTACATCCACCAGATCTTGAGTAGGTAGCCCCAAAACAGAGTTAAGTCTAGAAGGAGTTATTTTCCCTTTCTCAGACGAAACTTTGAATGAGATACCCTTGACCACATCAGGCTTGGTGGTGGAGTACATGAACTTAGCACTGGTCCAAAGTTGTGACAGTGCCTCCCCCGACATTTCTTCATCGGTAAAGATGGCTTTACTATACTCAGAGTTGAGCAGATAGTTCATTATCGGTTTAAAGCAATCAGTTACCTCATCAATGTCAGAGAAGCCCACAAAGTTTGTGGATGGGACTGTCAAGTTCCTCTGAATTTGTTGACGTGCCATGGATGCTTTAAAGATTTGAAGTTCTACGGTTTCTATAAAGACGAGAGAAAAAGAACTCTAGCAAATATCAAGTTTAGATTAAACGTTTTGGGGAGTTCCAAAAAGTAGGAGAGATAGAGTATTAATACCCACCTATAGACGTTTGAAAACATCTCCTGAAAACACGCTATCAGGAAGTCAGTTCAGTTTCTGTGATGACACGTCATCAGTGAGAGAAGAACTTAATGATGAGTTGTCATCACTTAACTGACCTAGAATCTCGATGCAGTAAAAAAAATTTAAAACTTACCCTTATAATTTACTGTATGTTTACACCCTGACCCTGACACACAGGTCAGATACCTTGACCTTGTCGAACAAGTCGGACACCTTGACCCTGATGCGTCCTTAAGGAAGCCCTGACCCTGATGCATCAGTCCAAAACAAAATGCAAAATATACAAGTATATACATATTTACAATTTGAACATATATAACCACATATCAATTGATTTCATCAAGAACTTATGAAATGAGTTAGAAATACCAAATCTTATGAGTTTGACTTTGACCCTGACGCATAATTCACCATTCCCAGCTCTCCCACAAGATTTGAAAATGTGGCTTCATCAAGAGCTTTGGTGAATATGTCTGCCAGCTGCTGATTTGAAGGTACAAACTGTAATTCAATATTCCCATTCATAACATGTTCCCTGATAAAATGATATCTGATTTCTATATGCTTAGTTCTGGAATGTTGTACTGGATTTTCAGCAATGACAATGGCACTAGTGTTATCGCACCTTATTGGAATCTTGGAATAGTTCAGACCATAATCTATTAGCTGATTTTTCATCCATAGAATTTGTGCACAACAACTTCCAGCTGCAATGTATTCAGCTTCAGCAGTAGATGTAGAAATAGAATGCTGCTTTTTGCTGAACCAAGATACAAGTCTTCCTCCCAGAAACTGATAGCTTCCTGTTGTACTCTTTTTCTCAATCCTGCATCCTCCAAAGTCAGCATCAGAATATCCTAGCAATTCAAATCCAGACTCCTTTGGATACCAAAGTCCCAACTCTGTAGTGCCCTTGATATATCTCAAGATCCTTTTCACTGCAATGAGATGAGATTCCTTTGGGTCAGCTTGATATCTTGCACAAAGACATGTTGCAAACATTATGTCTAGCCTGCTTGCTGTCAGATATAGCAATGATCCAATCATTCCCCTGTAAGTCTTCAAATCAACTTTCTTTCCATTCTTATCAGGGTCAATCTTGGTTGCAGTGGTCATAGGTGTCTTTGCTACTTTTGAGTCCTCCATATCAAATTTCTTGAGAAGTTCTTTGGCATATTTTGTCTGATGAATGTAGATTCCATCAGAGTCTTGTTTAACTTGCAATCCCAAGAAGTAAGATAATTCACCCATCAAGCTCATTTCATATTTGCTTTGCATGAGTTTGGAGAACTTTTCACATAGTCTTGTGTCGGTGGATCCAAAAATAATATCATCAACATAGATCTGAACCTAAATCAGATGACTTTGGTGTTGTCTGAAGAACAAGGTTTTGTCAATGATACCTCTTGAAAATTTGTTTTCCACTAGAAACTTTGACAGTGTATCATACCAAGCTCTAGGTGCTTGCTTCAATCCATAAAGTGCCTTTTCCAGTTTGTAGACATGATTTGGAAATTTTGCGCATTCAAATCCTGGAGGTTGTTGGACATACACCTCCTGTTCCAATTTCCCATTTAGAAAAGCACTTTTCACATCCATTTGATATACTTTAAAATTTGAATGTGCTGCATAGGCTAAGAAAATTCTTATAGCCTTAAGTCTGGCTACTGGTGCAAAGGTCTCATCAAAATCAATCCCTTCTTCTTGAAGATATCCTTTTGTAACCAGTCTTGCTTTGTTTCTTACAACAATGCCAGCTTCATCCATCTTATTTCTGAATACCCACTTAGTACCTATTATGATCCTATCTTTGGGCTTAGGTACAAGCTTCCATACTTGATTTCTTTCAAATTGATTTAGCTCTTCCTGCATTGCCAAGATCCAGTCTGCATCTTGAATAGCTTCTTCAAACTTTTTTGGTTCAATTTGAGAAAGAAAACAAGCATATAGGCATTCATTAGATGTTGCTTTTCTGGTCTGCACTCTTTTGCTTGGGTCACCAATAATTAGATCTATTGTGTGACTTTTGGCCCATTTGGGATTGGAGATGTGTCTTGATGAGCTTGCTTGACTATCATCTCCTCCCCCTAAGCCTGTGCTACCAGCTTCTGAAAACTCTCCCCCTGAATTAGTGGAAAATTCAAGGTTCAAGTTATCCCCTGATGGTGCATGTCCTGATGAATGATCCCCTGATGAACTATCCCTTGATCTGTTGTCCAGGAAATTAACTCTATCTGCTGAAGGGGGTTCTACATTGTTTGGATTGACATCAGGAATGGATAAATTCTCCATTTGTCTGCACTTATAGGCTTCATTCTCTTGATAATCAATATCATCTTCATTTTCAAACCTGAGTTCTTCATGAAAACCAGGGTCTTCAAGCCCAGAAATTTCTTGATCATCAAAAGCTACATTTATAGACTCCATCACCACTTGAAGTCTCTTGTTGTAAACCCTGAAGGCCTTGGATGACAGAGAATAACCTAGGAAAATTGCTTCATCAGCTTTTGGATCAAATTTTCCTAAGTTCTCACCAAAATTCCTCAGAACAAAACATTTGCATCCAAAGACATGGAGGAACTTGATGCTTGGTTTTCTCCTTATCATTAGCTCATATGGTGTCTTGTTGTGAGCCTTGTTGATTAGTGATCTATTCTGAGTAAAGCAAGCAGTGAAAATTGCTTCAGCCCAAAAATAGGTGGGAATCTTTGCCTCTGCTAGCATTGACCTAGCAGCTTCTATCAGGATTCTATTTTTCCTTTCCACTACACCATTCTGTTGAGGAGTCCTTGGAGCATAAAATGTATGATTTATGCCTTTCTCCATACAAAATCCCTCAACAGCTGCATTCTTGAATTCAGTTCCATTATCAGTTCTCAACATTCTAACCACTGACCCTGATTCTGTTTCCACCTTCTTGATATGGTCAATAATTTGTTGAGATACTTCTAATTTAGCATGTTGAAACTTTACCCAAGTGTATCTGGTGTAGTCATCCACAATGACCATTGCAAATCTTTTCTTTGACACTGGCATTATGTTGACAGGGCCAAAGAGATCCATATGTAACAATTGAATTGGATCTTTGATCATAGTGGCTTCCTTGCTGACAAAGGATGATTTCCTTTGCTTCCCCTGTTGACATGCTGAACATAATCCTTCTTGGATAAACTCCATTTGGGGTAGTCCAGTTACTAACTCTCTCTTCACTAGATCATTAATTGACTTAAAGTTCAGGTGAGAGAGCTTCTTGTGCCATAGTCTGCTTTCATCAGGAGTAGCCTTGCTGTAGAAACATGATTCTCCACTCACTGAATTAAAATCAGCAACATAGAGACCTCCTTTTCTTATCCCTGACAAAACCAGCTTCCCATCACTTTCATTTGAGATTAGGCACTGATCTCCTTTGAAGGAAGTGATGAACCCTTTGTCACTTAGTTGACTTATGCTTAGCAAATTGTGCTTGAGCCCATCAACCAGTGCTACATTTTCAAATGAGACACTCCCATTTGCTGCTTTGCCATAACCAAGAGTTAGTCCTTTGCTATTATCACCAAATGAAATTACTGGACCAGCCTTTTCTTGGAATTCTGTGAGCAGGACTTTGTTTCCTGTCATATGCCTTGAGCAGCCACTATCTAGAAACCAGATTTGACTGCTTTTGATCTTTCCCTGCACACAAGAAAACATTTAAATTATTTTTGGTACCCAATTTTTTTTGGGTCCTCTAGGTTTAGTCACAGTAATAGATAATACAGCTTTATCTTTATTGATGACTTTTGGTTTTGGCAAATTTAACACTTTCTCCTTTTTAGGAGCTTCAACATACGCTTTTGATTTCTCAACAGTTATTTTGCCTTTTTCCTTAGAGGAGCAGGCTTTAACAGTTGGTAAATCATCAGCATACACAATTGTGCCAGTTAAAATTTGTGGTTTTTCTTTGCATTGAAAAGATAAATGATTACAATTACCACAATTCCATCACACTTTTCTAGGGGCTTCATGAATGGAAGAATAATTGCTAGTTTTATTAACACCTAGCTTACCATTTCTATTCTTCTTGCTTTCCCCTAACAGGCCTTTTTCCCTTGACGGGTTACTACGGCCTGATACACTCTTTCCCCCTGACGACTGTGTATCCACTGATGCACAGTCTAGTTCTTTCATAACTGGAGGGTTGAGTGCTTTGGCAAGAGTAAGTTTCTTGCCTCTCCCACTACTAGTGGAAGCTTCACTAACTGGGAAAATATTCCCTGATTCTAGCTTTGCTACTGCCTTAACAAACTTGATAGGTTGTGTTGGCCTTTTTCCAAAGCTAGCTGCCATCTCAACCTTAATGGGAGGTTGCTGCACTTGAGCCTCTTTATAGCCTAAACCAGATTTTGGATCAGATTTCTGACTTTTCAAACGATCCTCCAGTTTCCTGCTAGACTCACTTCATCTCTTAATGACTTCCCTTTCTTGACTGAGAAGATTTGAGGTCCATTCCTCTCTTTTAATAGCACAGTCAAAGAGATTTTTAGTCCTTGAGAGTTCTTTTTCAAGACTCTCAAGTCTGGAGTTTTTTGATTCTAAAAGAGTGTTCCTAGCAGATAACTGTTCATTAATTTTCTGTACTCTCTTAGTTTCAGCTACAACACTCCTCAGGGTGTTATAGAGATCCTTTATCTCACAAGCCATTTCCTTAACAGTTTTAACACAATCAGTTTTAGACTTATTAGAGGAAATTTCGAGGCTTACCTGTGAGCTGCTACTGTCAGTGGATGAGGCCATCAGGGCTAGGTTGACATACTCTTTATTTTCTTCCTCATCAGAGTCAGCCCAGTCCTTTCCCTCTGCTATATATGCTTTTCCCTTCTTGTTTGCATTAAGAAGGTCAAAGTATTTCTTCTTGCAATCCACAACAGCTTCTTTGTCTCAGGATTCACCATCTTTTGTGGCTTTGCGACACTCATTTGCAAAGTGACCCATCTCATTACATTTGTAGCACTTTATTCTTGATTTGTCAATAAAGTTTTTAGTGCTACTGGGTTTCCTTGCTGAAAATCTTTTAGATCCCGAAGGCTTTTGGAATTTCAGCTTGGAAAACCTTTTTGCAAGAAAGGCCATGGTTTCATCCAGCTCCTCTAACTCTTCCGGAGTATATTCTTCCTCCTTGAAGTCAGCTTCTTTGTCCCATTCTATGTCAGCATCTTCTAGTTGCTGCTTCATCAAGACACTTGGCCTTGCTTCTTGTTTGTCCTTCGTAGCAGCCATCAGGGCTACAGATTTAAGCTTTCTAGCATCCCCTGACATTTCAGATCTTTGTTGAACCTCAAGTTCATATGTCTTTAGGGTGCCATAAAGCCTATCCAAGTCTAGAAGATTCATGTCCTTGGATTCCCTGATGGTTGTTGTCTTAGGATCCCATGATATGGGAAGGGATCTCATGAACTTTCTATTTACATCCTTGTTAGCATATGCCTTCCCATATAATCTCAGGTCATTTACCAACCTGTTGAATCTGTCAAACATTTCAATAAGTGTTTCACCATTTTTCATTGTGAACCACTCATACTGTTGTGTCAACAGCTGCAATTTATTTTCCCTCACTTCCTCAGTACCATCACAAAGGATTTGTATGGTATCCAATATAGATTTAGACGTGGTAAGATTCATGATACTATTCAGTATATCATCGTCTAGACCATTATACAAGATCCCAGTGACTTTAAGATCCTTTTTCACCTTTCTCTTTCCTCTATCGTCATTTCGTCAGTTGTCTTTGGGACAAGCTTTTCAGGAATACTGACTCCATTAACGACTTCTATAGGAATGAGCTTCTTGGGAACGTGAGGTCCTTCTTCTAGAATCTGCAAATATTCATCATCAATAGCTCTAAGATGAACAATCATTCTTTGTCTCCAGAAGAAGTATTTGCCCCTTTCCAACATGGGGACTTTACTGTTTCCAGCTTTGTTGGCCATAGATAATGATCGTTTTTAGCAAGTGAAATCTGCTAAGAGGCTCTGATACCAATTGTTAGTGCAATATAAGCACAATTGTTTGTAGAAGGGGGGGATGAATACAAACACCTGAATCTTTTCGCTCTTTTAAACTTAAAAGTGATTACTGGAAACAGTTGAAACAAACAGAAAAACTATGAGAAATAAACACACAGATTCAAATTAAAATAGTTATATTAAAACTTGGGGTTTTTCTGGAAATTTGTATAATCACAAATGTGATTTACAGCTACAAATTCTGTGAATAAGGTTCACAGCTTCTCACACTCACTAGCTTCTAACTTTCTTTGAAATATCTCTCTCAAGATCTATTACAAAGCTTCTCTCTAGTGTTTGTGTGCTTCAGCGTTTGTTTGATCTGTTGGATAGATTCAATCACCGTTCTTTTGTAATGAGAGCTCCGTTGCTTATATGATAAATCAGTGAGTTGAAATCACGTGCTTGAGACGTGTTGCTCTTCTCAACTTAGCCGCAAGTATGTCACATCGAAACTTTATGTGTCAGACCGCTGCATGCTTTGTTGCTACTTTTCTTCCCCTGATCTGTGTGCATTTAATGCGTGAGAGTTCTCATTGGATCAAAAACAAACTTCAAGAAATATCTTTCCAGTTGATATTTCTTGCTTCTGAAACACGTTACGTTGATTTCCGTGTAAGTACTGATGACGGGTGCATGATGTCATACCGATCCACTGACTATCAGCCCTGATGGACTTTGGTCAGTGCTTCTGGATCCCCTGATACTTATTGACTGGATCAGGGCTTCAACCTTCACTTGAGTTTTACTCAGTGCTCCTTTGATCCTGATGGTTATGACTGACGGCATACACTGATGGCTTCCACTGATGTCATGTTGGTCATTCTCCCTGACGGGTTACCCTGTTGGGTTTGCCTGATACTGACATATCCTGAAATGTTTCCCTGATGGGTTGGTCTGCCCTCGTCATACCCTGACAGGTTCCCCTGATGGGTTCCCCCTGATGGATCCCAATCAACGCAACTTAGAATTTCTGATGTGCGGAATACTTTGACTTTTTACTAGTAGCATCAGACATTCTTCTTCACTTTGTCAAGTCCTTTGAATGCTTCTGTTTTCTGACTTGCCTTGTGAAGTTATTGACCATCCACTGATGAATAAGTTTATCATCAGCGGATGCAAAACTTGTGCTGATCTTAAGGTTTATAAAGTGTTGTTGCACCCCTGCTTATATAATCTTTGCTTAAATGATTATTCTTTATTTAGTATATAAGAATTGATGATGTAATATAGTCCTTGCTTAAATGTTGTAAAAGGACTTAGAAAAATATTCAACTTGTTAGGTGGATATACTACTTAGTTAAGCAAGGAGTTTTGATCACCATTGAAGACTGCTGAAGAAGGTTGCTGAAGATGCAAGAAATATTCTAAGTATAGTCTTGGTTAGAATGGAAATAAGCAAGGACCTTTATGCACTTAGAATATTCCAAGTATAGTCCTGCTTAGAATGGAAATAAGCAAGGACTTTAGTAAGCAAGATCCTTTGCTTATCA
>CM025781.1:18293035-18306048 GCA_014636745.2 Centella asiatica
TTCTTCAAAGTATATTTACTTGCGGAAATTAAAGAACAAAAACAAGAATAAATTTATAAACAATTGCTTTTATTGATGAACAATTGATTACAAATTCTAACAATGACAATCTGATTGTCAGCTTCAAAATCCTGTACGCTATTTATAAATCTTTATAAACATACAGCTTCTAATACAATTCTGTAAGTTTAATTACAACTTCCAAATCTGAATCATAATTCAGCTTCTAATCCTATTCAATGTATATTTCTATGTACAAAACAAATAGGTTCTCTCTCTGGTTGTTCTCGTTCTTCTTGTTTCCTAACCAGCTTCGACTTTAATAACTCTTCAAATCTCTATATCAAAGATGACTTCTAAACCAATTAGAAGTTCTTGTTCCAGAGAGTAATTTTTAATTTAGTCTCTAATGGCTTCAACTTTAGTCTCTGATCAAATGTTTAGTCTCCGACAGCTTAAGTTTTAGTCTCCGATGACTTAATCTTAGTCTCCGGTGCCTTACGCTTAGTCTCTAATGCTTTGATATTAGTCTCCGATGCTTTAAGCTGTAGTCTCTGATGAATAATTTCTTTAGTCTCTGATAGACTAAACATAGTCTCTGACTTGTTGAAATCTCTGATACAATTCTGATAGTCTCTTAGAATACAAAGTTTAACTTACTCTTTTACAAAAATAAATTAGATGAATCAGAGAGTAAACTATCAGCTACAAAACTCTAATGCTATACACTAGCACTTTCTGTACATTTGTATATCTAAGTATTCTAATTACAATCATCATCAAATGTTATAAAACCTAACAAGAAATAAATTACTTCATTGATAAATAATTATTATTTAATTAAAGAAATTAAATAATAATTTAAGAACAAATGTTTAATAAAGGATAAAGGACCTATAAATCTTTTATGATTAAGATTTAATTATGAAATGATTATTGTTTAATTAAAATAATTAAATAATAATTAAGGAACAATTTTTTATAAATGTTAAATGATTAATAAAGTCATTTAAGTTAAAATTGATTAATTAATATTATTTAATTAATCTAAGGCCTCCAATAATTAAATTTAAATTATCGAGAGCCTACGAACGACGTATTATCAGTCCACAAATTTCTCAGACTCCGATTCGATTCCAATCGAATCCCAATTCAACAAATGACGACTCAATTAGTCAATCACAGATTTGAGAATTTCACAAACACTTCGCATGTGCATCCTCATATGTAATTAAGTTGAGATTTTTCATATTATTGCATGTACATGTTTTACACAATTAATTATTTCCTACGCGAGTTGTTAAATGTAAGATTTACTAAGGATTCGAGACAATTATATACTCACTCTATTTTCTTTCAATTAATACGTATGATCATTCTTCCGATATACGTAATATTATTATGTCAAAATTCATGATTCAATTTCTTCAAACTTAAGTAACGTATGATTCCTTGATCCGATATACGTGAAAAATATTGTACTAGAATCAAGTCTCCTTACGCGACTATTAGCTATTTAAATTCGCTAACACGTCAAAATAAATCCTATACGAATGTAGAAAAACTTATTTTTCACCTAATACTTATAAAATATATCCATGTGGTTAAATAAAGGCTAGTGGGATGCATCTGCTTGACATCTCGGGCCTAGGCAACTTAGACATCAGGGGATGAAGTATTACACACTACGCAAGTCATCAGTTGAAACTTCTAAAAGACTTGATAGTGAAAAGGGATGTCTGTTATTACTCAAAGACATTTAAAATATTCCGCACATCAGATATTTCAAAAAAAATCAACAAAGCTTCAGTGATAAAAACCGTCAGGGGAGAACAATGACAGACGAACCCGTTAGGGGAACCCATCAAGGGATGACAAAGGCAGACCAACCAGTCAGGGGAACGTGGCAAGGTATGGTAGTGGAAAGCCAAACTCATCAGGGGGAACGCGTCAGGGCATGACAGTGACATGTCAACCCGTCAGGGGAACTCATCAGGGTATGATAGTGGCAAGCTAACCCGTTAGGGGGAATGCTCAGTACTATATCAGTGGAAGCCATTAGTGGATGCTTTAAGTCTTAACGTCAGGGGATCAAGAAGCACTTGGGTAACTTTACAACAAAGATTAACTCAAGTGAAGCATAAAACACTGATCAAGTCTTAAACAGGACTTGTCATCAAGGGGATCTAGAAGCACTAATCAAGTCCACATCAGGGCTTGCTATCAGTGGATAGTTATGACTACATACACTCTTTATAAGGTCTTATACGCAAATCAATTAAGCTTGTCACAGAAGCAAGAGATATAACTGGAAAGATATTTTTTTGAAGTTTGGTGGTCCAATGACAACTCTCGATCATTAAATGCATGCAGATCAGGGGATGAAAAAGAAGCAACAAAAGCAACAGTAGTCTGACACATCATTCCCAAAGGACATCAATGTAACACATATGCGGCTAAGTTGAAAGAGTAGCACGTCTAAGCACGTGAGTTCAACAACTGATCTTCTAAATATGCAAATGAGTTCTCGTTACAATTGTGTGGATATCCAACAGATCAACTAACACATAGAAGCACACAAACACTAGAGAGAAGCTTTGTAATATATCTTGAGAGAAATATTCAAAGAAAGTTAGAAGCTAGTGAATGTGAATTTGAAGCTGTAATTTATTACATATTGTAGTTGATTAATCACATTTGTGATTAAACAGATTTTCAAAAAAATATCAAGTTTTAATACAACAATTTTAACTTGAATGCTCATGTGTTCATCTTAATACTCATTATAGTTTTTCTATGTAGCTATTTCTGGTAGTGATTAACAAGTTTCTCTTTAAGAGCAAAAAGTTTTGAGTGTTAGTATTCAACCCCCTCCCCCCCCCCCCCCCCCCCCCCCCTTCTACAAACACTTAAGCTTATTTAGTTCTAACAATTGGTATCAGAGCCTACTAGCAGATTACACTTGCTAGACGATCATCATCAATGGCCAATAAAGCTAGAAATAATAAAGTCCCCATATTGGAAAGGGGAAAATACTTCTTTTGGAGGCAATGCATGATAGTTCATGTAAGAGCAATCGATGATGAATACTTACAGATTCTAAAAGAAGGCCCTTACGTACCAAAGAAGCTCATTCCTCAAGAGGTTGTCAATGGAGTCAGTGTTCCTGAAAGATTAGTTCCAAAGACTATTGAAGAAATGACTCCAGAGGAAAGAGAGAAAATAAAGAAAGATCTTAAAGTCACAGGTATTTTATACAATGGCTTAGACGATGATATGCTGAACAGTATCATGAATCTTACAACGTCAAGTCTATATGGGATACTATCCAGATCTTATGTGATGGTACGAAAGATGTGAGGGAGAATAAACTACAACTGTTAACACAACAGTATGAGTGGTTCACAATGAAAAATGGTGAAACACTCACTGAAATATTTGACAAATTCAATAGGTTGGTAAATGACCTGAGAATGTATGGGAAAAAATATGCCAACAAAGATGTGAACAGGAAGTTCATGAGGGCATTTCCCATATCATGGGATCCTAAAACGACAACCATCAGAGAATCCAAGGACATGAATCTCCTAGACTTGGATAGGCTCTATGGTACCCTAAAGACATATGAACTGGAGGTCAACAAAGATCTGAAATGTCAAGGGATGCCAGAAAGCTTAAATTAGTAGCCCTGATGGCTGCCAAGAAGGATAAAGTTGAAGCAAGACTAAATGTCTTGATGAAACAGCAGTCAGAAGATGCTGAAGAAGAAGGGCACATAGAAGCTGACTCAAAGAAGGATGACTACACCCTTGAAGAGTTAGAAGAACTGGATGAAACCATGGCCTTTCTTGCAAATAGGTTTTCCAAGCTAAAATTTCAAAAACCATCTAGATCAAAAAGATTTTCAGCAAGGAAACCTAGTAGCACTAAAAACTTTATTGACAAATCTAGAATAAAGTGCTACAAATGCAATGAGATGGGCCATTTTGCCAATGAGTGCCGCAAGGCCACAAAGGAAGGTGAATCCAGGGGAAAAGAAGCTGATGTGGATTACAAGAAAAAATACTTTGACCTTCTAAATGCCACCAAGAGGGGAAAAGCCTACATTGCAGAGGGAAAGGACTGGGCTGACTCAGATGAAGAAGATAATGAAAAATATGCCAACCTAGCCCTGATGGTCTCATCCACGGACAGTAGCAGCTCACAAGTAAGTCTTGAAATTTCCTCTAACATGTCTAAAAATGATTGTGTTAAAACTGTTAAGGAAATGACTTGTGAGATAAAAGATCTTTATGAAACCCTAAAGAGTGTTGTAGCTGAGACTGAGAGAGTATAAAAAATAAATGAACATTTGACTGCTAGGAATACTCTTTTAGAATCAGAACTCTCTAGACTTGAGAGTCTTGAAAAAGAACCCTTAAGGACTAAAAATCTCCTTGACTGTGCTATCAAAAGAGAGGAATGGATCTCCAACCTTTTGCAACAAGAAAGGAAAGTCATAAAGAAATGGAATGAGTCAAGTAAGAAACTGGATGATCAATTAAACTGTCAAAAATTTGATCACAAGTCTGGTTTAGGCTATGCAGAGACTCTGGTGAAGCAATCTTCTATTGAGGTTGAAAATGTAGCTAGCTTTTGAAAAAGGCCAATATAACCTATCAAATTTGTAAAGGTTGTAACAAAGTTAGAAAAAGGGAATGTTTTCCCAATGTGTGAAGCTTCCACAAGTGGTGGGAGAGGCAAGATACTTGTTCTTGCCAAAGCACTCAAACCCCCAGTTAAGAAGGAACTAGACTGTGCATAAGTGGATACACAGTTATCAGGGGAATGGAATGCATTAGGCCATCGTAGCCCTTCAAGGGATAAAGGCCTGATAGGGGACAGTAAAAAGAATAGAAATGGAAAGTTAGGTGTAAACAAAGCTAGTAACTACACCCTTATTTATGAAGCCGCTAGGAAAATGTGTTGGAACTGTGGTAAAAATAATCATTTATCTTTTAAGTGTAAAGAAAAACCACAGATTTTAACTGGCATAATACTGTATGCTAAGGATTTACCTACTGCCCATGCTTGCACCCCTAAGGGTAAAGATAAGAAAACTGTTGATAAATCTAAAGTGTATGATGTAGCTCCTAAAAAGGAGAAAGTTTGTAATTTTCCAAAACCAAAAGTCACACATAATGAAAAAGTTATTTTACCATTAACTGTGACTAAACCTAGAGGACCCAAAGCCACTTGGGTACCAAAAATAAATTAAGTGTTTCTTGTGTGCAGGGAAAGGTCAAAGGCAGTTAAATCTGGTTTATAGACAGTGGCTGCTCAAGACACATGACAAGAAACAAATTCCTGCTCACAGAGTTCCAAGAAAAAGTTGGTCTAGTGATTTCTTTTGGTGATAACAGCAAAGGACTGACTCTTGGTTATGGCAAAGCAACAAATGGGGATGTCTCATTTGAAAATATAGCACTAGTTGATGGGCTTAAGCACAACTTATTAAGCATAAGTCAACTATGTGACAAGGGATACATCATTTCTTTCAAAAGGGATCAGTGTCTAATCTCAAACGAAGATGATGGGAAGTTGGTCTTATCAGGGATAAGGAAAGGAGATCTCTACATTGTTGATTTCAACTCAATAAGTGGAGAATCATGCTTCTACAGCAAGGCAACCCCTGATGAGAGCAGACTGTGGCATAAGAAGCTATCGATGATTTGGTGAAGAGAGAGTTGGTAACTGGACTACCTTAAATGTAATTCATTCAAGAAGGATTATGTTCAGCTTGCCAACAAGGGAAGCAAAGGAAATCATCCTTTGTCAGCAAGGAAGCCACAATGATTAAGGATCCAATTTAATTGCTTCATATGGATCTCTTTGGCCCTGTCAACATAATGTTAGTGTCAAAGAAAAGATTTGCAATGGTCATTGTGGATGTCTACACCAGATACACTTGGGTCAAGTTTCAAAATGCTAAAACAGAAGTACCTCAACAAATCATTGATCATATAAAGAAAATGAAAACTGAGTCAGGATTAATGATTAGAATTTTGAGGACAAACAATGGAACTGAATTCAAGAATGCAGCTGTTGATGGATTTGGTGTGGAGAGAGGCATTAATCATACATTTTCTACTCCAACAACTCCTCAACAGAATGGTGTGGTAGAAAGGAAGAATAGAACCCTGATAGAAGCTACTAGGATAATGCTAGCAAAAGCAAAGATTCCTACCTATTTTTGGGCTAAGGTAATTTCCACTGCTTGCTTCACTCAAAATAGGTATTTGATTAACAAGGCTCACAACAAAACATCATATGAGCTAATGACAGGGAGGAAACCAAGCATCAAGTTCCTATATGTTTTTGGATGCAAATGCTTTGTATTATGGAACTTTGGTGAGAACTTAGGAAAATTTGATCCAAAGACTGATGAAGCAATTTTCCTAGGTTACTCCCTGAAATCTAAGGCCTTCAGGGTTTACAACAAGAGACTCCAGGTAGTGATGGAGTCTATAAATGTAGCTTTTGATGATCAAGAAATTTCTAGACTTGAAGACCCTGGTTTTCACGAGGAGCTTAGATTTGAAAATGAAGATGATTTTGATTATCAAGAGAATGAAGCTAATGAGTGCAGACAAATGGAAAATTCAATCATCCCCGATGTCAATCCAAACACTATAGAAGCCCCTTCAAGAGATAGAGTTGATTTCCTGGACAACAGGTCAGGGAATACTCCATCAGGGCATGCACCATTAGGGAATAACTTTAATCCTGATTTAAGCATTAATTCAGGGGGAGTTTTCTCAGAAGCTGGTAGCACAGACTTAGGGGGAGGAGATGATAATCAAGCAAGCTCATCCAAATACATCTCTAAGCCCAAATGGTCTAGGAGTCACACAACAGAATTGATTATTGGTGATCCAAACAAGAGAGTGCAAACTAGAAAAGCAACATCTAATGAATGCCTATATACTTGCTTTCTTTCACAAATAGAGCCAAAGAAATTTGAAGAAGCCATTCAAGATACAAATTGGATCATGGCTATGCAGGAAGAACTAAATCAATTTGAAAGAAATCAAGTATGGAAGCTGGTGCCTAAACCAAAAGACAGAACTATAATAGGTACCAAGTGGGTATTCAGAAACAAGATGGATGAAGCTGGCATTGTTATAAGGAACAAAGCAAGATTGGTTGCAAAAGGATATCTTCAAGACAAAGGGATTAACTTTGATGAAACTTTTGCACCAGTAGCCAGACTTGAGGCTATAAGAATTTTCTTAGCCTATGCAACACATTTAAACTTCAAAGTTTATCAAATGGATGTATAAAGTGCTTTTTTCAATGGGAAATTAGAACATGAGGTGTATGTCCAATAACCTCAAGGGTTTGAAAGTTCAAAATTCCCAAATTATGTCTACAAACTAGAGAAAGCACTTTTTGGACTAAAGCAAGCTCCTAGAGCTTGGTATGACACACTGTCTAAGTTTCTGGTAGAAAACAAGTTCACAAGAAGTATCATTGACAAGAAATTATTCTTTAGACAACACCAAGGTCATCTAATCCTGGTTCAAATATATGTTGATGATATTATCTTTGGATCCACAGACACTAGATTATGTGAAAAGTTCTCCAAGCTCATGCAAAACAAGTATGAAATGAGTTTGATGGGTGAATTGTCTTATTTCTTGGGACTGCAGATCAAACAGGTCATTGATGGGACTTATATTCATCAGACAAAGTATGTCAAAGAACTTCTCAAGAAATTTGATATGGAGGACTCAAAAGTAGCAAAGACACCTATGGCCACAGTAACCAAGATTGACCCTGATAAGAATGGAAAGAAAGTTGATCTAAAGACTTATAGGGAATGATTGGATCATTGTTGTATCTAACAGCAAGTATGCCTGACATTATGTTTGCAACATGTCTTTGTGCAAGATATCAAGTTGATCTAAGGGAATCTCATCTCATTGCAGTGAAAAGAATTTTGAGGTATATCAAGGGCACTTCAGAGTTGGGCTTTGGTATCCAAAGGAGTCTGGATTTGAATTATTGGGGTATTCTGATGCTGACTTTGGAGGATGCAGAATTGATAGAAAAAGTACAATAGGAAGCTGTCAGTTTCTAGAAGGAAGGCTTGTATCTTGGTTCAGCAAGAAGCAACACTTAATTTCAACATCAACTGCTGAAGCTAAATACATTGCAGCTGGAAGTTGCTTTACACAAATCCTGTGGATGAAAAATTAGTTAATGGACTATGGACTGAATTTCAACAAAATTCCAATCAGGTGTGACAACACTAATGTCATTGCCATTGCTGAAAATCTTGTGCAACATTCTGGAACCAAACATATTCAAATCAAATATCACTTTATCAGGGAACATGTTATGAATGGAACCATTGAACTACAGTTTGTACCAACAAACAAGCAGTTGGCAGACATATTCACCAAGGCTCTTGATGAAGCCACTTTTACTAATCTTGTGGGAGAGCTGGGTATGGTAAATTATGCAAAATGAAGTTCAGTAAACTTTCTAGAGACTTGTCTGAAAGGCTGTTGGAATAGCTCAAATTATCAAATGCTTAAGTTATGGTATTCCTAACTCATCTCATGAATTCCTGATAAATTTAGTTGATATGTGACTATATATGTTAAAAATGTAAATATGTACATATATTTGTTTGTTCTGCTTGTTTTTGTTTGTTTTTGTCTGATGCATCAAGGTCAGGGTCTCTGCTAAGAGCATCACGGTCAGGGTAGCCGTCCCACGCATCAGGGTCAGGTCATCTATCTCGAGCATCAGGGTCAAAGTTTGTATATTCCTCGAACATCAAGGTCAGATAAAAAAAAACTTTTGAGTGCATCAGGGGGTTGCATCAAAGTTTGTATATTCCTCGAACATCAAGGTCAGATAAAAAAAAACTTTTGAGTGCATCAGGGGGTTGCATTAAGTCTGTGATAATAATTTATCAAGGAACTCTCCCTGATGACGTGTCATCACAGAATTGATAAGACACCCTGACAGAGTATTTTCAGGAATGGTTTTCAAAAATCAAAAGAAACCCTAGAACTCCAAATCTTTAACAGATCAAATGGCACCCAACAATGTTCAACAAATCCAAAGGAACCTGGTGATTCACCCGCAAATTATATGGGATTTTCAGACATTGACGAGGTACATGATTGCTTCAAGTCTATGATGAACTATCTACTCAACTCTGAGTATAGCAGAGCAATATTTACGGATGAAGAAATGTCTGGTGAAGTGGTAAAGGGAATCTCGTTCAAATTTCTTCTGAAAAGGGTAAGATAACTCCCTTCAGAATTAATTTTGCATTGGGGCTACCTACACAAAACCTTGTGGAAGTACCAAGTGATACCAATCTTCTTGACTTTTTGAGGGAACTAGGCTACAATGTGTCAAATACTGTAGCGTTGAAGTTCAAAGACCTCAAGAGGGTCAATGTGAAAAGGGACATCTCCTATCTCTTTGAGACAATAACAAAGGTGTTCTCAGGTAAGTCTTCTAACTTTGAGGTAATAACCTCATTAACTTTAAAAATAGCTTATGCCATGATTAGGAATGTAAATATAAATATAGGAAAATTAATTTTTGATGATCTTGTAAATAAAATGGGTAGTTTTAATTCTAGAAAATCAGATATTTACTATGCTAGATTTTTATCAATGATCATTAAGGATCAAATTACTAACTTTTCTTTTGAGAATGACATTGTTGTACAGAGTTATAAACAAACAAAGAAGTTATTTGTAGAAATAATAAATAAATACTATACCGCGGAGCCATTTGCACTTCCATTGAATATGGAACGGGTATCGCATACTCTCCCTTCTACTTCTCAACCTATTACTTCTTCTCCTTCAACTACTTTGGCAGAGATCACTACCACTTCTCTGCCTACCCAAGTAGTACAACTAGTTTCAATACAACCACTCTCATCAACCCAACGTACTAAAAGAAAACCCTCTGTAGTAACTGCAACAGGTGAGGGGGAGCAAGGAGAGAGAGTGATTGGCCTTAGGAGATTGAAGAAAAAGAAGGTAGCCAAGAGAGTTACCTTACAGCTAGACCAGGCAATATCCTCTCAAAATGATACTACTTTTGATAAGGAATTAAACACATTTCTAACTAGTTCCTCTCAAAAGGAATTAGTTATTGAAAATAGTCCCCAACCAGGGAGACAGTTGAGTAAGGCACATACACTGACCATAGCCTTTGATGAAACTAACATCAGGGTCTCTGAGAACCACTTGCAGATAACTAACACAGTGAGTGCACACACAACTTCTTTTGATGAATCACCTCCTCATTCAGTGATCCAGTCAACATTCCCTTCTACACCTCTTCCTTCTTTCTCTATTCATCAATTTCTTCAGATATCATGACACAAACATTAAGTGTCATGAGATCAGATTCTCCAATTTCTCAATTCGTGGAGTAGCCAACACTCACTGACACAGTGATTGATAGTCAACACACTCACATGGTTGACTCATTTTTAATTGATTCAATCACTAATGATCAGACAAGGGACATAAATTCATCTGTACATACTACTGCAATAAGTCTTTATGTTCCCCCACCTATGCATACCTCTTCTATCGAAACATACACCTCTCCAATTGTACATACACATTTAACCTCCACTTCTTCCTCTATCACCTCTGTGGAACCAGTCATTGTAAGTACTTTACTTGAACTGGCCACAATTGCTGATCTCACAGCCCATAGGAGCCCTTCTAAGACAATTTTGAGTGAGGATGTGAGAATAGTCAGTGAAAAGAGGCAAAGTCAAACCCCTAAGAGGACTTTGGCAAAAGGAGAGGATGAACGTACTACCTAGTAGGCAAAGAAAAAGGAGAGTCTTCGAGAGATGCCTTACAAGACACAGAAAAAGGAGAGATTGAGGGAGATAAGGATGAGATCCTTGTAAATAAAGAACAAAGAGAAAATTTTGATACTGATACTGTACATACAACATCCTCTTCTGATAGTGATGAAGATAACACTCCTATGGATGATCTTTTACCTCTCTTGGAAGTTGATTTATTCTATTAGAAAAATGAGATGGCAGATACAATAAAGTTACTCAAACAGGAGCTTTCTAGGACCACAGATCCAATTTTGACAAAGGTGCTCAAATCACAAATAATGATTGGGCAATCTGTAGATATAGAAAATCAGAAGCTCTATACACACTTTACCAACAAAATAAATAATGTATAGCAAGTTGTTGACTCTTTTGTCATCAACCAAACCATGTTTCGGATGAAGAAACTTGTTGACAATGTTGACAACCAACTTTCTGCTTTCTCCAGCAAGATAGCTAGCATGGAGTCTCTGCAACTGTCTATGGCTGACACTTTACAGAAAGTTCTTCAAGTCATATCCCAACTCTCCACTTCTACTGATGATGCTGTCAAAAAGGGGGAGAAATCTTCAGGGCCATTGTCAGAGGTTATTGCAGAGAAGCCCTCTAATGATCAACCATCAGGGGATGTGACTGCTCCTGCTCCAAAAGCCAAGGATAAGGGCAAAGGTATCCTAATTGAGGAACCCAAAAAGAAATCATATACTCAATCAAGGCCTAAGCTACTTAGAGATACCATGATGACAGCCCACTTTCCAACACCCGTTGAAGCAGTAATTGATGGGAAAGTGGAGCTTGTCTTCCTTTAAGACAAGAAGCTTGTGGAAGCTGATGCGCTATATGCATAGCAACTTCAAGAAGAGGAGGAGAGGGAAATGGAAAAGGAGAAGGAAGAAGAAGAAAAGAAGAAAAAGAGTGTCAGGCCAAAATCCTCCAGGAAACCTCAGCCAAAGAAATCTCAACCCCCCAAGGGTGCATCAGGGGATAAAGACAAAGAAAAACCAAAATCCCCTCATGCCACTGTTAGAGTGTATGCCCTAGTGGCCAATTATGTAATGATTGTGACACTATATTTATGATATATTTTGGTTAAATGATAATTTCTTTTATTATGTTTTATTTACTGCGTTATATAAATGTTAACATAATAAATGTCCTTAGAAGAATGATACTAATTATATGGATTCAATTATCTGACTTGAATATGAGATCATATAAGTATGTAATGTATCATTATTCTTAAATGTCCCTAGTCGAGTATCATTGTCAGTGGGACAACAATAATACATTGAGACTAATATGTGGATTAACTGATGATCATATCTCATTGGTCATAAATATATACGAGATATATTAAATTGATACATAGGTACATGTTAGAGAACATAGTACTGGACAGACCCACCATGAGAATTTTACATGGAGCGTTATGCTATGTGTCATAAGTAATTCTCATAGTGACAATGATGTAATGGTCCTTAGACCTGAAGTCATGACATTTCTACATAAGGAGTTATGCGTTTTGACATTATCAAAAGTCACCTTTAATCGGGTGGACGATAAAGGTGATTGTTGGATGCATAATGAGTTATGTGAGAAATGAGAATGATGTATATGGAATTTAACCCTCCTATAAATTAGGGGTGATATCTATAGGCCTCTTGATTGAGTGAAACTATGAAATGCATGGCCATGCTCAAATAGAGATTTGTTTCATATAGTTTACTCATTGATCAAGAAAATTGAGATTAAATTATGAAGAGGATGACACATCCATGCCTTGAATTTAATCTTAGATATCATGGTTAAAAGGATTAAGTTACATTGAAACATTGGTCACAAAAGGTAACGTCGAATCTATGACTTTATTATTACTTGGGTAACAATGATGTATTATTAGATGTCGCTCACTGTTTATAATTTTGTAATATGATTTAAAATTATTGCCAACGTAATAATAACCTACATAGTCACACACAAAGAACATTTGTCAAGGAGATATAATTTAAATGTCAATAATTTTAATATATCAATGAGATTGATTTAATTAAATCATGGCTTTAAATTATCTATCTATATATATATATATATATATATATATATATATATATATATATATATATAT
>CM025781.1:18306058-18377800 GCA_014636745.2 Centella asiatica
TATATATATATATATATATATATATATATATATATATATATATATATGTAATCTGTATGAAATAGAGTCTTTTGGAAGGAAATACGAATATATATTTATTTGTACATATATATATTAGTTAAGTGAGACTTGATTAAATATATATCTAATAAATATAAAATTCGGATTTTAAGTCTCCTAATTAGATTAGGTTTTGAAATTACTCTATAAAAGCCTATATATATGATATATCAGCAATTCTCTCTTAGTTACATTTCACGTATTCTAAGAACCCTAGTTGCTCATAAGAGAGAGACTAGAGTTCAAAGATATAGAGAGAAAAGAGAGATACAGATCGTACAGCTAGTACTGTAACTCTTCTTGTTCAAATCGTGAGACGGTTCGTGGGTGTTCGTGTGGATACCGTAGAGACACTGTCCAGTTGGATTGCGTTAAAGATTTGGAGACGATCAACACCTTCACCAAAGCTTTAGATTCGCACAATTAATCGGTAAAATCTTAAACTATCTGTATTAAATTGTTTTGCATAGATCCTTGGGTTTGGGTTTCGTTTTGTTTTATTTTAAATCGTATTTTTTCGCTGCGTTTTTATCCTACGAAACCCAGCAGCCACCACAGCCAAGTCATCTGCAGCCAAGGACCAAGCACCATCTCCAACACCATATGGACCACCCATATTAGCTGAATTCCTAAGAGACGAAAGGCGCAAGAACCTGACATATATGTTCTCCATAACAGGCATAAATGTCAGGACAAACAACAGGAGGGAGAAGCTAATAATTATACAAATGAAAGATGGGTCTGAGTTCACAATCACTTCTGACTGGTTTAGGAGAATGGATGCTGAGCAAATGGGGATAGTCTTAAACATAATTCCAAAGACAACAATGCTAAACAGAGACTTGAGGGGGATGATTGAGAGGCTGAGGAAAGGCATCAACGATGAAAAAAGCCTGCCCACAGCTTTGGAGAGACCATTAAAGCTATTCTATAGAACAACTGATGGGCAGGAGAAAAGTATAAGGATCAAGAAGTTGATGGGCTTGACCTAGAGGAAGCGATGCATGTTCTAAGCCAAATTGCTTATCATAAGAATGAACATGTCATCCAGTTCAGAATCCTGCTAATACAGAAAGTACTGAAGGAGATTGAAGAAACCAGAGCTGACGATGGGAATGCAGCAGCAGTAAGGGATGTGACCCCAGTAAAAGGATTCAAAAAATATCCTAAGATGATCACAAACCCCATGGGTATAGAATTCAAAAATGCAGAAGGGGAGAACATCACCTTTTACTGGTCACAACTTGTTGCAGCTAACGTGCCAGAGATCATATCAGTCCTTGAAGCTTTGGAATCCAGTAGAAATGTCAACATTGTAAATTTTAGAAGACTTCTTGAAAAGGAGTTGGAATAGCTTATAGCAGGAGGAGAAGACAACAAACTCAGGATTCCAGATCAAAACTCAAAACAAAGGAGACAAGGCCTTGAAAGTGATTCATAGCCTATTGAATTAAGTCATTCATTGCCCTTTGTTTCTGCCAAACATTGATGTCTAAAATGTATATCTTTGTAATAGTTATAGAAAATTCTTGTACAGTTATTTTCTTAGTTCATACAAATAAAATAGAATAGATCAATACAATGTTGTTAATTTTCTATTGATAGTGTATAGTTTTGGTTTTGACATCATCATCAGTGCATAAAGTAGATTTATGGTTATCAAATTGGTAATCATAAATAGGGGAAGATTGTTAGGTATAAACGATGATGATGTTGCTTAGAGTTTGTTTGTGCATCTGTACATACCCTGGGTGTGCTATAAACCTAAGTATTTGCACATGTTTTGCATCCACTGATGATCAACTTAGTCATCAGGGGATGAAGTATTACACACTAGGCAAGTCATCAGTTAAAACTTCTAAAGGACTTGATAATGAAAATGGATGTTTGTTGTTACTCAAAGACATTTAAAGTATTCTGCACATCAGACATTCCAAACAAAATCAACAAAGCTTCAGTGATTAAAACTGTCAGGGGAAAATAATGACAGACGAACCCGTCAAGGGAATCCATCAGAGGATGACAAAGGCAAACGAACCCGTCAGGGGAACGCATCAGGGTATGGCAGTGGCAAGCCAAACTCATCAGGGGGAACGCGTCAGGGCATAACAGTGACATGCCAACCCATCAGGGGAACTCATCAGGGTATGACAATGACAAGCTAACCCGTCAAGGGGAATGCTCAGCACTGCATCAGCGGAAGCCATCAGTGGATGCTTTGAGAATTAACGTCAGGGGATCAAGAAGCACTTGGATAACTCTACAACAATAGATTAACTCAAATGAAGCATGAAGCACTGATCAAATCTTAAATAGGACTTGTCATCAGGGGATCCGGAAGCACTAATCAAGTCCACATCAGGGCTTGCTATCAGTGAATAGTTATGACTGCATACACTCGTCATCAGGTCTTATACGCAAATCAATGAAGGTTGTTACAGAAGCAAGAGATATAACTGGAAAGATATTTTTTTGAAGTTTGGTGGTCCAATGACAACTCTCGATCATTAAATGCATGCAGATCAGGGGATAAAAAAGAAGCAACAAAAGTAACAGCAGTCTGACACATCATTCCCAAAGGACATCAATGTGACACATATGCGTCTAAGTTGAAAGAGTAGCACGTCTAAGCACGTGAGTTCAACAACTGATCTTCTAAATATGCAAATGAGTTCTCGTTACAATTGTGTGGATATCCAACGGATCAACCAACACATAGAAGCACACAAATACTAGAGAGAAGGTTTGTAATATATCTTGAGAGAAATATTCAAAGAAAGTTAGAAGCTAGTGAGTGTGAATTTGAAGCTGTAATTTATTACAGATTGTAGCTGATTAATCACATTTGTGATTAAACAGATTTTCAGAAAAATATCAAGTTTTAATACAACAATTTTAACTTGAATACTTGTGCGTTCATCTTAATACTCATTATAGTTTTTCTGTTCTTGTAGCTATTTTCGGCAGTGATTAACAAGTTTCTCTTTAAGAACAAAAAGTTTTGAGTGTTTGTATTCAACCCCTTCTACAAACACTTGAACTTATTTAGTTCTAACAGTTATTTTCCACAAAACAAATATAGTTTATAGTTTATAACCGATCCATATTGATTTCTTTAGGCCAGTACTATCGTTAAGTGTCAACGAAATTAATAAATGCAATTATAGTTTATAATTGGACAAGTTATGTGGATTTTCTTCCTCGAATCTTTAGACACAAAGAAGGTTCTATTAAGGAGTTGGCCAATTTAAGCAAACTAGTGCAAAACAAATATAAGCTCAGGATAAAGTTTGTAAGAATATGATTATGATGGATTTGCCAAGTTTTATGATAAATTCAAAGAGAATGCTGTTAAATCTGCATTAGCAAGGATCACATAACTAGAGACAACTTCACAATATCCAAAAAGAGCAGTAACAAATCGTGTGAGTTTTAAACAGTGATTTTCTTTGTAATAAAAAAAAAATTAAATTATCTGGGGGTCACTAAGGTTGCGTTTGGTTGAGTGAAATGAAATTGATGGATAAGGAGAAAATGATGGTGGAAGACAAAGATAATAAAAATTATGAAAGGAGTATTAAAATGGAGAAATGATAGATTGTGCGTAAAATTTTGATTGCAATGAAATGAACAAATTCTATCTTTAAGGGTGGGTTTAAAAATACTCATAAATTTGTGGAAAGAAATAAAACTCGATTCGATTCGGGCTCTCTTATGGAACCAAATTTTGAGTCTCACGTGTCTACCATTTGACCGCCAAGACATCTTGAAAGTGAATCGTATTCCATGAATATGATATCTATCTAGTGTGATGCATGGAATATATGACAAAAGTAGAGTATTTGTATTTGATCGGTCATATCATATAAGTAATGAACTAACAAATAATGTAAAATTCATTCAATTCTCATATTTTTCAATTTTATCGAACTAAACACAACCCAATTTGTATAATTGGCAATCCAAGAAGCACCGTAAAAACAAAGAAAGCTATTCAGCATAAATGCTCGTTTTTGAGCTTCCTATCACAAATGGAGTCTAAGAAAGTGAATTCAATCAAGTGGAAGAAGCACGTGATGATTCCAGAAGTTAGGTTCGAAGCAATCATGATATTCTTTTTCTTGCTGAATAACAAAATTCCAAAATCAAAATCTAGTTCAAAGTTTGGCTACAAATGAAACTTATCCTTTGTTTTCGGATAAATTTCTGGCTTTTATACCATTCTCTTATATTATCCATATTTAGCACTTTTGATCAAAAAGTAAAACCTGTATTTGATTGAACATCCTTAAGTTCAATCCATTATAAAATTTATCCAAAAAAATTAAAAAGAACAGAAAGGAAAAAAAAAAAAAACACAGTTCCTCAGATTAGAAATACCAGATAATGATCTTAAAAAGAGCAACATATACATAATGTTAAGACGTTAGTCTTGCACATGCTAGATTATGGCCAAAACTTTTTGATTTCGGAAATCTAAATTTATAAATAAGTAAATGACGTTAAAGTTCAACGTGCTAGAATCAAAATTCAATTAAAAAAATGTTTCATGTTTAAATCTATCACAAATTTTGTATGTTTGTTCCAACATGGAACATCAAGTCTGGCAAAACTTAAGTATTCAAACAGGAAGGTGAAATCATATTTACAACAAATTTTAGATTTATTATCCTAAAACTCTATGAAACATTACTTTCAACTAGAATATCTACCACGAGAAGAAGATTAAAAAATAATTTCAATGATTGTTTTAGGCAAACCTCTCCTCTTCACATAGTTTCACCACCATCATCATCCATAGCTGCTGTGAACACTTCTGTTCATTCATGCACCTGCAACTGTTCATCCCAACAATGCTGAGACGACACTTTTCAACGTTAGTATATTCCATTCATCGGCCCTGGATATGGATCCACCCAGCACTTATCCTCCTCAGCGGCTTTGATCCATCGCCTTCTGAATACCTTGAATTCATTATACGACTGCCTTCTCACCTAAACATTGAATTACACCTGAGCTAAGTGGATGACATACCCGCAAAATGAGTATCACAAGAAAGGAAAAACAGAAATTGAATATCTTGAAATGAAAAGTAGAAGTCTCCAAAAGTCATCAGTATTGCCTAGACGTATCACACTTGTAGTTATTTTGTTGACATAACTACACATTTAACTGAATTGTTGGTTTAGCAAAATAAGAAACAGAATAGAGAAATACTGATAAAAATTGGATGAGTATAAAAATTTCGATGGAGAAACTGAAGAGAAGGTGACTGAACCAGTAATTTCTAATAATTAAGAAGTAACATTTATAAAGCATTACTCTTTAAAACAAAGAACGCTTGTGGATGAGAACAAATTAATGTTAGAATCTTATGTATGCTTCCTGTGTATGCTTGAGTCTTCAAGAATTCTTCTCAATCTAAAGCTCTTAATAATTAGTCTAGATCAGATAATTATAAAAGCTCCATCACTCTATTTGAGTTTTAACAGATCTATCCATATCTTCAGATGGAAGGAAAATTGAAATGCAGTACTTGGTGATTCAAGCAACAGCAAATCTTGCTTTTGTGAGATGTATATCAGAGTAACCACAGTTGAATTTTATTTTAAATAACAAAAAAGAAGTACAAGGTAATTGACAGAGGGAGTTCTCTTACTTGGACTCGAAAATTAATTGAACCAGATTTCAAGGGTTCCTGTAATATATGGAAAATATTAAAATTATATGTAAAATGGAATATGATGGACTGCGTCTATAAGTTCAAGAACTGTACCTTTTTCTCCAAGCTTGCTAAATGATTCAGCTCAGAAACATTGCTTTCTGCTGTCACTTTTGCCTGCATCAATGAGAATGTGTGTTAATAAATTATACTCCATGTATAATAGATGACAACAACAATTATGTCCTAAACAACAAATTGTAATTTATTACTATGTATTTGCTAGCAATGGAAAGATAACCATATCTAATCAAGTATATGTTGCAACATGAGGTGTGAACCAGTTGAAAGAAGATTGCTAATCTGTTTTCATATTGGAACAAACCAAACGTACAAAACGAAGCTCAATAAAACAAATTGCTGGAGTAACTAGGGATACTACTAGAGGTAAGCATGATTTGTAAATTCTATTAGTTCTTTACATAAAATGTCGCATTGTGATACACAAAGGATGAGTTGCACCAAATCCTCTTCAGACTCACTCAACCACCTTAAGTATCACAAAAACTACGACAACATAGTGTATGGATTCTGAGCAGTGCAGTGCAATAAAAATGTTTAAAAAAGACATCCTATATATATGTAATAGATCAAAGCATCAAGAAGAGATATTTAGAGATAGCACTTCTAATGTTAGACAAAACTTATAAAAGATGAAATACGGACCAAAGAACTGGAAATTATGACCTCTAAAGTGGAAGGACTTCTCTACTTACTACATGCATATAAGGGGTGCCTTGTGCAATGGACCAGTGGTATTCCGTTACAGAATCTATTTATCTATAAGCATGTTTTAACTACACTTCCATCCTCTTCTAATTGTATTTGGTTTACTTGGTTTAAACAGGTCTTTGCCAACATTCTTTAACGAGTCCTATATATTGCCCAAACAATGTTGCCACTATTCATTGACAAATACTTGCCAACACATGATTGGTTTATCTAAACATGGGTTATTCACCATACTATGAATGTGACAATAAAAGGAGGCAATAAGAATCACTTCCTTCTTTCTTTTCCTTGACGAGTTGCCATTATCATCTCTTAGAAGCAATAGAACTTCAAAAAGACATGATTGCCCAGAAATTATGTATTAACCTTTGATTTAGACCCTAGAGTAGGAATGCCAAGATGAACAATGTATTCAGCATCCACAACCCCAATATTTTTCATTCTGTCTCCCTAAAAAAGAAAGGAAAAAATGAAAAATTAGTGTGCAAGGCATTATATATATAGCACCAGGAAGAACGATAATAACATCGTAGCATAACTCTTCAAAGCATCTGTATGCGTGCATGTATTAGAGAAAGACAGAGACACAGATTGCCAGTTCAAAGAATTGCCTGAGCACAATAACCAAGCTGTATATCTAGGCCCCAGGCATGGATCAAATCGTTCTGCAATGCATCAGATAATAATCATTAAAAATGTCCAAACATGAATGTGTCCAAAAGGAAGCATCTATTTCCATTTATAAGGAAACAATGAGCTAAAGTGCCAAACTTTAAATTTATCTTTTAGGCTGCACAAGCTATAATTTATCTAAATTGGTCATACTAGTAAGGTTGTTTGTACCAGGTTAAGGCCAATACTTCTTCAGAGACAGAGTTCTTCATATCCAACTGTTCATAACTCTTTATATGTAAAGTAAAATGTCGATTCATTTATGTTAAGTTAGAATAAAAGGAAAGCCCATAGATTGCTTGGGTGTAGAAAGGAGACTATGGGTTCGCTCAAGTGGTAAGAGCACTTTCTTGCGACCTTTAGGTAAGAGGATCAAACCTCATGGGGTGAGAATTGGGTTAGCATTAGGATGAATTTCGCCGATAAAAAAATAAATAAATAAAATAACATTTGATTTTCTTTATATTATAGACTTTTCCTCCAATTCCATGAAGGATTTAAGATCTCCCAATTTGGATTTTATAGATAAGGTTCTTAGGGTTTCTGCGAGACAAAATTATATTAGGTACTGGAGAAAAAGGTTGGGACCTCAAAAGGACTTGAAGGTTGTGATAATTTTATTTGAATGTCATCAAATTTAGTTAACTTGATATCTTTTCCTTCTGGACATATAAACAGCGCTAAATTTCTTTAGTTATTGCTCATCTATTCTTCGAGATTCATATCATAATCCTGCAGGATATTTTCACACAATATGAAAGTCACTTCTGCACGTGTTGGAAGGTTCTTACTTTGAAACTATCGACAGAGGAAATATTTCCTAATCATAGATATACTGATATGATGAACCTACAACTACTGAAAATTTACTTTACAAACCTGGATCATATGCCATACACATCTCCACGCAGCTTTTGAGAAAACAGGAGCCATGACCTCAATCCACCTGGAGTTGCACGAGTTTATTCTTTACTCTCCTTAGGCAATTAGTTAAGTTCAACGACATATGATTGTAGCAAACATCATATAAGTAAATGAAATTATATAATATCAACACCCATTAACAAGTAATTACTTAGCTTGAAAATTAGATGCATTTCTAAAATGATGACATTTAAAGACAATTTCATAGATTGATGATAGTGCTTATGTCTATTTTAAAGTCTAAGAGATAAATCACCAATCTTGAAATTGACTTAAAAAGAAAATAGATGAAAAACATGAAACTGAATCGGAGGAACTGAAAGAAAGAATTTGTATCGTTCAGATTGTGCCAAGATAAAGGTAGCTTAGCACAACTATCTACCCGGTGCATGGAGGCTTCGTACTTTTCTCATCACATCTGGTATTATTGTCACCAGGCCTGTAAGTCCTCCTACAAACAGAGTTGGAAAAACAATAACGACATCCCTATTAGGCATGGTGGACACCTAAGTAGCTAAAAAGGCAAATGAAATTTGCATGGAACTGATGAAAGCAACAGTATGATGCAAGATGAATAAATATCACAGATTCAGTAATTCATGAATAAAAAGTGGCAGGAATTATTTCCCCTATTGGTCATCTTTTATTTCCTCACTAATCATGTAGATTCAGTGACCATGCTATGTGAAGGCTATTAAGATTATAGATGATAGAGTTAGTCCATTACGGCATTAACCCCAAGTGACCATCATGTTGAATTGTTCAAACCTTTTGACAGATGCACAAAGATTTCAACATTCTATAAAGCTAATTCTTTTAGCATTATACAGATGTAGTGTTGTTATATATACTGTACTTTCTTTTGTTAGTTACCTAGACTTTAAAACTGGACACCATAATGGCTGATGCTGTGTGTCCAAAATGCTCGGCAATTGTTGTGAATTCAATAGTTTGAAGAACTACTCCTTTCATGAATCAATCACTGATCACGTTGATTTATATCAAAATAAATTCTTTCTAAAGTTGATAATTGAACCTGTGAACAGTGGATCTCCTCCCACGGACAGTAATTTGATGATGCAACTCCGATTTCTTGGAATCCAGTGCAGGCTGTGATATCTCAAGCCCTTCTCTTTTAACTATTGCTAGATATCTGCAGATATAAACTATTTACATAACATGATTTATCAAAGTTAACTTCATGATCAAATGTCCTTTTATTTTTCCTTTTTGTGTGTGTGTGTGTATGCGTGTGCGCAACATCAATAGAGTCAATAGAACTGTCCTACTTCTCATCAATGCAGGAAAAAAAATTATTTTAGTTTGTCAACATGAGTCTGAGTCTTATGCATATCTACTTGTCATGACGAATGAAAACAACTTTCAGTTAATTCAATAATTCACTGTGAATTAAACTTAACCGATTAAATAAATATTGGCCCCATTTGTTTCGGGTTAAAAATTAGAGAATTTAGATTTTGACATTGCAATTGGGTGGGGTGGGCGCATGCACCCACATGCATACATGTCCCAAGCGTTCTTTACATTGCACCTTAATCACATCACATTAGAGTCTTTCGCGTGTCGAATATATTTTTTGCATCTCATTGATAACCAGGATAACATACTACTGTTCAGGTTCAATAAATTATCCATACAACGTAGGAAGATCTAGAACTCTAGTTATTTAGGGACAATAGTACAAATCAAATAACAACGAAATATGTCCTTGGCGTTGAGATTGAAGAATCAAGAAAATATAAGGTCACAATTTACAAATAACCCAAAAAAATTTGCATAATCAAAATAAAGCCTTAAAAGTTGAGCAACTGTTGTTATCAGTTTTACATAAATTGGAATTTATTTATGATGATCTGAATGGAGGTGGCAAATCCGTACCAAGGTGATTGCTACAACAGGCGAAGCCATCCATGGTTGTATCACTTATTGTATCAATCAAAAGAATTCTATTGCTTATTCTCTATTAAATAATTTTACCTCTTAGGGTTGAAATTTTCAACTCCTAGGTCTTCATCCCAGAGAAATATGTAATTGTAATCTGCAACTATGTCTGGATGCAAAAATCTCTTGGAAAACCACCTAATTCACGATTAACAATGATAGAAGATGAATAATCAACAACAGAGAAATTCCTGACCCCTCAACCAAAAAAATGATAAAAAAATAAAAAAACACAAGCACATATGATAATTTCTGTACCATTTAGTTTGATTGATTGCCGAAACATGTATCACACTATTACTCCATTCAAACTCCTTCCATTCATCAACAATTCCATCATAATGGAAAAGCATGACAACAAAACCACTTGACGAAAACTGCAACATCAGATAAATATTTGTTTTTAAAACTTTTCACAGATAATAAAAAAAAACAGTAGAAATTAAGATACTGACCTTTCTGACCAATTCATCCACCATATTTTTTTGCTTAATTCCGACCGCGGCTGTGAATAAATTATTCGTTGAGTTCACCTTCTGTTATTTTTATAAGACTAATTTAATTACTAAAATTAAAAAAAGATAAGTTACACAATATTACCATTCACCATCAGAATGCAATCTACACTTAAGCATCAGATTATCAGTTGTAAGCACAAACCAATTAGAAGAAGTAAAAAATCAACATGAAATACTATCAATCAACATGTGAGTAGTCAGCTTTGTAAGAAGCACTGATCCTACTCTAATATCATAGAAATACGGAATTTGGCCATATTTCAGAAGTTTGGCAAACTTAACCTTATACACACTACCACTGTTCTTTCCCTTGTTCAAGCAGACACTTAATGAATAGAACTTATCCATGAGTTATGAATTCTCTAATGAATATGGTTCTGGATATTCCTTACGTTCTCTTTTCAAACAATCAACAATCAGAAATTCAGAATCCACTCGTAGTTGATAAACTGCCGATGTGACCCATTCTTTGTTATTAAACCAAAAACCGTAAGTTTTATCGGTCAGTTTTGGAAACAGGTGAAAGAACTGATCGAGAATTTCACCCTCTATAAACAACCCTATTAAGTTTGATTCTTTATCTGTTGCCAAAATGATCCTTAATTGAGCAAATAAGGGAGGTGGTGTTGATCAGATCAGAAGGATCAGTTTGATAGTATAAGACACATTAATGTGAGAGTGAAAACCTCTTCTAGCCCATTTTACAAACATCAGGCAAACAATCATAAGGATTTGAAGTAACTGCAATGAAATTGGAAGATTTGGGTTGAACTAACGTGAGAAGTGTTTACATGCAAGTCTAGGCACAAGGATTGGAGTTCCCCTTTGAAAGTTGATTGGCTTGCGCATCTATTACTGCACTGATGCTAAATTATCCTCGTCCGTTCAGTAATATAGGCCAAAAAGCTGAGCCACATTCTTCCAATAGCCTAAGTCTCCGAGAGGAGTTTTTGGATGTTATTGGTTTACTTAGGGACTATAGTCATTGAATTCACCTAAACTGTTTAGGCTAAACATAATCATTTTTAAAAGATTATGAAATGAACTCCTCTGAGTTCCAATAACTTTAAATGTTGTATTTGAAGTACATATTAATATTAAAACATAAGCCATCAATTAGAATTATGTCTAAGTTTATTCCCAGGACACCTCAACGTAGGGAATAAAAAACGTAAATTGTTCGAATCATAGCTCCATTTCCAGAGAAAGGGGAATATGCAAGTACGCAGCAATCAACAAACTGATACTTGCAAACCAACTTGTTCATGAATGAGCATATCCACAAACTATTCTTCTATTTTCTCCTTTAAATGTCTTCAAAGCCCCATATTAATTCTAATGCAAGAAACCTTTTGATATAATAAGAAACAAGGAAAAAAGCATTGAGAGCAAAACAATTAATGCAATCTAGTACAAATGGTTACACATTAACTCTAACCATATTGTGTTGAGCTGTTGTTGAGATCACAATCATAGATCTTAGGTCAATTTAAAACAAATGTGCTAAACTAAAATAATAATCAGATACTTACAAATCATAAAGAAATATAAATACGTTAAATAACCAAATGATGAGAAAGCAAGTCTTCATCTTTTGTGATTTTAACATTTCTGAGACTAGTGTACCTTGGGTAAGCCCCATAATGGTCGTCTTTCCAAGTTAGAGGTCTTGGAGACTATACCACGTGGTAATGACTCACTTCCAGGAGGCCTGCATTGATTCTAGAACCAAAATATATCAGAATTATAAGATGAATTACATCTAGAATCTATCAAAGATGATATTTCAGTATAACTGGTACAACCTATTTTTGAGTACTACCTCCGTCTCGCTCCATTTGCAACATATTTTTGGACACGTGCGGCACGGGTTTTAATGCATATAAATATCATATATAACTAAAATATTTTTGAAATACCTATAATACGCTTAAAGGTTTAACATCTTAATGTTTCAAATTTTCTAATATATTATAAATATTCAATTTAGTTATATTTTTATATTGCATTAAAATCTGTGCCGTCGCAAATGGAGACTGGGACGAAGGGAGAAAAAGACTGGTCATGACCATTGGCAATGCAGAGTGTCAAGGACAAGATTAACAAGATATGTTAAACAAATTCAAATGCCAAAATCTAAGATGAAAAAGGTTGAACATGAAAGCATGATATATTATCATGCAAGGAAAACAAACCTCACATGTGCCAATTTTTGGGCCAACGTCTTGGTCCTGAATACTCTTCTGAAAACCCCATCTTAACCAACCCTGAACATGTAAGTCCAAATATTATTCATGTACACAAATCTCTGCTCTCAGATTACTACAAGCAATGCAAAAAAACCAGATTTGTGGAACTCCAAATCTCTATATCTATGCAATAGGTTTGCACTTTTGCTTATGTTCGGATTGAACTTTTAATTTAAATCAAGTTAAGCTGAGTCTATTTCATTAATATTATTTTTGTCCTGCAAGCCAACCATTTCTAGTAGTAGTTAGTTCCTTTAAAGTTCAACTGTTAATAAAAGAAACTGAGACTGATAGAGGATTCTGAAGGTTCATTATGTTAATATAATACTAGTATTACGGGCACACGCCTACGCGTATGCGAATCCTACTTTAATTAATCTTATGGTCAAAAAGTTCAAAAATAAACAAAGTAACAAATGAAAATGAAAATATATTTTAAGAGTTCAATGAACGAATGTGGGTTTATTTTTTAAAAGCTTTGGTCTAACAACAAACAATGAATATATAAAAATAGAATTAGAAAGTTATGAAATCAATATTTTATAGACGGAGATAAAAGAAAGCAACAAAAATATAAATAACTCCAATATAGAACACTATTAATGAATAAAACTAAATAAGATAAAAAAAGAATAAATAGCACCAATGATATATTGCAGTTTTCTCTTTAAAAATGAAATTTGTATATAATTTGTTGAGATATTTTGAATTTATGTTGCTGTAAATTTATAAAATTTGTTAATTTTTAAATTTTTAGTGATATTTTTAATTTCGAAGACAAAGGAACAAAGTCAAATAATAAGTTATGTACGAAGTCAAATAAAAATGTAAGAAAGACATACGAAGGGACTTTTGGGAATTAATATACTTAACATAGATATATTGATTTGCCTCTATCGTGCAGCAAGTTTTGAGTGGCTAGTAAATAGGCATGCTTTAGGCAGTTTATGGAAGTTAATAAGTTATGGTGTGGCAGTTCTTTCATATATATGCAGGCGTGCAGTGTTTTGTTTTTTCATTTATTTTCTGACACAAAATTACCATAGGACAGTTATTAAGAGGTCCAAATGCTTAATTAATAATTTCTAATTAATAGAGAAGATTAGACATAAACAAATATATCATTATGATAGATCTAAGAGTTTGGATTTCAAATGAAATAATAATGTACATATAAAATTACAAATATAAAAGAAATCATTTAATAATCGAATTGCTCCAGGATTTCACTTAAAGTTCACAAACCAATTATAAAAGGTAAAAATGTATCTAGCGCTGAGAGTTATCTTTATAAGAAGGCAGCCTTAGCATACGTTTAGATTACAAGTAGTTACCCATAAAAAGGAAAAAAAAAGGAAACGACAGAAAGAATCGACATAATTTCAATATAACAAGGTATAATGATTTGCAAGTCAAATACAAGTTGCAAAAATGAATAAATGAGAAAGAGAAATAAAGTAAAAGAAATTCTAAAACATAACAATTAATTGGTTTTGGGGGATTTATTCATCAAGCAAAAAACTCTCTACTACATAAAAACAGTCGCATCATTATTTGCAAAATCTTGAGTAAAAAATCAACACAAAGTTACATGAATTATTAAAACAACTTTTATACAACATTAATACATGATACATCTATAGCAGAAGAAGATTTTCCAAAATTAGTCCCCCCCTCTTGCCCCTTGGTACATCAGATAGGGACAATCTTCTTTGGTAAAACTAGCAATTACCATTTGTTATTTCAAGATCAACCTTATTCCAGAACCTAGATAATTATTTTCCTTGTTGGCAAATAAATCGATCGATGTAATCAAGGCGGGATATGTTCAAAATGTATAACCCATTCTAAAACATATGATCAGTTTTGACTCGTCAAAGTTAAACTGACTCATTTTCAAATGCAAATGAGTATAGATTAACTAAAATTTAATCGACACAATTACAAATTTCATAAAATATTCATAAGATACTACCAGCCCCAAGCTTTATCATCTTAAAAATCACATGAATCTCATAAAATTCTAGTGTGAAAATGAGTTTAACTTGACTTTCTAGGACCCCACTTCTTAATTTCTGGTCAACATTTCAAAATCTATATGATCATCCAATATATTTATCTGCCATTGAATTAGGAGAATTTGCTTTCTTTAAGGAGAGGAATTTTGCTAACCAAAAGGGCTCATCCCCATGAAATATGAAATATAAATATGAATAATAGTATAAGAGACAACTGCAATACAGAAATCAACTGCCAATTTTGTAGAAGGTAAAGTAGATGGATTACCTGTTTGTAATCTTCTGCTATATAAGAACTCCCTAAAATGAAAGCTACACAGAGTAAAGATGCTGCAGGGAAAAGGGTGCATATGCATAATCTTCTCCCATGGTTTTGATTCTGAAGCAATGAAACCTACAACAAAAATGCCATTGTAAGCCCAATGCACTTCCATGCTCCCAGCTACCAAAATTTGACGTTCTTTTACCAAAGCTCTCCAAAAAGAGGGTCTTAACACAATAAATAAATAAATCGAGATGTCTAAAAATATAAATTTGCTTACATCTTTGTGTCTAAAAAGTATAGGTTTTCTTTTAAAAATTCAAGTACATTCTTCTTTTATATTTATTTTTAGAGTTTTAAACTAAGAAAATCAATAAATTTTTCACTTTTTATCAATTTAACCAATCAAATAAATTTTTAACGCATCAAACTATAATCGTTTACATGAGTTTGCATAATGACAAATATATGTGTTACTATAATCTTTTACCTGAGTCTGCAAAATGATAAATATTTGTATTAGATAGCTAATAATTGTTAAAATTAGATGAAGTGACCGTTCATATTTCAAATAAAAAAAATAATTGATGACATAAAATTTCACATGTTGGCAAAAAATATAATTAATGACTTGGAATTGCATAATGATCAATATTTGATTTTTTTTCTTTTTTTTTGCTGACATAAAATTTTACATCATTAATTTTTCTTTTATACATCAACGATCACATCAAATATTTTTAACTATGATGCAAACTCAAATAAAAGATTATGGTTTTATACGATAAAAATATATTTAATTGGTTAAATTAATAAAAATAAAAAATTTATTGGTTTTTTTCCCAAAAACTATTACTTTTATTATTCATATTTTTTTCATTCGAAACCGCGCAACAACACCTACACCCAAAATTACACACGAAAAACCAAAATTCACATCAACAAGATATATATATATATATAAGATAATTAAGTTATAATTCATATTTTAAATTCTACTCACTAATTTTATATCTATAAACTCATAATTTATCTAAAAAATCTAACTGTACTGATTAAAAGAGTATCAAAAAATAGAGTAGTATACAAATTTTAAAATTATTTTATAGTATATATCATAGTTTTTATAATCATGTAAAATTTATATTTTCAATAACTAAAATTGATTTTTATGTGATTATAAAAACTATGTAAAAGAACTCAAAAAATCCCAAAAAATTATATATAATTTATTTTTATATACTCTTTTAATCTGTACGATTTGATTTTTCTCATATATATTTTGAAAACCAAAATATAACACGAGTGTATAAAAATGAGTTATACTTTAATTTCCTGATATATATATATATATGTTTGTCATTCTCTTGAAGGTGCTCATCCCACCATCCTTTAAGTTGACTAGTAAAACCGGCGATAATAATATGAGCAGCAAGCTGGTCAGAGGCATTGTGAGTTGTCCTATAGGCTGTGGCAACCATAGACATTTGTTGAAGCTTCTTCAGGATATTATATTCAGAATCTCCATCTATATTTCATTCATAGATGTTATTGCCATTATAGCAATTCTGAAGGATATTTGGTTGTTCCTCAAGTGCCACATCAGGGTGAGTAGCTCTTGGGTAGTACAACTTCTGGGAAGTCTTTCAGGTTTGCCGATTGTTGAATCTTAAGGGAGCTATTCCAAAGTCAGAAGGGACTTCTCGTCGCTCTTGATGGCTATTTTGTGATTCGGTTTCAGAATCCGTTTCTCTAAGAACTGCAACTGAGCCCTTAGTGGAGTGATTGGGAGGAGTACAAGGTGACTCTGGGATAGTAACTGGAATGGTTTAGATCTGAAACAGATCTGTTGTTTGATAACACTCCTTAATGTATTTCGGGTACATCTGTTCTGTATTCTTGTATTTCGGGTACATCACTTCTGAATTTCCACCAGCAAGAGGGATTAAAGTGCATGTTGATCCCATAACTACAATAAATGCTACACCTTTCAAAAGAAAAGACGGAGATGTTCTTATTGCCAAAGACATACAAAATATTTATGAACAAAATAATTACACTAATAAGTATTTACAAGTTATTGAAGAATATCTGGCAACTAAATCTCCTCAGCCCTCTACTTCGGCACAAAATCTAAGCCTTTTAAAGCCTACTCAATCTTCCAACATTCCTTTATTTAAACCCCACGAAATTCCCCAGATGTATAAAAGGGAACTTTCGAAGAAGAACACCATTAGTCATCAGATTGCGGAGCTCCAAAACAAAATGGCCGAGATACAGGCTACCATTCCGGTTACTATCCTAGAGTCACCTTGTACTCCTCCTAATCACTTCACTAAGGGCTCAGTTGCAGTTCTTAGAGAAACGGATTCTGAAACCGAATCATAAAATAGCCATCAAGAGCGACAAGAAGTCCCTTCTGACTTTGGAATAGCTCCCTTAAGATTCAACAATCGGCAAAGCTGGAAGACTTCCCAGAAGTTGTACTACCCAAGAGCTACTCACCCTGATGTGGCACTTGAGGAACAACCAAATATCCTTCAGAATTGCTATAATGGCAACAACATCTATGAATGGAACATAGATGGAGATTCTGAATATAATATCCTGAAGAAGCTTTAACAAATGTCTATGGTTGCTACAACCTATAGGACAACCCACAATGCCTCTGACCAGCTTGCTGCTCATATCATTACCGCCGGTTTTACTGGTCAACTTAAAGGATGGTGGGATGAGCACCTTCAAGAGAATGACAAACATGATATTCTTCATGCCATTAAGTTAGATTCTGATAATCAACCAATCGTTCATGATGGTGAAAGCATCTCTGATGCTGTTATTTATACCATTGCCAAAACCTTTGTCGGAAATCCAGGTATCTTCCGAGAAAAATCCACAGAAATCCTTAATAACCTTAAGTGCAAAACCTTAACGGATTATCGATGGTACAAGGATACCTTCATAACCAGGATCTACTCTAAAGCCGATGGTAATCTCCAGTACTGGAAGGAAAAGTTCTTGGATGGATTACCAAAATCTTTACGTGACCTTGTTCGTGAAGATCTCAAAGAACAATATAATGATGTCATTCCTTAGCAAGACATCACTTATGGTCAATTATCCAGCCAGATCAGAGAGTCTTGCTATTAGTTCAAGAAGGAGGTCTTGCTCTTTAGTAAGGACATTAATGGTTCCTTGGTCTTCTTTGTCAGAGGATTGATCGGAAGAAGATGAGTATAATCCATCATCTCGGAGATGGTTAAGACATTCGTCATCAGCCTCAGAAGAATTCTCACTGTCTTCGATCAGCAGATTTTGGATTTGGTCAAGAAGAGAATCATCTATTCCTGAAAGGGTTCTAAGTCTTTTGGAAAAGCGACAGTATTTCGCTATGTGCCCAGGTTTATGGCATTTGAAACAAAGGTTAGTGTTGGGAGCGGGCATGGCTGGCTTAGTCGGATTGTTATCACGCAATCTAGCCTGATTGTTACTACGCTTGGGATAAGATCTAGGTCTGGCTTGGAATTTTCTAAAAGGTTTATAGGGGGTCTTGTGAGGCTCATTATGCATAAGCCTGTTTAATCCAAATTATTCACAGAAACTTCCCAAGTCTCTGTTTCTTTGGGCTACTGTGAAATTTTGTTGACTTTCACTGTAGCAATCTACTGTAGCAAAATTGACTTTTTACTGTAGCACTTTTACTGTAGACTATCACTGTAGCAGTTTGACTTTCACTGTAGCACTTTTACTGTAAGTCATTGTAGCAGTCCAAAATCTGTCTATTTATAGCGACCTCTTCCTTTCTGAAGAGGCATGTAATTTTTGAGGGGTTTCTCTCCCGAATCCTCTCTCCCTCTAAAGGTAGTCAGCTTCCTTTAGTATTTCAATCTTATAAACTTGTAATTTTCAGTTTTATTTTAAGTATCAATCTTGTAATAACCTTTAATTTTATAATACAATCTGCATCTATGGTCGGTTCTACTGCCATTTTTTGTCAAGGAGGTCTTGCTCTTTACAATCTTGTCAAGAAGGAGGTCTTGCTCTTTAGTAAGGACATTAATGGTTCCTTGGTCTTCTTTGTCGGAGGATTGATCGGAAGAAGATGAGTATAATCCATCATCTCGGAGATGGTTAAGACATTCGTCATCAGCCTCAGAAAAATTCTCACTGTCTTCGATCAGCAGATTTTGGATTTGGTCAAGAAGAGAATCATCTATTCCTGAAAGGGTTCTAAGTCTTTTGGAAAAGCAACAATATTTCGCTATGTGACCAGGTTTATGGCATTTGAAACAAAGGTTATTGTTGGGAGCGGGCAAGGCTGGTTTAATTGGATTGCTATCACGCAATCTAGCCTGATTGTTACTACGTTTGGGATAAGTTCTAGGTTTAGTTTGGGATTTTCTAAAGGGTTTGTAGGGGGTCTTGTGAGGCTCATTATGCATAAGCTTGTTTTTGGGCCTTTTGTGGGTCTTGGTGTTACAGGAGGGTAATCCAAATTGTTCACAGAAACTTCCCAAGTCTCTTCACAGAAACTTCCCAAGTCTCTGCTTCTTTGGGCTCTGTCCTTGACTAAGTGCCGCATCATTTTATCTTGGCGACAAATTTTTAGGGCAACCTGCTGGATCTGGCTGGATAATTGATCATAAGTAATGTCTTCCAAGGAATGACATCATTGTATTGCTCTATATATATATATCATTATTCCTTCTCAATTACAAGCTTTACCAAGAGGCCAAGAAACAGGACTCCATCACCATCAGGCATCAGCCATTTCTAATGAACAGATAACTACAAAATTTTTGAAAAGAAAAATTATATTTACAGGATAAATTTATCACCATCATACATAAGCATATAAACTCGGGATTGGTTTTTTGTACCAAGTGATACAATCCCCTGCTACATTTAATCTTTATTACGGTTAATTCCCTTTCTTTTTTCTTTTTTTTTTTTTTTTTGATATTTTAACTTCCTTATATTAAGTAATAAAAATACCCACTTGTCAATTTTTAACTATTTGAAACAGACCTATCTTATAACTCCATTTATTCTTGGTAAGTTTTATTGTTATTTTTTGATCAGAATTTTGTGTATGTGTGGTTGTACCATTCGTAGTGGTTTAGTTTGACGGAATCATTTTTATAATTACAATGAGAATAAAAATGGAGATGAAATGAATTGTAGGTTATTTAATGTAAATTATTGTGCATAGATATTAATTACTATGAATCACATATTATGTATTATTATTATATCAATATTTTATTTTTATATTTAATGTGCTTTTTGTTTCAAAATTATGATACATTTCAGTTCGCACAAAATAAATTTATAAAATTCTACAATTCAAATTGAAATAATTTTTTTTTACTTTTAATAATTTTGAGTGAAATACCACAAAATACATGAAAAATACTCTTAAATACAATAATTTACAATTTTATGTTCTTAAAAATTTATTTCATAAATGAAATTATATGATTTAAAGAAATGTGTATTTAATTTTAGAATGGAGGGATTAGTATTTATCATTTTGTTATTAAATATTGATAGGATAATTAATATAATTATATATGTAACGTGATGTGATGATTAGGTATCAATTCCAACTAATTTTAGTTAAAACCAAAGAATAATATAATTTCAATCTATTATCATTCTTATTCATGTGAACAAAACACCCTAGGTTCTTGAACCATAATTAACGATAGTTGTCTTTACTTTTTTACGGTACATGATAATTTGAAATATTAAAAAATTATTTTTATAAAGCGAATATTATTTGTATTTGATTAAAAGTTTATACAAATATATAATATATATAATTCTACATCAATTTTATCATTTTCGATTAAAATGTTATATATACTAAATTGTATAGAATATTTATCTTATTTTCCTATAAATACTTGAAATTTTGTAAATAAATGCAAGAATTTATAATCAAATCTAATTGAAAAGTTATTAGGATCGACTAAAGAGATTATAAAGAGTATAATAGAATATAATGCGAGTAGAAATTGAAATTAATACCTTACTTCAGTTTGCCGCCAGTGTACCTTTCTTTTAAGATTGAACCGTTTCGTATTGAGAAATATTAATATTTGCATACTAGTGAATTTAGTTTTTATGCAAATTTAATTAGTATATTACACGAGTCATTAAATTATTAAATTATATTATGTTTATAGAGAGGACGGGAGCTTCATGGTCGCTGAGCTAATTACCATCTGTAGTCAAATTGAACAATAAACAAAATAGAAGGAAAAACAAAACGGAAGACCAGAAGAACGGCACCGTTTCTCATGAAGTGAATAAAACTGATGATGTTGCGTTATCGGCAGTCAAACACCTCCGCTTTCACCTCATACGTGAAATATCTAGCTTATGTATATGTATTTGATATTAATATTCATATTCGCTATAAACTAATAAAGTATACTTATATTCCTATTCGGCTATTTACACCAAGACACTTAATAATATAAATTTGCAATAGTATAATAATTTTACATATTTATCCTAAAAATTAACAACTTTAACTACCCCTTACTTGCCTAATTGAAAACTAAATGATTATTCCTACCTACGAAAAAAACTAAATGATATTAACTATTTGCATTGATTATTACTTATTTATTCTACTAAACAAGTATCTTTTAAAGAAAAAATAAATAAATTAGGGAGATAGACTTCTTCAAAAAAAATTCAATCACTCTATTATTATTATGAACAATTATTTATTATTTCATCCATTTTATTTGTTGTCATAAGAATTTACACACATATTAAGAAATAATATTAATACTATTATTTTGTAATTAATGATATTGATGCTATAACGATCAAAAATTAAATTTGTGCATTAAACGTGAGATAAATTATAAAAATATACATCTAGATTATCCTTATTGTGCACGACAAATATATTTAAACAAATACAAAAAACTAAATATGACACATAAAACGGTACTGATGTTTGAAAACACAAAATTGAGATTTAATATCTCTTGTTACAATAGATTCTAATATTGATTCATTATTTTCATGCCCTTTATTTATTGAGAAAACACAGAAAATGAATCAAAGAGAAAAAAAGACTAATTAATGAAACAAAATATCGTATACATTCATGCAATATGTAAACATAACAAAATCAGAGAGATATAAGATATACAGTGAGAATTAAAAGGCTTACGAAATTTGATGGATTCATCTCAATCCAAAAGCATCAAATGAAGAGGCTCTCAACATGAAAATTCTTCCAGATTGTCATTCAAACCCTTAATACTTTAAAATGGGAAAGGAGAAATAAAAATATTGGTAAGCATTTAAAATAAAAGAAACAAGAAACAAGAAATGAATCTTCACCATTCCGTAGTGTATATCTTACAGGTGATTGATTAGTATGTTTCTAATTAATATTTTTTAAAGGATTGAATAATTAAGAGTGTTGATGTAGAGAGGAGGAGAATGGTGGGTTTGTTGAGATCAAACTAACTTGATGGCTTACAGAGAAATAGAACCACTGCACCCGATGTCCATGCCGATTTACTATCATCTTGTGTTTACATAATACTTTTGAAATTATTACTTGTGGAATGCTTCAATTCAACTTTCAACTTTTTATACACACATTTTTTCTTTTAATATAGTAAACTCTTTCTGCTTTGATTTATTTGAAATATTTTTTTAGATATCTTGTGTATTGTAACATTATTTTTTGAAAAGATTTTCATATTTTAATTTATCTAAATTACTCTTTCAACATCTATTTTTAAGTCACACTATTTACTTTCAACGCTTTTACTTTTGATTCTTTTCCGCACCTTCTCTCTCATTCAAAAACACTAACCTTAATAGCACGATCTCTTCGGTAGCGGAGAAAACTCTATCCTCTATTTTTGTTAAAAATTGTACCTTACTTTAACGATAGTACTTGATAAAAACGCACATAATTATTTGAGAAATATGGTGCGATTTTAAATAATTGATAATAGAGAACAAGATAATAAAATATGATTCAAGTAGTAATCCTTTATGTTTTAAGTACAATGTTAAGTACTGAATCTAAATGAAAAGTAAAAAAAAATAAAATGAGTTGCACTAATATTCTTATTTTAAAGATTGTGAACAGTTTATCTTTAAATTTATGGTATCACTATGCACACTTATCAAAATATAATATTATTTTATCCTATTTATACTATTCTATAATCATACGTTAATAAATATATATATATATATATATATATATATATATATATATATATATATATTAGTTGTATTAAAATATTATATATTAATTTAATATAAAAGTAATATATTATTTAAATTCTTTAAATACATATATTATAGTGATTAATTAATACATTAATACAAAATATTAATGTATATACTATTATATTATAATTATTATATATAAATGTGATATATATAGTATATTATATGAAATATATTAATATATTATAATATATAAACGAATATATAATATATTAATATTAAATTAATATACTATATATAGCATTTATATTTTTTATAATATATTAATATATGATTTATAATATACGTAATATATTATCTATATGTACTTATAAAAGAATGTGATATATATATATATATATATATATATATATATATATATATATATATTAATGTATAATAACATATTATCTATTAATTAAAGAATTAACAAATGTAATTAATAAAAGTTTAAAATATTATTATTGTATTATGATATATTATATATTAGAGAATTTGACGTAAATGAGATAAACAGAGAATCTGTATATGTATAAGAAGTAGTGTTTGGTTATGTAAATAGAGAATTTGTTATGGGAAGCAGCATGACACTTAGTCTAGAATTACAATGAGTCACTTAAACCAAGTCACACAAACATATAGCAGATGTTGTTTCTTACTTGCTATCTCTAAGCAGTGAGCTCCTTCTTGAGTAGATTAGAAATCGCTTGTTCAAACTTGTTGATGTCCTGCTAGTTTCTTTGAGTGTCAGAATGTCAGAACAATTCTTGGTTGTTCAGTTTTTTTAAATAAAATTTATGACTCCTATTTATACTACTCCAAAAATCTATCCGTTGAGAATTTTGAAATAGATCCGTTAGGAGTTGTACTACCTTAACAGTGACTTGTATTGCCTTGACAGTGACTTGTACTTTTCTAGCAGTTCATTGCTTAGTTCAAAAAGATAGCCGTTATTTTGTCTTCTAGTGCTTTTTGAAAAAGCTCTCTAGGAGTTGAGTAAGCAGAATAGAAGATAGTCTTTTTCTGACACTCTTGCTTGGATCAAGGTAAGGTATTTTGCTATATCATTCCTTACTTATTTTCATTCTAAGCAGGACTGTCCTTGAACTTTTTCTCTATGTCTTCAGCATCCTTTTTGATCTATGAGCAGAGTCTTCTTATGTGATCAAAATCCTTGCTTAACTAGCAGAATATATCCACCTAATAAGTTGGATATTTTTCTAAGTCATTTTACATCATATAAGCAATGATTATATTATATCATCAATTCTTATATAAAATGAATGTAATACTTTAAGTAGGGTAATATAAGCAGGGGTGCATCAACAATCTCCCCCTAATTGATGATGTCAAAACGAGTTATTTTGATCACCACAGCAAGCAACAAGATATCCATTTCATTTCATAAAAAAATTTAAGTACATGAATGATGAATGAAAATAAAGACAATTAAACAAAATCCTTTCTAACTTTCATTATCAACAGATTTCTCAGATCCTTACTGATCTTTTTCTCTATACTTCAGCAGTTCCAGTCTCCTCCTTTCCTCGGCCTCCTCCCTTTCCCTTTTTATTCCCTCCTTTTCTTGCTTTATTCGCTCCACCCTTTCCTTTTTGCGATTGTACTCCCTTTCATTCTGCTAGTCCCTCAGCCTTTTCATTTCCAGCTCGTACTGCTTGATTTTGGATTCAGAGTCTTTAATGCTTGTAAGCAGTTTAAGACTTTCAGCAGGGCCTGACTTCTTGGTCATCACATCCACTTCTTCAAGGGACTTCTGCAGTCTTGTATAAGGAGAAGGATTGAGAATTTGTACAGTAGAATCAGGGATGTGTTTAGGAATTCTTTTTATGGCCACGACAGTAGGAGTTACAGCAGGAGCAGAGATGGGAGCAGGAGTAGAGATGGGAGCAGGAGTAGGAGTTAAAGCCGTTTGATCTTGTTGCTGCTGTGTTGCGTCATGATCTCTCTCCCCCTTTTTGATATCATCAGCTATTAAAGGGAGAAAGTCAATCAGCTTGTTGAGAGTGAGCAAGATTTGATCTTGCTTGCGCTCCATCTTGTTAATCCGGTCTTCAAGATCAGAGGTAGCAGGAGGTGCCTTGGAGCTCTGTGCAAATTCAGCAGGCTGGAGATTGAGACTTGCTAAAACTTTATCCATTTTAGAATTAAGTTCAACAAGCTTCTTCTTTGTTGACTTGGTGGAATGCGAGCGGGTTGATTTTGATGGTTTGGGGACAGCAGGAGAAGCCTTGGAAGGATGAGATTCTTCGAGTCTGACTGGAACAGTAGAGTATGCATGGATGTATACTTGGAGGCGTGAACATGAAGGATTTTCCAAAGAGGGATCAGTAGGAGGAAGATATCCGTCAACAGCAGGAATGTCAGCAGTAGGTATGATGGGGAATTTATGTTTGCGCATGTCCATTCTGAGTTGTTTGGCAAAGGCAGCGGTAGTTTCCTCAGCAGCAGGATATGAGTCGATCATATTCCAGGCCACCCTCCAAGGATTTTCAATGAGCACAGTGAAGTTTGGCACCCTTCTGAATGAATTCGAAATGGCACACATGCCCATTCCGCTCCAGTAGGCATGGAGGAGGGGTAGAAATAGAATGAAGTCAACAGGAAGCATGTAGGAAAAGAAATCATCAGAAAGGCCAACCAAAGTCTTCTGCTTCCTGCTGAAGCTTCAGAAGGGATGATCTCTTCTTCAATTTGTCGTCTGGAGGTACCGTAGATGCTGTTGATGTTTTCAGCAGAGAAGTCTTTGGTCTTTTCAGCAAGCATCCTTTTCTCAAAGTGTTCATATAGAACAATCTCTCTTTCAGCACGTTCGTAGAAGGAGGAATGTCTGACTGGTGCATCAAAGCCAAGTTCCTTCAGCTGCTTCAGCAAGATCCTCCGATAATGTCTTACTGTGAGGTCAGGACTAAGATCTAGTAAGCAATAGTCATTTTCAAGTTCCATGCTGTGATCTTCAATGAGATCCCTTTTGACCATCATGATGGCAGCAACATGTACCTTAGTCATCTTCTCCGCCTCTGTTTTTTGTTGCTCCCCTTCAACAGCAGGCTCTTCTTCAGCAGAAAGGATGTCAACTTCTTCAGTTCCTTCTGTAGCTTCTTCATTTGGCTCCCCCTCGGTCGATACCCTTGCTGGTGATAAGTGACTAGGGCCTTCTTGGATTTATTCAGCAAGGTATGCCTTGGGATCCAGGTCAGCTTCCTCTTTATCTTGAATTAGTAGGGCTCTGATGAGTTCTTCAAATTGTTGTTCCATTCTTCTTTTTGCTGGAACATCATCAGAGCTTTCAGAGTCGTTATTGTTGGACTCTGTCTGCTTAGCCTTACCCTTCCCCTTCACAGTAACATGTTTTTTTTTTTGGTTGTACCTCTCTAATAGCAAAGGGAGGCAACACAAGGCGTCTGGCAGCAGAGGGTTTTGTGAGGGCAGGAGTCTTTGTTGTCTGATCATTGGAGAGTTCTTTTGAGATGGGTTCTGGTTTGATCAGATCAGCAAGACGTAAGTTGGTGTGCTGCAATTCTCTAGTGATTTCTAGGTCAGTAGCATCATCCTTAGTTTCTGGACCTGTGACACTATCAGGCCTGTCAGCAAGCTCCAAGATCTTAGTGATGCTTACTAAATCAGTGGTAGCAACATCACTTGCTGCTGATAGTTCAGCAATGGGGGTAGGTTGATTAGCAACAATGATCGCCCCAGAGATAACATCAATTTCTCTGAAGAGTTCGTCAGATGAACTCTTCCTAGTATCAGCAGGAACCATTGATGAGGAGGTAGCAGGATGGTACTCGTCAATCTTCCTGAATAGCTCATCCTCTGCTGATATAGTGGAAATGGGAACAACAAAGGGAATACCTTGCTGGTTGAGTTCTTGCTCATCATCAGATGGAGGTTCAACATCTGAACCTCCTTCAGCAATAGCCTGAGCAGTAGTGTCTTCATCATACAATTCCATGTAGAAATCGTATACTGCTCTCTCCTCAGAAGTAAGCGTTGCTGGGTCAAACTCTGGGTCAGTAACAACTGCCTTAGTTTTCTTTTTGGGCTGCTGAATTTGTGCGACAGCTCTCCTCTTCTTGCTGGGTTGGACAGCAGGGACTGTGGTGGTTGTAAATGGCCTCTCAGCAGGATGTTGAACATCCTACTGTCTTTCAGCAAGGTCTGCCAATTTCTTTGTTCTCCTTTCTACAGTTGCTTTTACTAGGGCAGTAGGATTCCTTTCATAATTCAGCAAGATGGTGGGAGTAATGATCTTGCTCTTCGGCAGCTTCTTTGATTTGTTCCCTGCTGGGAAATTGCTTCCAAGAATACCTTTGAGCAGTAAGGATAGTGCTCGTCCATGATAGATCTTGATTTTCTTCTTGCTGGAGAAGAAATCTTTCAACAAATCAAAGAGTATCTGTGCCTAATTGATCTCCTGCTCAGACTTCAGCAGGGATAGTAGAGAGATGACCTTTGTTGATGCCTCGTCTTGGGAGGTGAACTTGCACAGCAGGGTCTTGTGTAAGATGTCCATTATGAAGTCCCATTTCTTCAAGAAATCCTTTCTTTTCTTCGTGTTGTGATTTCTGACATAGCCAAGATCATCAAGCACAACAGGGACTAGGGTAGATGGGGGCAGCAGGCCCTAACTTGTCATTTGGAGCGTGTCCCTGATACTTGCTGCTGTGATCAGTACTTGTTGTCCATTCACGCAGCCACTTATGTTGTCGTCTCTTACTTGAACATATTGGCAAAACTCCCTTAGAATTTCTTCAAAAATGGGGCTATCAGCAGAGATCGCATAGCGGATCCCGTTGTTTCTCAGTAGCCTTATTACGTCTAATATATCAACATCCTATTGATCATCAGCAAAGGAGTCTAGGTCTATGATAGACTCAGATTCAATCTTGTAAAGCCAGTTTGCCATCCTTGCTGTGTGTTTGGTCGGAAAAGATGGTGGGTTTAGGGTTGAAGAATGGTAGTTTTTGGCAGAAGTTTTAGAGAGAGAAAGTAAGTTTTTAGAGAGAAGTCAGAGCAAATGAAGGTGAAAAAAAATGAGAAGGGTTAAAGGGTTTATATAGGGGGTGAAAAGAAGTTGAAGAAGTTTAGGGAAGTTATTGAGATGAGTAGTGGAAGAGTTAGTGAGAGAAAAATTCGTGGGTAGTGGTGAGAATTAATTACCGAAAAAACAACAGTCGTAAATAGGTAATGGGGCAGAGTGACATTAAATGCGGAGAAAGAAAATAAACAGCTGATATAATGATGGGCTATTTTTACGGCGGTTAAACTGGAAGTGACCAAAGAAAAATTGATAAGTCATGAGATGACAGAAGGATGATACAACATGATGATTGTAGGTTTTTGCTGGTGTCATATATCCTGCTTATGTAGATAGCAGGAACCGCTGTTGCCATTGAAGGTCAGAAGAGCAGGGAGATTTAACTTGTAAGCAGCAAGAACATCCTTTGCTTATGATATAAGCAAGGTCTTTGACTTAGTTTCTGAAACGACATTTTTGTCAGGGAGGCTCCCCTTTTTGTGAAATTTGCAGCAGGGTCGATGTTGATTAAGACAACAACATTGATGAATGCTGCTTAATGTCAGCAGGCAATCTCTATTAGCAGCATCTTTGATATTTCAGCAGGGTCTTTACACAGTTTCTGAAACGGCTCGAGACGGCTCCCCTTTTTATGAAATTTTCAGCAAGGACAATATTGATTGAGGCAGTAAACTCGTAAGCAGCAAGGACTCGATCAGCAATACCTTGGTACATTTCAGCAGCATGAAATGTGTTGTTCAGCAGGAATAAAGAGTTTGCTTAATCATTAGCAAGATCTTTTTCTCCACCTAAGCAAGAAGTTTATCATATTGCTAAGAACATAAGTCCTTGCTCAAGCAAACAAGATGTTAGTAGCAAATTGTTTACTCAAAATTTAACATGCCTAATTCACTTATTAATTTGTTAAAACGATTTTCATCCAAGGGTTTTGTGAAAATGTCTGCTAATTGATTTTCAGTATGAATATAGTTTATCTCTATTGTACCTTGTTGTACATGATCTCTAATGAAATGATGCCTTATATCTATATGTTTAGTTCTAGAGTGTAAAACAGGATAATAAGCAATGGCTACAACACTAGTATTATCATAGAATATAGGGATAGACTTGAAATCAAACCCATAATCAGCAAGTTGATTCTTCATCCACAGAATTTGTGCAACACAACTACCTGCTGATATGTACTCAGCTTCAGCAGTGGATGTTGATACAGAATTTTACTTTTTGCTGAACCATGAGACAAGTCTTCCTCCTAGAAATTGACATGTACCACTAGTGCTTTTACGATCAATTTCACACCCAGCAAAGTTAGCATCTGAGTATCCAGCAAGGTTGAAGTTAGAATCTTTTGGATACCATTCCTAAGTTAGGAGTTCCTTTGAGATATCTGAAAATTCTCTTAACAGAAGCTAAATGTGATTCCTTGGGGTTAGATTTAAAACGTGCACAAATACATGTAGCAAACATAATGTCAGGTCTGCTTGCAGTTAAGTAAAGTAAGGATCCGATCATACCTCTATAGCTTGTTATATCTATGGATTTACCTTACTCATCTTTGTCTAACTTTGTTGCTGATGACATGGGAGTTTTCATAGGACTTGTTGTCTCCAATCTGAATTTCTTAAGCAGGTCTTTGGTATACTTGGATTGATTTATGAAAATTCCATCACTGTTTTGCTTAATTTGAAGTCCAAGAAAGAAATTCAACTCTCCTATTATGCTCATCTCAAATTTACTCTGCATAAGCTTAACAAATCTTGCACAAAGTTTTTCATCAGCAGAACCAAATATTATATCATCTACATAAATTTGTAAAAGCAGTGTTTTATCTTTATGCTTCTTAATAAATAAAGTGGTGTCAACTTTATCTCTACTGAATCCTTCATGAACTAAAAGGGAAGATAAAGTGTCATACCATGCCCTTGGTGCTTGCTTAAGACCATACAAAACTTTTTCAAGCCTATATACATGGTTAGGATGAGAATGATCAGCAAAGCCTAGAGGTTGCTCAACGTACACTTCCTCCTGAAGTTGTCCATTCAGAAAGACACTTTTGACATCCATTTGAAACACCTTGAAGCCTTGATAAGCAGCATAAGCAAGAAAGATTCTTATGGTTTCGAGCCTTGCTACTAGAGCAAAGGTTTCATCATAATCAATCCCTTCCCCCTATGAGTAGCCTTTAGCCACAAGTCTTGCTTTGTTCCTTGTGATGATTCCATCTTCATCCATCTTATTTCGGAATACCCACTTGGTGCCTATCACTGTATGATTTCTTGGCCTGGGAACTAAATTCCACACTTTGTTCCTGCTGAATTGGTTTAGCTCTTCTTTCATAGCAAGGATCCAATTAGCATCAACAAGAGCATCCTCAATTTTCTTTGGTTCCATTTGAGATAGGAAACTTAGAAAACTACTTTCATTTTAAGCAGATCTTCTAGTCTTTATTGAACTTGTGAGATTGCCAATTATCAAATCTTCTGAGTGAGATTTGGTCCACTTCATTCTCCTTAGTAGATCTGTTCCAGTGTCTTGTTGCCTTAGTTCCTCTAAGTTGGGTTTATCATCTTTTGCTATAGCAGAGGTGCTTTCTATTGGAATATTGCCTTCTGAAGGTTCCTCAGTAGGATCTTCCTTAGATTCTGCAGTCTGTTGACCTTCATCATGTTCCTGCTCAACTATAAGAGGGAGTGAACCACTTGGTTCCTCATGATTAGATTCATCAAATACAACATGAATAAATTCTTCAACTGTTAATATCTTCTTATTGAAAACGCGAAAAGCCTTGCTATGAGTGGAATATCCTAAGAAAATACCATCATTGGATTTTGCTTGAAATTTAGTTAAATACTCCTTACCATTGTTGTGGACATAACAAGGACATCCAAAGATGTGAAAATAGCTGATATTGAGTTTTCTTCCTTTCCATAGCTCATATGGAGTCTTGTTTAGAGTAGGATGTATGAAAGAACGATTTTGAGTATAGCAAGCAGTATTTACTACTTCAGCCCAGAAATACTCAGGGAGTCTAGCATTATCAAGTAATGTTCTTCTTACTTCTTCCAAAATTCTATTTTTCCTTTCAACCATTCCATTTTGCTGTAGAGTTCTTGGTGCTGAGAAGTTGTGAGTTATTCCTTGCTTATCATAGAATTCAGTAAAGCCTCCAAAGTCAAATTCCTTCCCATGTTCACTCCTTACTGACTTAATTCTGAGTTCCTTCTCATTTTGCACTTGTCTGCTGAACTTCTCAAACTCTGCTAGTGCATCATTCTTGTGAGTAAGAAATAATGCCCATGTATATCTTGTGAAATCATCCACAATAGTGAATGCATATTTCATTCCACCAAGACTAGTTGATATAGAGCCAAACAAATCAATATGTAATAGTTGGAGAGGCATAGAGTTTGAATTTTCAGGTTTGCTTAAGAAAGATTGTTTTGTTTGCTTACCAAATTGACAAGCTTTACATGGTTTTTCTTTTTCAAAAGAGAATTTTGGTAAACCTTTTACTAGTTCCTTAGCAGCAAGTTTTGAAATTTAAGTGTGAAAGTTTCTTATGCCATAACCAACTATCATCTGCTGAAACTTTAGTAAGAAAACAAGTTGTTTTAGTAGGATTTAGCTTAGCCAAATCTACTACATAAACATTACCATTTCTTGAGCCAGAAAGCTTCAGAGAATTTGTTTGAAGATCTCTTACTTGACATTGATTGTCTAAGAAGGTGACCTTATGCCCTTTGTCACACAACTGACTTATACTAAGCAAGTTGTGCTTGAGTCCTTCCACATAAGCAACCTTGTTGAAGCAGACTATTCAATTTCCTGCTGAACCGTATCCCTTGGTTTTTCCAGAACTATTATCCCCAAAAATTACTTGAGGACCATCTTTCTCTTTAAAATTGGTGTGCAAGGCTTTGTCTCCTGCCTTGTGTCTTAAACATCCACTGTCTAAGTACCAAATTTGTTCCTTGCTCACATCCTACAATTCATAAGTAAAGTCATTTTGGTACCCAACAAGACTTGGGTCCATTTAGGTTAGTACCCTTGAAAACCCATACTTGTTTCCTTTTTGGTCTTAGAGACTCAACAGAATAGTAAGGATCCGCAAGGCAAAAAGAAGCAATGTGACCAAATCTATGACAGCAATAACATCTTAAATGCATAATGTTGTGTTGTGTGTGTTGCTTACCTCTTCTCTTTAGTTGAGGTTGTTTCCAGTGTTTGCTCCTAGCCCAACCTTTGCTAAATTCCAAATTCCTCTATTGGTTATAACGATGAGCAGGGAGAACATAGCTCTTGCTAAACTTTCCACCTTTGGTCCATTTAGCACCATGTTCTTGCTTATGGTTACGATCAACAGGGAATTTGTGCTTTAGCAAGGTAACACTTCTGTTACCCTTGGTTTTAGCAGGAGGCTCACACTCTGCTAAATAAATGGAGATTGTTCTGCTGATAGATTCAGCTTCACTTTCTCCATTTTCTTCAGCAGGAACTTCGCAAGTTCTGAATCCAATTCCTCCTCGATCTAGCAAACTTCTTTTTCTTTTCAGCAAAGCACAAGCATTAGAGGATGACTTGTTCCATGTGGAGATTGTTGCTGTTAATTCCTCAACTTGGGAGGTTAACTTAGACTCCCTCTCTTGAGAGTCTCTGAGATGTTGTCTAAGTAGGGTCCTTTCATCATCAGCAGCAACTAACTCCAAATTCTCATCTAGCACTTTTTCAAGTGTAAGCAGGATTTCAGAGTTCTTGCTCCTTAGTTGATCAGACTCTGCTGAAGCAGTTCTCAGCAATCTTCTACATCGATGCCATTGAGATGCAACTTCCTTAAGCAAGGAGCGCAACTCAGCTTCAGTAATGTCAGTAGAGTCAAAATCAAATACCTCAGTGAGATCCACTTCCTTTCTTGCTTCAAATTCTCTAGCCATTAAGCAAAGGTTGGCAGTTTCTGGTCTGGAGTCTTCTGAATCACTTTCACTCTCACTCCATGATTTTTCAACAAGAAGACCCTTGTCTTTCTTAAAGTTTGAACGGTTGTTCTTTTGCTGGTACTTCTTCTTGTAGTACTCTTTTCCCTTGCTCTTATCATTAGTAGGGAATTTCTTTTCCTCTCTTGCTGTGCTTCGGCAATCAGCAACATAGTGTCCTGGCTTCTTACAGTTGTAGCAAAGATCTTTTGAAAAATCTCTCTTGCTGCTACTTATATTTCTTCTGAAGTTTCCTCAGTCTTTCCTTAGAAACCTTCTGAACTTCCTTGCTAATATAGCCATATCTTCATCATTATCAGTAAAATCTGTGTTTGAATCTAATAGTTGCTTAGGCTCAGCAGCCTTCAAAGCCATTCCTCTGTCTTTCCTTCTGGGTTCAGTAGTAACATCTCTTTGAGTTAATTCCATTTCATAGGTGAGCAGGTTTCCATATAGTTGTTGAAGATCAGTAGCATGTAAGTTCCTCAATTCCTTTACTGTAGTGGTTTTAGGATTCCACTGTCTTGGTAAAGATCTCATAAATTTGAGATTGATGTCCTTGGTGTCATAGGTTTTCCCTAGAGCACGTAGATTGTTAAGCAAGACACTGAATCTTTCATACATAGCAGTAAGGTTTTCTTCTTGCTGCATACTGAACATTTCATATTGCTGGATAAGCAAGGATTGCTTATTTTCTCTGACTTCTGTTGTTCCTTCATTTAGAACCAACAAAGCATCCCATACTTCTTTAGCAGAGGTGCAGTTTGACACACTTTCGAACATTTCTTCCTCAAGAACCATGAAGAGAATGTTCATTGCCTTCTTATTGAATCCTACTAATTTCTTTTCTTCATCCGTCCATTCCTTTCTCTGCTTAGGAATAAGCTTGTTGGGATCAGCAGGGTTTATCTTCTCTAGAATGTAAGGCCCAACTTTTATTGCTTCAAACAATTCTTCATCAATTGCATTCATGTACACCTGTATTCTCAATTTCCTATTAGCAAATTTATCTCTGGTTCACACAGGGGGTTTGCCACCGAAATCACTTCTGCCATCAAAATTTAGGATCCTCTCAAGCTGTAAGGCTTAGCAAAGAGTGTTAAGCTCTGATACCATTTGTTAGGTCCCAAAGAGAAAAATATTAGAAGGGGGGTTGAATAGTGTTTTTTAAAATTTAAGTCTTGCTTAAAAACTTTACAGATTTAAGACACTTCTTGCTTAATGAAAATCTTTCTTATATTTTGAAAAGAGTTAGCAGTGAAATTTATAGTAAAGAACCCCTTAGTTTTTTTTAACCAATGGCTTAAGGGAGCAATGTTAGTAAGTTTTTGCTAAATGAGTTTAGCAGAGACCTTAGCAAAGCAAGGGTAAACTAAATAAGCAGTAAGAAAGATAAGCAGAAAAAAAAATAGGCACGAGAATTTTTATAGTGGTTCGGTCTAAGCCTACTCTACTCTTCTTCTTTTTTACTTGAGAAGGCACTCACTAGAATGTTCACACAGAACAATAAGCAGCAGGACACTTAGTCTAGAATTACAATGGGTCACTTAGACCAAGTCACACAGACTAATAGCACATGTTGTTTCTTGCTTGCTATCTCTAAGTAGTGAGCTCCTTGTTGAGTAGATTAGATAGCACTTGTTCAATCTTGTTGATGTTTTGCTAGTTTCTTTGAGTGTTAGAATGGCAGAGCAATTCTTGGTTGTTCAGTTTTCTTAAATGAAATTTATGACTCCTATTTATACTACTCCAAAAATCTATCCGTTGAGAATTTTGAAATAGATCCGTTGGGAGTTGTACTGTCTTGAAAGTGACTTGTACTTTTCTAGTTGTTCATTGCTTAGTTAAAAAAGATAGCCATTATTTTGTCTTCTAGTCCTTTTTGAAAAAACTCTCTAGGAGTTGACTAAGCAGAACAGAAGATAGTCTTTTTCTGACACTCTTGCTTGGATCAAGGTAAAGTATTTTGCTATATCATTCCTTACTTATTTCCATTCTAAGCAGGACTGTCCTTGAACTTTTTCTCGTCTTCAACATCCTTCTTGATCTATGAGCAGAGTCTTCTTATGTGATCAAAATTCTTGCTTAAATAGCAGAGCATATCCACCTAACAAGTTGGATATTTTTTTAAGTCCTTTTACATCATATAAGCAATGACTATATTACATCATCAATTCTTATATAAAATGAATGTAATACTTTAAGCAGGGTAATATAAGTAAGGGTGCATCAACATAATTGAATATTACATGTCAATCCCGTTAGAAAAATTTAAATTACAAGACTATTTTGTTTTGCTCATAACTTGTTCATTTGTTATCGAATTTGAGAAAATCTTACCATTTTAGAAAGGTTACGAAGTCTAATTTGATTTATTTGTGGTTTCACATATCTAAAAGTTTTTAAGCGATAAATTTCTCATGAATATGAATTAGTCATTGCACACTGCATACTACATGTTCTGTTTTATTTTATCCAAGTTTTCTTTAATTCTTATCCGATTTCAATATTTCTTATCAATATGGAAATCTTAGAAAGTCCACTTTAATTCTCTACTTTTGAATTTTCTAATGTATTGATGTTATCATTGCATAAATAAGATCTGCTCTCATCAAACTTTTCAGAATCTCTATGCTGGTTTGTTTTGTATATATCTCCTTCAATTCTAAACGGATTTAGGAGTTCTTTACCATTAAAGAAAGCTTAAATAATCTAGTTTTATGTTTTCCCCAGTTTGATATTTATCATAGGGTAAATTTGCAAACAATTCAAAAGGGTTCTGCGGAATGTTTGGAATTTCAGTAGACTATCCACATTGAAAATTTAATATCTCTTTTGTTTATTGTCTGAATCCTATGTTTCTTACCAATCCAGAAACCTTATTTTGTTAAATTTTAGTCTTATTTGGATGACTTTTTAAAATACCTAACTTTTCAAACGTTAATTTACTCCTCAATTTAGAATTACCTTATAATCATTTGTACTAGTGATATTATATACTTGTTTTCTTGTCTTTTCTTGTTACCTTCTTAGATTTCAAGTTCTTTAATATCTTGAAATTATTTATTTGAATATTAGTCATGTTCAATTAAAAACTACAAATTTACAATTTATCTTATTTGAAATCACTTAACATGAGATTGTGAACATCCCATTGGTGTATTTGTTTATCCTATTTGGGAAACCACTAGTGTGCCTGCAAGAGAAGATGATTCCTTGATTAGCCAATTTCAGTACCTGTACATGTATTAGAATTTTGTTAGGAATATTGCATTTGATGATGATGTTTAGACTTAAAATTGATAGGTTTGTAAATGTTGGAGTGTATGTCCTAGGAACCAATTATTTGATAATTGTCATGACACACTTGTACTTATTTTTTGATTTAATAAATAATGTTTAGTTTATTATGCTTCAATTTACTGTGTGATATAATTGTTAAGATAATAAACGTCCCTAAAATAATGAATACACACTATATTGGTTCAAGTATGTGACTTACAACATGAGATCATATAGTTGTAAAATGTATCAATATTCTTAAATATCCTTAGTTAAGTATTATTGTTAATGGGACAACAATGATATATTGAGACTAGTATGTGGGTTGACTGATGACCAAATCTCATTGGCCATAGATATGTGAGATATCAAGTCAATACATAGGTACATGTAAGTGAAGTGTCATAAGATATTCTCAAAGTGACAATGATGTAATGGTCCTTCGACTTGAAGTCATTACATTCCTACACGAGTATTCATATGGTTTGATATCACGAAAAGTCATCTTTAATCGAATGGACCATAAAGGTGACTGTTGACTATATTATGAGTCGTATGAGGAATGTGAATGATTTAGATAAAATTTGTCCCTCCTATGTATATTAGGAGTGATATCCTTGTGCCTCTTGATTGAGTAGAACTATGAAATACATGGTCGTGCTCAAATAGTGATTTGTCTCTTATAATTTACTCATCAATCAGGAAAACAAAGATTAAATTATAAAGAGGATGACACACTTCGTGCCTTGAGTTTACTCTTGGATATCAAGGGCAAAAGGAATTATATTACATTGAAACATTGGTCACAAGAAAAGGTTATGTTGAAACACCAACATTATTATTACTTGGGTAACAACCATATATTATTAGATACTGCTCACTGTTTATAATTTTATAATATGATTATAAAATTATTGTCAACGTAATAATAACATATAAGGTCTCACACTAACAATGTAATTAAAAGGAGAATTAATTCAAATATTAGATTTTAAATAAGTGAATATGATTGACTTATTTAAAATTGTAGTTGAGAATTAATACTAGTAATTGACTTAGTCAATTGTAACAGCCACTATAGAGTATTAAATATTAATAGTTGCTTGCAAGAGATGGTTAGCCACCTCTTTCCAGGTTCATTGTATCTAGACAAATCTCTGTCCAGGTTCATTGTATCTAGACAAACCTCTGTCCAGGTTCATTGTATCTAGACACACCTCTGTCCAGGTTTATTGTATCTAGAGACACCTTTGTCCAGGTTCATTGTATCTAGCCACCTCTATCCAGGTTCATTAAATCTTAATATATATATGATATATATGAAGATCTATTGGTTGAAAAGGGTGGTGGAAGAGGAGGTTAGTTGCCTATAAATACTCTTCTTCCTCTTATCTCCTTCATGAGATATGTTAGACATATACATAGATAGAGATATATACTAGATATACACAACCTTCAGTTCTTTCTTATGCTCTGTATAGCAAAGAGTAGAGAAGAAAGAAATAGACCAAACAGAAAGAGTGAGATAAAAGTTATTCTTTGATTTTCTTTTGGCTAGTACCATATAAGGAAGTTATTCATCTCCTTGGTTGAGTTAAACGCTCGTGTGGATACATGTAGAGGCTTGGTTCAGTTGGATTGAGCTTGTGGTTCATCACCATCTCCACCAAAGTTTAGAATCTACATCTTGAACAGGTACTCTTCTATCAAATCTGTATTTCCGTTTTACATGGATCCTAGTTGGGGTTTCAATAAATTATTTTAATTTATTGCTTCCGCTGCGTCTATGTGCTTGAAACCCCAACAGTAAATAGTACAAAAGCTGTTGATGTGTTTTATAGACATCAGCAAATAAGTTTTTAAAGATGGATTTTTCTAAGTGTTATCCTCCGATGTATTATTTGTTCATCAGTGGATAATAGTTAGGTCCAGTGGATATTTATCTGCCATCAATATAATTTACTCATCAAAGGATAAATAATCCAAGTAGCCAGTCAGATGATAAATCTGTTCCTCAGTGGATAATATTTTTATTGGAGGATAATCTGCATCAGATGATAAATGACCATCGGTGGATAAAGTTTTCATTGGAGGATAAACTCATTAGAAGATAAATCCATCGGCAGATAAAGATTTATCAGGGGATATTGAAGATCAATATTGACTAGAGTCAGAAACTAATCTAAATCAAGCTAGGAAAGAAGCTGTTAGAACAATATAAGCTCAAGTGTTTGTAGAAGGCGGGGGAGGGGGGGGGGGGGAATACAAACACTACAAACTTTTTCCTCTTTTTAAACTTTAGTCGGCACTGACTGGAAATAGCTACAATGAACATATCTCTCAAGATCTATTACAAAGCCTCTTTCTAGTGATTTGTATGCTGTAGTGTTTGTTTGATCTGATGTACTCGATTGATCTCTCTCTTGTGTGTCTACTGTGTAATGAGAACTCCTTTGCATATATACTAGATCAGTGGTTGAACCCACATGCTGTAGACGTGCTACTTTTCTCAACTCAACCGCATATATGTCATATCGTTGTCCTTTGTGTCAGACTGTTGTTGTTCTTGTTGCTTCTTTTTCTTCTCCTGATTTGTGTGCATTTAATGTTCGAGAGTTGTCATTGTACCAAACAAACTTCAAGAAATATCTTTCCAGTTAATATCTCTTGCTTCTATAACAAGCTTTGTTGATTTGAGTGCAAGTCTTAATGAAGGGTGTATGCAGTCATAACCATCCACTGATGACAAACCCTGATGAACTTGATCAGTGCTTCTGAATCCCCTAATAACAAGTCTTGTTAAAGACTGGATCAGGGCTTCAACCATCACTTGAGTTTCACTCAGTGCTTCTTGATCCACTGATGTTATAACTTACGACATACACTGATGGCTTCCATTGATGCAGTGTTGAGCATTCCCCCTGATGGGTTACCCTGATGGGTTAGCCTGACACTGTCATACCCTAGAGTTTTACCCTAATAGATGACATGACTTGTCCATGCCCTAACGCATTCCCCTTAATGAGTTTGGTGTGCCACAACCATACCCTGATGGGTTGGTCTGCCTCAGTCATTCCCTAACAGGTTCCCCTGACAGTTTCCCTTGACGGGTTCTCCCTGATGAGTTTCCCCTGACGGGTTCCCCTGACGATTCTTAATCAACAAAACTTTGTTTGGAATATCTGATGTGAGGAATACTTTGACTACTTTCGAGTAACATCAGACATTCCTCTTCACTTTGTCAAGTCCTTTAGATGTTCCACTTTACGACTTGTCTTGTGAGTGTTTGATCATCCCTTGATGAATAAGTTTATCATCAGTAGATTCAAAACTTGTGCTGATATTAAGGTTTATAAAATACCTTAAGTATTTACAGATGCACAATTTATTCTCTAAATATCATCATCATCAATTAACTCTAACAGAAGCCAATCAAAGATCCAATTAGGAATCGACTTCGGATTATCTTCACATTAGATTAAAACAAGTTCGTAGTCCTTGTTTATTCAACAGTATGAGCTTTTCACAAGCAAATATGGTGAATCACTAACAAGTTTATTTGATAAATTTAACAGGTTGATTAATGACTTGAAGATCTTTGACAAAACATATGCCAACAAGGATGTGAATCTGAAATTCATGAGGGCATTGACAAAGAGCTAGGATGTCAAAACAATAGCCATAAGGGAAGCCAATGACATGAGCTTTGTGCTCTTGGAGAAGCTCTATGGGAACCTCAAGACTTATGAAATAGAAGTTTAACAAAGAGAGAATTTGAGTCGAAACCATAGAAAGGAGAAGTCTATGGCACTTATGGCTGGGATTAAGAGCATGAAGCTTTATCAGAAGGCAATTCTTATAAAAGAAAGTGAAGTTGAGGCTAGTGAAGCTGAGAGTGTGGATGATGAAATCTACACTCTAGAGGAACTGGAGGCTATTGATGAAGCCATGACCTTCTTGCAAGAGGATTCAAGAAATTAAGTTTCATGAAAGAAAAAAAAAGGCTTTAAAACGACAACACTAAGAAAGAAGTTTGTCCAATTTGGTACTATTGGCAGATCAAAGATCAAAGGCTTCAACTGTCAAGAAACCGGATACTTTGCCAATCAATGGAAGAAATACAAGTCTACCAAACAAACAAAAGAAGTGGGAAAGATAATGACTATTACAAGAAAAAATACTTTGAAGTCATCAACAAGAAAAACAAGACATTCATTGCAAAGGGAAAGGTCTGGGCGGATTCAAACCAGTCAGATGATGAAGAGTTTATCAATCTTGCACTGATGACAATATCATCTGATGAGATAGTAGCTAGATCTAGCAGCCAACCTCGAGGCACTTGGGTAAAACCTGATCTCTCTAAAATGTCTCTATCAGATTGTAAATAAACTATAAAAAAATGTTTATTGAAATTTACAATCTGTATGCTACCTTAAGATCATCAGTAAGAGAGAATGAAATAATTCAAAAAGCTAATGACCTATTAGTTTCTAGGAATGCCTTATTGGAGAATAAACTAATTAAGTTTGAAAAAATTAGATAGGAGTGCAGAAAAACTACGGAAAATCTTGCTGCTTCATTAAAAGTAGAAGAATGGCTTCGCGCTAAACTAAAAGAAAAACAAGATCTCATAAAAGAGTGGATCAATTCCTCCAAAATTGTGAGGGAATCAATTGAAAAGTATAGTTCTAAGCAGACTAAAGGATTAGGCTATAACAAGGTCTAAGAAAAGAAGCCAGTAATTGAGAAGTTTCCAATCACTAGAACTGATGAAGCTATCATAAGCAAGAGTGTTTTCCCAGTGAGACGACCTAGAACTTGTAGAAGGGGGGGTTGAATACAAGTTCTTTGAAAATTCTTTTTGATTGACTGTTCTTTAAGAAATTTAAACTTTTCTGCGGAATATAAAGGACACAATCAAAACTCTATAAACAATTGCCTTTATTTGATTTAACAATTGATTACAAGTTTTCTAACAATCAAAATAAGCTTTGATCGTCAGCTTCTATTCTGTATATTAAGAGAATACAACTCTTTCAATTCTATACAGCTTCGTATTGCTATTCTGTAATCCTTTTAATTACAACTTCTAAAACTAAGTTATCAAAAACCTAGTTTCCTAATTCAAATCAAATACAATATTTCCAATTGAAAGATTTCTAACAAGTTTCCTTGTCAGCTACGTCTTCAATAAAGTCTACGTGTGCATGGAAGACTTTCCTTCTTTAATTTGAACTCTAACTCCATCAGTGATTAAGTCCTCGACTAATCTCCGATGGCTTCTTTCATTAGTCCCCGATCACTTCGAGTAATCTCCGATGCTTTGGCTTTAGTCGCTGATGACGTCAGCTTTTAATCTCCGAGGTATTGTGTTAGTCACTGATGACGTCAGCATTAATATCTGACTCTTTAGTTCCAATCCCCGATGACGTAAGCTTTAATCTCCGATGACCAATCCTTCAATCTCTGATGAACAAAACTTTAATCTCCGATGAAGGATTCTTCAATCTCCAATTAACAAAATTTTAATCTCCGATGGGCAAAATCCAATCTCTGATGAACAAAAAACTTAGTCTCTGGTGGATTTTTCCCTTAGTCTCCGACAAGCCAAATTCAATCTCCGAAGGACTAATAAATTTAAAACAACTTGTTGAACAACCTCAACAAGTATTCCAGCAGTACATACAAATAAAATAAACCTATCTCTTTATTATAATGACTAAATTACAAACAAAAGATATTACTGCTAGCTACAATACTAAAGTGTTACAAACCAACACTTTTCTGTACATTTGTATTCCTAAGTATTCTAAGAACAATCATCATCAAATGTTTATAAAACCTAACAAAGAGTACTCAAGTACTTACTGTTCCCACTTTCAAAAAGATAAAGTTTGTCAAACTAGTAGCTACTGAGGAAAAAGTTGATAAGAAAGTGCTAGAACAGAAGGTTAGTGAGTCAAGAGCCAAAAACTTGAATCAAAAGAAAATTGACTCATCAGAGGATAAAAAACTAAAAAAGAACAGGAATGCTAATGAGGGAATAAACAAGATTTCAAATTATACTCATATCATTAATGCACCTAGGAAACAATGTTGGAAGTGTGAGAACTCAAACCACCTTGCTTTAATGTAGAAATGCTCATAGGAACATAAATGCTAAGAATTCATCCTTTGATAAAAAGAAGATCATAACTGCTAAGAAACAATTGCATGTTAAAAAGATTAGAAAAATTTATGAGAAACCTCCAAAAAAGTTAAAGGAACAGTCTAAAGTACCTAAGGCTAAGAAAAACACAATTTTCTCTATGCAAATGGTGAAAAATAATGCTAAAACTGAAAAACCTTTAACTGCTGCTAAATTAAACTTTGTAAATATCAATGGTGTGAGAACTCGAAAATTTTAAATGAGTTTTGTTATAAGATTAATTTATTTTGTGATTTATTTATTTTATACATGGAGGTTTAATTTCTTTTTTTTTTCGGTATGAATAATTAAAGTTCAATGGCAATGTGATGTCCAAAAGATTTTAAATGTATTTTGAGCTCAAATATTTATATGATTATAGTGTTCAAGTTTGTCAAAAGGAAGTGTAATAATTTTTTTTCACGTGGGGAGAAGCATAACAGTGTGAACGGGTTTAGGCTACAGTACCCATTTTTGAACCAAAGTCTGTTGTGAGACAAGAGGCATTTAATGCATATCATCTCCAACAGTACACTAGAGTGGGCTATCAATTCAAAGAATGAAATCTAATTTCAAATAATCCAATGATTCTCGTTGTTCGACAAGTGAGATATATATGTATCCTTGGAGTACAACCCTAGCCCCACTCTCATAAATTTTCTATACAGTATACCACCAAATCCAGGTTCACTTTCAGAGCAACTATCTTTTTTGAAGGGCAACCCAAGACTTTTAACTTCTTCTTTGCAGCCAAAGAGGGCTTGGTCCAAAGACTGAACCTCTGACAAGGGGAAGACAAAGATGATCGGCTACTGAGTTGGCTAACCCTTTTGAGTGCCGATAAGGAAGGAAAAAAGGAAGATGTTTTAAAGAGTGATGTTTTGTATTATTATATAGAGATAGAATAGCTTTTGCTGAGAGTGTAATATTTTGGGTTGTAATAACTCTTTACTAATTCCTTTTATTAGTATTTATGCTATGAATGGATGTGAAGTTATCTTTCCTTCTTTTGATGAAGCCCTGGTCCAGTAAGGGATTTTAGGGTTGTCACAAATGGACCCAAGCAATTTTGGGTTCCAAAATTAACTTAGTTGTTTATTGTGTGCAAGGCATGAACAAACAAGTTTGGTTCTTGGATAGTGATTGTTCAAGACACATGGCTAGAGATAAGACCATGCTGACACAGTATGAGGAGAAACTGGCCCAAGAGTTTCCTTTGTAGATGACAACAAATAATATACCTTAGGATATGACAAATTCCCAAATGAAAATGTCATCATGGAAAGTGTAGCACTAGTTGATGGTCTAAAGCATAACTTGCTTAATATCAGTCAACTATGTGATAAAGGTTACAATGTTATTTTCAAGGATGAACTATGCTTAATAAGTAACTGGAAAGATGGAAAAATAGCACTAACTAGAGTTAGGAAATGTAACCTCTACGTAGATGACTTTGGTTCATCAATTAAAGATCAATCTACATGCTTTTATTGTAAAGCATTAGTGGATGAAAGTTGGCTATGACACAAGAAGTTTTCTCACCTGAACCTCAAGACAATCAATGCCTTAGTGAAGAAAGGCTTAGTGACAGGACTTCTGTTAGGAATTATAACATTTGATGATGATGTATAAACACTTAGAATTGTTTGATTTGTAATTGTATAAGTACCTACAGTAGTGCACTATGAGAAACTACTATCAGAGACTAAAGGGAATGCATTTGGAGAGTTCAACAAGAGTCAAAATTGGTCAAGCAAAATTAGCTTATCGGAGACTACATTTTTGCCTATCAGAGACTAAGATTTAGCCTCTTAGAGACTAAGGAATTAGACTCTAGAAGACTAAGTTTTTGCCTATTAGAGACTAAAATTGAGCTTATCGGAAACTACGAGTAAGAGTGTGAGAACCCGACAATTCAAATAAAATGTATTTTAATTAAATTCGTTTTATTATGAAATTTTCGTTTTGTTTCAACGATCGATAAATTTTACGAATAAGTATACGTGCATTTTATGCAAATCGATATGCGCACATCCACTAACGACAAATTATAACGAACATGACATTATAAAAATTATGAGACGTTAATTGTAATAATAATTTTATGATTGCATTTTTGCCTCACCAACGCGGGTAAACTTTTCGGATTATGCATTAAATCAATGCATAACCATTAAAATTCAATTAGTGGCTAAACAAATCAATTTAAACACTAATTAAATTCAAATTTTCAGTATATCCCTAAATGGCAAAAACAAGGGAATTTTTTTTATCAATCTAAGTAATTTTTTTCAAAACTAATTCAATGGTCAAAAATGAATTGAAAGTTATATAAATATACCATTATAACCAAACCCTAGCCTCAACTTCAGTTCATTTTCTCCAGCAAATATTTCACAAAAAATCTGAAATTTCATCTAAAAATAATTATTGAAGATTTGGCTTTTTGTTCACTAAAGTTTTAAAGAGGTAACTCACTACTCTCTTATTTTTGCATTTCTTGTCATTTCTATTTTTACCATTATGTAGAATATTTTTTTTAGTATCATTTTCATGATAACACATGTTGTAAATTGTGAGTTATTGATTTTTAAACTTTATTCAAAAAAAAAATAAAAATTCAAGAACAGTACATGAACCCTAGCTTTTTTCGATCGATTTTCTGACGTGATTCTTGCATGGTTGTTCAAATTGATTAAACCACTTTGTTTCTGCTATTGAGAGCTTCATTTTGCCTTAAACAATTTGAAAAATGGTCAAGTATTTCTTGTGTTCTTGTTCGGCCAAAATATTAAAATACTTGAATGAAAGATTCCAATTTTTCTTGCATTTGAGTTGTTAAAACTCAAATTTGTTTATCGGAATGAGTTTCTGGAAGTCCCCAGATTCATTTCCATACTTGAATCGACGAAAATGGCTTCAGGAGGGCCATGAATAGCAAGAGCCGAAGCTCTCGCCGGTATCCATGGAGGTCTCCATCTCCGACGACCTGTACAAGCTCCTCTCGTCCATTTCAAGCCATGACGTGTGGTCTAGGAGGGTATTCCTTTATGGAATTGTCATGGCGACGTCGCTACCTCCATTCCATGCGTGCATGTGTGTGTTTCAAGCTAGGTAGTGCCTGCAACTTATCGTCCAGCCGAAATGGTGTTGGTGGCAACCGCTCCTGCTGAAACCCTAACAAACTAGTGAGGAAGACCGCGAGTTAGTGACCCGGTCTGACCCAATTCCGACCCGATCCAACCCATTCACTTTATTTTATTTTTGGCCAAAATCCAAATTTAAAAGTAAAATAAAATAAAAACAAAATACGTATACAATTTAAATTGTTCAATAAATGACTTTTGAATAATTATTTTGACATGTAAATAAACTTTTTACATGACTAAAATTTTTATGATTTAAAAATATAATTAATTAATAATGATGCATTTTCTTAATTACCGCAATTAAGTAACTAATCATTAATTTATAAATGATTATTATTTAATTAAAACAACTAAATAATAATTAAAGGATAAACTCTAAAATTATATTAAATGATTAAATAAATCATTTAAGCTAAGATTAATTGAGGAATAATTCTTGATTAATTAAATAAATGAATTAAGATCAATTATTATTTAATTAAAATAATTAAATAATAATTAATGAATAAATTCTATATGATTATTAAATGATCAATAAATCATTTAATTCAAAAGTAATTAAGAAATAAATTACTTAATTGATAAATAATTATTATTTAATTAAAGAAATTAAATAATAATTTAAGAACAAATGTTTAATAAATGATAAAAGATCTATCAATCTTTTATGATTAAGATGTAATGAAGAAATGATTATTGTTTAATTAAAATAATTAAATAATAATTGAGGAACAAATTTTAATAAATTTTAAATGATTAATAAAGTCATTTAAACAAAAATTGATTAATTAATGTTAATTAATTAATGTAAGACCTCCAACAATTAAATTTAAATTATTGAGAGCCTACGAACGACGTATTAGCAAGTCCACAAATCTCTCGTACTCCGATTTGGTTCCAACCGAATCCCAATTCAACGAATGACTACTCAATTAGTCAGTCATAGACTTGAGAATTTCATGAACACTTCGTATGTGCATCTTCGTGTGTAATTAAGTTGAGAATTCTCATGTTATTGCATGTACTTCTTTTTACAGAATTATTTCCTACACGAGTTATTAATTCTAAATTTTGCTAAGAACTTAAGGCAAGTATATACTCACTCTACTTTCTTTTAATTAATACGTATGATCACTCTTTAGATATACGTAATGTATCCAAGATATTATTATGTCAATATTCATGATTCAATTTCTTAAAAGTTAAGTAATGTATGATTCCTTGATCTGATGTATGTGAAAAATGTTGTACTAGAATCAAGTATTTTTGGGCGACTGTTAGCTATTCAAATTCACTAACACGCCAAAGTAGATCCTATACAGATGTAGAAAGACTTTTTTTCACCTCATACTTGTAAAATATATCCGTATGGGTAACTAAAGATTAGTGGAATGCATCTGCCTGACATCTCGGGCCTAGGATCTAGAGGGGACAAAAATCGAGACATCGGTAACCGAACCCTCGCAGATAAAAGATTTCTGCATCGACTACGTATGTCATTATGATGAAGTCAGACGATGGTCAGGCTAGCCAGCTGATATACTCTTTGATATGAAGTTCCTAAGGGGACGTGCGCCAAACGAACATGGTTATAAGGCACATGTGAAATTATTCTTTATTTCTTTAAGTAAATGGTCAAATCCCTCGCTATCACTCGGGACCCTAGAATCTATTTTCCTCCAAATTACTAAGAGGTGTTGACATTGTTTCTGTCCAACCTCATAAACATTGAAACCCAATAAATTATCCATCTTTCAAAGCTCACCCAAAACTTGATTATATACTTGCGAGCGTAAATCACTCATTTTGTTATTATCAAATGTTTTACAGGATTTGGCGAGAAGGCCAAGCCGTCTAATAAAGGCAAAACGAGAATGACATGATGAACGTTTCCTGATCGCCCTTTTATGGATGGCATTCAGGGGAAGAGTGAAGCGTGAAATAATTATTGAAATGTTTAGATTGTAAGGCCTGTGTGGGCCCCTCATAGACTTCCGCTGTTAGAATATTAACTTGGGATGAATGTAATAGAGATTACTATTATTTTCTCTTATTTATTAATATGCATGCTTGGATGATATTATTTTTATTTTATCTATTATTGATGGTGCCTGAATTCCAATATGTGATTGTTTGGGGCCATCACACAGAGACTAATAGTTGGAGACTAAAATTTAGCCTATCAATCGAAGACTAAGTTTTAGCCTATCGGAAACTAAGAGTTGGAGACAAAAATTTAGCTTGTCAGAGACTAAAATTTTAGCCTATCAGATACTAAAAATTTAGCCAGTCAGAGACTAAGGTTTGATATACCAGAGACTAATGTTGAAACTATTAGAGACTTAAGACAAAGTGTGACGACCCCAAAATCCTTTATTGGACCAGGGCTTCGTCAAAAGAAGGAAAAATAACTTCACATCCATTCATAGCATAAATACTAATAAAAGGAATTAGTAAAGAGTTATTACAACCCAAAATATTACATTCTCAGCGGAAGCTATTCTATCTCTGTATAATAATACAAAACATCACTCTTCAGAACATTTTCCTTTTTTCCTTCCTTATCGGCACTCAAAAGGGTTAGCCAAACTCAGTAGCCGATCATCTTTGCCTTCCTCTTGTCAGAGGGTTCAGCCTTTATACCCTACCCTGCAAGACATTAAAATTCAACAAGAATGATCAATTTACGCCCAACAAGTATATAAACAATTTGGGGAAGCAAAATTGGAATGTTACTAGGGATTCAATTATGTTGAGAGACTTAGTGGAACAATACTAATGCCTTGGAAATTTTTGAAGAATCTTTAGGATCACTGATGTTAAACAACGTGTAATCCTCCTTGAAGAAAGGCAGGTATTCACCTGTATACAACTTTCTCAAAATATCCATCGGGGGCTAAACCCGTTGGATCTGCTAATCAGACAGTACATAGCTGGCCTAACGGTGTCCGCATGATTCCTCCTTATGTGAACGTACGTAGTCACTTAAAATTCTTCTAGGTCAGGTGAAGAACAAATCAACACCTTTCCTTTCCTCTAGCCAACCATGTGGCATAACCCATTTAAGGGACATATCATTCTCATTTGTTGCACAGATATAAAATTAGAAAAAAAAAACTGATAAATCAAAGCTTCATTATATCCATGCACTTTCATTTATATCATGCTAGCGAAAATTAAAGCATAACATTCGGATTCACAAGGAACTTTAAATATAAAAGTCACAACCTTGTACGCATGTGGAATCAATTGATCATGCGCTTAACTATAATAAGCATAAGAGTGAGAATATACTTGCCTGGGTCCCTTGGTACACAATCAAATTCAATTTACTTGTGAGTGAAAGATTCTGTAAAACATGCATATCATAAGATAAATTTAATACCTTGGTTAAAAAAAATATGGGAGAAAAATGCATATGTGATGTCATTAAAATTTTAATGTTTCAAATCTAACAAAAGAACCATTGAGGTTAAAGGAATAACATTCTCAAATAATTTAAGAAAAATAATGTTTTATAGTTTTTGAAGACAGACTGCGCATCAGGGGGAAATCTTCCACGTCAGGGAATTATTCACTCATCAGGGGATAGTTATCAGGGAATGATTGGATATAAGTGGGTAAACTACCCGTCAGGGGATGTCTCTCGACCATCAGGATATCAGTCACTCATCAGGGGATGACTTACCCATCACGGGATAATTTGCTCACCGCCAAACTCGTCGGGTGATAACTTTGACTACCGCCGAACTCTCTTGGCTGTCAGGGGATGATTTGCTCATCGCCAAACTTAGTAAGTCATCACTGAACTTCATCAGTGGATAATCTGTTCAGCGCCAAAGTCCTCCGAGAAAAGTAGTTCAGCGCCAAACTCAGTTGTCTATTGTCAAACTCCTCGGGGACTAATATCTTTAGCCATCAAAGACTAACATATTTTGCCCATCAAAGACTATGGATAACGTCATCAAGGACTAAACTTAGGCTATCGGAGACTAAGGATAACGTCATCAGAGACTAATTTAAACTTCCTTCATCAGAGACTAAGGAAATCCTTCGTCAGAGACTAACATCTATCTCATTAGAGACTAAAGTATCTCATCAGAGACTAAGGTTATCTCGTCAAAGACTAACATTAGAACTTGTTTCTGCTATAAAAGAAGATCTTCAAGAACAAGAATGATGCCCAGAATGAACGAACTCAAACCTAGGATACATAATCATCCTTTCTGTGGTGCATAAGCTTCTTTTCATAAAAACAACATATTCTTTAAAAGCTTTATTCTTTCTTGAAGACTTAGCACACACTGTTAATACTCTCGAATGCTATGCAAGAAGGAAAAATAGAGGAGAACATAAGATTCTTACCTCTTGACTTGGCGAAAGGGATTAAAGCTTGCCTGAAAGTAATTGTCCGAAAGAAATAACTTGAAATTATATGAGGATGGTAAGTTTAGGGAAGAACTTTAGAAGAGAAATTTTTAGAAAAGAGATTAAAATTTTACCTCCGAATGAGGTATTTATAGCAGACCAAAATTAAGCCTTGAGATAAGATGATTGCTTAGTCTGGACGGTAAAACGGCTGCTCAATGTAATATTTCAGCAGCTGGTAACATATAAAGCAATTAGTGTTTTACATGCATTCGACCTTAATCAACTGTTGCCACCCAACCCACTTAATAAACAAACACGTAATCCACCGACCTTACGTAACCCTTTCCTCGTCTTCCAAGCTGATTAATCATAATCCTATACAAGGTTTGATAATCTTATTTTTATATCGTTTTAAGGAAGTTATCTTCAATAAAATGAATCTCTCATTGTCATCAAAATTCTCACTTAAGATATGGATTTACCATTTGTATATAAAATAAGAAATTAATTACAACATACATTAATTCATGTAACAAACTCATATAAAATTTTTGGGTTCTCACACAAAGACTCTCCATTGCATTAAAGTAGCCTTGAGAAGATTTGACCATCGCCAAAGATATTTGGCTAACGCCAAAGTCATTTTGATTGTCACCAGAGTCATTTGCCTATTGCCAAATTTGTCTGGCAAATCAATAACAACACCAAACTCAAAATGACTATCGCTAAAGCCATCGGGAAATTCTCTATCGCTGAAGTCAAGTGAAGTCCAAAATTACTCATCGCCAAAGTCGTCGGGTAATTTATACTAGTGCCAAAGTACTTGGGCATCAGTGGATAAAATGTGAAGCGCCAAATTACTCAGGGCGTCAGGGGATAAATCTTTCAGCATCAAGGGACAAGTTCTTGACATCAGGGGATAGATTTCTTGTCATTAGGGGATGAGTTTCTTGGCACCAGAGACTATCCATCAGGGGATAAATGATTAGAGACTAAAGATGACATATGATTGAGTTCACAAATCCACTAATTCAAGTTTAAAAGTGATGGGATTTTGATGACATGTGACACTTGCCTTTCTTTCCTTTAAGTTACAAATCCACTAATCCAAAGAAGCTACAAGGAAATAAGTTATACACTGTAGGTGTGAACACTGATAAAGTAAAATATGGAGATAAGTCATTGTTAGAGATAAATAATGATGATGATGTTTAGAGAATAATTTTGCATCTGTAAATACTTAAGGTATTCTATAAACCTTAATATATCTGCACAAGTTTTGCATCCACTGATGATCAATTTAGTCTTCAGGGGATGAACTGCATAACACTATGCAAGTTATCAGTGAAAACCTCTAAAGGACTTGATAGTGGAAAAGGAATGTTTGTTACTACATAAAAGCAACCAAGAATTCTGCACATCAGACATTCCAGATGAAATTGACAAAGCTTCAGTGATTGAAACCAATCAGGGGAACCCATCAGGGGATTACAATGACAAACCAACCCATCAGAGGAACGGGTTAGGGCATGACATCGTCAAATCAACCCATCAGGGAAACACGTTAGGGCAGGACATTGTTAAAACAACTCATCAGGGGAATGCGTCTGGACATGACAATGAAAGGCTAACCTGTCAGGGAAATCTATCAAGGCATGACAATAACAAGGCAACCCATCAGGGGAAATGCTTAACACTGCTCAATGGAAGCCATCAGTGGATGCTGTAAGTCTTAACATCAGGGGATCAAGAAGAACTTGAGTAACTCTACAACAATATATTAACTTGAGTGAAGCATGAAGCACTGGTCAAGTCTTAAACATGATTTTGTCATCAGGGGATCCAGAAGCACTTATCAAGTCCACATCAGGGCTTGTTATCAGGGGATAGTTATGTTTGCATACACTTGCTATCAGGTCTTACACGCAAATCATTGAAGCTTGTCAAAGAAGCAAGAGATATAATTGAAAAAATATTTCTTGAAGTTTGGTGATCTAATGACAACTCTCGATCATTAAATGCTTGAAGATTAAGGGATGAAAAAGAAGCAACAAAAGTCATCAGCAGTCTGACACATCATTCCAAAAAGGACAACGATGTGACATATATGCGGCCAAGTTGAAAAAGCAACACGTCTAAGCACGTAGGTTCAACAACTAATCTTCTATATATGCAAAAGAGTTCTCATTACATAAAAAACGCGGATATCCAACGGATCAACCAACAGAGAGAAGCACACAAACACTAGAGAGAACCTTTGTAATATATCTTGAGAGAAATATTCAAAGAAAATTAGAAGCTAGTGAGTGTGAACTTGAAGCTGTAATTTACTACAGATTGTAGCTGATTAATCACATTTGTGATTAAATAGATTTCCAGAAAAACATCAAGTTTTAATAAAACAATTTTAACTTGAAGGCTTGTGTGTTCATCTTAATATTCACTATAGTTTTTCTAATCTTGTATATGGCGCCCTCGAAAAATTTCCCCGAGCCGAGCCTTAGGCACTATCAGCAATGTGGCTGACAGTCCTCGAGATCCCCTGGCTGAAACCCCGGGCTGCACCAGAAAACTATAACACAACATCACAACAGCAAAACAAACAACACAGCCAAGCATTTACAACACTCATGTGAGAAATATATTCTCAAATATATCATTATAAAATCTTAAGGTCCACATCATCTTACAAAACCTCAAAGCTTGATCAAAAACAAGCTGCAGCAGAAACAAAACTTTAGATGGCTCATACGGCCTTACAACTTAAATATTCTTAAGCCATTCTCTCTTTCCCTTTATTAGGCGACTCAACCTTCATGACATAACCTGAAAAACATTTCATAAAATTCCACATGAGCGTTTACGCTCAGCAAGTTTATATTCATAAGCAAGAGAAACAGATAATTCAAAAGCTTTTATACTCTCGAGGTTGGGCGAAACAATGCCAACACCTTATGATAATCAATAAACATGTAACATCTAGGGTGCCCGAGTGATATCAAGGGTTAACCCTCTTTCAATAAATCATGATTCGCCCTCTCTTCATCAAATAATGCATCACCTGACCAGATTGATCATTATCTAACTTCCTTTAACAATCAAATTTCATCCCAACTGGTCAGCCTGGTCGTTTGATTCATCATTTGACATACGTAGTCACTTACAGAAAGCATATGGTCTGCGAAAAGTCTGATTACCGATGCCTTGCCTTGGTCTATCATTCTCTATCATCATTGGCCAGAATACCAAGCGAAAGCATTCAACAACCCTTTAACTTCCTATATGGAGTATATCTTCTTGAAAACATTTTCTCATTTTAAATTGGCATCCTGTACAATTAAAAATAGAGACTACCAAACACATTGGTGTGCTCAACAATTAAAAGTAGACAGCCGATGATTTTTCTATATACCCATACGGAAGCATGCTCAGGTGTGCATACAAGTTCACGACTACAACACCCTTACATCATCATCATCATCTTTTGGTGTGCTAGTGACTTTAAATAGCTAGCAATCTCCCAATAACATATAGCTCAATCAATAACATCTTTTCACGTACATCGGATCAATGATCGTACGATACTTAATCATGAAAGAGATCATCATCGTGCATAAGCTTTAACATCATTCATTTATGTAAATCAAAATAATGATTTTACATAATCAGTAAGGAAGAAAATGGAATGAGTATATACTTGCCTTGGTCCTTAGCTAAAATCACTATACTGGTTGCAAAAGGGTTCTGTAAAACATCATTGTTGGTATAACATGAGAAATCCATACTTAAAAGATGACCATTCAGATTAAGAAATGGTTATCAGGGCATGAGGTTGCCCGTCGGGGAAAATTTTACTCATCAGAGACTAAAATATCTCATCAGAGACTAATGATGTGATCTTAACCCATCGGAGACTAAGGATGACGTCATCGGAGACTATTTAACCCATAAGAGTCTGATGACATCATCTTAACTCATCGGAGACTAAGGTTGACGTCATCATCAGAGACTAATTCACTCATAAGAGACTGATGACGTCATCTTAACTCATCGGAGACTAAGGCTGACGTTATCATCAGAGACTAATTAACTCATAAGAGACTGATGACGTCATCTTAACTCATTGGAGACTAAGGCTGGCATTATCATCAGAGGCTAAGGTTACCTCGTCAGAGACTAGCATTAACTCATCAGGGATTGATGACGTCATCTTAACTCATCGGAGACTAAGGATGACGTCATCATCAGAGACTAACATTTACTCATCGGAGACTAACATTAACTCATCAGAGACTAATGTTATCTCGTCAGAGACTAACTTACTCATCAGAGACTAACAATAACTCATCAGAGGCTAATGTTATCTCGTCAGAGACTAATATTAGAGCTTGTCTCCGTTTCGATGGAAGATCTTACAACAACAAACTTAACCTACAATAGCTCATGAACATGAATATACAAAAGAACACAACCTTTCTTTTAAAGCTTTATTCTTCCTTGAAACCTAGTATGCACGGCTAATACTCTCGGATGCTATGCAAAAAGGGACAACATAGGAGAACTTAAAATTCTTACCTCTTGGGTTGACGAAAGAGATCAAAGCCTGATTGAAAGTAATCGCCAGAAAAGAGAACTTGAAATTATACGAAGATGGTAGGTTTAAAGAAGAACTTTGGAAGAGAAAATCTTTAGAAAAGAGACTGAAATGTTCCTTTGAATGAGGTATTTATAGCAGGCTGAGATTTAGCTTTGAGATAAAATGATTGGTTAATCTGGACGGTAAAACGGCTGCTCATCATGATTCTTAGCAGCTAAGCATGTGTATTAAGCCTGCTTTCCTTCATGCAAATAAGCCAACTACTAAAGCAGCTTACTAATCAAATTAACATACGTACCCAATGATGTCATCATCCTTACATATGCCATTCTGTTCAGCAAGAGATTTACTGATCTGAACGCTTGACTCCTTCAAGCAATATCAATATAAATTGCTTGATTTTATAATCCAACATCCAAACAAACATAATCCTTTAATGGATCCAAAAATATTTAGACATTCAAAAACATCATATAATAACTATATACATATTAATAAGAAAAAAAAATGAGTGAATAAATTATTTATAGATAAACAAATTTTCCAGGTTGTCACATTGTAGCTATTTTCGACAGTGCTTAACAAGTTTTTAAAAAGCAAAAAGTTTTGAGTGTTTGTATTCAACCCCCCCCCCCCCCTTCTACAAACACTTGAGCTTATTTAGTTCTAACAGTCTTACTTATACACTAGCATGCATGTATAACTGTTGGTATGAAAACTATAGAGATAACTTATAGAAACTTGAAGGAGGAAAACATGGAAGCTAGTCCAATCAAAAACCAGGAAGCTCATAGAGATAACTTAGCATGAGACCTCTAAGAGGAAATTAAGGGAGTTGGTGTGCTGATACACCAGAGATGTTACATAAGAGGTTGACGTACAAGGAAGTTCATGCAAAAAGAAGAAGTTATGTGACAAAGTTGCAATTACCAAAGAATATTAGAGATATTTTTGGAGGCAACTCACTAAAGAAGTTTGGAGGACAAGGGAGCTATGTCTATAAGTAGAGACATGGAGAAGTTGAGATAATACAACATCATTGATACAACCAGAAAATCACTGAGATACAAGAAAACAAAAGTATACATATTATCTTAGATTATATAGCAACTGTAATAAACTTACAGAGAGAGTGTAGCAAGTTTTAAAAAACTTGAGAGAAGCTAGAATTTATATTCTAGAGTGCAGCTGTTATTATTAATAAAGATTGTTTGAAGCTGGTCATTCATACCAATGAGCTTTTGTAATCTGTCATTGATTAATAAAACTTCAGAAGTACTTGTGATATATTGCACTCATTCAATTCCGCAACTTTCAATTCAATATATTCACTTAACTCACAAAGTTTGAAAGAATTTTGTGGTTTGTATTTAACCCCCCTTCTAAAAACCATTTTGTGGGACAAAAAATTGGTATCAGAGCCTATTGATTAAAACACCAATCAATATATCAAAAATATGGGACAGAAGAATGGCAATGTCAAAATTCCAATGCTCAAGAAGGAAAAACACTTCTTATGGAAGAGAAAAATGTTCTTGCGTTTGGAATCAACTGATTCCCAATATGCTGACATCCTTAAGGAATGACTTATCATTCCCACAAAAGTTGTCACTAGATATTGTTGATGACATTCCAACCCCAAAAACATTTGTACCCAAAAAGCCAAATGAGCTCTCCAAAGAAAAAAAAGAGGAAGTCTTAAATGACAGAAAAATCATGAACATCCTCTACAATGGGTTGGACAATGATATGTTCAACAGTGTCATCAATTGCCAAAGTTCCAAGGAGATATGGAAAACCATTCAAATATTATGTGAAGGAACTGAAGAAGTAAGGGCCAACAAAAGATCATTACTCATTCAACAATATGAGTATTTCACTGCCAAATTTGAAGAATCTATTACTCAACTATCTTGTAGATTCAACAAGCTCATCAATGAACTTAGATTACATGGGAAAATCTTAGAGAATGTATACACAAATATTAAATTCATAAGGTCACTCCACAGTTTTGGGATGCCAAGACAACTGTTGTAAGGGAAACTAAGGACATGAATATCATGTCCTTGGACAAGCTCTAAGAAAATCTCAAAACTTATGGGCTTGAAGTGCAACAGAGAAACATGCTAAATCATGACTTCAAGAAAGAGAAGTATATTGCATTTACAACAGAGACAAGTAACATAAAGCTTGATGAGAAAAGAGTTCTCATTAAGGAATTAGATTTTGATCTAGAATCTAATACAGAAGCTAAAGATGCAGAGGTCAAGGAAGAACTCTGCACGTCTGAAGATTTAGAAGACATTGATGAAGTTATAGCTCTAATAGCTAGAAAATTCAAAAGGCTTAAATTTTCCAAGAAAAAGTCTGGATTCAACAATGTCTTTGCATCTAAGAAAGAAAGTCAATCTGGCAAGGTTGACAAATCTAAGTTTAGGTGGTTCAACTGTGATACTCTTAGATACTTTGCTAGTGAGTGCAGGAAGCCCAAGTCTGACAAAAAGACAAGGAAGCCTAGGGATGCTACAAGAAATGAGGATTAGTATAAAAAGAAATACTATGATCTCCTCAACAGCTTGAAGGGCAAGGGAAAGGCACTAATCACAGAAGGCAAGGATTGGGCTAATTTAGAATCAGAGGATGAAGAATATGTCAACATGGCACTGATGGCCAACTCCTCTAATAGCAGTGACACTTTTAGAAGTCTAAATTCCAAGAACTCCCCGGTAACTGACTTGACTATTTCTTTTACTATGTCATTATCTGATTGCCAAGAAAGTTTAGCTAACATGTGTAAAGAAATGTACCATTTAAAAGGAACACTTAGATTCCTAGTGAAAGAAAATGCTAGACTCATAGACTCTATTGAACTGTTAAAGAATAGAAATTCCTTCTTAGAGTCTGAGCTTGGTGCTCTTGAACAAATCAGGAAAGAGTGCAAAAAGGCACTAGATGATCTTGCTTATGCTAAACAAATAGAAGAATGGCTAAGAGCACAACTTAAGAAAGAGCAAAACATCATAAAAGAAGGGACCAACTCCTCCAAAATAGTTGAGGAGACAATATAAAAATATAACACCGGTCAAAATGAAGGGCTAGGCTATAATAATAAAGTCTAGAGAAAGCAACCAGTGATTGAGGAATTGCCAATCACCAGAACTAGTGAAACTAGCATAAGTAAAAATACTCCAGTAGCTACTGCTCTTACCTTTAAAATGATAAAATTTGTTAAGGTAAGAGCTACTGAGTAAAAATCTAAGGAGACTATGCTAGAAGAAAGAGTTAGTGAGCTGGAAAAGAAATTAAACGACTTCAGAGCCAAAAGCTCTAATCCAAAGCCCACTCACTCATCAGAGGTTAAGCTAAAAAATAACAGGAATTGTAAGGAGGGAATTAACAAATATACTAATTATACTCCTGTTATTAATGCACCTAGGAAACATTACTGGAAGTGTGAAAATCCCAACCACCTTGCTTATAAGTGTAAAAATGTCCCTACGTTTTTGTTCATCGGAGACTAAGTTTTTGTTCATCGGAGACTAAGTCTTTCAAAGACTAAGTGCTTGTTCATCAGAGACTAATGTTGAAGCTACCAGAGACTAATGCAAAGACACTTTAATGCATTAAAGTAGCCTTGAGAAGATTTGACTGTCGCCAAACTCAACATTGCTCAACACCAAAGTTATTTTGACTATCACCAAAGTCATTTGCCTATCGCCAAAGTCATTGGGCAAATCAACAACAACGCTGAACTCAAAATGACTATCGCCAAAGTTGTCGGGCAAATCAACAACATCGCCAAACTCAAAATGACTATCGACAAAGTCATTGGGAAAATGTTTATCGCTGAAGTCAAGTGCTCAAGCATCAGGGGATAAATATCCACTGATGAACAAAACAGCCCATCAGGGGATAAATATTCACTAATGTACAAAAGAGCTTGTTAGGGGATAAATATCCATTGATGAACAGAGACTGTCCATCAGGGGATAAAATAATCAGAGACTAAAAATGACATTTGGGATGTGTTGGAGTGTATTCCCTAGTGGCCAATAATGTAATGATTGTGACACTATATTTATGTTATGTTTTGGTTAAATGATAATTTCTTTTATTATGTTTTATTTACTGCGTTATATAAATGTTAACATAATAAATGTCCTTAGAAGAATGATACTAATTATATGGATTCAAGTATGTGGCTTGAATATGAGATCATATAAGTATGTTATATATATCATTATTCTTAAATGTCCCTAGTCGAGTATTATTGTTAGTGGGACACCAATAATGCATTGAGACTAGTATGTGGATTGACTGATGGCCATATCTTATTGGTCATAAATATATACGAGATTTATTAAGTTGATGCATAGGTACCATGTTAGAGAACAATATACTGGACAGACCCACCATGAGAATTCTACATGGAGCATTATGTTATGTGTCATAAGTAATTCTCATAGTGACAATGATGTAATGGTCCTTCGACCTGAAGTCATGACATTTCTACATAAGGAGTTATGTGTTTTGACATTGCCAAAAGTCAGCTTTAACTGGGTGGATGATAAAGGTGATTGTTGGATGCATCATGAGTTATGTGAGAAATGAGAATGATGTAGATGAAATTTAACCCTCCTATAAATCAGGGGTGATATCTATAAGCCTCTTGATTGAGTGAGACTATGAAATGCATGACCATGCTCAAATAGAGATTTGTTTTCATATAGTCTACTCATTGATCAAGAAAACTAAGATTAAATTGTGAAGATGATGACACATCCATGCCTTGAATTTAATCTTTAGATATAAAGGTTAAAAGGATTAAATTACATTGAAACATTGGTCACGAAAGGTTGCGGTTGAATCAACGACTTTATTATTACTTGGGTAAAAATGATGTATTACTAGATGTCACTCACTGTTTATAATTTTATAATATGATTTAAAATTATTGTCAATGTAATAATAACCTACAGGGTCGCACACATTAAGGAGATATAATTTAAATGTCAATGATTTTAATATGTCAATAAGATTGATTTTATTTAAATAATGGCTTTAAATTATATGTATGTAATTTGTATATAATAGAGTCCCTTGGAAGAAAATACAAATATATATTTATTTGACATATATATTAATTAAGTGAGACTTGATTAAAATATATAATAAATATAAAATTTGAATTTTATTCTCCTAATTAGATTAGGGCTTGGAATTACTCTTTACACAGCTATATATGGGATTTATCAGTTGTTCTCTATGATATACGTTTTCTAAAAAACCTTAGTCGCTCATAAGAGAGAGACTAGAGTTGAGAGAAAGAGAGAGAAATAGATTCAACAGCTAGTACTACAATTCTCTTTGCTTCAGATCGTGAGACGATTCATGGGGTGTTCGTGTGGATACCATAGATGAGCTGTCCAGTTGGATTGCGTTAAAGATTCAGAGATGTTCAACACCCTCATCAAATCTTCGGATTCTGCAAGTTTAATCGGTAAAATCTTAAACCATCTATATTAAATTGTTTTGCATGGATCCTCGGGTTAGGGTTTCATTTTTTTTTTTGTTTTAAATCATTTTTTCCACTGCGTTTTTTTTTGTCGAAACCCTACAGGATGACACATGGCTGAGTTCACAATTTCACTAACTCAAGTTTAAAGGCGGTGAAATTAAAATATAGATGGTGGTCTAATAAGCAGAGATTGGCTTCCAAAGAAGCTTCAAGGAGATAAGCTATACACTGCAGGTGTGAACATTGATAAAGTAAAATATGGAGATAAGTCATACTTATACACTGGCATGCGTATATAGTTGCTGGTGTGAAAAGTGTAAAGTTAACTTATAGAAACTTGAAAGAGAAAAATTTGGAAGCTGATCTAATAAAAAATTGGGAAGCTCATAGAGATAAGTTATTTACTGTAGAGATAACTTATCATGGAAACTCCCAGAGGAAAATAAGGGAGCTGGTGTGCTGATACATCAGAGATGTTACATAATAGGTTGGCATGTAAGGAAGGTCATGCAAAAATAAGAAGTTATGTGACAGAGCTACAATTACTAAAGAATATCAGAGATATTTTTGGAGGCAACTCACTATGGAAGCTTGGAGGACAAAGGAGCTATGTCTATAAATAGAGACATGGAACAACTAACAAAAAATAAGAGAGAACAATAGGATATCACTAAGATACACAAAAACAGTAGTATACATATTATCTCAGATCATATCGGGACTGTAATAAACTTAAAGAGAGAGAGAGAGAGAGAAACAAGTTTTCATAACTTGAGAGAAGCTAGAAATCATATTCTAGAGTGCAGCTGTTATTTTCAACAGGGTTGTTAGAAGCTGGTTATTAACATCGGTGAGCTTTTGTAATATTTAATTGATTTATAAAAGTTTAGAAACATTTGCGATATATTGTATTATTTCAATCTCGCAACTTTTAATACAGTATATTCACTAAACTCACAAAGTTGAAATTTTTTTTGTGGTTTGTATTCAACCCCCCCAAACCATCTTGTGGGACAAACGGTATCTGATAGTAGTTTCTCATATTGCACTACTACAAATACTTGTACAAATACAAATCTAACAATTTAAATTTTGTACATCATCATCAAATGTTATAATTTCTAACAATCTTGCCTTATTTATGATTATCAAAGATAAGCATAAATCAAGGTTTGATGATGATGTCAAAACACAACCTTATAAGACCTTTACTTAGAATTGAATTTAAACATGCAAAAACATAATTGTACATGAACTTAACTGTTTTCCTAGTGAGATAGCCAAGAACTTGTAGAAGGGGTGGGGGGGGGGGGGGTTGAATACAAGTTCTTCTTTAAATTCTTTTCGATTGCTTGTTCTTCAAGAAATTAAATAATACTTGCGAAAATAAAGAACAAGAACTCAAATCAATTTATAAACAATTGTTTTTATTGATTTTAACAATTGAATACAAATTCTAACAATCACAACAATATGATCGTCAACTTCTTTTCTTTTCTGTATAGTAAGGATACAAACTATGAATTCTATACAGCTTCGAATTTACAATTCTGTAAACCTAATTACAACTTCTAAAACTTAATTACTCAGTTTTCTATTCTAAATCAATAATGATTCAGCTTCCTTATTCGAATCAAACATAATCTTTCCTTTTTGATTACGAACAGATTTTTGGCTTGTTTCCTTACCAGCTACGTCTTCAATATTATCTTGATCTACACAGAAGACATTCCTTATTCAATTCGAACTTTGTATCTCATCAAGAAATAAGTGACGACTAGTCCTTGACAGCTTCAGCTTTAGTCCCTGATCGTTTAGTCTCTGGTCTTTTAGTCTCTGATCAGGTTGTGTGGTCTTCGATGCTTTTAGGCTTAGTCTTTGATAACGTCAGCTTAGTCTCTAATGCTCTAGATTTAGTCTTCGATGATGTCAGCTTAGTCTCTGATGCACTAAGCTTAGTCTCTGATGACGTAAGCATTAGTCTCTTACACTTTAGACTTAGTCTCTGATGACGTAAGTTGTAGTCTCCGATAGGCAAAATCCTTAGTCTCTGACAAGTGTTACCTTAGTCTCCAATAAGCCTTTTTGTAATCTCCGATGGATCAAATACACATTTTGACTTGTTGAAGCTTTGATACAACTTTCCAGCAGTTACTTATAATTAAAGAATGAATCTCTTTATAAAGAATAAATGAATTACAACCAAAGAGATAACTACTGGCTACAAAACCTCAGTGTTACTATTTAACACTTTCTATACATTTGTACATCTAAGCGATCTAAAGACAATCATCATCAAATGTTATAAAACCTAACAATCTCCCCCTAATAATAAGCATAATTTCAAGGTTGATGATGATGTCAAAACTCAAAATTATAAACATTACTTAGAATAAAGAATAAAGAATTACTAACTATAAATGTATCTGAATTAAGATCTTTGATATGTCATTCAGCTTCCACCAAGACTCAGGTTTAAATCCTTTAAGTCTAGCTTCAAAAAAAATTACAGCTTATTTAACAACCAACATACCTTCAACTTCAACAACTTCATCTTTTTTTTTCTTCAGCACTACCAGCCTTTCTATCAGCAGTTTCCTTAGAATAACCTCTGTTTCTTCTTCAGAATCTTTGAGAAGACTGATAAATCCTTCAATATGTCTCTCATTTACACTGTTAATGTCTCTCTTATAGTTGAAGAATACCTTTTCTCCATGGAAAGTCTCGTACCATATTCCAAGAGGTTTTGGATCAACCTTTGGCACTGTGTCCAAATTATATATCACCTTTATCACCTTTTGGATTTGGCTTCGAAATTCTTTATTGGGATCAGAAGTGTCAGGCACCACAGTCAGCAACCACTCTAAATTTTCTTTTGTTTTCTCCTCCAAGGCTGGCCTCTCAAACTTCAAAGATTCTCCATCTTTTAAAAAGATATGGAACAATTCTTTGTTGTCCTTGCCCTTGATCAAGTTGATATTCTTTGTACTTCTTTTTAGGGCTTTGATAATATCTTCTGTGCTAGCCATTTCAACCTTGTAAGATTTCCTTGATGGAACTGTTCGTAGCTTTGTTGGTCCACTCACAGCCACTAAGGTAGTCTCGGTTGACCTTGGAGGTTCTTGAGATGTAGGCTTTTTGATAGATTCTTTAGTCACAGATTTCTTTGCAGCTACCTAGACTAAAGATCTTCTCCTTGATTTCTTCTCTGCCTATTCTATCTCCTTATTCTTCTTTTTGGTGATGGCTGCCTTCTGTGCACTTGACCTTCTTGCAGAGATTTTCCTTTTCTTTGCCTCCTCCTCCTCCCTTGCTACAACCATGTCCTCTTCCTCTTGTAGCTTCTGAGCAAGCAATGCATCAGCTTCAATGAGTTTCTGCTCTTGAGGATAAACTAACTCTACTTTCCCATCCACTATTAATTCAACTGGAGTGGGATAGTGAGCAGTCTTCATGGTATCCCCCATTAGCTTGGGCTGTCCTGGTTGAGTAGAGCCTTTTTTCTTTGATTCTTCAACTATGACCCCCTTGCCTTTCTCTTTGGATATGCTTGGGGCTTGTGTAGTTTGTTAAGTAGGAGGAGGGGCTTTCTTTATTATTGCTGTTGCTGTTGCTGCTGCTGCTGGTGTTGTTGTTGTTTTTGTAGCTGCTTCAAGATCCGAATGTTTCTTCAAAATTTTGTCCATCATTGCCTGCAATTCAGCATCAATGACTAGAACAGATTTTGATTGTTGTTTGGATACAGGTTTGGAATGACCACTTTCCCCCTTTTTGACATCAACATCTTTGGGTTGAGAGGGGGTTGCCAGATATGGAATTGCCTGCAGCAATAGTTGTTCCATTCGGTCTTGCTTCTGGAGTAGGAGTTGGACATTTGATTCAAGGGCTTGAAGTCGACTGTCAGTCTTGGACTTCTCTTTGATGATAGAATCAATGGAAGTGATAGTCCGCCTTGGCAAGTGTCCTTCATAGCACCTCCTTAGCTTTTCTGTCTCCAATTCCATCCTTTCCTCCATTTTCTTGACTGCAACATTTATACTAGTAACCAAGAAGTGGTGAAACTTTGTATGTTTCTTATCCACCTTGGTTACTTCTTCTAGAATATCCTTGATGGATGGTGCAACTGCATTTGACCCAATGTTGGTCACATAATCCTGCCTGAGTTGAGTAGCTGCATCCTCTAGAGAATTGGTGAAGTTTGCATCAAGCCAAACATAAACATTCTCTTCTTCTTGTTCTTCAGAGACAGGTTCATGTGCAAGTCCTGTCTTCAATGCAGAAATGTGATCTTGAGTTTGTTGTAATCCATAAAGAATCTCAAAATCTGCATTGGACATTTCAGAAAGAATGTTTATGGATACATCCCCTGTCTTGGAGCTTCCCCCAATGTCCTCTGTTGATGTTGGAGCAGTTGATGGTGCAGAGGAAACTTGGGCTTCTGGTGTGGTGGAGGGCTCAATAGGTTTTAAAAAATCACCTGCTGAGAATTTCTCTATGTTCTTTTCTCCAAGGATCTCATCCTTGCTCACACCCTCTCCTTTTGCTTGGGGTTGGGCACCCAGCTTCACTATCTCTCCTTTTTCCAAGCTGTCTAAAGCTTGACTCTCTTGAATTTGTTGCTCTCCTTTTTCCAGGTCAGGAGCCTGACTCTCACTAATTATTCTCTTAGACTCACTCTTTTGGATTGTATCACTTTGTCCTAAAGAAAGAGGGGTTTGAGAAGTAATGGAGGCACCAAGGAGAGGGGGTTCCCTTTGTATGTCTGTGGCTAGGGATCTCTCCAAGGAAGGTTTTGAGAGCTTGTCTTGAGTATTGGCTCCTCTAGGAAAAGTTCTAAAGGATTTTCATGTTCAAAAGAATCAAGAAATTGAGAAGAAGAAGAATAATGTACAGTGTGGAGTGTTGGTTGTTCCTCAGGAAGTAAAAATTGAGGAACATCAATAGATGACTCTGTGGGTGCACTCTTGGTGTCACTCTTTTGTTGTATTTTCTCTCTCTGTGGTTTCTCTTGTTGTTGTAGAAGAGGTTGTGCAGACTCTGTACATGTTGTTCCTGGTTGGGAACTTTCTTTAATGTCAACAACCTTTTGAGAGGATATTGACAGTTCACTGTTTTTCCTTATAACCTCCATTGCCTTTTGGGAAGTAATGGATTCCTTTTGGCTTAAGGTTATGATTCTCTTCTTTCTCTGAGGTGCCACCTCAACTTCTTTACCTCCCTCAGCCTCACTTACTCCCTCAATTATTTTTATTTTTAGTGGGAGCTTTTTGGCTGTCTTTGTTTTTACAACCACAGTCTTTTGGGAAACTGTGGAGAGGGCTAGAGATTGTAGTTGTGAAGTGGTTGGAGGATTAATAGGGTTTTGGCCTGTATCCTCAAAGAATGTCAAAGAATAAAGGTTTGGAAGCCTGTCAATGAGAGTAGATCGCATGACAGGAGGAAAAAATAAAGGAACCTTTACCATTGCAGATTTGTGCTTCACATCAGTAAAAAAATTTTTACTCTGCAAAATAGTTGGTACAACTTGCATTCTAGTAATATTAAGGTTAAGTATTAGATAATATGTAATCATCATAAAAAACCTAGCATAATAAATTTTATTTTTATTACCGGATTTAAGTTTTACCAAAAGATTTTGCAGAATTAAAAGCTCAATGTTTAGATGTCTATCATACAACACATTGAAAGCAATTTGTTGTGTGAGTGTAGTGATAACATCATAGGTACTGCATTTTGTAGAAAAAAACTTTTGTTATTATATCAAAGAACAGTGACCACTCGTGCCTTAGATGGGGTTGAGTTATTTACCCAACAGAAACAATTTCTGAAGAATAATGTAAGTTTTTAAACATAGCAAAAATTTCTTCATCAAAGGCAGGAGAGTCGAAGTTTTCAAACATAGATAAACGTAAAGCATTATTAACCACAGTATGATCTATATTATAGTCAGTGTTGTCATACCTGACACTTACCATAGGAGAGTCGTCAGTCTCGTTCTTGTTGGTAGTAGTGGACCACATAGCCGTGATAACTTTAGTGGCTTGTGTTAGAGCTTCGTAGATGGCGTATGACAGTGGAGAGTTTTGTAGAGAATCCACAAAAGGGTGGTACTATGCTTCAAATTCATGTTTATTGACCACCCCTGCATGGTTGGTCTTGATGAAATCAAAGTCTCTGAACTTGAAGCATACAATTTTGGCCGCCATTGAAGAGATCTGTGAAAACTTTGAAGAATTTCTTTGCAAAAGGTTAAATCGCAAAGTGTTTGTAGAGAGAGAAAATAATTTCTAAGCTTGAGAGTTTGTGATTGCAAAGATGTTTGAAATTACTTTTATCAATTTGCTCGAAACGTTTGCAATTCTGAGTGGATTATGGGTAACTACCAGTGTACCCTCGATCCGAGATTGCCCTAATCTCTGACATGTCCACTCATAAGAGACTAGTCCCGATTTGTCTCCGATATTGTTATTTTGTTTAGTCGAGGACTAAACAAAAACACTGTCGAGGACTAAGATAGTCTTCGATAGTGCTTTTTTGATTGAGTCGGGGACTAGTCAAAAACACTGTCGGGGACTAAGATAGTCTCCGATAGTGCATTTTTGAATGAGTCGGGCACTAATCAAAAACATTGTCGGGGACTAAGATAGTCTCCGATAGTGCATTTTTGATTGAGTTGGGGATTAATCAAAAACAACTATCAGGGACTAAGCTAGTCTTTTACTCAAAAGCTTTCAGGGACTAAGAAAATATAGTCCCTGCTACAATTTTGTTTTTCAAAACATTTCCAACAATCAATTTAATGATTATTAGCTTCAAAAATTCTGTTTTATTAAAATAGCTTCAAAAATTCTGTTATTTAATAACAGTTTCAATCTAGAAATTAAATTCTAGCTACATTATTTCTGTCAATCAAGAACAGCTTCATTTTCTAGAATTTAAATTCTAGCTTCTTAAATTCTGTCCATTAAGAACAGCTGCAATCTAGAAATTTAATTCTAGTTGCTTACAACTCAAACAACTTGCTTTCAAAATATGAAATTAAATTTTAGAGGCATAATTTAACATTCCTAATTCAGAAACTAATCTAGAAAATGTAGATTCATCTAAAGGCTTTGTGAATATGTCTGCAAGTTGTTTATCAGTTATAACCTAGTGCAATACAATATTTCCTTCACTGACATGTTCTCTTATGAAATGATATCAAATATCTATATGTTTTGTTCTTGAATGCTACACTGGATTTTCTGTTATAGCTATGGCACTTGTATTATCACAATAAATAGGAATTTTGGATAATGACATACCATAGTCTAGGAGTTGCTTTTTGATCCATAAGATCTGAGCACAGCAACTCCCAGTTGCAATATATTCAGCTTTTGCTATTGAAGTGGAAACTGAATTTTGTTTCTTGCTAAACCAAGAAACAAGTCTGCCTCCAAGAAGTTGGCAGCTTCCACTTGTGCTTTTTCTATAAAGCTTGCAACCTGCATAGTCAGCATCTGAATAACCAATTAGTTTAAACTCAAATTCTTTAGGATACCATAAACCAAGGTTTGGGGTACCCTTTAGATATCTGAGTATTCTTTTTACAACAATCAAATGTGACTCTCTAGGGTCAGCTTGAAATCTAGCACATAAACATGTAGCAAACATTATATCAGGTCTACTTGGAGTTAGATATAAAAGAGAGCCTAATATCAACTTTCTTTCCTTTTAAATCCTTATCTAGCTTAGTGACAGTAGGCATGGGTGTTTTTGTAGATGCACAATCAACCAAGTCATATTTTCTCAATAAGTCTTTAATGTAGTTGGATTGACTAATAAAAATTCCATCCAGTTGATTGTTTTATTTGCAATCCTAAGAAAAATGTTAATTCTCCCATCATACTCATTTAATATCTAGACTTCATTAGTTTTCAAAATTTTTCATAGAGTCTTTCATTTGTAGACCCAAATATAATATCATCTACATATATTTTCACAAGTATAATGTCAGAGCCTTGAATTCTATAAAATAAAGTTTTATCTATGATACCTCTAACAAATTTGTTTTCAACTAAAAATTGAGATAAAGTATCATACCAGGCTCTTGGTGCTTGTTTTAAGACATAAAGTGCTTTGTCTAACCTGTAGACATGATTTGGAAGTTTGGAGTCCACAAAACCTGGGGGTTGGCAAACATAGACTTCCTCTTCCAATTTTCCATTCAAGAAAGCACTTTTGACATCCATCTGGTACAGCTTGAAGTTCTTGTAGGCTGCAAAAGCCAAAATGATTTTGACTGCTTCAAGTCTTGCTACTAGTGCAAAAGTTTCATCATAATCTATTCCTTCTTCTTGTGAATATCCTTTTGTAACCAGTCTTGCTTTATTCCTTGTAATTGTACCAGTTTCATCTAATTTATTTCTGAAGACCTATTTGGCACCTATAATTGATCTATTCCTTAGTTTGGGTACCAGTCTCCAGACTTTGTTTCTTGTGAATTGGTTTAACTCCTCTTGCATGACTAGTATCCAGTCAATATCTTGAAGTGCTTCCTCAATTTTCTTTGGCTCAATCTTTGAGAGAAAACTGAGATATAAGCATTCATTTTGAGTTTCATTTCTAGTCTTGACTCCATCCTCTAGACTTCCAATAATCAAATCTAGGGTGCGGTCTCTCAACCATGGAATTGCACGTGGCAGATTTGACCTTGAAGTGGAGGCTTCATTTTCTAGATTGATGTTGTCCAATCAAGCTTCATGATCGGAGACTGCTCCCCCTAAACCATTGACTTCTTCATTATTAGCTCCCCCTGAGTTGTTTATCTCTATAGTCCCTGGTGTCAAGATAGTCTCTGATTGTGCATCAATGACACTAGTCCCTGGTGAACCATTAGTCTCCAATGGTTCACTAATGTCACCAGTTTCTTGTGTTTCATTTAATACTCTAGTCTCTGATACAGTATTAGTCCTTGGTACTTCATGCACAACTGTTAACTCCCCCTCAATTATGTAGGGATCATTACTATCTTGGGGTTTTTCAGTAGTCTCTGATGGATATTCCCATGCATCCAATTCATTCTCAAAACTGAGAGGTTCATGCAATCCTTGTCCAATCATTCCTGAAATGTTTCTGTCATCAAATACAACTTGTATTGATTCCACAATGACCTTTGGTCTTAGATTATATACTCTGTATGCCTTGCTTGACAGAGAATAACCTAAAAAGATTGCCTCATCAGACTTGTTGTCAAATTTTCCTCTTGTCTCTGATGAATCTCTCAGTACAAAGCACTTATAACAAAACACATGTAAAAATTTGAGAGTTGGTTTTCTCCCAATCATTAATTAATAAGGTGTTTTGTTGTATGCTTTGTTTATCAAGGATCTATTATGTGTAAAGCAAGTTGTGCTTATAGCTTCTTCCCAAAAATATGTAGGAAGCTTTGCTTCTTGTAACATAGTCATTGCTGCTTCAATAAAGGTCCTATTTTTCCTCTCAACAACTCCATTTTGTTGAGGGGTTCTTGGGGTAGAAAATTGGTGAGTTCTTCCTTATTAGTGCAGAATTCAATAACTTGGGTATTCTTGAATTCTGTTCCTCTATCACTCCTTATTACCCTTACTGTTTTTCTTGACTCAGTTTCTATCTTCTTGACATGATCAATTATCAACTGAGCAGCTTCATCTTTTGTATGGAGGTATTTTACCCAAGTATACCTCGTGTGATCATCCACAATAACCAAAGCATATCTATTTCTTAAGATAGACATCACCTTCACTTGACAAATAAATCCATGTGTAGCTATTGTAAAGGATCAGTGATTGATGTTGTTGATTTGCTTTTGAATGATACACTTCTTTGTTTCCCTTTCTAGCATGAATCACACAATCCATCTTGGGTAAACTCCAACGGTGGAATGCCAGCTACCATTCCTTCTCTCACCAGTTTGTTGATGTTTTTGATATTCAAATGGGAGAGCTTCTTATTATGCCAAAGCCAACTTTCATTAGTTGAAGCTTTGCTATAGAGACATGTGATTTGATCAGTAAAAGAAATAAGATTTGCAACATACAAATTTCCTTTTCTTTTCCCTGTCAAAATCACATTATCAGATTTTTTGTCACACACCAAACATTTATCTTCTTTGAAGGTGACATAGAATCCCTTATCACATAGTTGACTCACATTTAGTAGATTGTGCTTTAAGCCATCAACTAGTGATACTTCAGTGAAGACGACATCTCCATGTTCAACACTGCCATAACCCTTAGTATGGCCTTTGCTGTCATCTCCAAAAGTGACTTTTGGGCTACTTTTCTCTTCATACTGTTTTAGCAGGGACTTGTCTCCAGTCATGTACCTTGAACAGCCACTGTCCAAGTACCATGTTTTCTTCTTTTATCCCTGCACAGTAAAGAGTAACTAGTTAGAAATTTTTGGGACCCAAACTTTCTTGGGTCCTTTCTCACTAGTTATAGAATCAAGACTTGACTTAGATTGAGTTGATTGTCTTTTAGTGTTTTTGACTTTAATTAGACAATCACTAGTCTTGCTACCTTTTTGTGAGAGACTGCCAAGCTTAGAGTTTTCATAGTTATTGCAAAGATGATTTGACCTTTTTACAGGTTATTTATCTTTTATTGTCTTTGAATGTGCAGTCTCTATTATAGGAATTTTATTTTTACTCCTACAGTGCATAGCTATGTGATTTGGATTACCACATATATGACATGTTTTTCTAGGAGCTTCAGGCATTCTAGCATAATTTGTGTATTTATTAATGCCTATTTTTCCATTCCTATTTGTTAGGTCCCAAAGGGTAAAAATACTAGAAGGGGGGGTTGAATAGTGTTTTTCAAAAATTAAGCCTTACTTAGAAAACTTTACTGAATTAAAAATCTTCTTGCTTATAAAAAGTTTCTTATGATTTTCAAAGGATTTAGCAGCGGAATTTGTTTTAAGCAAGGAACCCCTTAAGTTTTGTATCAAAAGTTAATGGCTTGAAGTAGCAAAGATAGTAAGTCTTTGCTGAACAAGTTCAGCAGGACTAAAGCAAAGCACAGCAAAGTAAGGAAACAATATAAAAGATAAGCAGTAGAAAAGATAGAATTTTTATAGTGGTTCGGAATAATCCTACTCCACTCTTCTTCTCTTTTACTTGAGAAGGCTATCACTATAATTTGTTCACACAGAACAATCAGCAAGAGGACACTTAGTCCAATTTACAATGGGTCACTTAGACC
>CM025781.1:18388262-18419053 GCA_014636745.2 Centella asiatica
ATAATGAAAGTTTAAGCAAAGATAATATAAGCAGGGGTGCAACAACACTATTTTTCTTCTTTCTACTAGACTCCCTAATGTTTCAGCCTTTTTCATAGGAATATTTTCCAATTTTTTGTTTAATTGAGTCTTTGTCATGAACCCAATATTTAATCTTTTATTCTCACTCTTATCAACAATATTCACTGTCTTTTGATCAATCTTTGATTTTGCAGTGACTTCTTGATATTGAGTATTAATAATTTTGGGTTCATTGACAGGAGAGACGAAATTAATTCTTTTCAAAACATTTGGCTTACTAGTAGTCGAGTTAGCAGCTTCAATTAGATCATCTAAATCGGAACTGTTGTCTAGATTTGCATCATAACCTAGTCCAGATTTTTAACCTATCATTTGACATTCTACCAAATCTATCAACTTTTTAGAGGAAGTATTCCATTGTTCAATCTTAGCTTGAGAATTTTCAAGTTGCTCGACTAAGTAATATTCTCTCTTTTTCAAAGCATCAATCATGTGATGAGCTTTGTTTAAGTCAGACTTGATAGTGTCAAATTGTACCAATCTCTCTTCAAGAAATTTGTTTCTTTTCAAGAGAAGGTCATGTGATTCTTTTACATTAGCGTGTTCAATAGTTAATGATCTAAAACTAACATGCAAATCAGACATATCTTTTTGTATGCTTTAAATACTAGATGTATCAAGTAAGTTAAGCACATTAAAATTCTGAGTTGCATCACATACCTTTGTAGAATCACTTGACTCGTCACTTCGAGCCATTAATGCAAAGTTGACAATTTCCTCCTCAGAGTCACTGTCAATCCAATCCTTGCCCTCAGTAATCAAGGTTTTGCTTTTTTATTTGAACTTCTTGTCAGCAAAGTCGTTCCCCGTTTTCCTTGATTTTTCATCCTTAGATCTATCACTAGATCTAGGCTTCCTACACTCATTGGCAAAGTACCCTAACCCATCACAGTTTTTTCTTCTTGTCAAAGGTCATAGTTTGACCTTCATGTTTAGGGTTCGGCTTCCTTGACGACTTTTTTCCTTTTCTACCAGCTCTAAATTTCTTGAACTGTTTCACAATGAATGCCATGAATTCCTCCATGTCAACATCAGTGTCCAGTTCATCTTCCTCATCAGTCAAGCTAGCATTGGAAGTTTCATCATCAAGCTTCTCTTGAGACTTGCTTGTCTCAACCATTAACATAGCTCCTTTGTCCCTGCCATGCATGTGTTGTTGTTGCTCTACTTCAAGCTCATAAGTCTTTAAATTGTCGTAGAGCCTGTCCAGTGTGAGTATGTCCAAGTCATGAGCTTCCCTTACAGCTGTAGTTTTTGGATCCCAGCTTGGTGGGAGAGATCTCATGAACTTGGTGTTGACATCCTCATTATCATAGGACTTTCCAAGTATTTTCAAGTCATTGAGCAAAGTATTGAACCTGTCATAGACTGATGTTATTGGTTCACCAGGCTTTGCTTGAAAGAACTCATATTTTTGTGTCAACAATGACCTTTTGTTCTTTCGGACTTGGTTAGTCCCTTCAAACAGGACTTTGATGGTGTCCCAGATTTGCTTAGATGTTGTGCAGTTAATGATGCTTGTAAACATATTTTTGTCAATACCATTGTAAAGTATGGTCATAACTTTAGTATCTTTTAACACTTACAACTTGTCTTCGTTTGTATAATCACTTTCACAAGCAAGTTCAAATTGTTCAGCAACAACAGATCCATCAACAGTTTTAGCAGGAACGAATTTCCTGTTTTCCCAGTGAGATGTCGAGAACTTGTAGGGGGGGGGGGGGGGGTTGAATACAAGTTCTTTGAATACTTTTTGAATTACTTGTTCTTTAAGAAATTAAATTTTCTTGCGGAATATAAAGAACAAGAACTCAAATCAATTTATAAACAATTGCTATATTGATTTCACAACTGATTACAAATTTTAACAATCATAATATGATCGTCAGCTTATTTTCTATTCTGTATAGGACAAGATACAAACTATGAAAAACCTATACAACTTCTCTCCAAAAAAAAACTAATTTCTCAGTTGTCCTATTCTAAATCAATATTGATTCATCTTTCTTATTCGAATCAAATACAATCTTTCCTTTTTGATTAAGAAGAGATTTCTAGCTTGTTTCCTTACCAGCTACGTCTTCAATAATATCTTGATTTACGTGGAAGACAATCCTTATTCAATTCAAACTCTGTATCTCTCAGAAATTAAATCACGATTAGTCCCTGATGCTTCATTTTTAGTGTCTGGTGACGTCATCACTAGTCTCTGGTGCTTTTAATCCCTGATGACGTCAGATTGTGTAGTCTCCGATAGAGTTATTTAGTCTCCGATGCTTTAAGGCTTAGTCTCCGATGACGTCAGCTTAGTCTCTGATGCTTTTAACTTTAGTCTCCAATGACGTAAGCTTTAGTCTCCGACTCCTTTAGACTTAGTCTCTAATGATGTAAGCCTTAGTCTCCGACAGGCAAAACTAGTCTCTGATAGATAAAAAAAATCCTTAGTTTCTGACAAGCCTTTTTGTAAACTCCAACGGATCAAATACACATTTTGACTTACTGAAACTTTGATACTCCATTCCAGCAGTTACTTACAAATAAGAAATAATTATATCTCTTTACAAAGAATGAATGAATTACAAAAAAAGAGATAACTGCTGGCTACAAAACTTCAGTGTTACTAATTAACACTTTCTATACATTTGTACTCTAAGTAATCTAAAGACAATCATCATCAAATGTTCTAAAACCTAACAATCTCCCCCTAATTATGAATATCAGAATGATAAGCATAATTTCAAGGTTGATGATGATGTCAAAACTCAACATTACAATTACTTAGAAAAAGAATAAAGAATTGCTAACTACAAATGTATTCTGAACTAAGATCTTTGATCTGTTGTTCAGCTTCCACCAAAACTCAGGTTTAAATCCTATAAGTCTGGCTTCAAAAATAAAAATTACAGCTTATTTCAACACAACATACCTTTCAACACAACAGTTTACCTTTTATTTTTTCTTCAGCAACTCCATCCTTTCTTTTCTATTTCTCCTCAACAACTCAAGTCTGTCTATCAACAGCTTTTTCAGTATCAATTCAACTTCTTCTTTAGCATCCTTGAGTAGACTGATAAAGCCTTCGATTTGTTTCTCACTGACACTATTAATGTCTCTGTTGTAGTTGAAGAAAACTTTCTCTCCATGGAAAGTCTCATACCATAATCCTAAAGGTTTAGGATTAGCTTCCAGTACTGTATCCACCTTATGCTTCACCTTCATTACCTTTTGAATCTGGATTCGAAGATCCATGTTGAAATCAGAAGTCTCAAGCATAACAGTCAGCAACCACTCCAGGTTTTCTTTAGTTTGTCCCTCCAAGGCTCGCTTCTCAAATTTCAAAGACTCTCCATCTTTCAAAAAGACATGGAGAAAATCTTTGTTATTTTTACCCTTTATCAAATCAATCTTCTTTGTGGTTTTCTTCAGGGCTTTGATGATTTCTTCTGTACTAGCCATTTCAACCTTGTAAGACTTCTTTGATGAAACTATTTGTGGCTTTGTTGGTTCACTCACAGCCACCAAAGCAGTCTCAGTTGACCTTGGAGGATCTTGAGAGGTAGGTTCTTGATAGTTACCTTAATCACAGGTTTCTTTGCAGATTCCTGGACCAAAGGTTTCCTTCTTGATTTCTTCTCCGCCTCTTCCATCTCTTTATTTTTCTTCTTGGTTATGGCTGCTTTCTGTGCACTTGACTTCCTTGTAAAGATTTTCTTCTTCTTTGTCTCTTCCTCTTCCTTAGTTGCTGCCATATCCTCCTCCTCTTGATGTTTCTGAGCTAGTAGAGCATCAGATTCTATCAATTTCTGTTCTTGAGGATAGACCAACTCCACTTTCTCATCCACTATCAGTTCAACTAGAGTGGGAAAGTGAGCTGTCTTTATGGCATCCCCCAGTAGCTTGGGCTGTCCTGGTTGAGTAGTGGTTTTCTTCTTTGAATCTTCAACCATAACCCCCTTGCCTTTATCTTTGATTGTAGGGGCTTGTGCAGAGGAAGAAGGAGAAGTTGTTGTTGTTGTTGTTGTTGCTGTTGTTGGAAGTTGTGTTGTTGTTGATTTTGTTGTTGCTGCTTGAAGATCTGCATGCTTTTTCAATATCCTGTCCATCATTGCTTGTAGCTCATCAGAGCTTGGAAGTTTTGATAGAGCAGGTATTTGAACTGGAACAAGTTTTGATTGTTGTTTTTGTACAGGTTTGATATGTTGACCACTCTCCCCCTTTTTGACATCAGCATCTTTGGGTTGGGAGGAGGTGGCCAAGTGTGGAATTGCCTATAGTAATAGTTGTTCCATTCTGTCTTGTTTTTGGATCAAGAGTTGGATATTGGCTTCGAGGGCTTGAAGTCGACTGTCAGTCTTGGACTTATCTTTGACTAATGTATCAATTGCAGTGACAGTCCTCCTTAGCAAGTGTCCTTCATAGCACCTTCTCATTTTTTCTGTCTCCAACTCCATCCTTTCCTCCATTCTCTTCACTGCACCATTTATTCCAGTAACCAAGTAGTGGTGAAACTTTGTATGTTTCTTATCCACCTTGGTTACTTCTTCAAGTATATCTTTAACTGATGGTGCAGAGGCAGTTGACCCTATGCTGGTCACATAATCCTACCTTAAATGGGCGGCTGCTTCCTCTAGTGCATTGGAATAGGTGGCATCCAACCATTCATCAACATTTATCTCTGGAGCTTCTTCGTGCACAGGTTCATCTGCAAGCCGCGTCTTCAATGCAGAAATGTGGTCTTGTCGTTGTTGTAGACCATATAACATCTAGAAATCAGCATTGGACATCTCATAAATAATATTTAAGGCTGCATCCCCTGTGCCTGAACTATTCCCAGTTTCTTCTGTTTGGATATTTGTGGAGGGAGCAGAAGAAACTTGAGCTTCGTTTGAGCTGGTTTCAACAGGTTGTAAAAATGCACCTGTTGAAAATTTCTCTCGTTTATTTTGTGCAAGGATCTCATCCTTGCTCACACCCTCTCCTTTTGCCTGGGGTTGGGCACCCATCTTCTCTTGCTCTCCTTTTTCCAAGCTTTCTAAAGCTTGACTCTCTTGTATGTGTATATTCTCTCCTTTTTCTAGGTCAGGAGCCTGACTCTCACTATTTATTCACATATCCTCACTCATATGGAAAGGTGCACTCTGTCCTACAAAAGTGGGGGTTTGAGAAGTACTTGGGACTGCATGGATAGGGGGTTCCCTTTGTGTATCTTGGACTAAGGATCTATCCATGGAATGTATGTGAGAGCTTGTCTCGAGTATTTGCTCCTCTTGGGAAAAATCAAGAAGATTTATATCAGTAATAACAAAAGAATCAAGTGTGGGAGAAGAATGTACAGTGTGGAGTGTTGGTTGTTCCTCAGACATTGAAAATTGAGAAACATCAATTGATGACTCTGTGTGTGCATGCCTTGTGTCACTCTTTTCTTGTATTTTCTCTCTTTGGGTTTCCTCTTGTTGGTGAACAAGAGGTTGTGCAGACTCTGTACAGCGTGTTCCTAGTTAGGAACTTTCTTCAATGTCAACATCCTTTTGGTAGGATGGTGACAGTTCACTGTTTTTCCTTATAACCTCCATTGCTTGTTGGGAAGCAATGGATTGCTTTTGGCTAAGGGTTATTAATCTCTTCTTTCTCTGAAGTGGTACTTCAGCTTCTTGTTCTCCCTCATCCTCACTTACTCCCTCAATTATTTTTCTTTTTATTGGGAGCTTCTTGGCTGTCTTGGTTTTTACAACCACAGTCTTTTGGGAAACTGTGGAGGGAGCTATGAATTGTTGTTGTGAAGTGGTTGGAGGATTGATGGGGTTTTGGCTTTCAATATCCTCAAAGAATTGCAAAGAATAAAGATTTGGAAGCTTGTCAATGAGAATAGATCTCATGACATGATGGAAAAATAAGGGTACCTTTACCTTTGCAGATTTATTCTTCACATCAGTAAAAATTCTTTTACTCTGCAAAATAGTTAGCACAACTTGCAATCCAGTAATATTAAGATTAGGGATTACATAATAAGCAATCATCATCAAAAAACTAGCATAATAGATTTTATTTTTATTACCAGATTTCAGTTTTACCAAAAGATTTTGCAAAATTAAAAGCCCAATGTTTAGATATCTATCATACAACACACTAAAAGCATTTTGTTGTGTGAGTGTAGTGATAGCATCATAACCACTGCATTTAGACGTAAAAGCTTTAGTGATTATATCAAAGAACAGTGACCACTCTTGCCTTAGATGGGGTCTTGTTATGGACCCAATAGAACTAATTTCAGCAGAATAATGTAAATTTTTGAACATAGAAAATATTTCTTCATCAGAGGCAAGAGAGTCAAAGTTTTCATAGATTGGCAAGTGTAAAGCATTATTAACTATGGTATGATCTATATTATAAACAGAGTTTGCATACATGAAACTTACCACATGAGAGTCAGTGTTCTCATCTTAGATGGTTGCAGTGGTCCATATAGCCGTGATGATTTTAGCGGCTTCGACGAGAGCTTCATAAATGGCGTAAGTTAGTGTGGAGTTTTGAAGAAAATCCACGAAGGGGTGATATTGGGCTCCAAATTCATGCTTGTTAGCCACCCTGCATGGTTAGTCTTTATGAAATCGAAATCTCTAAACTGGAAATAGACTGTTTTGGCGGCCATTGGAAGAGATCTGTGAACTTTGAAGAAACTTTGAAAAAAGATAAAATTGCAGAGAATTTGCAGAGAGAAAATAATTTCAAAGCTTTGAGAAATTGTGATTGCAGATTTGTTTAATTTTACTTTCAGCAAAGTATGAGAAACGTTTGCAATTTTAAAGATAGTGAACCATTTTTGATCGTGGGTAGGATAACTACCAGATTACCCTCAATCGGAGATTGCCCTAATCTCTGATAAGTTCACTCATAAGAGACTAAACCCGATTAGTCTCCGATAGTTCATTTTTGATTGAGTCAAAGACTAACCAAAAACGACGTCGGGAACTAAGGTAGTCTCCGATAGTTCAAATTTTTAATTCAGTCGGGGACTAATTAAAACAACTGTCGGGGACTAGTTAGTCTCCGATAGTTCAAGTTTTAATTTAGTCGGGGACTAATTAAAAACAACTGTCGGGGACTAGTTAGTATCTGATAGTTCAATTTTTAATTTAGTCAGGGACTAATTAGAAATAACTGTCGGGGACTAAGATAGTCTCTTTCTCGTAAGCTTTCAAAATATTTCCAACAATCAAGTTTAATGATTATTAGCTTCAAAAATTCTGTTATTTGATAACAGCTACATTCCATAAATTAAATTCTAGCTTCTAAAACTCTGTTTAATTAAAAAAAACTACATTCCAGAAATTTAATTTCTAGATTCTCACAGCTAAACAATTTGTTTTCAAAATTTAATCAATATTTAGAGGCATAATTCAACATTCCTAATTCAGAAACTAATGTAGAAAAGGTAGATTCATCTAAACGTTTTGTGAATATGTCTGCAAGTTGTTTATCAGTAGTTACCCAGTGTAATTCGATATTACCTTCACTTACATGTTCTCTTATGAAGTGATATCTAATATCTATGTGTTTTGTTCTTGAATGTTGCAATAGATTTTCTGTTATTGCTATGACACTAGTATTATCACAGAAGATAGGAATTTTAGATAATAACATACCATAGTCTAGGAGTTGATTCTTGATCTATAGGATTTGAGCACAACAATTCCCAGATGCGATGTATTCAGCTTCTGCTGTTGAAGTAGAAACTGAATTTTGTTTCTTGCTAAACCAAGAAACAAGTCTGCCTCCAAGAAGTTGGCAGCTTCCACTTGTGCTTTTCCTATCAAGCTTGTAACCTGCATAGTCAGCATCTGAATAACCAATTAGTTTAAAATCAGATTCTTTGGGATACCATAAACCAAGGTTTGGGGTACCCTTTAGATATCTGAGAATTCTTTTTACAGCAATCAAATGTGACTCTCTAGGGTCAGCTTGAAATCTAGCACATAAACATGTAGCAAACATTATATCAGGTCTACTTGTAGTTAGATATATAAGAGAACCTATCATGCCTCTATAACTAGTAATATCAATTTTCTTTCCTTTTAAATCTTTATCTAGCTTAGTGGTAGTAGGCATGGGTGTTTTTGCAAATACACAATCAACCAAATCATATTTTCTCAATAAGTCTTTGATATACTTGGACTGACTGATAAATATTCCATCAGTTGATTGTTTTATTTGCAAACCTAAGAAAAATGTTAATTCTCCCATCATACCTATTTCATATCTAGACTGCATAAGTTTTGAAAATTTTTCGCAAAGTTTTTCATTTGTAGACCCAAATATAATATCATCTATATATATTTGCACCAATATAATGTTAGAGCCTTGCTTTCTATAAAATAAGGTTTTATCTATGATACCTCTAACAAATTTATTTTCAAGTAAAAATTGGGATAAAGTATCATACCAGGCTCTTGGTGCTTGTTTTAAGCCATAAAGTGTTTTGTCTAACTTGTAGACATGATTTGGAAATTTGGAGTCCACAAAACCTGGGGGTTGGCAAACATAGACTTCCTCTTCCAATTTTCCATTCAAGAAAGCACTTTTGACATCCATCTGGTACAGCTTGAAGTTCTTGTAGGCTGCAAAAGCCAAGAAGTTTCTGATTGCTTCATGTCTTGCTACTAGTGCAAAAGTTTCATCATAATCTATTCATTCTTCTTGAGAATATCCTTTTGCAACCAGTCTTGCTTTATTTCTTATAATTGCACCAGTTTCATCCAATTTATTTCCGAAGACCCACTTGGCACCAATTATTGATCTATTCCTTGGTTTGGGTATCAGTCTCTAGACTTTGTTTCGAGTGAATTGGTTTAACTCCTCTTGCATGGCAATTATCTTGTCAGGATCTTAAATTGCTTCCTCAATTTTCTTTGGCCCAATTTTTGAGAGAAAACTGAGATATAAACATTCATTTTGAGTTACACTTCTAGTCTTGACTCCATCCTCTAGACTTCCAATTATCAAATCTGGTGTGTGGTCTCTCAACCATGGAATTCCACGTGGAAAATTTGACCTTGAAGTGGAGGCTTCATTTTCTAGATTGATGTTATCCAATCTAGCTTCGACTGCTCCCCCTAAACTATTGACTCCTTCATTATTAGCTCCCCCTGAGCTATTTATCTCTATAGTCTATGGTGTCAATATAGTCTCTGATTGTGCATCAGTAACTCTAGTCTCTGGTGAACCATTAGTCTCCAATGGAATACTAATGTCACCAGTCTCTTGAGTTTCATCTAATACTCTAGTCTCTGATAGAGTATTAGTTCTTGGTACTTCATGCACAACAGTTAACTCCCCCTCAATTATGTAGGGATCATTGCTATCTTGGGGTTTTTCAGTAGTCTCTGATGGATATTCCTATGCATCCAATTCATTCTCAAAACTGAGAGGTTCATACAATCCTTGTTCAATCATTCCTGGAATCTTTTTATCTTCAAATACAACTTGAATTGATTCCACAATGACCTTTGTTCTTAGATTATATACTCTGTATGCTTTACTTGACACAGAATAACCTAAGAAGATTGCCTCATCAGATTTGTTGTCAAATTTTCCTCTTGTTTCTGATGAGTCTCTCAGTACAAAGCACTTACAACCAAACACATATAAAAACGTGAGAGTTGGTTTTCTCCTAGTCATTAATTCATAAGGTGTTTTGTTGTATGCTTTGTTTATCAAGGATCTATTCTGTGTAAAGCAAGCAATGCTTATAGCTTCCTCCCAAAAACATGTGGGAAGCTTAGCCTCTTTTAACATAGTCTTTGCTGCTTCAATAAGGGTCCTATTTTTCCTCTCAACAACTCCATTTTGTTGAGGGGTTCTTGGAGCTAAGAATTGATGAGTTATTCCTTTTTTAGTGCAGAATTCAATAACTTGGGAATTCTTGAATTCTATTCCTCTATCGCTCCTTATTACCCTTACTGTTTTTCTTGACTCAGTTTCTATCTTTTTGATACGATCAATTATCAACTGAGCAGCTTCATCTTTTGTATGGAGGTATTTTACCCAAGTATACCTCGTGTGATCATCTACAATAACCAAATCATATCTATTTCTTAAGATTGACATCACATTCACTTGACCAAATAAATCCATGTGTAACAACTGTAGTGGATCAGTGATTGATGTTGCTGGTTTGCTCTTGAATGATACACTCCTTTGTTTCCCTTTTTAGCATGAATCACACAATCCATCTTGTGTAAATTCCAATTGTGGAATGCCAGCTACCAATCCTTTACTCACAAGCTTGTTGATGTTCTTGAAATTCAAGTGGGAAAGATTCTTATGCTAAAGTGAACTTTCATCAGTTGAACTTTGCTATAGAGACATGTGATTTGATCAGTAAAAGAAATAAGATTTGCAACATAAAAATTTCCTTTTCTTTTCCCTGTCAAAATCACATTATCAGATTTTTTGTCACACACCAAGCATTTATCTTCTTTGAAGGTGACATTGCATCCCTTATCACATAGTTGACTCACACTTAGTAAATTGTGCTTTAAACTATCAACTAGTGCTACTTCAGTGAAGATGACATCTCCATGTTCAACACTGCCATATCCCCTCGTATGGCCTTTGCTGTCATCTCCAAAAGTGACTTTTGGGCCACTTTTCTCTTCATACTGTTTTAGCAGGGACTTATCTCCAGTCATGTGCCTTGAACAACCACTGTCCAAGTACCATGTTTTCTTCTTTTTGCCCTGCACAGTAGAGAATAACTAGTTTGAGACTTTTGGAACCCAAACTTTCTTGGGTCCTTTCTCACTAGTTGTAGACTTAAGACTTGACTCAGATTGAGTTGATTGTCTTTTAGTATTTTTGACTTTAATAGAACAATCATTAGTCTTGCTACTTGTTTGTGAGAGACTGCCAAGTTTAGGGTTTTCATTGTTAATGCAAAGATTATTTAACCGTTTTACAGGTGATTCATCTTTTATTCTCTTTGAAGATGCAGTCTCAGTTATAGGAATCTTATTTTTGCTCCTACAGTTAACAACTATGTGGTTGGGGTAACCATATACATGACATGTCTTTCTAGGAGCATCAGGCATTCTAGCATAATTTGTATATTTATTATGCTGATTTTTCCATTCCTATTTTTCTTATTTCTACTTAACTCCCCTTATTTTTCAGCCTTTTTGTTTGGAAGATTTTCCAGTTTTTTATTTAATTGTGTTTTTGTCATGAACCCGATATTTAATCCCCTTGTTTCACTCTTATCAACAACATTCACTGTCTTCTGATCAATTTCTGTTTTTGCAGAGATTTGTTGATCTTGTGTGTTAATGAATTTGGGTTCAATAACAAGAGAGACAAAATTAATTCTTTTTATAAAATTTGGCTTACTAGTTGAGGAGTTTGCAGCTTCGAATAGATCATTTAAATCTGAACTCTTGTCTAGATTTTCATCATAACCTAGTCCAGATTTTTGACCTATTGTTTGACACTCTACCAAGTCTGTTAACTTTTTAGAGGAAGTGTTCCACTATTTAATCTTAGCTTGAGCATTTTCAAGTTGCTCTACTAAGTAATATTCCCTCTTTTTCAAAGCATCAATCATATGATGAGCTTTGTTTAAGGCAGACTTGATAGTGTCAAATTTGCCAATCTCTCTTCAAGAAACTTGTTTCTTTTCAAGAGAATGTCACGTGATTCTTTTACATTTTTATGTTCAATAGTTAAAGATCTAAAACTAACATGCAAATCAGACATATCTTTTTGTATACTTTTAATGCTAAATGTGTCAAGTAAATCAAGCACAGTAAAATTCTGAGTTGCATCACATACCTTTGTAGAATCACTTGACTCGTCACTTCGAGCCATTAGGGCAATGTTGACAACTTCTTCATCAGAGTCGTTGTCAATCTAATACCCTCTATAATCAAGGCTTTGCTCTTTGATTTAGCTTTCTTATCAGCAAAGTCTTTCCTTGATTTTTCATCCTTAGATCTATCACTAGATCTAGGCTTCCTACACTCATTGGCAAAGTGCCCTAACCCTTCACAGTTGTAACATCTTATTTTCTTTAAGTCGAAGGTGACTTTTTGACCTTCACATTTAGGGTTAGGCTTCCTTGATAATTTTCTTCCTTTCCTGCTGGCCCTAAATTTCTTGAACTGTTTGACAATGAATGCCATGAATTCCTCCATGTCATCATCAGAATCTAATTCATCTTCCTGATCAGTCGAGCTAGCATTGGAAGATTCATCATCAAGCTTCTCTTAAGACTTACTTGTCTCAACCATCAACGCAGCTCCTTTGTCCCTGCCATACATGCGTTGTCGTTGCTCTACTTCGAGTTCATATGTCTTTAAATTCCCGTAGAGCCTGTCCAGTGTGAGGATATCCAAGTCATGAGCTTCCCTTACAGCTGTAGTCTTTGGATCCCAACTTGGTGGGAGAGATCTCATGAACTTGGTGTTGACATCCTCATTATCATAGGACTTCCTAAGTATTTTCAAATCATTGAGCAAAGTGTTGAACCTATCATAAACTGGCGTTATTGGTTCACCAGGCTTTGCTTGAAAGAACTCGTATTGTTGTGTCAACAATGACCTTTTGTTCTTTCGGACTTGGTTAGTTCCTTCACATAAGAATTTGATGGTGTCCCAGATTTGCTTAGATGTTGTGCAATTTATGATGCTTGTGAACATATTTTTATCAATTCCATTATAGAGTATGTTCATCACCTTAGCATCCTTCAACACTTGCAACTTGTCTTCGTTTGTATAATCACATTCTGGAGCAAGTTCAAAGTGTTCCGCCACAACAGATCCATCGATGGTTTTAGAAGGAATAAATTTCCTGGGTAGATAGGGATCCTTCTCAATCCTATCAATATAGTCTGGATCTGTTGCTCTTAAGTGCATGTACATCTTTTGCTTCCACATCGGATATTTTTCTCTTTTAAGAATTGGAATTCTGGTACCACCATCACGACTTCCCGCATACGCAATTATGTTAGAGCTGCTTGCTTCGTCGTTGGCCATCTCTTGGAACGTATTAATTGAATAACTTCAATTACAGGCTCTGATACCAATTGTTTTCCCAGTGAGATGTCAAGAACTTGTAGAAGGGGGGGGGGGGGGGGGTTGAATACAAGTTCTTTGAATACTTTTCGAATTACGTGTTCTTTAAGAAATTAAATTTTCTTGCGGAATATAAAGAACAAGAACTCAAATCAATTTATAAACAATTGCTATATTGATTTCATAACTGATTACAAATTCTAACAATCATAATATGATCGTCAGCTTCTTTTCTTTTATGTATAGGAAAAGATACAAACTATGAAAAACCTATACAAATTCTCTAAAAAAAAAACTAATTTCTCAGTTTTCCTATTGTAAATCAATATTGATTCATCTTCCTTATTCGAATCAAATACAATCTTTCCTTTTTGATTAGGAAGAGATTTCTGGCTTGTTTCCTTACCAGCTACGTCTTCAATAATATCTTGATTTACGTGGAAGACAATCCTTATTCAATTCAAACTCTATATCTCTCAGAAATTAAATCACGATTAGTCCCTGATGCTTCATCTTTTGTCTCTGGTGATGTCATCACTAGTCTCTGGTGCTTTTAGTCCCTGATGACGTCAAATTGTGTAGTCTCCGATAGGGTTATTTAGTCTCCGATGCTTTAAGGCTTAGTCTCCGATGATGTCAGCTTAGTCTCTGATGCTTTTAACTTTAGTCTCCGATGACGTAAGTTGTAGTCTCCGATAAACAAAATCCTTAGTCTCTCACAAATGTTACCTTAGTCTCCGATAAGCCTTTTTGTAATATCCGACAGATCAAATACACATTTTGACTTGTTGAAGCTTTGATACAACTTTTCAGCAGTTACTTACAATTAAAGAATGAATCTCTTTACAAAGAATAAATGAATTACAACTAAAGAGATAACTACTGGCTACAAAACCTCAATGTTACTATTTAACACTTTCTATACATTTGTATATCTAAGTAATCTAAAGACAATCATCATCAAACTTTATAAAATCTAATACTAACAGTAATGGTTCTATTGTTTTAGTTCTTTAATGCCCAGCCATCAATCTTTTAACATCTTTAACAATTCTCCCCTGTCTTTATTAGAATTACTCTTTGCTCTCCCTTCCTCGATCATTCATCCCCCTTTTGACATCAGCATCTTAATGTTATAGGATAGAAATCACCAGTAGAGGTTTACTAGTAGGAAGAAATTGTTTGAGTTGTGTTTGAAGATCGTTGATTATGAAGTGTTGGAGCTTCATGTTTTTCTTTCTTTGATCAATGCTTCAAAAATATTCTGTGAGTACAACTGCACATGATCCATGTGTGATCAAATATTCTGATATGAAGTGTGTTGTTGCATTATCTAGTAATCTTGTGTTGCTTGCATCCAACCAAACATTCACAAGTTATTCTCTTAGTATCCTCTGATGTTTGATCAGAATTGGGGATTAGAGAATACATGAGCTGCATAGGTAGTAGTGTGAATAATTTTTCTCTATTCTTTTCTTCAAGGATCTCATCCTTGCTCACACCCTCTCCTTTTGCTTGACTTTTACAAGTCAACCTCTCACACTTACTTTAAAAAAATTTTGCTTTAATTTATTTTTCCTTACCTTTTTCTAGACACAAAGTCTGACTGTTATTTTGAATTCTCTCAGGCTCACTAAATATAAAATCTTCCTATTGTAAGTGACTTGGAGTGGTGTAGAAAATAAGAAGTGTTTTGTATCAGTTGATGTTTGGTAAAATACAATTGTATTATCCACTGATGAGTTAAAAGCTGTTATTTATGTTTTAGCTACAAGAGTTGGCTTCTTTGATGGTTAAATTATCAAAGAATCTGAAACTAATGGACTTACGAAATTTTTCATTGCTTTTAAAGAAATATCAAAGAGAGAAGAAGAAATAATAAGGGTAGACTTTGAATATTGGTTGTTTATCTCGAATAGAGAAAAGAGAAGCATCAATGTGAGACCCTGTGTGTGCATTTAGTGATAGGTTGATCATTGGTCAGAGGTTGTTTCTTCTTCTTCTTGTGAAAGGTATTTATAGATGTGATTATTGTTGACTCAAATACATGTGTCCTTGAAGGTGGACTATATTCAATAGATACATCCTTTTGAGAGGTTGCACCTAGAGATGTGTTTTTTCCTTTTCCTTTTAGAACTTAATATCTTTTTGAGAGAATATTAAGCAGTCTCCAATGGTTCTCCTTTTGAGTTCATCTTGCATAATAATTACTCAATCAGCATCTTGTAATGCTTCCTCAACCTTTTTAGGTTCAATCTTGGATAGAAAGTTGAGTTATAGGCATTCATTCTTAGTAGCACTTCTTGTTGACACACCTTTAGATGGATCTCTTATAATTTTCTCCATAGGATGATCTTTTGTCCATCTTATTTGTGGAGGTAAACTTCTTGAAGAAGAAACTTCATTTTTTCCAAGTCCTCCATGGTGTGTAGTGCTCTCAGCTTCATGTGAAGCTTCCCCTGAATCAGTGGATATTTCTAGATTGGAGTTTGAGATATCCTCTAATTCATTCTCCATTAACTTCTCCCCCTCAGTGGTTAAAGGGATATCCATTGGTGGAGTGTCTTCTTGGGGTTTAGCTTCATCAATTGTTGGTTAGTTTCACCATTTTTCTGACTCATCTTCATTTTCAAACCTTAGAACTTCATGCATTCCTTCATCTTGCATTCCTGTTATTTTCTTATCATTAAATTCAACATGAATAGATTCCATTACAATGTTCAGCCTAAGGTTGTAGACCCTGTATGCTTTGCTTGTTAGAGAGTAACCTAGGAAAATTGTTTCATCAGCTTTGGAATCACATTTTCCTAAATTCTCACCTTGAATTTTTAGCACAAAGCATCTGCCACCAAATACATGAAGAAATTTGACATTTGGTTTCCTACCTGTTATAAGCTCATAAGGAGTTTTGTTGTGAGCTTTGTTGATCAATGTCTTATTTTGAGTGAAGCATGCAGTTGAAATTGCTTCAGCCCAAAAATAGGTAGGAAGTTTGGCTTCTTCAAGCATGGTTCTAGTAGCTTCAATAAGAGTTCTATTTTTCCTTTCAACTACTCCATTCTGTTGAAGGGTTCTTGGAGCAGAAAATGTGTGAGATATTCCTTTGTCCACATAGAAACATTTAACTTTGGAGTTCTTGAATTCTGTTCCATTATCAGTTCTTAGAACTCTAACAGTCAACCTAGATTCAATTTCCATTTTCTTGATGTGATCAATCACCAACTGAGCTGCTTCATTTTTTCTTTGAGATAGACATTATGTTTACATGTCCAAATAAATCCATATGAATTAGTTGTATTGGACTTGTAATTGATGATATCTCCATGCTTTTAAAGGAAGTCTTCTTTTGTTTCCCTTTTTGACAAGCTCCACATAGACCATCTTGAGTGAATTCCAGTTGTGGAAGACCTATCACTAATTCTTTCTTCACCAAAGTGTTGATTGTCTTGAAATTCAGGTGAGAAAGCTTCTTATGCCATAGCCAACTCTTATCCACTGATGCTTTACTATAAAAGCATGTGGATTGATTTTTACTTGATGAACCAAAGTCAGCTATGCAGAGGTTACCTTTCCTAACCCCAGATAGAGCTATTTTTCCATCCTTACTTTCACTTATTAAGCAATGTTTATCCTTGAAAGCAACATTGTAACCTCTGTCACACAGTTGACTAATGCTAAAGAAGTTGCGCTTAAGACCACCAACTAGTGCTACATTATCCAAGATGACATTTCCATTTGTGACTTTGCCATATCCCAAGGTATATCTTTTGCTGTCATCTTAAAAGAAACATTTGGGCCAACTTTCTCCTCATATTGTGTTAGCAAGGTCTTGTCTCTAGTCATGTGTCTTGAATACCCATTATCCAAGAACCAAATTTGTTTCTTTATACCCTGCACACAGTAAATAACTAAGTTAATTTAGGAACCCAGACTTCCTTGGGTGCATTGACATTTTTAAAGTTTAATTTAGTAGTTGTTAAGGTTTTTTCAGTTTGTTTGTCCATTGACATTTTTCAGTTGTTAATTTACCTTGTTTGTCCCACAAGATGGTTTGTAAAAGGGGGGCTTGAATACAAATGAAAAAATTCTTTCGAACTTTGTGAGTTTAGTGAATATACTGTTAGGTCCCAAAGGGTAAAAATATTAGAAGGGGGTTGAATAGTGTTTTTCAAGAATTAAGTCTTACTTAGAAAACTTTACTGAATTAAAAATCTTCTTGCTTATAAAAAAGTTTCTTATGATTTTCAAAGAATTTAGCAGCGGAATTGTTTTAAGCAAGGAACCCCTTAGATTTTGTATCAAAAGTTAATGGCTTGAAGTAGCAAAGATAGTAAGTCTTTGCTGAACAAGTTCAGCAGGACTAAAGCAAAGCACAGCAAAGCAAGGAAGCAATATAAAAGATACGCAGGAGAAGAGATAGAATTTTTATAGTGGTTCGGAATAATCCTACTCCACTCTTCTTCTCTTTTACTTGAGAAGGCTATCACTATAATTTGTTCACACAGAACAATCAGCAAGAGGACACTTAGTCCAATTTACAATGGGTCACTTAGACCACTTTAGCAGGACACTTAGTCCAATTTTGTCACACAGACACTAAGAAGATTTCAGAAAATCTTGCTTGCTATCTTCAAGTGGATGGCTCCTTGGTTGAGTAGATAGATAGCACTTGTTCAAGCTTTATGATGTCTTGCTGTAGTCTTTAAGATGTCAGAGAGTTTTGTTCAGGAGTTAGTTGGTTCATTGGTTTTTCATAAATGAAATTTATGACTTCTATTTATACTCCTCCAAAGAATCTATCCGTTGGAAATTTGAAATAGATCCGTTGGAGTGTACTGTCCTTGATGTGACTTGTACATTTTCAGCAGTCCTTGCTTAGTTCAAAAAGTTAGCCTTTTTTCTGTCTTCTAGTGCCTTTCAGAAGAGTTTTTCAGAAGTTGACTAAGCAAGGAATAAGATAGCTTTTCTGACATCTTCACTTTGACAAGCAAAGGATCTTGCTTACTAAAGTCCTTGCTTATTTCCATTCTAAGCAGGACTATACTTGGAAAATTCTTCGTCTTCAGAATCTTTCATAGCAGGCTTATCAGTAGACTTCAATGGTGATCAAAGGTCCTTGCTTAACTACAAATTATATCCACCTAACATGTTGGATATTTTTCTAAGTCCTTTTACATTGTCTAAGCAAGGACTATATTACATCATCAATTCTTATATATTAAACACATAATGAAAGTTTAAGCAAAGATAATATAAGCAGGGGTGCAACAACAATCTCCCCCTAATTGATGATGTCAAAACGAGTTATTTTGATCACCACAGCAAGAACCAAAAAGAATTTCATTTTATTTCAAAGTGTTCAATAAATACAAGTTAAAATGAAATTACAAAACAAAAGAAATTATACATCAGCAGGTTCATCCGAACTCTGCTGGTCTTCACCCTCACCAAACTTCAGCAAGTCTTGCCTTCGCTTCTCCTCTGCTGCGTCTTTCTCTTTTCCTTGCCTCCTTTTCTTCTTTCCTCCTCTGCATCTTTTCCTTCTTTCTGTCATACTCCAGCTGCATTTCTTGTACCCTGAGTCTCTTCATTTCCACCTCGTACTGCTTAATTCTTGATTCTGATTCCTTGATGCTTGCTATAAGCTTGAGATTTTCAGCAGGCCCTGACTTCATTGAAATGACATCAGCTTCTTCAAGGGCCTTCTGAAGTCTCATGTACGGGGATGGATTCATGATTTGCACAGCAGACTCAGGGATATGTTTGGGAAGTCTTTTTCTTCTTGGTACAGCAACTGGAGTAGTAGCAGGGATCCTATCAACAGGAGTAGGATCAGCAGGGATAATTTGTTTGGCTTGTTCTTGCTGTGCTTCATGACCTCTCTCCCCCTTTTTGATATCATCAGCCATTATGGGGAGAAAGTCAATCAGCTTATTAAGTGTTTGCTGTAGCTTTTCAAGCTTTTGCTCCATCTTCGATAATCTGGAGGCTAAGGCAGGATCAGCAGGGGTATCAGCAGCAGGAGTGCTCTCAGCAGGAAGCCTTGCTAAGACTTGTGCTAGTTGAGCCTCAAGTTTAGCAAGCTTTTGTGAAGTAGGAGAGTCCTTGCTGACAGCTGATTGCGGGTCAGATCCAACAAGGTCTTCAGAATGTGCCTCGTCAGCAGGAGTGTTCTTGTCCTCCCCCTCAATGGCTAGCATCTCAGCAGATGACTCAGTAGGAGTGGGCTCCCCCTCAGATAGTATCCTTGCTGGAGATTGATTGTTGGGTCCTTCTTGAATGTTCTCAGCAAGGTACTCATCGGGATCCAAGCCGACAGTAAGAGCATCTTCAATCAGCAAGGACCTGATGAGTTCCTCTGATAGTTTTTCCTTTGTTCGTTCAGTAGGAACATCATCAGAGTCACTATCGTTGTCACTGCTGGATGCTTGAATTTGCTTTCCCTTCCCTTTGCCCTTGATAGCAGCATGTTTTCTTCTTGAAGGAAGGGTCGGGTCAGCAGGAGACCAGATGGTGAAGCCAGGGAGGACAAGTCTTCGAGCAGTAGAGGGTTTGGCAACCGTCTCTGCTGATTGCTCCGCTGGGGACACTGCTGATCTATCTATTTCTCTAGTGTAGTATGGATGTGGAGGATTGGTTTTATTTGCAGCATGGATAGCAATCTCCACTTCAGCAGGTCCATTTACAGAGTCTGGAGTGTCAACAGACTCGGTTTTTGTGAACTCCAGAATTTCAGTAGGAGTGGCAGGCTCCTTTGCTGTAGAGTCAGCAGGGATAGGTTCAGTAGGGAGTCGCCACCTCCGTCATTTCATCAATCTCTCTGAAGATCTCAGAGGATGATCTTCGTTGTTCGTCAGCAGGGATAGGAGATGAGTCAGCAAGGATGTAGTTGTCAATTTCTTCAAAGATTTCATCCCCTGCTGACTCCGGAGTGAGAGGGACTACTGTGGGGAAGTTTTCTTCAGAGGGAGGTTCCACATCTGATCCTCCAGCAGCAGTGGCTTCAGCAGCCAAATCTTCATCATATAATTCCATGTAAAATTCATAAATTTCCCTCTCCTCCTCGGTCAATGTTGAGAGGTCAAATTCAGCAGGCGTTGCCTTGGACTTCTTTTTAGGCCTCTGAATTTGACCTGCTGCTCTCCTCTTCTTGCTGGGTTGACCAGCAGGAATGCGTTCATCACTTCTGGCATTCGAGGTTGATGTTTGACCCTCTGCTGGTCCCCTAGCTCTCCTTGCTGCAGTTGCTTTGGCCAGGGCAGCAGGGTTGCACCCATAATTTTTCAGCAGGGATGGATTGATCACCTTGCTGTATATGAGCTTCTTTGTCTGGGTCCCTGCTGGGAAGTGTTCTCCAAGTAGTCCCTTGAGCAGCAGGGACATAGTTCGTCCATGACGAATATTCGTCTTCCTCTTGCTGGAGAAGGATTCAGCAAGGACTTCAAAGAAGATTTGAGCCCAGTTGATTGGCTCCCCATTCTTCAGCAAAGATACCAATGATATAACCCTTGCTGATGCCTCGTCTTGAAAGGTGAACTTACACAGCAAGGTCTTGTGAAGTATGTCCATGAGGAAGTCCCATTTCCTTGGGAAATCTTTTCTCTTCTTGCTGGAGTGAGTTTTAACGTAGCCAAGATCAGCAAGGACAGCAGCGGATACAGTAGGTGGAGTCAGCAGACCTACACTTGGCATCTGTAGTACTCGAGCGATGCTTGCTGGAGTGATGAGGATCAGCTGACCAATTGTACGTCCAATTATGCTGTGGTCATGGACTTGCATGGAGGAGCAGAATTCCTTGATCACTTCCCCATATATGGGAGTATCAGCAGAGATCACATAATGTATCCCACTGTTCCTCAACAGGGATATAACTTCGGTTATTTCAGCATCTTGAATCCCAGCAAAGGAATCTAAGTCGATGATGGACTCAGATTCAATTTTCTCTAACCAGTTGGCCATGTCTGCTGATAGTGGTCGAAAAAAGTAGTTGGAGGTAGGTTACGACAGTTTTCAGTAGGGATTCGGATGAATATAGAGAGAGAGATCAGAGCTGTGGTTTCGGTAAATTTGAGAAGGGTTAAAAATGAGTTTATATAGGAGGTAAAGGAAGTTGAAGGGTTTAGAGAGTGGTAACTGCTTTGAGAAGGTGAAGAGTTAGTGGGAGAAAAATATGGGTAGTAGTGAGAATTAATTACCGAAAGGACAGCAGCCATAAAAAGATCATGGAGCAGAGTGACATTTAATGAGGTGAGAGAAGAATTGTGGCTGGATATGATGACCTACTTTTCCGGCGAAAAATGTGGATAGGATCAGACTTGCTGTAGTACATCTTTGCTGATGTGGAAGGGTAGGGCTGGAATCAGCAAGAATAGTATCCTTGCTGTTTTTGAGTGTTACAGCAGGAATGCCCTTTGCTCAAGGAGACAGCAAGGACTAACATAGTTTCTGAAACAACAGTTTTCTTTGGACGTCTTCCCCTTTTTCAAAATTTTCACAGCGGGATTGTAGGTTTTTCATCAGCCTTTGATCAGCAGGGATACTTTCAGCAGCAGTTTTTCTGTTTCAGCAAGGATGTACATAGTTTTTAAAATTCCATTATCTATGGACGTCTCCCCCTTTTTTTTTCAAAATTTCCAGCAGGGATGATGTGGAAATTTCAGCAGCATTTGGACTTGATCAGCAGGGACTGGATCAGCAGGGACTTGATCAGCACGTCTTCGTTCAACAACGTTTGACACGTCATCAGCAAGGATAGGAAGGTCTGCTGAGACATCAGCAGTGCTTTTCCTCCTGAAATTATCTTGCTAAGAACTAAGGTCCTTGCTTAAGCAAACAAGATGTTAGTAGCAAATGCCTATTAACAATTTAACATGCCTAATTCACTTATCAACTTGTTAAAACGATTTTCATCCAAGGGTTTTGTAAAAACATCTGCTAATTGTTTTTCAGTAGGAATATAGTTTATCTCTATGGTACCTTGCTGAACATGATCTCTAATGAAATGATGCCTTATATCTATATGTTTAGTTCGAGAATGTAAAACAGGATTATAAGCAATGGCAACAGCACTAGTATTATCACAGAATATAGGAATAGACTTGAAATCAAACCCGTAGTCAGCAAGTTGGTTTTTCATCCACAGAATTTGAACAACACAGCTTCCTGCTGATATATACTCAGCTTCAGCAGTGGATGTTGACACTGAGTTTTGCTTCTTGCTGAACCACGAAACAAGTCTTCCTCCAAGAAATTGGCATGTTCCACTTGTGCTTTTTCTATCTATTTTACACCCAGCAAAGTCCGCATCGGAATATCCAGCAAGGTTGAAATTTGAGTCTTTTGGATACCATATTCCTAAGTTGGGAGTTCCTTTGAGATATCTGAAAATTCTCTTAACAGAAGCTAAATGTGATTCCTTGGGGTTAGCTTGAAAACGTGCACAAATACATGTAACAAACATAATATCTGGTCTACCAGCAGTTAAGTATAGCAAGGATCCGATCATACCTCGATAGCTAGTTATGTCTACGGATTTACCTTGCTCATTTTATCTAACTTTGTTGCTGATGACATAGGAGTTTTCATAGGACTTGCTGATTCTAACCCAAACTTCTTAAGCAGGTCTTTGGTGTACTTCGATTGATTGATAAAAATTCCATCACCTCTTTGCTTAATTTGAAGTCCAAAGAAGAAGTTCAGCTCTCCCATCATGCTCATCTCAAATTTACTCTGCATAAGCTTAGCAAATCTCGCACAAAGTTTTTCATCAGTAGAACCAAAAATTATATCGTCTACATAGATTTGTACTAGCAAAGTTTATCTTTATGCTTTCTAATGAATAGTGTGGTGTCTACTTTACCTCTACTGAAACCTTCGCCAATTAAAAAGGAAGATAGAGTATCATACCATGCACGTGGGGCTTGCTTAAGACCATACAAAGCTTTATCAAGCTTATAAACATGGTGGGGATTGGCATGATCAGCAAAGCCCGGAGGTTGCTCCACATAGACTTCCTCCTGAAGTTCTCCATTCAGAAAAGCACTCTTGACATCCATCTGAAACACCTTGAAGTCTTGATAAGCAGCATAAGCAAGAAAGATCCTTATGGCTTCAAGCCTTGCTACTGGAGCAAAGGTTTCGTCATAGTCGATTCCTTCCTCCTGAGAGTAGCCCTTAGCCACAAGTCTTGCCTTGTTCCTTGTGATGATCCCATCTTCATCCATTTTATTTTGAAATACCCACTCGGTGCCAATTACAGCATGATTTCTTGGCCTGGGAACAAGATTCCAAACTTTGTTCCTGCTGAATTGGTTAAGCTCTTCTTGCATAGCAAGGACCCAATCAGCATCAGCAAGAGCATCCTCAATCTTCTTAGGTTCCATTTGAGAAAGGAAGCTTAGAAAACTATTTTCATTTTGAGCATATCTTCTGGTCTTTACTGGGCTTGTAGGATTTCCAATTATCAAGTCTTCTAAGTTAGACTTGGTCCATTTCATCCTTCTTGGTAGATCTGATCGAATATCTTGCTGTCTTAGTTCCTCCAAGTTGGGTTCATCATCTTTTACTTCAGCAGGGGTGCTATCCAATGGAGCAGTGCTTTCTTATGGTACTTCAGCAGGGTCTTCCTTGGACTCTATGACTTGAAGATTCTCCTTTGGTTCCTGCTCAGTTATAAGAGGGAGTGAACCACTTGGTTCCTCATGGTTAGTTTCATCAAATACAACATGAACAGACTCTTCTACTGTTAGAATTCTTTTATTAAAGACTCGAAAAGCTTTGCTGTGGGTAGAATACCCTAAGAAGATACCTTCGTCAGATTTTGCTTGAAATTTAGTCAAGTACTCCTTACCATTGTTGTGAACATAGCAGGGACACCCAAAGATTCTGAAGTAGCTTATGTTTGGTTTTCTCCCCTTCCATAGCTCGTATGGAGTTTTGCCAAGTGTTGGATGAATGAGTGATCGATTTTGAGTGTAGCAAGCAGTGTTCACTGCTTCTGCCCAGAAGTACTCAGGAAGTCTAGCATCAGCAAGCAATGTTCTTCCAGCTTCTTCTAAGGTTCTGTTCTTTCTTTCAACCATTCCATTTTGCTGTGGAGTCCTTGGTGCAGAGAAGTTATGAGAAATTCCTTGCTCATCACAAAACTCAGTAAAGCCTCCAAAGTCGAATTCTCTTCCATGATCACTTCTTACTGACTTGATTCTGAGTTCTTTCTCATTTTGCACTTGTCTGCTGAATTTCTCAAACTCTGCTAATGCATCATTCTTGTGAGCAAGAAATAATGCCCATGTAAATCTAGTGGAATCATCCACAATAGTGAATGCATATTTCATTCCACCAAGACTACTTGCTATAGGGCCAAACAAATTAAGATGTAATAGCTGGAGGGGCATAGAGTTTGATTTTTCAGGTTTGCTTAAGAAAGATTGTTTTGTTTGCTTACCAAATTGACAAGCTCTACAAGATTTTTCTTTTTCAAAGGAAAATTTAGGCAAACCTTTTACAAGGTCTTTAGCAGCGAGATTTGAAATCGTTTTAAAGTTTAAGTGTAAAAGTCTCTTATGCCATAACCAACTAGCATCTGCTGAAGCTTTAGCAAGAAAGCAGGTTGTTTCAGCAGGACTTAGCTTAGCCAAATCTACTACATAAACATTCCCATTTCTTGAACCAGAAAGCTTCAGAGAATTTGTTTGAAGATCTCTTACCTGACATTGATTGTCTAGGAAGGTGACCTTATGCCCTTTGTCACACAACTGGCTTATGCTAAGCAAGTTGTGCTTGAGACCCTCCACATAGGCAACCTTGTTGAAGCAGATTAATCCATTCCCTGCTGAACCATATCCTTTAGTCCTTCCAGCACTATTATCTCCAAAGATCACTTGTGGTCCATCCTTTTCTTTGAAATTGGTGAGCAAGGCTTTATCTCCTGTCATATGTCTTGAACATCCACTGTCCAAGTACCAAATTTGTTCCTTGCTCACAACCTGCAAAACATAAGCAATTACTTTGGTATCCAGCAAGACTTGGGTCCATTAAGGTTAGACCCTTGGGGACCCATACTTGTCTCAATTTTTGTTTTTGAGACCAACCAGTATAGTAAGGGTCAGCAAGGCAAAGAGAAACTATGTTGCCAATCCTATGGCAACGATAGCATCTCAGATGCATCATGTTGTGATGTGTGTGCTGCTTACCTCTTCTCTTAGGTTGAGGTTGTTTCCAGTGTTTGCTCCTATCACCTTTGCTAAATTTCAAATTCCTCGTATTGTTGTAATTATAAGCAGGAGGAACATGGTCCTTGCTAAACTTTCCACCCTTGGTCTGTTTAGTACCATGTCCCTGCTTATAGTTACGGCCAGCAGGGAATTTGTTCTTTAGCAAGGTAACATTTCTATTACCTTTGGTTTTAGCAGGAGTTTTACACTTTACTAAATGCACAGAGATCGTTCTGCTGATAGACTCAGCATCACTTTCTCCACTCTCTTCAGCAAGGACTTCGCAAGTCCCGGAGCCAATTCCATTTTTATCTAGCATGCTTCTTTGGCTTTTCAGCAAAGCACATGCATTAGAAGTTGATTTGTTCCAAGTGGAGATTGTAATAGTTAATTCCTCAACTTGGGAGGATAACTTAGACTCTCTCTCTTGAGAGTCTCTGAGGTGCTCTCTAAGCAAGGTCCTCTCATCATCAGCAGCAAGTAACTCCAAATTCTCTGCTTGCACCTTTTCAAGTGTAAGCAAGATTTCAGAGTTCTTGCTCCTGAGTTGATCAGACTCTGCTGAAGCAACTCTTAGCAATCTTCTATATTTATGCCATTGAGATGCAACATCCTTAAGCAAGGAGCGCAACTCAGCTTCAGAGATGTCGGGAGAATCAAAGTCAAATACCTCAGTAAGGTCAACCTCCTTGCTGGGATCGGATTCCCTTGCCATTAAGCAAAGGTTGGCAATTTCTGGTCCGGAGTCTGAGTCGCTTTCACTTTCACTCCAAGACTTTTCAGCAATAAGTCCCTTGTCCTTGATGTTTGAATTATTCTTCTGCTGTTACTTCTTCTTGTAATATTCTTTTCCCTTGCTCTTGTCATTAGCAGGGAATTTCTTTTCCTCTCTTGCTGAACTTCGGCAGTCAGCAGCATAGTGACCAGGCTTTTTAAGATTATAGCAGAGATCTTTAGATGAATCTCTTTTACTATTGCTTGTGTTTCTTCTGAAATTTCCTCTATCCTTCTTCAGGAACCTTCTGAATTTTCTGGCTAGCATAGCCATATCTTCATCACTATCAGCAGATTCAGAGTCAGAATCTACTTGTTGCTTAGACTCAGCAGCCTTCAAAGCAACTCTATCTTTCCTCCTCGGCTCAGATGTAGCTTCTCTCTGAACCAACTCCATTTCATAAGTCAGCAGGTTTCCATAGAGTTGTTGGAGATCAGTAGTGTGTAAATTCCTCAACTCTTTGACAGCAGTGGTCTTAGGATCCCACTGCCTTGGCAAGGATCTCTTGAATTTAAGATTAATGTCCTTTGTGTCATAGGTCTTCCCTAGAGCACGCAAATTGTTAAGCAGGACAGTAAATCTCTCGTACATAGCAGTGAGATTCTCCCCTTGCTGCATGTTGAACATTTCATATTGTTGAATAAGCAAGGATTGCTTATTCTCTCTGACCTCAATTGTTCCTTTATTGAGTACTAGCAAGGCATCCCATACCTCTTTAGCAGAGGTGCAGTTGGATACACTTTCGAACATTTCCTCTTCAAGAGCCATGAAGAGAATGTTCATTGCCTTCTTATTGTATCCAACCAACTTCTTCTCTTCATTCGTCCATTCCTTTCTCTGCTCAGGAATGAGCTTATTTGGATCATCAGCAGATAGCTTTTCTGGAATGTAGGGTCCAACCTTTCAAATAGTTCCTCATCAATGGCATCCATGAATACCTGTATTCTCAATTTCCAGTTAGCAAATCTATCTCTGGTACACATAGGGGGCTTGCCACCAAAATCACTTCTTAAAGCCATTAGAAAGTTTTAAGTTTGGATCCTCTCAAGCTGTAGGGCTTAGCAAAGAGTGACAAGCTCTGATACCACTTGTTAGGTCCCAAAGGGTAAAAATACTAGAAGGGGGGTTGAATAGTGTTTTTCAAGAATTAAGTCTTTCTTAGAAAACTTTACTGAATTAAAAATCTTCTTGCTTATAAAAAGGTTTCTTATGATTTTCAAAGAATTTAGCAGCGGAATTGTTTTAAGCAAGGAACCCCTTAGATTTTGTATCAAAAGTTAATGGCTTGAAGTAGCAAAGATAGTAAGTCTTTGCTGAACAAGTTCAGCAGGACTAAAGCAAAGCACAGCAAATCAAGGAAGCAATATAAAAGATAAGCAGGAGAAGAGATAGAATTTTTATAGTGGTTCGGAATAATCCTACTCCACTCTTCTTCTCTTTTACTTGAGAAGGCTATCACTATAATTTGTTCACACAGAACAATCAGCAAGAGGACACTTAGTCCAATTTACAATGGGTCACTTAGACCACTTTAGCAGGACACTTAGTCCAATTGTCACACAGACACTAAGAAGATTTCAGAAAATCTTGCTTGCTATCTTCAAGTAGAAGGCTCCTTGGTTGAGCAGATAGATAGCACTTGTTCAAGTTTTATGATGTCTTGCTGTAGTCTTTAAGATGTTAGAGAGTTTTGTTCAGGAAGTAGTTAGTTCATTTATTAGTCATAAATGAAATTTATGACTTCTATTTATACTCCTCCAAAGAATCTATCCGTTGGAAATTTGAAATAGATCCGTTGGAGTGTACTGTCCTTGATGTGATTTGTACCTTTTCAGCAGTCCTTGCTTAGTTCAAAAAGTTAGCCGTTTTTCTGTCTTCTAGTGCCCTTCAGAAGAGTTTCTCAGAAGTTGACTAAGCAAGGAATAAGATAGCTTTTCTGACATCTTCACTTTGACAAGCAAAGGATCTTGCTTACTAAAGTCCTTGCTTATTTCCATTCTAAGCAGGACTATACTTGGAAAATTCTTCGTCTTCAGAATCCTTCATAGCAGGCTTATCAGTAGACTTCAATGGTGATCAAAGGTCCATTCTTAACTACAAATTATATCCACCTAACATGTTGGATATTTTTCTAAGTCCTTTTACATTGTCTAAGCAAGGACTATATTACATCAACAATTCTTATATATTAAACACATAATGAAAGTTTAAGCAAAGATAATATAAGCAGGGGTGCAACAACATATACTATATTAAAAGTTGTGGAATTGAAAGAATACTATATATCACAAGTGTTTCTAAACTTTTATAAATCAATGAAAAATTACAAAAGCTCACTGGTGTGAATGACCAGCTTCTAACAACTCTGTTGAAAATAACAGTTGCACTCTAGAATATGAATTCTAGCTTCTCTCAAGTTATGAAAATTTATTTCTCTTTTTCTGTAAGTTTATTACAGTTGCAATATGATTTGTGATAAGATATATTCTTGTTGTTATCTCACTAATAGCTTGTGACGACCCCAAAAATCCCTTACTGGATCAGGGCTTCGTCAAAAGAAGGGAACAGATAACCATACATCCATTCATAGTATAATTACTAGATAAAGGCAATATTAAAGAGTTATTACAACCCAAAAATAATACAATTACAGCGGAAGCTATTTAATCTTTATAAATTACAATTCCAAGATCATTACAACTTCTAACATCTTCCTTCCTTCTTCAGCGTTATAAAAAAAATAACTTAGTAGTCGATCATATTTGCTTTCCCCTTATCAGAGGGTTCAGCCTTTGTATTGTGTCTTGCAAAACATTTAAGTTCAACAAGAGTGAGCGATTTATGCCCAGCAAGTATATAAACAATTTAGAGGAATAATCTGAAATATTTAAAGAAGTTCAATCCTGTTTGTGAGGCTCAGTGAAACAATACTAATGCCTTGGAAATCTTTGAAGAATCTTTAGGATTACTGATGATAAGCAACGTGTAATCCTTCTTGAAGAAAGACAGGTAAGCACCTGTGTAAACTTCATCAAAATATCCATCGGGGGATACACCCGTTGGATCTGCTAACCATACAATTCACAGCTTGCCTAACTATAACTGCATGATCCCTCCTTGTGTGAACGCACGTAGTCATTTATAATTCCTGGTCAGGTGAAGAACAAATCAGCACCTTTCCTTTCCTCTAGCCAACCATGTGGCATAACCAATTTAAGGGACATATCATTATCATTTATTTGCACAGATATAAGATTTAGAATTAGCTGAAAATCAAAGCTCAATTATATCTATGCATTATCATTCATATCATGGTAGTGGAATTTAAAGCATAGCATGCTCATTCATCAAAAAAATTGAAACATATAATCAAGCCTTGCACGCATATCGAATCAAATGATACTGCGTTAAATTGAAATAAGCATCAAATTGAATGTATACACTTGCCTCGGTCCTTTGCACTCAATCAAATTCAATTTACTCATGAGTGAAAAATTCTGTAAAAATATACATATCACAAGATGAATTTAATACCTTGGTTAAAGTATGAGAGAAAATGCACATGTGATGTCCTTAAACTTTTAATGTCTCAATTTGATATAAAAACTGTTGAGGTAAATAATTAATTAAAACATCTTAAAATAATTTAAGAAGATAATATTTAATAGTTTCAAAAACAAACTGTGCATCAGGGAATTACTTTACTTTAACTCATCGGAGATTGCGGATGACATCATCAGGGACTAAACTTAGCATGTCGGAGACTAAGGCTGAAGTCATCAGAGGCTAATGTCACCCTTCCTTCATCGGAGACTAACATATACTATCGGAGACTAACTCATACTGTCATAGACTAACTTATACTGTCGGAGACTAACTTATACTGTCAGAGACTAACTTATACTCTCGGAGACTAACTCATACTGTCAGAGACTAAGAAAACTTTCATTAGAGACTAAGGATTCCTTCATCAGAGACTAAGGATTCCTTCATTAGAGACTAAGGATTCTTTCATCAGAGACTAAGGATTCCTTTATCAGAGACTAAGTCAAAACTTGTCTCAGATACAGTGGTGTATTCCTCACTCCTCCATGGATGGTGTTCTTAACCATATCCATCCTTAGGTCAAAACTCATCATTCTCTCAGTGATACATAACATTTCCTATGGCCTGTATGCCCTCCTAGACATAGTTTAGGGTTCAAACTCAGGTTGAAGAATACTCCAGCATGCGGTTGTAACTACCGACAAAAGAATGTTTGGTAGTTAAAGGTTTGTCTACCAGGTGGTTGTCAACATTTTTACACTCATCTTGGGTAGCTCTTTTTTTTTTTTTTTGAAATAAATGACATTAACTCCGGGTGTTAAAAACATGCATCAAATCATACTTTTGGAAATAAATGAACAAGGTATTAAACGTGGTATGTATGACAGAAAAAAGTGTAAGAAATAGAGCAGGACTTTAATGAAATGTTCTTACCTCCTTGGCTATAAGAAAGAGTTAAAAGCTCTAGTTGTTCTTTTAAAAAGGAAAGTTGTTTTGAGAGTAAGCTCGGATTTGGTGGTATACTGTATAGAAATTTATGAAGGTGGGACTAGGGTTATAACAACGTGATATATATATATATATATATATATATATATATATATATATATATAT
>CM025781.1:18436684-18469184 GCA_014636745.2 Centella asiatica
GGGGGGGGGGGGGGAATTCAAACACTCAAAACTTTTTCTTCTTTTTTAACCTTTTTGAACAATAGGAAATAGCTACAATACTTAGAAAAACAAAAACAAATAATTAGATGAACACACGTATTCAAGTTAAAATAGATATATTAAAACTTGAGGTTTTCCACAAATCTGGTTAATCACAACTGTGATTAATCAGCTACAAATTCTGTAATGAATTATAGCTTCTAATTCACACTCACTAGCTTCTAACTTTCTTTGAAATATTTCTCTCAAGATATACTACAAAGTTGCTCTAGTGATTTGTATGCTTCAGTGTTTGTTGATCTGTTGGATAATCTTTTGTAATGAAAAACTCTTTTACATATGTAAAAGATCAGTGGTTGAAACCACGTGCACAGATGTGCTGCTCTTTTCAACTTTGCCACATATATCTCACATCGTTGTACTTTTGAAACTGTGTCAGACTGCTGCTACTTTAGTTGCTTCTTTTTCATCCCCTGATTTGCGTGCATTTAATGTTCGAGAGTTGTCATTGGACCAACAAACTTCAAGAGATATCTTTCCAGTTAATATCTCTTGCTTCTTTAACAAGCTTCATTGATTTTCATGATAGACTTGATGACGAGTTTATGCAGTCACAATGATCCACTGACGGCAAGCCCTGATGACAACTTGATCAGTACTTCTGGATCCCCTGATGACAAGTCTTGTTAAAGACTGGATCAGTGCTTCAAACTTCACTTGAGTTTACTAAGTGCTTCTTGATCCCCTGATGTTATGACTTATGACATACACTGATGGCTTCCACTGATGTAGTGTTGAGCATTCTCACTGATGGGTTTCCCTGATGAATTAGCCTGACACTGTCATACCGTGATGTCTTCCCCTGACAAGTTGACATGACTTGCTCATGCCCTGACGTGTTTCCCCTGATGAGTTTGGTCAGGCACTGCCATACCCTAACGCGTTCCCCTGACGGGTTGGTCTGCCTTTGTCATCCCCTGATGAGTTCCCTGACGGATTATAATCATTGAAGCTTTGTTGAGTTTGTTTGGAATGTCTGATGTGAGGAATACTTTGACTATCTTTGAGTAACAATAGACATTCCTCTTCACATATCAAGCCCTTAGAAGTTTCCTTGATGACTTGACTTAGTGAAGAATATTTCCTCCCCTGATGATCAGATCAATCATCAGTGGATGCAAAACTTGTGCAGATACTTAGGTTTATTGAATACCATAAGTATTTACAAATGCACAATTTATTCTATAAACATCATCATCATTATTTAACTCCAGTAATCTCCCCCTATTTATGTTTATCATTTTGATAACCATAAATTTTCTTGATGCGCTGATGAGGATGTCAAAACCAAAACTATATACACGAAAGAATTGTGTATGAACTAATAAAAAGAATTTCTGTACAAGTATTTACTATATCTATTACAACAAAAATACACATTTTTAGACATCAGGATCCCTTTTCCTTTTGGCTGAGAGAAAGGGCAATGGATGACTTGATTCAATCGATTGATAGTCACTTCCAAGGCCTTGTCTTCTTTGATTTGGATTTTAATTAGGAATCCTGAGTTTGTTGTCTTCCCCTCCTGCAAGCAGCTGATCCAACTCCTTCTGAAGAAGCCTTCTGAAGTTGACAATGTTTACATTCTTGCTCGATTCCAAAGCTTCAAGGACAAATTTCATCTCTTGTATGTTGGCAGCAACAAGTTGTGACCAGTAAAAGGTAATGATCTCCCCCTTTTTATTTTTGAACTCAACACCCATGGGGCTTGTGATCATTTTAGGATATTCTTTGAATCCTTTTACTGGAGGCACATTCCTTACTGTTGCATTCCCATCATCAGCTCTGGTTTCTTCGATCTCCTTTAGCACTTTCTATATCAGCAAGATTCTGAACTGGATGACATGTTCATTTTTATGATAAGAAATTTGGCTTAGAACATGCATCGCTTCCTCCAGGTCAAGCCTATCAATGTCTTTGATTCTTATGCTTTTCTCTTGCCCATCAATGGATTTATAGAATAACTTCAATGGTCTTTCCAAGGCTGTGGGCAAGCTCCTTTCATCGTTGATGGCTCTCCTCAGCTTGTCGATCATCCCCCTCAAGTCTCTGTTAGCCGCTGATGATTTGGAGATTAAGTTCATGATCAATCCCAGTTGTTCAACATCCATTTTCCTGAACCAGTCCATTGTAACTGTGAATTGTGACCCACTCTTTAGTTGCACTGAAACTAGCTGATCTCTTTTATTGTTGAACCTGACATTTATGCTTTTTATTGAGAACATAAATGTCAGGTTTTTGCGTCTTTCTTCTCTTAGGTATTCAACTAGAGTGGGTGGACCAAATGTTGTGGTTATAGGAGAAGGTGCTTGATCCTTGGCTTCAGATGACTCGGGTTTGGTGGCATCAGGGTCATCAGTTCTCCCCTGGTTTTTATCCCCTAATGCACCCTTAGGATTTTGAGATCTTCTTGGCTGAGGTTTCCTGGAGGTCCTTGACCTGACACTCTTTTTCTTCTTCTCTTCTTCCTCCTGTTCTTTTGCCATTTCCGGAGTTAATGTCCATAGAGTGTATCAGCTTCCACCAGCTTTTTGTCCTGAGGGTAGACCAGCTCCACTGTCCCGTTAATTACGGCTTCAATAGGAGTTAGAAAGTGGGTTGTCTTCATGGCGTCTCCAAGTAGCTTAGGCCCTGATTAAGTGTTGGATTTCTTCTTTGGTTCCTCAATCAGGATGCCTTTGCCTTTTTCTTTGGGTTTTGGAGCAGGAAAAGGAGCAGTCATATCCCCTGATGGTTGACTTGTTGATTTCTCAGCAACATCCCCTGACGATGGCCTGGTAGATTTCTCCCCCTCTTTGACAGCATCATCAGTGGAAGTTGAGAGTTTGGATGTGACTTGGAGAACTTGCTTTAGAGTGTCAGCCATGGATTGTTGCAAAGTTTCCATGTTGGACAGTTGAGTGGTAAGATCAGCAAGCTTTTTGTCCACATTGTCATCTTGTTTCTTCATCCGAAGCAGGGTCTGGCTGGTCACTAGGGAGTCGACAACTTGCGTTTTCATTATTGATTTTATTTGTAAAGTGCGTATAGAGTTTCTTGTTCTCAATATCTACAGACTGACCAATCATGATTTGTGATTTTAACACTTTTATCAAGATTGGATCAGTGGTCCTTGCGAGCTCTTGCTTTAGTAACTGTAAAATGTCCACCAATTGATTTTGCTGAAAGTACAAATCAACTCCAATGAACTAGGAAAAATCATCTGTTGGAGCATCATCTTCATCACTTTCAGAGCTTGTATTATTTACAGTATATGTATTTTCTCTATTTTCTTTATTTACAAGGATCTCATCCCCATCTCTCTCAGACTCTCCTTTTTATATGCCTTCTAAGGCATCACTCGTGTACTCTCCTTTTTCTTTGCCTACTAAGGCAGTACTCTCAATCTCTCCTTTTGCCAAAGTCCTCTCAGGAGTTTGACTTTGCCTCTCTTCACTAAGTATTCTCTCAGCCTCACTCAAAATTGTCCTAGAAGGGCTCCTATGGGCTGTGAGATCAACAACTGTGGCCAGTTCAAGTAAATTTTGTACAGTTACTGGTTCCACATAAGTGATAGGAGAAGGAGTGGAAGTTATTTGAGCATGTACAATTGGAGATGTGTATGTTTCTATAGAAGAAGTATTTACAATTGGGGGAACATAAAGACTTATTGCGGTTGTATATACAGTTGAATTTATGTCCCTGGTCTGATCAATAGTGATTGTATCAAGCAAAACTAAGTCAACCATTTGAGTGTGTTGACTATCAATCACTATGTCAGGGAGTGTTGGCTCCTCCACAAATTGAGAAATTGGAGAATCTGATCTTATGACACTCAATGTTTATGTCATAATATCTGAAGAAATTTGAGGAATATAGAAATAAGGAAGTGGTGTAGAAGGGAGTGTTGGCTGGATCACTAAATGAGGAGGTGATCCATCAAAAGAAGTTGTGTGTGCACTCACTGTGTCAGATATCTGCAAGTGACTCTCAGAGACCCTGATGTTAGTTTCATCAGGGGCTATGGTCATTGTATGTGCCTCACTCAACTGTGTCCCTGGTTGGGGACTATTTTCAATAACTAATTCCTTTTGAGAGGAACTAGTTAGAAATATGTTTAATTCCTTATCAAAAGCAGTATCCTTTTGAGAGGAAACTGTCTGGTCAAGCTGTTGGGTAACACTCGTGGCTCCCTTCTTCTTTTTCATTCGCCTATAGCCAATCACTCTCTCTCCTTGCTCCCACTCAGTTGATGTGGTGACTTCACTGGGTTTTCTTTTATTCCCTATAGTCTTTTGGGAGACTATGGGTTGGGCTATAGAGAGTGGTTGTGTGGAAATTGGTTGTTCTACTTGGAAAGGCAGAAAGGTGGTTATGATATTTGCTATAATAGATAAAGGTGAAGAATTTACAGGTTGAGAAGTAGATGGAGAAGTACGCACTACCTGTTCCATATGCATTGGAAGAGCAAATGGTACTGTAGTGTACGACTTCTTTATTATTTCTGCAAACAACTTCTTTGTTTGCTTGTAAGTCTGTACAGTAATATCATTCTCAAAAGAAAGGATAGTTATTTGATCTTTAATAGTTATATACAAAAATCTAGCATAGTAAACTTCAAATTTTCTAGAGTTAAAACTACCCATTTTATTTAGAAGGTCATCAAAAATTAATTTTCCTATATTTATATTTACATTTCTAATTATTGCATCTGCTATTTTTAAAGTTAAGGAGGTAATTACCTCAAAGTTAGAGGACTTACCTAAGAACACCTTAGTAATGGTGTCAAAGAGATACGAGATCTCCTGTTTCACATTAACCCTCTTCAGGTCCTTGAACTTTAACACCGTGATAGGAGCAACATTATACCCAGTTCCCTCAAGAAGTTCAACAACTCAGCATCATTAGGTACTTCCATGAAGTCCTGTGTAGGTAACCCCAATGCAGAGTTGATTCTGGAAGGGGTTATTTTTCCTTTCTCAGAGGAAATCTTGAATGAGATCCCTTTCACAACATCTGGTATTGTTGAAGAGTTCATAAATTTAGCACTTGACCAGAGCTGTGAAAGTGCTTCTCCGGACATTTCTTCATCAGTGATGATTGCACTACTATACCCTGATTTGAGTAGATAGTTCATCATTGGCTTGAAGCAATCACTCACCTCGTCAATGTTGGAAAAACCCACATAGTTTGTGGGTGGAACCACCAGATTCCTTGAAATTTGTTGAGCGTTGCTGGGTGCCATTGATGCTGTTAAAGGTTTGAAGTTCTAGAGTTTCTGTGAAAACTAGAGAGAAAGAGAAAGAAAACTCGAGCAAATATCAGATAAAGATTAAATGTTTTAAGGTGTTTTAGAAAGTAGGAGAGATAGAGTATAAATACCCGCTTGTTGACGTTTGAAAACTGCTCCTGAAAACACGCAATCAGGGAGTCATTTCAGTTCTGTGATGACAAGTCATCAGTGAGAGAAGAACACCCTGATGAGTTGTCATCACTTAACTGACCGTAATCCCCTGATGCGGTTAAAAACATTTTACCTTATCCTGACACTCTTTGTATATACATACCCTGATCTTGATGCATAAGTCGGATGTCCTGACGCTGATGTGCTAGCAGGATACCATGACCCTGATGCGCGAGCCGGATACCCTGACCCTGATGCGTCTTTACAAAGACTCTGACCCTGATGCATCAGTCAAAAACAAAAAAAACAAACAAAAACATAGACTCTACAAGTATACATATTTACAGTAATAACATATATAATCATATATCAATTGATTTCATCAGGAATTTATGAAATGAGTTAGGAGTACCAGAACTTAGGCATTTGATAGTCTGTGTTGTTTCAACAACTTTTCTGACAAGACTTTTAGCTAGATTATTGACTTTTCATTTTGTATAATTCACTATTCCTAGCTCTCCCACAAGATTGGAAAACATGGCTTCATCAAAAGCTTTGGTGAATATGTCTGTCAGTTGCTTGTGTGTTAGTACAAATTGTAGTTCAATGGTTCCATTCATAACATGTTCTCTGATGAAATGATATCTAATTTCTATATGTTTGGTTCTGGAATGTTGCACAGGATTTTCAGCAATGGCAATGGCACTTGTGTTATCACATCTGATTGGAATTTTGTTGAAGTTCAGGCTATAATCCATTAACTGATTTTTCATCCATAGAATTTGTGCATAACAACTTCCAGCTGCAATATATTCAACTTCAGCAGTTGATGTTGAAATTAAATGCTGCTTTTTGTTGAACCAAGATATAAGACTTCCTCCTAGAAACTGATAGCTTCCTGTTGTACTTTTTCTGTCAATTCTGCAACCTCCAAAGGCAGCATCAGAATATCCTATTAATTCAAATCCAGACGCCTTTGGATACCAAAGTCCTAACTCTGTAGTGTCCTTGATATATCTCAAGATTCTTTTCACTGCAATGAGATGAGATTCTCTTGGGTTAGCTTGATATCTTGCACAAAGACATGTTGCAAACATTATATCAGGTCTGCTTGTTGTTAGATATAGTAGTGATCCAATCATTCCCCTGTAAGTTTTCAAATTAACTTTCTTTCCATTCTTATCAGGGTCAATCTTGGTTGCAGTGGCCATAGGTGTCTTTGCTACTTTTGAGTCCTCCATGTCAAATTTCTTGAGAAGTTCTTTGGCATATTTTGTCTGATGAATATAAATTCCATCAGTGACTTGTTTGATTTGTAATCCCAAGAAATAAGATAACTCACCCATCAAGCTCATATCATACTTGTTTTGCATGAGTTTGGAGAACTTGTCACACAATTTAGTATCAGTGGATCCAAAGATAATATCATTAACATATATTTGAACCAAAATCAGATGACCTTGGTGTTGTCTAAAGAACAATGTTTTGTCAATGATACCTCTTGTGAACTTGTTTTCTACCAGAAACTTTGACAATGTGTCATACCAAGCTCTAGTAGCTTGCTTCAGTCCATAAAGTGCCTTTTCTAGTTTATAGACTTGGGAATTTTGAACATTCAAACCCTGGAAGTTGTTGGACATACACCTATTGTTCTAATTTCCCATTTAGAAAAGCGCTTTTCACATCCATTTGATAAACTTTAAAGTTTGAATGTATTACATATGCTAAGAAAATTCTTATAGCCTCAAGTCTGGCTACTGGTGTAAAGGTCTCATCAAAGTCAATCCCTTCTTCTTGAAGATATCCTTTTGCAACCAGACTTGCTTTGTTCCTTATAACAATGCCAACTTCATCCATCTTGTTTCTTAATACCCACTTAGTACCTATTATGATTCTGTCTTTGGGTTTAGGTACTAGCTTCCATACTTGATTTCTTTCAAATTGATTTAGCTCTTCCTGCATAGTCAAGATCCAGTCTGCATTATGAATGGCTTCTTCAAATTTCTTTGGCTCTATTTGTGAAAGAAAACAAGCATATAGGCATTCATTTGATGTTGCTTTTCTGGTCTGCACTTTCTTGTTTGGGTCACCAATAATTGAATCTGTTGTGTGACTCCTAGAACATTTGGGATTAGAGATGTATCTTGATGAGCTTGCTTGATTATCATCTCCTCCCCCTAAACTATGCTCCCAGCTTCTAAAAAACCTCCCCTTGAATTAATGCTTAAATCAGGGTTCAAGTTATCCCCTGATGGTGCATGCCCTGATGAATGATCCCCTGATAAAGTATCCCCTGATCTGTTGTCTAGGAAATTGACTCTATTTGTTGAAGGGGCTTCTATAGAATTTGGATTGACATCAGGAATGGATAAATTTTCCATTTTTCTGCACTCATCAGCTTCATTATCTTGATAATCAGTCTCATCTTCATTTTCAAATCTGAGTTCTTCACGAAAACCTGGGTCTTCAAGTTCAGAAATCTCTTGATCATCAAAAGTTACATTTATAGACTCCATCACCACCTGAAGTCACTTGTTGTAAACCCTGTAGGCCTTAGATGTTAGGGAGTAACCTAGGAAAATTGCTTCATTAGCCTTTGGATCAAATTTTCCTAAGTTCTCACCAAAGTTCCTTAGTATAAAACATTTGCATCCAAAAACATGTAGGAACTTGATTTTTAGTTTTCTCCCTATCATTAGCTCATATGGTGTCTTGTTGTGAGCTTTGTTGATTAAGGGCCTATCTTGAGTAAAGCAAGCAGTGGAAATTGCCTCAGCCCAAAAATAGGTAGGAATTCTTGCCTCTACTAGCATTATTCTAGCAGCTTCTATCAGGGTTCTGTTTTTCCTTTCCACTACACCATTCTGTTGAGGAGTCCTTGGAGCAGAAAATGTATGATTGATGCCTTTCTCCACACAAAATCCATCAACAACTGCATTCTTGAATTTAGTTCCATTGTCTGTCCTCAAAATCTTAATCACTGACCCTGACTCAGTTTCCACTTTCTTAATATGGTCAATGATTTGTTGAGATACTTCTGATTTAGAATTTTGAAACTTAACCCAAGTGTATCTAGTGTAGTCATCCACAATAACCATGGCAAATCTTTTCTTTGACACTGACATAATGTTGACAGGGCCAAAGAGATCCATATGAAGCAATTGAATTGGATCTCTGATCATTGTGGCTTCCTTGCTGACAAAGGATGTTTTCCTTTGCTTCCCTTGTTGAAAAGCTAGACATAATCCTTCTTGAATGAATTCCATTTGAGGTAGTCCAGTTACCAATTCTCTCTTCACTAAATCATTGATAGTCTTGAAGTTTAAGTGAGAAAGCTTCTTATGCCATAATCTGCTCTCATCAGGGGTTGTTGCTATAGAAACATGATTCTCCACTTACTGAATTGAAATCAGCAATATAGAAATCTCCTTTTCTTATCCCTGACAAAACCAACTTCCCATCATCCTCATTTGAGATCAAGCACTGATCCCCTTTAAAAGAAATGATGTATCCTTTATCACATAGTTGACTTATGCTTAACAAGTTGTGCTTAAGCCCATCAACTAGTGCTACATTTTCAAATGAGACATTCCCATTTGCTGCTTTGCCATAACCAAGAGTCAATCCTTTGCTGTTATCACCAAATGAGATTACTAGACCAACCTTCTCTTGGAAATTTGTGAGCAGGGATTTGTTTCCTGTCATGTGTGTTGAGTAGCCACTCTACAAACCAGATATGACTGCATTTGACTTTTCCCTGCACAAAAAAAAAATTTAATTTGTTTTTGATACCCAATTGGTTTTGGGTCCTCTAGGTTTAGTCACAGTTAAAGGTAAAACAATTTTCTCTTTATGTGTGACTTTTGATTTTGGCAAATTAAAAACTTTCTCCTTTTTAGGAGCTTCAATGTATGCTTTTGATTTATCAACAATTTTCTTGTCTTTACCCTTATGGGTGCATGCTTGAACAGTAGGTAAATCATCAGCATATAAAATTGTGCTAGTCAAAATCTTTGGTTTCTCTTTATATTGAAAAGATAGATGATTATTGCTACCACAATTCCAGCACACTTTCCTAGGGGCTTTATGAATGGAAGTGTAATTACTAGCCTTATTTACACCTTACTTACCATTCTTATTCTTTTTATTTTCCCCTGATAGGCTTTTTTCCCTTGAAGGGCTACGATGGCCTGATGCACTCTTTCCCCCTGATGACTGTGTATCCACTGATGCACAGTCTGGTTCTTTTCTGACTGGAGGTTTGAGTGCTTTGACAAGAATAGGTTTCTTGCCACTTCCACCACTTGTGGAAGCTTTAGTCATCGGGAAAACATTCCCTTTTTCCAACTTTGTTACAGCCTTAACAAACTTAATAGATTATAATGGCCTTTTTCCAAAGCTAGCTATTTTTTCAACCTCAATGGGAGGTTGCTTCATTAGAGTCTCTCTATAACCTAAACCAAATTTGGGATCAGATTTTTGACTGTTTAATTGATCCTCTAGTTTTTTGCTAGACTCGTTCCATTTCTTTATGACTTCTCTTTCTTGACTTAGAAGATTGGAGGTCCATTCCTCTCTTTTAATAGCACAATCAAGAAGTTTTTTAGTCCTTGAGAGTTCTTTTTCAAGACTCTCAAGTCTGGAGAGTTCTGATTCTAAAAAAGTGTTTCTAGCATTCAAATGTTCGTTTACTTTATGCACTCTTTTAGTTTCAGTTACAGCACTCCTCAGGGTGTCATAAAGATCCTTTATCTCACAAGTCATTTCCTTAACAATTTTAACACAATCATTTTTAGATATGTTAGAGGAAATTTCAAGAGTTACTTGTGAGCTACTACTGTCACTGGATGAGGCCATCAGGGCTAGGTTGACATATTCTTCAGCATCTTCTTCATCTGAGTCAGCCCAGTCCTTTCCCTCTGCAATATATGTTTTTCCCTTCTTGTTGGCATTAAGAAGATCAAAGTATTTCTTTTTGTAGTCCACTTCAGCTTCCTTTCCCCTGGATTCACCTTCCTTTGAGGTCTTGCGACACTCATTTGCAAAATGGCCCATTTCATTGCATTTGTAGCATTTTATTCTTGATTTGTCAATAAAGTTTTTAGTGCTACTGGGCTTCCTTGCTGAAAATCTTTTGGATCCTGCAGGCTTTTGAAATTTCAACTTAGAAAACCTTTTTGCAAGAAAAGCCATGGTTTCATCCAGTTGCTCTAACTCTTCAGGAGTATATTCATCCTCCCTTGAGTCAGCTTCATTGTCCCCTTTGATTTCAGCATCCCCTGACTGGTGCTTCATCAAGACACTTGGTCTTGCTTCTTCTTTGTCCTTCTTGGCAACCATTAGGGCTACGGATTTAAGCTTCCTGGCATCCCCTGACATTTCAGATCTTTGCTGAACTTCAAGTTCATATGTCTTTAGGGTGCCATAAAGCCTATCCAAGTCTAGGAGATTCATGTCCTTGGATTCCCTAATGGCTGTCGTCTTAGGATCCCATGATATGGGAAGGGCTCTCATGAACTTTCTGTTCACATCTTTATTTGCATAGGCCTTCCCATATATTCTCAGGCCGTTGACCAACCTGTTGAACCTATCAAACATCTCAGTGAGTGTTTCACCATTTTTCATTGTGAACCACTCATACCGCTGTGTTAACAACTACAGTTTATTTTCCCTCCCTTCTTCAGTTCCATCACATAGGATCTGGATTGTATCCCATATTGACTTAGATGTTGTTAGATTCATGATACTGTTTAGCATATCATCATCCAAGCCGTTATATAGATTGCCTGTAATTTTGAGATCCTTCTTCATTTTTTCTTTTTCCTCTAGTGTCATTTCATCAATTGTCTTTGGAACTAATTTTTCTGGAATACTGATTCCATTGACAACTTCTTGAGGAATGAGCTTCTTTGGAACATGAGGGCCTTCCTCTAGAATCTGCAAATATTAATCATCGATTGCTCTTAGATGAACTATCATTCTTTGTTTCCAGAAGAAGTATTTTCCCCTTTCCAACATGGGGACTTTACTATTTCCTGTTTTGTTGGCCATTAAATATGATCGTTTAGCAAGTGTAATATGCTAGTAGGCTCTGATACCAATTATTAGAATAAAATAGCCTTAAGTGTTTGTCATGGGGGGTGGGAATTCAAACACTCAAAACTTTTTCTTTTTCTTCTTTTTCAACCTTTTTGAACAACAGGAAATAGCTACAATACTTAGAAAAACAAAAACAGATAATCAAATAAACACACGTATTCAAGTTAAAATATATATATTAAAACTTGAGGTTTTTCTGAAAATCTGGTTAATCACAACTGTGATTAATCAGCTACAAATTTTGTAATGAATTACAGCTTCTAATTCACACTCACTAGCTTCTAACTTCCTTTGAAATATTTTTCTCAAGATATATTACAAAGCAGCTCTAGTGATTTGTATGCTTCAATGTTTGTTGATCTGTTGGATAATCTTTTGTAATGAAAAACTCTTTTGCATATGTAGCAGATCAGTGGTTGAAACCACGTGCGCAGACGTGCTAATCTTTTCTACTTTGCCGCATATATGTCACATCGTTGTCCTTTTGAAACTATGTGTCAGACTACTGCTACTTTAGTTGCTTCTTTTTCACCCCCTGATATGCGTGCATTTAATGTTCGAGAGTTGTCATTGCACCAACAAACTTCAAGAGATATCTTTCCAGTTAATATCTCTTGCTTCTTCAACAAGCTTCATTGATTTTCGTGATAGACCTGATGATGGGTGTATGCAGTCACAACCATCCACTGACGGCAAGCCCTGATAAGAACTTGATCAGTGCTTCTGGTTCCCCTGATGACAAGTCTTGTTAAAGATTGGATCAGTGTTTCAAACTTCACTTGAGTTTACTAAGTGCTTCTTGATCCCCTGATGTTATGACTTATGACATACATTGATGGCTTCCACTGATGTAGTGTTGAGCATTCCCACTAACGGGTTTCCCTAATGGGTTAGCTTGACACTGTCATACCCTGATGTCTTCCAGTGACCGATTGACATGACTTGCTCATGCCCTGACGTGTTTCCCTTGATGAGTTTGGCCAGCCACTACCATACCCTGATGGGTTGGTCTGCCTTTGTCATCCCCTGATGGGTTCCCCTCACGGATTCTAATCATTGAAGCTTTGTTGAGTTTGTTTGAAATGTCTGATGTGTGGAATACTTTGACTATCTTTGAGTAACAACATACATTCCTTTTCACATATCAAGCCCTTAGAAGTTTCCTTGATGACTTGACTTAGTGAAGAATATTTCCTCCCCTGATGATTAGATCGATCATCAGTGGATGCAAAACTTGTGCGGATACTTAGAATTTATTGAATACCATAAGTATTTACAGATGCACAATTTATTCTATAAACATCATCATCATTATTTAACTCCAACACCATCCTAGACAACAAATTTTGTGTTTCAGGTGGACAAATCCAACAAATAAGTGAAGCCAAGGAAGGACTCCCATGGATCTCCACGAGGGTCATGACACAATTGGAACCAAATAGGGATTACCATTAATCGAACCACTTTTATTTTGATAACATGCATTGGATTTAGGCATTTCATTGCACACCTCATTTTCTTTTATTTGCATACATGTGGGTACAACACCCTCTGTTTCATGTCATCTTACTACACAGATGATTTTGATAAAATTTCAAATCTGATTTTTTAAAATGGTGGTATTCGTAATCATTTTACTATGCCAATGATTTTCTATACCATCCATTGGTTGCAAGCTGCTCAAATCATTCAACTACGCAAATGACCCTGGGGCAGCTCCAACCCTTTGTTTCATGTCATCTTACTGCGCAGATGATTTTGATGCATTTTCAAGTCCGATCTTCAGAATTGCGGTATTCGTAATCATTTTATTACGCCAATGATTTTCAATACCATCTTGTGGTGTAAAGCTACTCAGGTCATTCAACTACGCAAGTGACCCTAGGGAAGCTATGGAACCTTTTGTCTCAAAACGATCTTACCACGTAGATGGGGTTGTTTCAATTTCAAAACTTGTTTTCAAAATCTGAGTCAGCAAGATCATTTAACTGCGCAAATGATTTTGTTTTTTTGGCTATTTGGTCATTACCATTTTAACTACGTCAATGGTCTTGACATGATTTACTGCTTTGGGTGTTTGAGATTGTCTTACTACGCAGGTAATTTCAACACCATTTCAATTGGAACATTTTACTTGGTGTTTATCAAACCCATTTTACTGCGCAAATGATTTTGATTTAATGCAGTCAGAGAATAGTTTGGATCATTCAACTACAAAAATGATCTCAACTTGTTTGACACTACAATGATCAAGTCCCGATCATTCAACTACGCAAGTGATCGTGATGAGATTCCTCAGGTTTTGGTGGCTAGAAATCATTCTACTGCGCAAATGAGCGCAAGTCCCAAAATCAGGGAGTAAAGGTGCCTACGTCTTTATCACAATCATTTTTACTGTGCAAAATGATCATGATAAAGAGGGGCAGCTGTAGACACCTCAATTTTGGTTTTTATTTTATTTATGTTTTGCCTTGATGTAATAAAATATGGAATGAGGCTTGTTGGATTTCATTTTGTGTAAAGTGCAAGACTGACAATTTCTCCTCTTTGAAGTGAATGGAGTTCATGACTGAAGCCCTGATAAACCAGGAATAGAGATGGACGAACGAAATGCCAAGATAGTGTACTCAAAAATCTACACATCCGAGGATCTTGTCGAGGTATTTAGGCTTGATGAAAAAGAAAGTGTCCTCAAGCTTATCTTGTGATAATGCTCATGCAAAGCATTGGTTGGGAAGTGCAACAAGAGCTATAGTGATTTTAAGAGTGGACAAAATGATATGAAACATGGAGCAAGGCAAGACTGCAGTAGGGGCATCAGGGGACATATTCTCGGCGTCAGGGGATATTTTCTCGACATCAGGGGATAAAATGACTATCGCCAAAGTCGTCGGGTAATCCATACCAACGCTAAAGTCGGGCATCAAGGGATAAAAAAATGACTAACGCCAAAGTCACTTTTAGCCAATGCCAAACTCTTTGGGAGATACGCTGTCGCCAAAGTCTGGTCATCAAGGCCAATTACTCAGCGCCAAACTCTTCGGGCAATCCAATTCATCGCCAAACTCTGGGCATCAGGGGAAACATTTTTCTCGGCATCAGAGGAAGTGTTTGAGCATCAGGGGATATTCTTTAGGCATCAGGGGATATTTCTAAGCATCGCAGACTAAAGCGTTAAGGGATGAATTAGCCGTCGGAGACCAGAGTGTCAGGGGATAAAGCACACTGTAGGAGACTAGCGCATCAGGGGATAAAATTAGCCATTGAAGACTAGTGTGTTAGGGGATGCAGTACATTGTCGGGGACTAACATATCGGAGGATAAAAATTAGTCATCAGAGACTAGCGCGTCAGGGGATAAAGTATATTGTCGGAGACTACCGCATCAGAGGAAAAAAATTTGGCCATTAGAGACTAATTTTATCCCATCAGAGACTAAGTATTTGGTCACCAGAGACTAAAATTAGCCATCAGAGACTAATTTTATCCCATCAAAGGTTGTTGCTAGGCTTATATGAGAACTCCTCACTACATCAGAGATAAAAGTGATGTGTGGGATGACACACGACTGACTCCAGCAATCCACTGAATTAGTAGGAGCTAAGAAATAGGAAAATAAAGAAGGTGGTCCAATAGGAAAAGACCAGCCGCAATGGATGTCACATAGCAGTTTTGGTGTGCAAGAAAGCGATTTGGAAAAAATGGAAGTTATGTGACAGAGCTACAATTATCGGAGTAATATCAGAAATATCTTAAGAGATAGCTTATGGAGGAAGCCTGGAGGACAGAGGAGCTGGGCCTATAAATAGATACCCTAGAAGAAGAAAAAAGAAGAGAAAAAAAGGGAAGACAAAAAGGAGAGAGAGAACACATACACAAGAACACATAGAAGGAAAAGAGCGAGTGACACACAAGGAGAGATAGAAAGAGAGGGAAAAGTGAACTCTGAGGGAGCTTCAAATTCTTTTTCTTAGAGTTTCGCTAAGGAAAATACCCTATTTTCTTACACAAACATCCTCCTTGTAATTTTTGTTTTGTATCAATCAAAAAAAACCAAGGCTTATTGAATTGTTTATTTATCTTGAGCCCCTGTCCCCCTATCTTTTGCTTCGATCAAGGTTAGTTCATATTCATATAATAGGGTGGTTTAAATTCGAGAATAACTTTGTCCATAGCTACCTCTATTAGGAACAACCTTATACTTAGCCTCATAGCAACATAAATCACTGACCCTTTACAGTTATTACATATGGACTTATTTGGTCAAGTGAATGTGATGTCCATATCAAGAAACATATATGCCTTGGTTATAGTGGATGAAAAAAAAAAGGCCCTTTTTGCCAATTAAGATTCAATGAAACATCAAAGATTGGTAACACAAGTGCACAATCAAAGACTAATAAGACACCAGAGACTATTGAAATCAATAGTCAAGATGAAATTATTAGCTCAGGGAGAGCTAACAATGAAGAAGTCACTGGATTAGGGGGAGCAATTTCTGATCCATCAACTAGATTGAACAATGTTACTCTAGAAAATGAAGCCTCATCTTCAAGATTAAATATGTCACCTGCAAGACCCTGGTTGAGAGATCATACTCCAGATTTAATTATTGGAGATTTAGAGGAAGGAGTCAAGACAAGAAGTGCAACACAAAATGAGTGTTTTTACCTTAGTTTTCTGTCAAAAATTGAGCCAAAGAAAATTGAAGAAGCATTTCAAGATCCTAACTGGGTGATAGCCATGCAAGAAGAATTAAACCAATTCACAAGGAATAAAGTCTGGAGATTGGTGCCCAAACCAAGGAATAGATCAATAGTTAGTGCCAAGTGGGTTTTCACAAACAAATTAGATGAAGCAAGTACAATAACAAGAAATAAAGCAAGATTGCTAGCAAAGGGCTATTCTCAAGAAGAAGGAATTGACTATGAAAAAACCTTTGCACCAGTTGCATGACTTGAAGCAATAAGGATTTTATTGGCATATGCAGCCCATAAAAACTTCAAGGTGTACCAGATGGATGTCAAAAGTGCTTTCTTCATTGGAAAGTTGGAAGAAATGGTCTATGTGGAACAACCACCAGGTTTTGTAGATCCCATATTTCCAAATCATGTCTACAGGTTAGATAAAGCACTTTATGGCTTGAAACAAGCACCCAGGGCTTGGTATGATACTCTCTCTCAATTTATAATTGAAAATAAATTTGTTAGAGGTATCATAGATAAAACACTTTTCTATAGAAAACTGGGTTCTGATTTAATACTTGTGCAAATATATGTGGATGACATTATATTTGGATCTACAAATATAAAACTGTGGAAAATTCTCAAAATTAATGCAGTCTAGATATAAAATAAGCATGATGGGTGAGTTAACATTTTTCTTAGGACTACATATAAAACAATCAACGATGGAATTTTCATTAGTCAGTCCAAATATATCAATGACTTACTAAAAAAATATGATTTGGTTGATTGTGCATATGCAAAGACACATATGGCTACAACCACTAAACTAGATAAGGATACTAAGGGAAAGAAAGTTGATATAACTAGCTATAGGGGCATGATAGACTCACTTTTATATCTAATTGCAAGTAGACCTGATATAATATTTGCTACATGTCTGTGTGCAAGATTTCAAGCAGATCCAAAAGAGTCACATTTAATTGATGTTAAAAATATACTCAGATATCTAAAGGGTACCCCAAACCTTAGGCTATGGTATCCTAAAGAATCTGATTTTAAACTAATTGGCTATTTAGATGCTGACTATGCAGGATGTAAGCTTGACAAAAAAAGCACAAGTGGAAGTTGCCAATTTCTTGGAGGCAGACTTATTTCTTGGTTTAGCAAGAAACAAAATTCAGTGTCAATCTTAATGACTGAAGCTGAATATATTGCAGCTGGGAGTTGTTAGGCTCAAATCATGTGGATCAAAAATCAACTTCTAGACTATGGTATGTCTTTATCCAAAATTCCTATTTATTGTGATAATACAAGTGTCATAGCAATAACTGAAAATCCAGTACAATATTAATGAAACAAAACATATAGATATTAGGTATCACTTCATTAGAGAACATGTTAGTGAAGGAACCATTGAATTGCACTGGGTCACAACTGATAAACAACTTGCTGACATATTCACAAAGCCTTTAGATGAACCTACATTCACTAGGTTAGTCTATGAATTAAGTATGTTGAATTATGCTTCTAAAAATTGATTAAAATATTAGAAACCAAGTTGTTAAGTTTTAAGAAGCTAGAATTTTATTTCTAGAATGTAGCTGAATAAACAGACCTTTTGTAGCTAAAATTATATTGATTGTTGGATAACTTTGAAAACAAAATTGTAGTTGAGACTAGTTTAATTTAGTCTCTGAAGGAATTTGAGTGAGAGACTAAAATTAGTCTCTGATAGTTATTTTTAATTAGTCTCTGACTAGTTAAAAATAACCTATCAGAGACTAGTTAAACTAGTCTCTGATAGTTGTTTTTAATTAGTCTCTGACTAGTTAAAAATAACCTATCAGAGACTAGTTAAATTAGTCTCTGATAGGTGTTTTTAATTAGTGTCTGACTAATTAAAAATAAACTATCGGAGACTAGTTAAACTAGTCTATGATAGTTGTTTTTAATTAGTCTCTGAGTAGTTAAAAATAACCTCTCGGAGACTAGTTAAATTAGTGTCTGATAGTTATTTTTAATTAGTCTCTGACTAGTTAAAAATAACCTATCGGAGTTTAGTTAAATTAGTGTCTGATAGTTGTTTTTAATTAGTCTCTGAGTAGTTAAAAATAACCTATCGGAGACTAGTTAAATTAGTGTCTGATAGTTGTTTTTAATTAGTCTCTGAGTAGTTAAAAATAACCTATCGGAGACTAGTTAAATTAGTGTCTGATAGTTGTTTTTAATTAGTCTCTGACTAGTTAAAAATAACGTATCGGAGACTAGTTAAATTAGTCTCTTGTAGTTGTTTTTAATTAGTCTCTAACTAGTTAAAAATAACCTATCGAAGACTAGTTAAATTAGTCTCTGATAGTTATTTTTAATTAGTCTCCGACTTAGAAAAAGTAACCTATCAAAGACTAATTTACTTTAGTGTCTGATGACTGAATGTGGTAGAGAATAGGGCAATCTCTGATGAGGGGTAAATTGGTAGTTACTTATATACCCATGATTGAAAACCATTCACTATCTTTTGAATTGCAAACATTTCTTATACTTTATTCAAAGAGAAATAAAACACAACTGCAATTTCATTCACTCAAAGAACTTTCTCTCTTAAATCTGTGCGATTTAACCCCTTACAAAGAATCTCTTCAAGCTTACTCCTAGTGCAGTCTATGAGGAATTGATCAAAATTGATAAGAAACATACTAAGTATCAGCATTTCTTGATCAATAGTCTCCAGGATGCACTCTAAAGAGTTGAGACGAAAATGGACCTGAAAACAGAAAAAATCAGATCATGTTATGAAGGTCACTTTCCAAGGAGGATGCTCAATTCCATTGATATGCGTATGGGGGAACAGCCCACTACAGAGAAAAGACTTCAAGCATTGGAATCTAATGTCCAGGACATTTTGCAAAAACAATACAAATTTGATCTCGCTTTTCAAAATCTCACACAAATTATACAACAGGCCATTCCAACACTGGCTACTACTTCTCCTACACCTTTAGATTCTGATGTCAAAAAGGGGGAGAGTAGTCAGTCAAAGTTGTCTGCAATTCAACTTGAACAAAAAGAGTCTGGAAAAGTTGTTCTTGAGAAAATAAGTTATGCTAGCTTGATGGCTGAACTTACAAGACTTGAAGGTGCTAAAAGAGACCTTGATGCAGCTATCAGGTCTAGTATAACAACAACAACAACAACATCAACACCATCTACAACAACAACAACAACACCAACAATTACAAAAACAACAACAACTTTCCCTTCTACTGCAATAGCTCCAACAACAAAACAAGATAAAGGCAAGGGCATTCTGGTTGAAGAACCAAATAAGAAAAAGTTTGTTCAGCCAGGACAACCTAAGTTATTAGGAGATGCCATGAAGACTGCTCACTTTCCCACTCCAGTGGAAATGATAGTGGATGGGAAAGTAGAGTTAGTTTATCCTCAGGAGCAAAAGTTAATCGAAGCTGATGTATTGCTTGCTCAAAAATTGCAAGAGGAAGAGGAAATGGTTGCAGCTAAGGAGGAGGAAGAATTAAAGAAAAAGTCCTTGGAGACAAAGAAAACAAGAGCTTAAAAGTCTGCTGAGATGAGAAGGAGAAATAAGGAGATTGAGCAGGCTGAGAGAAGGGCTAGGAGGAAGCCATTGATGAATGAGCCTCCAAAGAAAGCTGAAACTACTTTGGTAACTGTGATTGAACCATGGAAATCTGAAACAGTTCCAAGTAGTAAAATCTCTAGGATTTGGGTGGCTAACATTTCTGAATCGAAGGAAACTTTCAAAAAGAGTGTTAAGTCTATCAATCTTGAAAAGTATAAAAAGGACAAGAGTATCTCAAAGTCATTCAAAAAGATGGAGAGACTTTGAGTCTAGTTAAACCAAGCCTGGAGATGAGGTCATTCAAAGATATGGAATGGTTGTTGTCTGTTGTACTTGAGAATTCTGTGCTTAACTTGGAGTTCAGGAGGAAAATTCAGAAGGAGCTTGTAGAGATGGAAATGCTAATCAAGCTACCAAGAGTAGATATTCCTCCATTTCCATATGGGTTATGGTATGAGAATTTTTATCACAATGTGATTTTCTTTGATTATGAAAAATAGATCAACATAGCAAGCCTTGGTGAACTTGAAGGATTCATAGATTTACTTAAAGATTTAATTGATAAAGATGAGATCAAGTTCAAAAAACTGCTTGAAGATAAAGTCAAAGAAATCAACAAGAAGAAAGGGTGAAGTTGTAGTTGCTGATTTTTATTTTTGAAGCCCAACTTATAGGATTTAAACCTGAGTCTTGGTGAAGCTGAATTTAAGATCAATGATCTTAGTTCAGGTACATTTGTAGTTAACCCATTCTTTAAATTTTTGATTTTAAGTTATTCTTGTAATTTTTGAGTTTTGACATCATCACCTTGATTTATGTTTATCACTTTGATAATCATAAATAGGGGGAGATTGGTAGGTTTTATAACATTTGATGATGATTGTATTTAGAATCCTTAGAAATACAAATGTACAGTTAGTGCTAGTTTATAGCATTTGAATTTTTGTAGCTGATAGTTTACTCTCTGATTCGTGTAATTTATTTTTATATGAGAGTAAGTTAAGTTGTATTATAAGAGACTACCAGAACTGCATCAGAGATTTCAACAAGTCAAAGATTATGTTTATTCTATCGGAGACTAAGGCAAAAGCTTATCAGAGACTACAGCTTAAAGCATCGGAGACTAATCTTGAGTCATCAGAGACTAAGCGTAAGCCATTGTAGACTAAGATTAAAGCATCATAGACTAAGCTTAAGTTGTCAGTGACTAAACATAGTTGATCAGAGACTAAAGTTGAAGCAATCAGAGACTAAAGTAAAATTACTCTCTGATGGAGTACAAAGTTCTATTTGGATTAGAAGTTGTCTTCAATATGGATATTAAAGATATATTGAAGACGAAGCTGGTTCAAAAATTAACTAGAGAGAGATATATAGTTTTTCATCATGGAATGAAAAAATTGAGAACCTATTCCAATTGTATATAGAAAATATATATTGAATAGGATTTAGCAGCTAAATTTCGATTTAGTTTTGAAAGTTGTAATTAATTTTACAGAGTTGTATTAGAAGTTGTATGTTGTCATAGATTTGTATATATACAGTATAGAAATTGAAGCTGGCAATCGATTTGTGATTATTAGAATTTGTAACCAATTGTTAATCAATAAAAGAAATTGTTTATAAATTTGTTCTTGTTTTTGTTCTTTATTTTCCACAAGTTTGATACTTTGAAGAACAAAAATTCAAAAAGGTTTTAAGAACTTGTATTCAACCCCTTTCTACAAGTTCTAGGCTATCTCACTGGGATAACCATTGGTAGCAAAAGGTTATTCTCAAGAAGAAGGAATTGACTATGAAAAAACCTTTGCACCAGTTGCAAGACTTGAAGCAATAAGGATTTTCTTGGCATATGCAACCCATAAAAACTTCAAGGTGTACCAGATGGATGTCAAGAATGCTTTCTTGAATGGCAAGTTGGAGGAAGAGGTCTATGTTGAACACCCACCAGGTTTTGTAGATCCCATATTTCCAAATTATGTCTACAGGTTAAACAAAGCACTTTATGGCTTGAAACAAGCACCCAGGGCCTGGTATGATACTCTATCTCAATTTTTAATTGAAAATAAATTTGTTAGAGGTATCATATATAAAACACTTTTCTATAGAAAACTAGGTTCTGATTTAAATCTTGTGCAAATATATGTGGATGAAAATATATTTGGATCTACAAATGAAAAACTATGTGAAAGATTTTCAAAGTTAATGCAGTCTAGATATGAAATGAGTGATGGGTGAGTTAACATTTTTCTTAGGATTACAGATAAAACAATCAACTGATGGAATTTTCATTAATCAGTCCAATTACATGGACTTACTAAGGAAATATGATCTGGTTGATTGTGCATGTACAAAAACACTCATGGTTACAACCACTAAGCTAGATAAGGATACTAAAGGAAAGAAGGTTGATATAACTAGATATAGGGGCATGATAGGCTCACTTTTGTATCTAACTACAAGTAGACCTGATATAATGTTTGGTACATGTCTGTGTGAAAGAGTCAAGTTGATCCAAAAAAGTCACATTTAATTGATGTTAAAAGAATACTCAGATATCTAAAGGGTACCCCAAACCTTAGGTTAATGGTATCCTAAAGAATCTGATTTTAAACTAATTTGCTATTCAGATGCTGACTATGTAGGATGTAAGCTTGACAGAAAAAGCACAAGTGGAAGTTGCTAATGTCTTGGAGGCAGACTTGTTTCTTGGTTTAGCAAGAAACAAAATTTAGTTTCAACCTCAACGGCTGAAGCTAAATATATTGTAGCTGGGAGTTGCTGTGCTCAAATTCTGTGGATCAAAAATCAACTCCTAAACTATGATATGTCATTATCCAAAATTTTCATTTATTGTGATAAGACAAGTGTCATAGCAATAACTAAAAATCCAGTACAACATTCATGAACAAAACATATAGATATTAGGTATCACTTCATTAGAGAACATGTTAGTGAAGGAACCATTGAATTGCATTGGGTTACAACTGATAAACAACTTGCTGACATATTCACAAAGCCTTTAGATGAACCTACATTCACTAGGTTAGTCTATGAATTAGGTATGCTGAATTATGCTTCTAAAAATTGACTAAAATCTTAGAAACCAAGTTGTTGAGTTTTGAGAAGCTAGATTCCAATTTCTAAATTGACGAATTGTTGATGGACAAAATTTTTAAGTAGCTAGAATTTAATTTCTAGAATGTAACTGTTTTGTATAAACAGACCTTTGTAGCTAATAATCATTATATTGATTGTTGGATAACTCTGAAAACAAAATTGTAGCTGAGGCTAGTTTAATTAAGTCTCTGAAGGAGTTTGAGTGAAAGACTAAAATTAGTCTATGATAGTTGTTCTTAATTAGTCTTTGACTAGTTAAAAATAATCTATCGGATACTATTTAAATTTGTCTGTGATAGTTGTTTTTAATTAGTCTCTGATAGTTGTTTTTAATTAGTCTTTGACTAGTTAAAAATAACCTATCGGAGACTAGTTAAATTAGTATTTGATAGTTGTTTTTAATTAGTCTCTGACTAGTTAAAAATAACTTATCGGAGACTAGTTAAATTAGTCTCTGATAGTTGTTTTTAATTAGTCTGTGACTAGTTAAAAATAACCTATTGGAGACTAGTTAAATTAGTCTCAGATAGTTATTTTTAATTAGTCTCTGACTAGTTAAAAATAACCTATCGGAGACTAGTTAAATTAGTCTGTGATAGTTGTTATTAATTAACCTCTAACTAAACAAAAATAACCTATAAGAAACTAAGCTACTTTAGTCTTTGATAAGTGAACGTCACAGAGACTAGAGCAGTCTCTGATGAGGGATAAATTGGAAGTAACTCATATACTCACGATTAAAAATCGTTCACTATCTTTTGAATTGCAAACACTTCTTATACTTTGATAAAAGTAAAATCAAATAGAATTGCAATTAAATTCACTCAAAGAACTTTATCTCTCATATCTGTGCGATTTAACCTCTTTGCAAAGAATTTTAAAGTTGTTAACAGATCTCAACAATGGCATCTAAGACTGTTTGCTTCAAGTTCAGCGACTTCGACTTTATCAAGACCAATCATGCTGGGGTCGTGAACAAGAATGAGTTCAAAGCACAGTACCCCGTTTGTAGATTTTCTACAAACATCTAAACTTTCGTACGCCTTTTTGAGGCTCCCAAACAAGCCACCGAAATCATCACAACTATGTGGTCCACTGCTAAAATACAGGATAAAAGTGATGACTCTCCTGTGGTAAACTTTAAATATGATGATATTATTTATTCTATTAATCATACAATAGTTAATAAAGCATTTCATTTACCAATTCATAATGCATATGACCAAACTGCCTCTAATGAGGAAATACTAGATATGTTTAAAAACTTACATTATGATGAAGAAATTGCATCAGTAGGTTCCATAACTAGAACTCATCTTAGGCAAGAGTAGTCTTTATTTTTTGATATTATCACTAAAGCATTTAGTGTGTTGTATTCACCACACTCACACAACAAATTGCATTTTATGTGTTGTATGATAGGCACATAAATCTAGGGTCATTGATTCTACATAACTTATTGGCTAAACTTAAAACTAATGGTAGAAACAAAATTTACTATGCTAGGTTTTTGATGATGATTGCAAATTATCTAATTCCTAACCTAACTATCACAAGTATGCAAGTAGTGCCAATTGTTTTGCAAAGTAAACGTATCTTAACTGATGTGAAGAACAAAGCGGCAAAGGTAAAGGTTCCTCTTTCCTTCCCTCATATCATGTGATCAACTCTTATAGATAGGTTTCCAAACCTTTATTCTTCATCTTATTTTGAGGATATTGAGCAACAAATAAGAAACCCCGTTGATCCAACAACATCTTCACAACAACAATCTACAGCCCCCTTTATAGTCTCTCAAAAGACTGTGGTTGTAAAAACAACTAAAACCACAAAGTTACCCATTAAAAGGAAAACAAAATAGGGTGAAAGTGAGGCTGAGGGTGTAAAGGAAGCTGAGGTGGCTCCTCAAAGAAAGAAGAGATTGCTAACCTTAAGCCAAAAGCAATCCATTGCCTCTCAAAAGGCAATGGAGGTTCAAAGGAAAAGAAGTACTCTATTAACATCCTCCCAAAAGGATGCTAACATTGAAGAAAGTTCTCAACTAGGAACAATAAGTACAGAGTCTGCACAACCCCCTGTACATAAAAAGGGGCAAGCCCAAAGAGAGAGAAGATAAAAAAAAAAGAGTGACATAAAGAGTGCACACACAGAGTCTATTCAAATTGATGCTCCTCAAATTTCTGCTCTTGAGGAGCAGCCAACACTCCAATCTGCACATTCTTCTATCTTTTCTCCTATTTTTGATTCTTTAGAACTTGATAGTTCAAATCTTCTTGAGTTTTTCCAAGAAGAGCCAACACTCTAGGTGGATCAAGCTAACCCACCAGAGATTGACACACAAGAACCACTTGTTCAAAGTACAATGCAGTCAGTTCTTAAACACTTTCCTTGGAGAGATCCCTAACCACTAACATACAAAGGGAACCCCTTCTCCTTGGTATTACAACTATTTCTTCTCTACCCCCTCCTTCTGTAGGACAAAGTATCACTATCCAAATGAGTGAGGTAGAGAGAATAATTAGTGAGAGTCAGGCTCCTGACCTGGAAAAAGGAGAGATAATACAAAAACTTGAGAGTCAAGCTTTAGAAAGCTTGGAAAAAGGACAGATAGAGTAGTTGGATGTCCAACTCTAGGCAAAAGGTGAGGGTGTGAGCAAGGATGAGATATTTGATCAAAACAATAGAGAGAAAAATACATTCTCAGCAGGTGATTTTTTCAAACCTATTGAGACCTCCACCTTAATTGAAGTTCAAGTTTCCTTTGCTCCAACAACACTTGCTCAAACAGAGAAAATTGAGGGAAGCTCATAGCCAAGGGATGCAGCTCTACAATTAATTGTTGAAATGTACAATGCTGATTTTGAAATCTTATATGGACTTCAACAAAAACAAGATCAAATATCAGTATTGAAGACACAAGTTGCACATGAACCTAAACATGTTGCAATTTAAAAAGAGAATGTGGATGCTTGGCTGGATGCAAGCTACACAAACACTTTAGATGAAGTAGCTGCCCAACTTAGACAAGATTATTTGACCACATTAGGGCCTGGTGCAGCTGAGCTTACTCCTAGTGCAGTCTATGAGGAATTGATCAAAATTGACAAAAAACATATGAAGTATCAGCACTTTATGATCACTGGTCTCAGCGCTGCACTCCAAAATGTTGAGACCAAGATGGACCTGAACACAGACAAAATCAGAACATGCTATGAAGGTCACCTTCCAAGGAGGATGCTCAATTCCATTGATATGCATCTAAGGGAGCAATCTACTATAGAGAAGAGACTTCAAGCATTGGAATCTAATGTCTAGGTCATTCTATAGAAACAAGACAAATTTGGTCTCGATCTTCAAAATCTCACACAACTTCTATATTAGGCCATTCTAACACTGGCTACTGCTTCTCCTACACCTTTACATTTTGATGTCAAAAAGAGGGAGAGTAGTGCAATTCACATTAAACAAATTCGTCCAAAAGAAGTTGTTCCTGAGAAAACAAGTTACGTTAGTTTGATGGCTAAACTAACAAGACTTGAAGATGCCAAGAGAGAACTTGATGCAGCCATCAAGTCTAGTATTTCAACAACAACAAAAACAACACCAACTACAATAGCAACAACAACAATAGCAACAACAACAGCAACAACAACAACAACAACAACAACAGTTCTTCCCTCTACTGCAACAGCTCTAATTACAAAACAAGATAAAGGCAAGGGCATTCTAGTTGAAGAACCAAAAAAGAAAAAGTCTGTTCAACTAGGATAGCCTAAGCTATTAGGGGATGCCATGAAAACTGCTCACTTTCCCACTCCAATGGAGATGATAGTTGATGGGAAAGTAGAATTAGTTTATCCTTAGGAGCAGAAATTGATCGAAGCTGATGCATTGCTTGCTCAGAAATTGCAACAGGAAGAGGAAATCGCTGTAGCTAGGGAGGAGGAAGAATTAAAGAAAAAAGCCTTTGAAACAAAGAAAACAAAAGCTCATAAGTCTGCTGAGACTAGAAGGCGAAATAAGGAGATTGAGTAGGCTGAGAGAAGGGCCAGGAAGAAGCCATTGATGGATGAGCCTCCAAAGAAAGTTGAAACAACTTTAGTAACTATGTTTAAACTAAATGAATCAGAATCAGTTCCAAGTAGTAAAATCTCCAAGATTGGGATGACTAACATTTCTGAGTTAAAGGAAGCTTTCAAAAAGAGTGTCGAGTCTAATAGTCTTGAAAAGGATAAAAAGGACGAGTATCTCAAAGTCATTCAAAAAGATAGAGAGACTCTGAGTCTAGTTAAACCAAGCCTGGAGATGAGGTCATTCAAGGATATGGAGCGACTATTGTCTGTTGTACTTGAAAATTTTGTGCCTAATTTAGAGTTCAGGAGGCAAATTCAGAAGGAGATTGTTGAGATGGAAAAGCTAATTAAACTTCCATGAGTAGATATTCCTCCACTTCCTTATGGGTTGATAGTGTGCAATTTGTGTATAGATTTGCATAACATTTGCATCCATTTTATGTGTGTTTTATGTGTTGTTATGGTGTTTTCGAGTTACTTTTGTATGAATAAGTGATTCAGGTGGAGATGATGAAAACAATGAGAAATGGACCAAAAAGAGCAAGGAAAATCAAAGAAGAAAATTATAGTGCGACTGATGTGCCATTCGACATGCCCATGTCATATCCAGGATAAGATTGGTAGAAGCGAAGCAGCAGATTGTGCATAATGGATTGGCTGGGACTTGACGTTAAAGACAGAAACGCGCGACAAAAAGAAAGACCTAGAACAAGAGATAAAAGAAAAAACCAAATTGGAGAAGGATTTTGGAAGCCAATTAGGATTAGGATTTCTTTGTAGGACAAAAATAAAGATCCTATAAATAGACTTGTTAAACTTAATGATCTGATATTCTGCTCCGCCCCTCTTTTAGTTTTCTGCAGAAAAGAGCAGTTTTATTTTACAACATTATGTCTATAAGCGTTATGAACAACTAAATCTCTCTAGTTGAGGTATTTTTATTTCTAGCCAAGGATAATATCGTGAGACTCTTGTTTCATTAGTTTTATTCAATTTCAAGTTTTTATCTAATTTCTGCACTATAAATCATCTTTGTTATCATTTAATTTATTATGCAATATGGCCAGTTGTGTGGTTTGTTGAATGATATCTTGCTGATTAGAATAGGAAGACCATTTGGCACTGTTCTAACAAAGTAGCAAATTGATCTGACACTGATAAAGGCTTCGGGTAAGGTTGGTGAAATTAAATAATCTAGTTTAAATAATTTATGGGTGTTCGACTTTATTGGCTAGGATAGGGTTCTTTTCGTTCATAAAGCTGCCTTAGATTAAATCCTATCAAGCTGTCCGGGGGTTGTCTATTTGGTCTAGGGAAGTAATCTATCAGGGTGTCCGGGATTACCGATAAAATAAAAAAATATTGGTTAAGTAGAGCGTTTGCCCTTAGCTATAACCCTATCTATTTGAATGAATAAAATTTATCTTTTGTGTCGATGATCGAAGTACTTGGCTAGATTGAAAAGTACCTTGGCTAGGCTTTTCTTTATTGAATTTCTCATATTTAATTTTCCTACAATCTTTATTATTTTCAGTTCCCATTTTTATTATTAATATCCTCCATATTAATTTCAAAAAAACTTGTTTTTCTAAGCAAATAATTAACCGCACTAATCCCTGTGGATTCGACCCTATTCTCCATTATACTGCGTAAATGTAGGAGGATAAGAATTATTATTTTTAGTGGGTTGACACCCTATCAAATTTTGGCGCCGTTGCCAGGGAATTAGTGTGTAAGGTTTATTATTTGCGATCTAACCATTTCTTTAGTGTTTGTATGTTGTGGCGATCTTCTTCTGTAGATGAGCTTTTGTTTGACTCTGAAATCGAGAGAACTGCAAGGCAAAACATTAAGGCGACGAGCATGTGCAAAAAACAAGCGAAAGCTTTTGCGCAGGAATTGACTGAAAACTTTGTGAGATTGTCTATTTTTGAATCTTGTTCAGACGAAGAAGAAGAGCAAATTTTTGAGATGGGCGATACAAATCCTGAAACTTTACAGGACATGCTCGCACCTCCAGTGAATTAGTTGCCGTTGTGTATTCAGTACCAAAATGTTGAAGAAGGTTCCGAACTAAAACCCGGCTTGATTCAACTTTTGCCGAAATTCCATGGGATGCAAAGTGAAGACCCAAATCGGCATTTGAAGGAATTTCATGTGGCTTGTTCTGGCTTTTGACCGCGCGGAGTATCTAAAGAGCAAACCAAACTGCGTGCCTTTCCTTTCTCGCTGGAGTCCAATGCCAAAGAATGATTGTACTACTTTCTTTCTGGTTCAATCAATACTTGGCCTGAAATGGCAAGACTGTTTTTGGAGCGATTCTTCCCTGCATCTCGAGCTACCAATTTGCGCCGAGAAATTTGCAGCATCTGACAAAAAGATGCCGAATCATTCTATGAGTATTGGGAGAGATTAAAGAAACTTTGTGCTAGCTACCCACAACATGACATTACCGATCAGTTGTTGATCCAATATTTTTACGAGGGGCTACTACCACTTGAAAGAAGAAGAATTAATACTGCTAGCGGTGGTGCTTTGGTGAGTAGAACACCTCAAGAAGCAAGAGATCTTATTTCTGCAATGGCTGCCAATTCTCAACATTTTAGTGGCCGATTCGATGCACCAACAAGAGGCATACATGAGGTGAAATCATCCAATATTGAATCTTAACTTGATAGAATTGCTGAACTATTGGAGAAAAATATTGTTGGAAATGCAAGTGTTGTTAATCGGGCTCAACAAGTCCCAGTTTGTGGTATTTGTTGTTTTCAAGGACACCAAACTGATGCATGCCCGACTTTACAAGATGATTCCACCAATGAAGTTGTACATGCAATGGGTAATTACATACCCAACCTCAAAGGAAGTATGATCCCTTTTCAAATTCATATAATCCAGGTTGGAGGGATCACCCAAATTTGCATTATGGCAACAACCAGCAGCCACCACAGTAGCCCCCAAGAATGAATTATGGGGAGGAAATCACCAACTTGAAAGAGATGATGGCCAAGTTCATGGAAAGCCAAGAAAAATGTGATGAGCAGTTTGGGGAATTAAAGAATCAGTTTAGTCAAATGATGACAACACTGAACAAGGTGAAGAATAGTGGAAAACTGCCCTCTCAGCCAGATGTAAACCCAAGGCACAATGTTAGTGCCATTACATTGCGAAGTGGCAAAGAACTTGAGGCTCTAGCACCTAAAGAACCAATACGACATGGGGATGTCGTATCTAAGGAAGCAAAAAAATCAATCCCAAGTGACGAAATTATGCAAGCCAATCCTAAGAAACCACCATTCCCACATAGATTGGCGAGGAAAAAGAAGGCCACCGATGACACTGAAATTTTTGAAACCCTCAAAAAGGTGGAAATCAATATCCCACTTCTCACTACCATCAAACACGTTCCAAGGTATTGCAAATTCTTGAAGGAACTTTGTACTGGCATGAATAAGATGCGTGTGAATGAGAGGGTTCACATAGGAGAAAACGTATCAGCTGTTTTGAGAGGAAAGTTGCCCACAAAAGAAAGGGATCCAAGTATGTTTACTATCCCATGCAAAATAGGTAATGGGCATAGAGTGAGCGATGTGTTAGGAGCATCAATTAATTTAATTCCTTTATCTATTTATTCTGCTTTGAATGTGGGTCCTTTGAAACAAAATAGGGTAGTTTTAACTTTGACTGTAGGTCTAGTGTTTTTCCCGAGGGAGTATTGGAAGATGTTTTAGTCCAAGTAGATGATTTGGTGTTCCCAACTGATTTTTTATGTTTTGAATATGGAAAATGGAACATCAACCAATGGTGAGATGATATTATTAGGCCGTCCTTTCTTGAAAACAACACGAACAAAAATAGATGTTAATGAAGGGACTCTAACGATGGAATTTGATGGTGTTTTGATTAAATTTAATATCAATAAGACAATGAAGCACCTAATTGATTATGCATCTGCGTGTTTTGTTGAGCATTCTGACCCAAACACCCAAAAGTATTTGGAGTTTTGTGGTTGTGATTACTTGCAGGTGGTATTAACCAAGGACCTTACTCCTTTGAAATTGTCAATATGGGAGCATGAATGGCAATTGCCAGAGGGTCTGGTCCAAACAACTTAGGACCTCAACGTACTAGACCCTTTACAGGACAACAAACTGCAGTTTCAACTACCAGAGGCGATACGACATGGGCATGTCATAACGCCCAGACACAAGATTTTACCGTCCATCGAGAAACCACCTAAACTAGAATTGAAGCCACTGCCCTCACACCTCAAATATGCATTCCTGGGAGCTGGTGAGACACTGCCAGTGATAATTTCGAATGAATTAAGTGAGGAAGAGGAAGAAGCTTGGTCCAAGTTCTTAAAGAAAATAAGGAAGCAATAGGTTGGACCATCGCGAATATTAAAGGCATCAGTCCAACGATTTGCATGCATCGAATACTGCTGGAAGACGATTGTAAGCCCAGTAGATAGCCACAAAGAAGGCTCAATCCTCCGATGATGGAAGCAGTGAATAAGGAGATTTTAAAGTTGTTGGATGCTGACATGATTTATGCAATTTCTGATAGCAAATGGGTGAGCCCAACACAAGGAGTTCCGAAAAAGACTGGAATTACAGTTGTGGAGAATGAAAAAGGTGAACTAATCCCTACAAGAGTTTAAAATGGGTGGTGTGTGTGTATTGATTATCGAAAATTTAACGTGGCCACAAGAAAAGACCACTTCCCATTGCCCTTTATCGATGAAATGTTGGAAAGGTTAGCTGGCCGAACCAATTATTGTTGTTTGGATGGGTATTCGGGTTTCCACCAAATCCCAGTCGCATCAGAAGTTCAAGATAAGATGACTTGTACATGCCCCTTTGGCATTTTTGCATACAAATGCATGCCTTTCGGGTTGTGTAACGCACCGGCTACCTTCCAAAGATGTATGGTAAACATCTTTTCTGATTATGTATAGGACATCATTGAGGTTTTTATTGATGTTTTTATAGTTTATGGTGATTCCTTTATGTCTTGTTTGGAAAATTTACGAAAAGTTTTAAAGAGATGCATAGAAACTAACATTGTATTGAATTATGAGAAATGCCACTTTATGGTTAGTCAAGGTTTGATTTTGGGACATATAGTTTCAGCTAGGGGCATTGAAATGGACAAAGCTAAGATTGAAATTATTAGTTCATTGCCTTACCCCCCGAATGTGCGGGAAGTTCAATCTTTTCTTGGGTATGCAGGTTTTTATCGCAGGTTTATTAAAGACTTTGCCAAGATAGCTCATCCAATGAGTTATTTACTTCAAAAAGAAGTTGCCTTTGAAATTGGTGATGAGTGCAAGAAGGATTTTGACACTTTGAAGGAGAACTTGGTGACTGCCCCAATTATCAAACCACCAAATTGGGAACTGCCCTTCGAAATAATGTGTGACGCAAGCAACTTTGCAGTTGGTGCGGTCCTTGGCCAAA
>CM025781.1:18474184-18498512 GCA_014636745.2 Centella asiatica
ATGACTGTCAACATGAGGGTTTTTCTAGCCACTCCCCTACCTGTTTATAATGAATTGATTTGGGAGTTCTTCGTGTCCTTTCAATTTCAGGTGATCCATGATAGTGATACATCGACTAGCGATGCTATAAGCTTTACGTTAATACAAAGACAATTCAAAATGTCCATAGACCAGTTTAATGTAGCTTTAGGGTTTGAAGATGAGACTACTGTTGAAGGCCCTGACTATGTCAATGCTTTATGTGAATTTCCTGGTCTTTTTAATGAAACTGAAGTTTATGCGAATTTGTCAGCTGATAACAGGTCATATAATGCTAGCCAGTCTAGGGATACTTCTTTGATTGACCCGGTCTACCGCATTTTCCATCGGTTCCTTGCTTTTAACTTTTTTGGGAAAATTAACAACAGTAATGTGCTATCAAAAACTGAGCTCTTTATGATTTGGTGTGCAGAAAATAATTTTCGGTTAAATCTAGGGTATTTTTACGCTACCCAAATTCATCACATCATGCATAGGGACCCACACCCGTTTATTTTAGGTTCTTTGATTACATGCTTAGCTGTTGATTTGTGTGGACTCAATTTAAAGAGGCCATGGCTACTAACCATGGGTCCTACGGCCCAAATTCTAGATATGCATGCTCTTTGCAGGATAAAGATCATGAAGGAGCTTGGTAGTCAACAATTTGAATTCTTTCCTTTTGAATCCCACCAGGACGAGGCAGCCACCACTGCACCTCCAGCTTCTGAGCAACAGTCATATTCTGACTTAGCGCAATGCCAATCTCATTTGGAGTCTATGATGGACTCAATGCGCACTTCGTTGAAACGAATGGAGCATAACATTGCTGCCCTATTTTCCTGTGTTGGGGACCAACCCCCACCATTCCTACCATCACCATGAGTCGTAACATACCTTTTACCCTCACTTTTATTTTTATTTTATTTTGTCTTCTTGCACATTGAGGACAATGTTTATTCTAAGTGTGGGGTTAGGGGAAACACCTATGTTTGTTTGTGTTTTTGTTGTGATTATGTGTTTTTGATTGTTGATTAGTTGTTTCAAGTGCAGGTACTTGAATTATGCAGTTTTCTGTTTTGTTGCCCAGAATAACAATACGACATGCCCATGTCGTATGGCTATTTCTGGGGTTTGTTGGATATTCAATTTCTATTTTGCATCTTTTATCACTTCATTCTGCATATTAATTTTTAGGAATTGCATTACTGAAGAAAAAAAACCCACTATTTGAATGAAGCCAAACTTTGAGCAGCTAGATAGGTTAGAATTTTCGATAACCAAAACTTTGTGAAATCTTTGAGCACCTATCTAGATTCCAATTCAGAAGTGGCATAGTTCTTATTCTTAGGACACAAACAAATTCCCCAATGGTATGAATTAGGAAGGAGATAATTCACACCATGAAAATAAAGGAGATAATTCACACCATGAAAATAAACCGTGAGATTTTGAGCTAAAAAAGAGTACATAAACACTCTTAATCTCTTCTTGTTGTGAGTTGACTAGCTACAAAGAGACACTACTAGAATTTGACATTAGAGTACAATTTGAGACCATACAAATCGATACTAAGGTGATAAAAGGCATTGTTTTATCCTTTTTTCTTGATTGACTACCCAATTTAAAGTTTACCACTAGTATTACCCCTTTGAGCCTTAACTTTTTTCTTTGTTTGAAACCAAAAATTAGCCAACTTCCAATTTTTGTTGAAAATCCCCTTTGTTTGTTAAAACCATGATTAAGATAACTTTCTACCAAATTTTACATGTCGAATATTATTCGTTGTGTAAGTGTTATGTTTTGTACTTAAGTTAATGTGCCTTGAGAAATGAATTGAAAAGAAACGTATGGTTGTCCAGTTTTGTACTTAAGGTTGACAGCCATGTTAGCATAAAGTAGAGGCATGTATATTTGGCTATTTGGCACTAGTAAATTCTGTTCATAAAAGTCCCTTTTTGATTGGTATCATTAAAGTGGTGGAAGATTGACCTTTTGTCAAGTGATGGGAAGACATCTTATAGCTAGATATTGAGTGTAAACACCAACCTAAACACAAAGAGAGTGCATGAGTGATTTAACCGGTGAGGGGTGTGAATTGGAAACTTTCTAGGGAATGTTATTGGGGGAATGTTTGCTTTTGAGGATTTGAGATGTAATTTCTGGAGCAAAAATGTAAGATGGGTGTGAGAAGATAAAGCTAAGGATTGGTTGTTTATTTCTCTAATTTGTTTAGATACTTGAGGACAAGCATCATTTAAGTGTGGGTTTGTTTGATAGTGTGCAATTTGTGTATAGATTTGCATAACATTTGCATGCATTTTGTGTATGTTTTATGTGTTGTTATGGTGTTTTCAAGTTACTTTTGTATGAATGAGTGATTCAGGTGGAGATGATGAAAACAATGAGAAATGGACCAAAAAGAGCAAGGAAAATTGAAGAAGGAACTTATAGAGCGACTGATGTGCCATACGACATGTCCATGTCGTATCCGGGATAAGACTGGCAGAAGCGAAGCAGCAGATTGTGCAGAATGGATGGGTTGGGCCTTGACGTTAAAGACAAAAACGCGTGACAAAAAGAAAGACCTGGAGCAAGAGACAAAAGAAGAAACCAAATTGGAGAAAGATTTTGGAAGCCAATTAGGATTAGGATTACTTTGTAGGTTAAAAATAGAGATCATATAAATAGACTTGTTAACTTAATGATTTGATATTCTGCTCTGCCCCTCTTTTAGTTTTCTACAAAAAAGAGCAATTTTATTTTACAGCATTATGTCTTCAAGCATTATGAACAACTAAATCTCTCTAGTTGAGGTACTTTGATTTCTAGTCAAGGATAATATCGTAAGACTTTTGTTTTCATTAGTTTTATTCAATTTCAAGTATTTATCTGATTTTTGCACTATAAATTATCTTTGTTATCATTTAATTTATTATGCAATGTGGCCAACTAGATGGTTTGTTGAATGATATCTTGCTGATTGGAATAGGAAAACCATTTGGCACTGTTCTAACAAAGTAGCAAATTGATCTTACACTGATAAAGGCTCCAGGTAAGGTTGGTGAAATTAAATAATCTAGTTTAAATAATTTATGGGTGTCAGATTTTATTGGCTAGGATAGGGGTCTTTTCGTTCATAAAGCTGCGTTAGATTCAATTCTATCAAGGTGTCTGGGGGTTGTCTATTTGGTCTAGGGAAGTAATCTATTAGGGTTTCCGGGATTACCGACAAAATAAGAAAAGATTGGTTAAGTAGAGTGTTTGCCCTTAACTATAACCCTATCTATTTGAATGAATAAAATTTATCTTACGTGTCGATGATCGAAGTACTTAGCTAGATTGAAAAGTAACTTGGCTAGGCTTGTCTGCATTGAATTTCTCATATTTAATTTTCCTACAATCTTTATTATTTTCAGTTCTCATTTTTATTATTAATATCCTCCATATTAATTTCAAAAAAACTTTTTTTTTCTAAGAAAATAATTAGCTGCACTAATCCATGTGGATTTGACTATATTCGCCATTATACTGCGTAAGTGTAGGAGGATAGGAATTATTATTTTTGGTGGGTTAACACCCTATCAAAAATGGAAACTAAAAATAATAAAATAATATAGATTGCAAGAAAATTAAATATGAGAAATTCAATGGAGACAAGCCTAGCCAAGGTACTTTTCAATCTACCTAAGTACTTCGATCATCGACACGAAAGATAAATTTTATTCATTCAAATAGATATGGTTATAGCTAAGAGCAAACACTCTACTTAACCAATCTTTTCTTATTTTGTCGGTAATCTCGGACACCCTAATAGATTACTTCCTTAGACCAAATAGACAACCCCCAGACACCCTGATAGGATTTAATATAAGGCAGCTTTATGAACGAAAAGACCCCTATCCTAGCCAATAAAATTTGACACCCATAAATTATTTAAACTAGATTATTTAATTTCACCAACCTTACCCGAAGCCTTTATCAGTGTAAGATCAATTTGCTACTATGTTAGAATAGTGCCAAACGGTCTTCCTATTCTAGTCAGCAAGATATCGTTCAACAAACCACACAACTGGCCATATTACATAATAAATTAAATGATAACAAAGATAATTTATAGTGCAGAAATCAGATAAATACTTGAAATTGAATAAATCTAATGAAAACAAAAGTCTCATGATATTATCCTTGACTAGAAATCAAAGTACCTCAACTAGAGAGATTTAGTTGTTCATAATGCTTGAAGACATAATGCTGTAAAATAAAATTGCTCTTTTCTGTAGAAAACTAAAAGAGGGGCAGAGCAGAATATCAGATCATTAAGTTAATAAGTCTATTTATATGATCTCTATTTTTTCCCTACGAAGAAATCCTAATCCTAATTGGCTTCCAAAATCCTTCTCCAATTTGGTTTCTTCTTTTGTCTCTTGCTCCAGGTCTTTCTTTTTGTCGCGCGTTTCTGTCTTTAACGTCAAGGCCTAGCCCATCCATTCTGCACGATTTGTTGCTTCGCTTCTGCCCGTCTTATCCCGGATACGACATGGGCATGTCGTATGGCACATCAGTCGCTCTATAATTTACTTCTTTGATTTTCCTTGCTCTTTTTGGTCCATTTCTCATTGTTTTCATCATCTCCACCTGAACCACTCATTCAGACAAAAGTAATTCAAAAACACCATAATAACACATAAAATACACACAAAATGGATGCGAATGTTATGCAAATCTATTCATAAATTGCACACTATCAAACAACCCCACACTTAAATGATGCTTGTCCTCAAGTATCTAAACAAATTAGAGAAATAAACAATACTTAGCTTTATCTTCTCACACCCATCTTACATTTTTGCTCCAAAAATAACATAAGTCAAATCCTCAAAAGCAAACATTCCCCCAATAACATTCCCTAGAAAGTTTCCAGTTCACACCCCTCACCGGTTAAATCACTCATGCACTCTCTTTGTGTTTTGGTTGGTGTTTACGCTCAATATCTAACTATAAGATGTCTTCCCATCACTTGACAAAAGGTCAATCTTTATTATTTTCAGTTCCCATTTTTATTGTTAATATCCTCCATATTTATTTCAAAATCTGTTTTTCTGAGCAAATAATTAACTGCACTAATCCTTGTGGATTCGACCATGTTCGTCATTATACTGCATAAGAGTAGGAAGATAGGAATTATTATTTTTGGTGGGTTGACACCCTAACATTGGTTATGGTATGAGAATTTTCATCAGGATGTGATTTTCTTTGATTATGAAAAATAGATCAACACAACAAGTCTAAGTGAACTTGAAGGATTCATAGCATTACTTAAATATTCAATCAATGAAGATGGGATCGAGTTCAGAAAGCTTCTAGAAGATAAAGTGAAAGAAATCAATAAGAAGAAAGGGTAAAGTTGTAGTTGTTGATTTTTATTTTAGAAGCCAGACTTATAGGATTTAAATCTGAGTCTTGGTGAAGCTGAATTTAAGATCAAAGATCTTAGTTCAGGTACATTTGTAGTTAACACATTCTTTAAATTTTTGATTCTAAGTTATTCTTGTAATTTTTGAGTTTTGACATCATCATCAACCTTGATTTATTTTTATCTCTTTGATAATCATAAATAGGGGGAGATTGTTAGGTTTTATAACATTTGATGATGATTGTATTTAGAATACTTAGAAATACAAATGTACAGTTAGTGCTAGTTAATAGCATTTGAATTTTTGTAGCTGGTAGTCTACTCTTTGATTCATGTAATTTATTTTTATATGAGAGTAAGTTAATTTGTGTTATAAGAGATTACCAGAACTGCATCAGAGATTTCAACAAGTCAAAGATTATTTTAGTCTATTGGAGACTAAGGCAAAAGCTTATTAGAGATTACAGCTTAAAGCATCAGAAACTAAACTTAAGTTATCAGAGACTAAGCGTAAGCCATCGGAGACTACGATTAAACCATCAAAGGCTAAGACTAAATAATAGGAGACTGAGCTTAAGCTGTCGGAGACTAAACATAGTTGATCAGAGACTAAAGTATAATTACTCTCTGATACAGTACAAAGTTCTAATTGGATTAGAAGATGTTATCTTCGACATGGGCATTGAAGATATATTGAAGACAAAGCTGGTTAAGAAAAAAAACCAGAGAGATAGAATGAAGAAAACTTATTCAAAGATATATAGAAAACATATATTGAATAGGATTTAGACGCTGAATTTCGATTCAGATTCGGAAGTTGTAATTAATTTTACAGAATTGTATTAGAAGTTGTGTGTTTTTATAGATTTGTATATATACAGTACAAAAATTCAAGCTGATAATCGATTTGTGATTGTTAGAATTTGTAATCAATTGTTGTTCAATAAAAGTAATTGTTTATAAATTTGTTCTTGTTTTTGTTCTTTATTTTCACAAGTTTTAATAATTTGAAGAACAAGAATTTAAAAAGGTTTGAAGAACTTGTATTCTACCCCTCTTCTACAAGTTCTAGGCTATCTCACTGGGACAACATGTTTATTCCAAAATAAAGGAAGAACATGAACAACACCTTCAACTTGCTATGGAGACTTTTAGAAAAGAAAGGTTGTATGCTATGCTTTCTAAGTGTGAGTTTTGGTTACAAAGAGTACAATTCCTTAGATATGTCATTGATAGGAACGGAATATCAGTAGATCCAATGAAGATTGAGGCAGTAACTAAATGGCCTCAACCAACCACTTCGACTGAAATAAGAAGTTTTCTTGGATTAGCTGGTTACTATAGATGATTCGTAAAGGATTTCTCAAAACTAGTAGTACCACTAACAAACCTCACCAGAAACGTAGCAAAGTTCTTATGGACTCCTAAATGCGAAAGAAGTTTTCAGGAATTAAAGGAAAGGTTAACTATGGCGCCAGTCTTGACCTTACCCAATGACACTGGAAATTTTATCATTTTTAGTGATGCATCCTTACTAGGACTAGGTTGTGTGTTGATGCAACAAAGAAAAGTTATTGCCTATGGTTCAAGGAAACTGAAGGAGTATGAAAAGCATTACCCAACACATGACTTAGAATTAGTTGCGATCATTTTTGCACTTAAGATTTGGAGACACTATTTATATGGAGAAAAATGTGGGATATACACGGATCATAAGAGTTTAAAGTATATCTTCATACAAAAGGAGCTAAATATAAGGCAACATAGATGATTGGAATTAATTAAGGATTATGATTGTATAATAAACTACTAACGTTGTAGCAGACGCCCTGAGTAGGTGTGAATGTTTAAACATCATAACCACACAATCTGAGTTGTGCAAGGATTTAAAATGTTTACAACTCAACGTTTTGTCTATAGTGGATGATGTACAAATAGAAGAAATGACTCGGGTGGAGCACCAACTATATAATAAAATCAAGAAGGTACAAGAGAACCATCAAAAGGACAAGGCAAGACTCTTGGTAAAAGAAAAAGGGAGATGTCGAACAGATGCTAAAGGTCTACTACGATTTAAAAATAGGATTTGGATACCCCCAAGAGAAGAATTGCGACATGAGATTCTACAAGAGGTACACCAATCCCAATTCTCGATATATCCTGGAAATACCAAAATGTATCAGGATCTACGTTTAAATTATTGGTGGCCCAACATGAAAAAGGAAGTTGCTAATTGGGTAAGTCATTGCTTAACCTGTCAATGAGTAAAGGAAGAACATCAGAAACTAAGAGGGTTACTTCAATCCTTGGAAATCCCAGAATGGAAATGGGAATTCATTACAATGGATACCTCCAAGATGGATCAATTAGTAAAAATTTATGTGAAAGAGGTAGCAAGTAGACATGGAGTTCCTATATCCATTGTGTCGGACAAAGACCCTCGTTTTACCTCACAATTTTGTAATAAGTTTCAAGAATATCTTGGTACCCATTTAGATATGAGTATCGCATATCATCCCCAAACAAATGGGCAATCAGAAAGGACAATACTGTAATACCCCAGATATGGGTAATTACTATTATAATATTAAAGGCGTTAACAAATAAATTTTTGGTCATTTTATTTGCATGCATAAATTTATTTATTAACATAAAATAAATTGTAGCTTAAATTTATGAGGTAATATAAATTATTACTAATTTTAAATTAAGTTAGAATTAATTTATGTGAGAGTAACATAAATTGTTACTACTGATATAACAGAGAATGACTCCATAATAGATAAGTAATGAACCTGTAATGAGTAATCAGTATAGGTGTTGAAGTTCTCTTCAATGAGTAAGCGTATTACTAAGCTGAGTCATTAGTAAGTTATACCAAAGTCTGACACCTATCCGTAATTGTTAACATATTATAGCATTTCAATAGCTTTCAAGTCCGATAAGAAATATCTTAGATATTTTCATATTTCCAGCACCTATAAAAGGAGACCTTCGCTACTCATTTTCTTCACAACACTCCCCCAAACATATAAACTCTCTAAACCCACAATAATATTTTCATAGTCTATTCTGCTGTGTCGGAAGCTTGTCAGGTAAATATTAAGAGCTTTTATTAAGTTATTTAGTTATTTTCATTATCTAGTCATTCAGTATGAATAGAACCTGCATGAACCCTTAGATTACATTGTCCCTGTAGAGATAAATCACTTGGATAATCTCTATCTATTTCATATTGTTAGTCTCTGATGAATAGCTAGTCTCTGATGACTAAATATTAGTCTCCGATGGGCAAAACATGTCAGTCTCTGATGAATAAAACGTTAGTCTCCGATGAATAACTTATCCATTGATGAGTTATTCTAGCTATCGGAGAATAATTTAGTCTCTGATTAGTAATAATGTTAGTCTTTGATGACTAATAATGTTTGTCTCTGATGAGTAAATAATGTTTGTCTCCGATGAGTAAATAATGCTAGTCTCTGAGGAGTTTGGCACTGACTTGCTGAGTTTGGCGATGAACAAGTATCCACTGACGAGTTTGGCGCTAGCTAGTTGGCGATGAGTTTGACGACAACCAAAAGAGTTTGGCAATAGTCAAATGAATTACTGACAAGTTTGGCGATGAAACAATTCATCCCCTAATGGTCAAAAACCATCCACTGATGATCAAAGATTATTCCCTGATAGCCGAGGACCATCCCTTGATGGTTGAGGGCTATCCCCTAACGGATAATTTATCCCCTGATGATAAATATCCACTGATGAATAACATATCTCCTGATGACTATAAGCTATTCCCTGATAGCTGTAAACTATACCCTGATAACACAAGGCTTATTCCCTAAGAAGTAGGATACATTCCCTGACGCAGTCTTAGCATGACTTAAACATTATAACTTTATCACCTAAACATATTATGGTAGTTCTAACCTCTGTTAATCATTTATGATTCTTAAAACAGATTTCGCAGACCTACCATACAATTAACTTCCCGATTAAGGCAAGTAATGTATTTCTTATTATTCTTTCCACGCATAACTTAGTTGTTCAAAGTTATACTTAAATTATTTCCAAGTGATATATTTATCATCCTTTCAATATATCACACAATTACATATATAAAGGTAAGTATGATGTATATCTCAGATTAAACACATGATCAATTAATTCGATCTGTGTCAAGCTATAGCAGATGCTTAAACCATTCTTCTTACGTATACATAATTGATGCGTATGCGTACTAACAGAGAATTAATTTGCTCAAACTGAAGCTAATATCATTTTGAGAAATACTTGATTTTAATAACTCGTTTATAAGCATTTATTTGTTTTATATCATTACATGACATTTTGAGTTATTCAATTCAACTTATAAAGGTAATAAATACCTGGTGACCTCCATTGAGACTACAAGGGTACTATGTGATCACCTTGGACAGTCCTTTGAGGTGTCACGACCCTCATTGAGATTACAAGGATGCTATATAATCACCTTGGTAAATTTCATTAAGGTGTCGAAATCTATCCACTATCTCTACAAGGGAATCAACCTGGGTAATAAGAATGAGATTTTGGATACTCTATTCTTCCGAGCCCTTGTGTATATATATATATATATATATGAGTAGGGGGATCAATCTGAGTAATACGAATGGGATGCTCTATTCTTCCGGCCCCATGAGAAAGTAGATGTAATAAGCCTACTAAATGTCATACGTATGTACATAGCAGACCATAAAGAAATAACATTGGCCCGCTATTGTCATGTGGTAGATGATATTCTCAGTAGGCCCTTGTGCTGAATACAATTGATGATCAAATAAGTCATAGTACTGAAAGACATCATTGATGTGAGATGTTCAAGTAAGTCATAATACTGAAAGGCATCCGAGAGTTATGTGGATATTCCCTATTTCTAAATTTCAGAAGCATAATATTTCCAATTTTTCTTCTATTTGAAGATATGAACTCTCCCCATCTGAATCCAACAGATGCAACTTTAATATTTTTATGATATTTTGAAAACTGTATCTTTGAATTGCTCTTTTAACCAGATTTATTTTATTTGTCTTATATTACTTGCTGGGCTTTTTTGCTCATACTTGCTTGATTCTCTTTCAGTTCAACCTAAGAAAGAAGAAGGTTCAAAGGGTAAAGAAAAGTCATATCAGAGTCAGTAAATTTGGCAATCCAAGGCTCATAAATAGGATTTTTGGTTGGTTAGATCTTGTTTTATTTTCAAGCAAAGATATGTTATATCTGCTGCTGAAAACTTTAAACATAATGTTTGTAATAATTACTATATGCTCCACTTTCAATTATTAATACAAAGAAAAGAGTTTTTGGTGCAATAGCTCCTTGATTTTCCCCGCTGACAACCTGGTTTTCCTCCAAAAGCCTATGTCAATAGTTGGTAATAAACTGATGACACTAGTCTATGGATTGGGAAATCGGGACTGTCACAAATACAAACCTTAGAAGACCTATTAAGAGCTTGTACTTTGGATTTTAAAGGAGTTGGGATGAACACCTACCATTAATAGAATTTGCTTACAATAACAACTACCATGCCAGTATTAGTATAACCTCTTTTGAAGCACTCTATGGTAGAAAGTGTAGAACTCCATTATATTGGAATGAAGTAGGAGAGAGGAAGTTAGAAGGACCAGAAATGATCCAACAAATAAAAAAAGCTATTACTATCATCTGACAGAGGATAAAAGTTGTCCAGGATCGACAAAAGAGTTATGCAAATCAACATCATAAGAACCAATTAATGGATATTGGGGATTTTGCTTTTCTTAAAGTATCCCCTTGGAAAGGAATTATAAGATTTGGAAAGACGGGAAAACTAGAATCTCGTTATGTTGGACCCTTTGAAATAATAAGAAGAATAGGATCTATAGCATACAAGCTAGCACTACCTCCAATGTTAGGTAATCTTCATAATGTGTTTCATGTGTCGGTTCTACGACCCTATAAACCTGATTTCAAAAGGGTAATAGACTACAAACCTATTAAAATCAATGAAGACCTAACATATGAAGAAGAGCCAATCCAAATAGTGGATCGTCAAGTTAAGAAATTGAGAAATAAAGAAGTTCCCTCTGTAAAGGTTATTTGGAAAAACCATGATGTTGAAGAAGCTACGTGGGAGCTAGATAAAGACATGATTGGAACATATCCCCACCTATTTCACGAGTAAATTTCGGGGACGAAATTTTTATAAGGGAGGGAGGATGTAATACCCCATATTTGAGTAATTATTATTATAACATTATAACTATCAACAAATAAATTTAGTCAAAATTTATATACAAGCATGAGCAATTATTCCTCTATAAATACCAAAATAAATTTTTAGTATGAGATATTATCTTAAAAAGATAATTAATTTATGTGGTAATATGAATTACTACTACTATTAAATTAATTTTTGGTGAAAGATATTACTGGAATTAATTTATGGGATAGTACTATTACGGGAAGGATAGCGGAGTAGTTACCCCGTGATGAGTAAGCATTACAGGTGTTGAAGTTATTCTCGATGAGTAAGTATATTAAGAGCTGAGTCATTAGTAGTATGTTCCACTGTTTGACACCTATTAGTAATTCATACTTATCATACTTACGTGTAACTGTAATTGTTAGCATATTGTTGTAATTTAGTAGATTTCAAGTCCGATGTTAATCTAAGTGAGAAATATCTTAGCTATTTTCATTTCCTAAGCGCCTATATAAGGAGACCTCTGCTACTCATTTTCTTCATAACACTCTCTCAAACACATAAATTCCCTAAACCCACGATAATATTCCTATAGCTTGTTCTGCAGTATCGGAAGCTTACCAGGTAAATATTAAGATCTTTTATTAAGTTATTTATTTTCATTATTTAGTCGTTTAGCTTGAATAGAAACCTGCATGAAACCTTGAATTATATTAGAAATAAACCACATGGGTAATCTCTATACGCTTAGAAATATTCTTCATATTGTTAGTCTCTGATGGGTAAAACATGTTAGTCCCCGATGAACAAAACATGTTAGTCTTCGATGAATAAGTTGTTAGTCTCCGATGAATAAACATGTTAGTCTCTGAGGAATAAAATGTTAGTCTCCAATGAGTTTAATGTCGACGAGTTTGGCGATGAACAAATCATCCCCTGATAGCCAAGAGAGTTTGGCGATAGTCAAGTTTAATACCGACAAGTTTGGCGATGAACAAATCATCCCCTGACGAGTAATATCCACTGATAGGTACTTATCCCCTAACAGGTCATTATCTCTTGACGGGTAGTTATCCCCTGATGGGTAGTTTATCCCCTGACGGGCAATGCATCCCCTGACGTATAGTTATCCCCTAATAGGTAGTCTATTCCTTGACGGGCAATGCATCCCCTGATGAGTAGTTACCCATTGACAGGTAGTTACCCACTGATGAGTAAATTATCCCCTGATGGGTAATTTATCCCCTGATGGTAAATATTCCCTGATGAGTAAATCATCACCTGACAGCTATCCCCTGACAGCTATAAGTTATCCCGTGATGGTTGTGAACTATACCCTGATAGCATAAAGCTTAGCCCCTGACAAGTAGAATCCATCCCCTAACGCAGACTTAACATGACTTAAATATTATAATTTTATTACCTAAGCATAGTAATATATAGTTCTAATTTCTGTTAATCATTTATGATTCATAAAAGAGATTTCGCAGACCTATCGTACGTTTATCACCACAGTCAAGGCAAGTAATGTATTTAGTATTATTCTTTCAAAGTATAACTTGATTGTTCAGTTATATATAAAATTTATTTCCAAGTGATATATTTATCATCTTTTCAATATATCACACAAATATTTATATAAATATAAAGGTAAGTATGATGTTTATCTCATATTAAACACATGATCAATTAATTCAATTTGTGTCTAGCTATGGCAGGCAATCACTTAGACCTTTCTACTAACATATACATAATTGTTTTGTATACGTACTGGTAGAGAATTATTTGTTCAATTGAAGCTAACACCATTTTGAGAAATGCTTGATTTTAATATCTTGTTTACAAGCATTTATCTATTTTATGTCAATACATGACATCTTGAGCTATTCACTTCAGTTTATAAGGTTAAAAAATACCTTATAACCTTCACTGAGACTACAAGGGTACTGTGTGATCACCTTGGACAGTCCCCTGAGGTGTCACGACCCTCACTGAGATTACAAGGATGCTATATAATCACCTTCGTAAATTCCATTGAGGTGTCGAGATCTATCCACTATCTCTACAAGGGAATCAACCCAGATGTGAGAATAGGATACTCTATTCTGCATGGCCCTTGAGTATAAACATGAGTAAGGGAATCAATCCGGATATGAGAATGGGATACTCTATTCTGCCGAGCCCATGAGAATATAGATGTAATTAAGTCTACTATTAAATGTCATATGTATGTACATAGCAGACCACATTGAAATAGCATTGGCCCGCTATTGTCGTGTGGTAAGAGATATTCTCAGTAAGCCCTTGTATCGAATAGAATTGACGATCAAGTAAGTCATAGTACTGAAAGACGTCATGAGAGAAATGATCCAGTAAGTCATAGTACTGAAAGACATCTGAGAGCTTATGTGAATATTCCTTATTTCTTCATTTCAGTGGCATGATATTGCCAATATTTCTTATAGTTAAAGATATGGATTCTCCCCATCAGGATTCAACAGTTGAGATCTTAATATTTTCTCGTTATTTTGAAAATGGTATTTTAAACTAGTTTCATATCCAGATTTATTTTAAATGTCCTATATTATATTACTTGCTGAGCTTTTGTTGCTCATACTTGCTTGATTGTCTTTCAGTTCAACCCAAGGAAGGAGAAGGTTCTAAGGGTAAAGAAAGGTCGTGTCAGTACCAGTAGATCTGATAATCCGAAGCTCATAAATAGGATTTTCAGTTGATTTGATCTTGTTTTATTTTCAAGAAAAGACATGTTATTCTACTGCTAAAATCTTTCAAAAATAATGATATGTTATTCTGCTGCTAAAATCTTTCAAAATAATGGTATGTTATTCCACTGCTAAGAACTTTCAAAATAATGTTTGTAATAATCATTATGTTTTTAATTATTATTATGATAAAGGAAAGAGGTTTTTGTGTGAAAGCTCTTTTGTGCCCCTTTTTTTAACAACCCAGTTTCCCGCCAAGGGCCTAAGTTTCAACAGTTATTATGAAACTGACAACACTAATCTATGGTTGGAGAAATTGGGGCTGTCACACTTTAGATGAACCTACATTCACTAGGTTAGTCTATGAATTAAGTATGCTGAATTATGCTTCTAAAAATTGAGTAAAATCTTAGAAAACAAGTTCTTAAAATTTCAGAAACTAGAATTTAATTTTTAGATTGCAATTGTTCTTAATGGCAAAAATTAAGAAGCTAATAATCATTGAATTGATTATTAGATAACTTTGGAAGTAAAGTTATAGCAGAGACTAAAGAATAAAAGTAATAGGACTAAAGAATAAAAGTAATAAAATATTATCTTTTATTTGAATTAAAAATTTTAGTCTCTAATAGTTTTTATTTACTAGTCTTTGAAGAGTCAAATTGAACTATCGGAGACTACTTAAACTTAGTCTCTGAGAAAAATCAAGCAAGAGACTAAAATAGTCTCTGATAGTTATTTTATTAGTCCCCAAAAAGTCAAACTAAACGATTAGAGACCACCATAAATCAATCTCTGAGAGCATTCGAGTGAGAGATTAAATTGGTCTTTGATAGTTTTTTTTTAGTCTATGTCTAGTAAAAAAAAAATAAACTATCGGAGACTAGCCAACATTAGTCTCTGATAGTTGTTTTTATTAGTCTTTAAGAAATAAAATTGAACTATCGGTGTGAGAACCCAAAAATTTTAAATGTATTTTATGGTAAGAAATAATTTTATTTTGTGTTATTATATTATTTTTTATGGAGTTAGCCTTTTTAAATATGAATGATAAATTCATATCTACAATGAAAATTTTTATGATGATGTGATACCCATGATTATGAGGGTAAGTTCCTTAAAAAGGTATCAAAAAGGGGATTAGCAAATCCCATATAAGATTATATTGAACAACATGGAGGAAGAGGAGAGGGTTACGTAGTATTTGTGATTACGTGTTTGATTAGAAACTGTTTAGGTGGCTAAGTTTTCATGCATGTAGGACAACAGCTGGTTGCTATCAAGAAGTCATGATGAACAGCAGTTCTACCGTCCAAATTAACCAATCATTTTATTCCAATGCATAACCTTAGTTTACTGCTCTTGAACTCTATAAATACCTCATTCGAGATGAAATTTTAATTCCTTTACCAAAATTTCTATCTTCAGAGTTTTGTTTAAACATACCATCTCCATAAATTTCCAAGCTTTTCTCTCGGAAATTATTTTCAGACTAGCTTTGATCTCACCCTTGAGAACAAAGAGGAAAGAACCTGGAACCCTACTCAGTTTCTTTGGTGCATAGCATCAAAGATTTATGCGAAGTTCTTATTCTTTTGCATCTTCATAAGACATCATAAGTTGAGTTTGAGCATGATAGGTCTTCCATCGTAGCAGAAACAAGCTCCAATGTTAATCTCTAAGGAGATTTGTTAATCTCTAATGAGATGTTGTTAATCTCTGATAAGATGTTGCTAATCTCTGATGAAATATTTTTAGTCTCTGATGAGATAATTTTAGTCTCTGACGAGATAATTCTTAGTCTCTGACGAGATAATTCTTAGTCTCTGATGAAATATTTTTAGTCTCTGACGAGATAATTTTAGTCTCTGACGAGATAATTCTTAGTCTCTGATGAGATGTTGTTAGTTTCTGATGATGACGTCACCCTTAGTCTCTGATAGAATTAAGATGACGTCATCAGTCTCTGATGAATTATTTAGTCTCTAATGACGTCAGTCGTAGTCTCCGACAGGCTAAAGTTTAGTCCCCGATGACGTCATTAGTCTCCGACGGGTTATTTACTCTCGGATGACGTCAGCTTTAGTCCCCGATAGGCTAAAGTTTAGTCCCTGATGACGTCATCAGTCTCTGATGAGAAGTTAGTCTCCGATGATGTCACTCTTAGTCTCCGATAGAATCAAGATGACGTCATCAGTCCCTGATAAGTTGCTAGTCCCTGATGACGTCATTCCTTAGTCTCCGATGGGCTAAGTTCAGTTCTTGATGATGTCATAGTCTCTGATGAAGGAGATTTCTTAGTCTCTGATAGAGGAAATTCCTAGTCTCTGATGGCTACAGATATCAGTCCCTGATGAGTTTGTTAATGAGAAACTTATTCCCCGATGCATAGTCTGTTATCAAGACTATAAAATATTATTTTCTTAAAATTATTTTATGATGTTATTCTTTAAAACAGTAAAAGTTTAAGGACATCACATACATATTTTCTTTCATAAATTCTTATTAAAGTATTAAAATATTACTTGCATAATTTACAGAATCTTTCACTCACCAGTAAGTTGAATTTGAAACTTTGTTGCAAAGGACCGAGGCAAGTATATTCACAATCTTATGTTTATTGCAAGTTGATGCAAGTATATTCTTACTCTTATGCTTATTTCAGTTAAGCGCATGATCAATTGATTCGACATGCATACAAAATTATGATATTTATATTTCCTTGTGAAACAGAATGCTATGCTTTAAATTTCCGCTAGCATGATATGAATTAAAGTGCATGGATATAAAGAAGCTTTGCTCTTTCAGATATTTTTCAATGTTATATCTGTGCAATAAATGAGAATGCTATGTTACTTGAATGATGATGCCACATAGATGGTTAGAGGAAAGGAAAGGTGTTGATTTGTTCTTCACCTGACCTAGAGGAATTTTATGTGACTACGTACGTTCACACAAGGAGGGATCATGCGGGCACAATTAGGCCAGCTGTATACCGTATGGTTAGCAGATCCAGCGGTTTTAGCCCCCGATGGATATTTTTACTTCAAGGAAGTTATGCTTTGTTTTAAGAAGGATTACACAATTGTTTATCATCAGTAATCCTAAAGATTCCCTAAAGATTTCTAAGGCATTGGTATTGATTTACTAAGCCTCTTAGCAGAATTGAATTCTTTGAAACATTCCAGATTTGCTTTCCCAAATTGTTTATATATTTGTTGGGCGTAAATCGCTCATTCTTGTTGAATTTTAATGTCTTGCAGGACAGAATATAAAGGTTGAGCCCTCAGACAAGGGAAAGGCCAAAATGATCGGTTACTGAGGTTGGCTAGCCTTGTAATGCCAATAAGGAGGGAAGAAAGGAAGATAATCTGGGAAATGATGTTTTGTATTACAATATAGAAACAGAATAGCTTTCGCTGTAAATGTAATATTTTGGGTTGTAATAACTCTTCATTATCGTTTCTTTCAGTAATTATTGTATGAATGGATGTGTGGTTATCTTTTCTTTCTTTTGACGAAGCCCTGATCCAGTGAGGGATTTTGGGGTCGTCACAGTTGGTATCAGAGCCCAGTTACGACCAGATGTGATTCGTTAGGAAACACTGCCCGTAAGCCACATCCAGGGGTAGGGAGTACTGCGGTATGTCCCAAAATTACTCCAGTAGAGGAATCTAAGAATTTGATGCTAGAACTGAAGTACTAGGATAGGTTAATGGGCCAAGGACTAAGACTTATGTTGGACATTAAGGTTGTTGAACACCTTAAGGTTAGAAACTGCTAAGGGAAAATAAGATTGGAATGCAGGCATCACCTTATAGATATATTGCTGCATGCATTGTTTATTAAGAAGTTCAGACTTATTGACTTGGATTGTTTCATGTAGATGGCTAGAGATCATTCTAGATCCCCCGCACGTTCTCCTAGAATAAATCTCCCAGTTTATAACTCTACATCTGAAGAGGGGGAGGAGCCTAGTGTGGAGTCACCACTGTTCACCCCTACACCATTGAACGAACATTCACCATGATAGTAGTTAATAATGCTTTAAATTTACCTACCCATGATATATTTGACTCCCTTGCTTCTTATGGAAATTTTTGAAATGTTTAAAAACCTGCATTATGATGAAGAAATTGCATTTGTAGGTACAATAACTAGACCTCACCTTAAATAGGAGTGATCATTATTTTTTGATATTATCACTAAAGCATTCACATCTACATGCAGTGGTTATGATGTTATCACTACATTAACATTACAAATTGCATATAATGTGTTATATGATAGGCACATAAACTTAGGGTTGTTGATTTTGAAAAACTTAATGGCTAAACTTAAAACTGGCGATAAAAATAAAATTTATAATGCTAGGTTTTTTATGATGGTTGCTAATTATCTGATTCCTAACATAAATATCACTAGTATGCAAGTTGTGCCTACAGTTTTGCAAAACAAGAGAATCTTCTCTGATGTGAAGAGAAAAACAACAAATGTAAAGGTTCCTCTCTCTTTTCCTCCTATTATGAGATCACTTATCATAGATAGGCATCCCAACCTATAATCTTTGTCATTCTTTGAGGATTATGAGCAACAAACCAGAAACACAACTGATCCTCTAACAACATCTTCACAACAACAATCTACAGCCCCTTCCACAGTCTCTCAAATGGATGTGGTTGAAAAATCAAAGAAAGCCATAAAGTTACCATTAAAAGAAAAACAAAAGAGGGTGACAGTCAGGTCAAGGGAGTAAAAGTAGCTAAGGTGGCTCCTCAGAGAAAGAAGAGATTAATAACCCTCAGTCAAAAGAAATCTATTGCCTCTCAAAAGGCAATGGAATTTCAAAGGAAAATAAGCAGACTGGAAACATCCTCTCAATAGGATGTTGATATTGAAGACAGTTCATAACCAGGAACAACAGGTACAAAGTCTGCACAAACCTTTGTACAAAAACAAAGGAAAAGTCATTATGAGAGAAGAACAAAAAGAAAGAGCGACACAAAGAGTGCACACATAGAGTCAACTCACATTGATGCTCCTTAAATTTCTCTTCTTAAGGAGCACCCAACACTCCACTTTATACTTTCTCCTCTTTCTTCGACTAACTTTGGTTCTTTAGAAAGTAATTGTGAGGACCCACAATTTTGTTTTTAAAAAAATGTAAATAGGATTAATTCCTATAAGGTATGAATTTTAAATGCATGAGTTTTATGTTAATGTGATGTCCTAAATTTAATGATGTCATTTCCTTTGTAAAGCCCTCAAAGGGATATGAATATGACAATCTCAAATGTGAGAACCCGAAAATGTTAATGAATTTTGTTATGAGAATTATTTATTTTGTTTTATTTTCTGCATGAAGGTTTAATTTCTTATTGGGTATAAATGATGAAAATTATATTTTCATATGAAAAATTCAATGGCAATGTGATGTCCAAGAAGGTTTTGCACGTATTTTGTACACAAGTTTTGAAATGGATATTTTATACAATTTTCATATTTTTCAAGTTTATCAAAAGAAAGAGAATTAATTGTTCTTCACGTGAGGAGGAGGTTCACCGAGTGAGAACAGGCTTAGCTACAGTACCCGTTTTTAAACCCAACTGCTGAGGGACAGTAGCATTTAATACACATCACCTCCATCATTACCCTACAATGGGCTATGAAAAATGACCGATGGACACTAGCAGCCGTTGCAACCACTCTTTTCTCATCAGTCATTTCTTTTCCTTTCATAGCCAACAGCTGATATCAAATTAATCCGACGGCCTTTGTTGCTCAATAGGTGATATATATATATATATATCACGTTGTTATAACCCTAGTTCCACCTTCATAAATTTCTCTACAGTATACCACCAAACCCAAGCATACTCTCAAAGACAACTATTTTTTTTGGAAGAACAACTAGAGCTTCTAACCCTTTCTTGCAGCCAAGTAGGTAAGACCATTTCATTAAAGTTCTGCTCTATTTCTTACACTTTGTTTCTGTCATGCATGTCACGTTTAATGCCTTGTTCATTCACTTCTAAAAGGTATGATATGATGCATGCTTTTAAAACCTGGAGTTATGCCATTTATTCCGAAAAGTTGTCTAAGATGGGTGTAATATTGTTGACAACCACCTGGTAGACAAGCCCTTAACTACCAAACATTCTTTTTGTCAGTAGTTACAATCCCATGTTCGATTATTTTCTTCAACCTGAGTTTTGAACCCTAAACCATGTCTAGGAGGGCATGCAGACCATAGGAAATGTTATGTATCCTGAGAGGATGATGAGAGTTAACCTAAGTATGGTTATAGTTGAGAACATCACCCCTGGAGGAATGAGGAAGACACCATTGTATCTGAGGTAAGTCTTAACTTAGTCTCTGATGAGATGAGTTAGTCTCTGATGAGATGAGATAGTCCCTAAGAGACTTTAAGTTAGTCTCTGATGAGATGAGTTAGTCTCTGATGAAGGAAGTTGTTAGTCTCTGATGACTAAAGAGGTTAGTCTTCGAAGAGTTTGGCGATGAGCAAAGATCCCCTGGCAGCCGAGGAGTTTGGTGTTGAGCAAATCATTCACTGATGAGTTCAGCGATGACTTAGCAAGTTCGGCGCTGAACAAGTTGACACCCGACTAGTTAGGCGATGGCTAACTGAGTTTGGCGCTGAACAGGTTATCCCCCGATGAAGTTCAGCGATAGTCAAGTTACCAACCGATGAGTTTGGCGGTGAGGGAATTATCCCCTGATGGATAAGTTATCCCCTGATGACTATTCCCTAATGAGTGAAAGATCCCCTGACGGTCGACGGCTATCCCCTGATGGCCGAGAGCTATCCCCTGATGGCCGAGAGACATCCCCTGACAGGCGAGACATCCCCTGATGGGTGAGATTATCCCCTGACGACTAGTCATTCCCTGACGGGTAATTAACCCCTGACGAATGATTATTCCCTGATGTTAGGTTTTATTAACATTTGATGATGATTGTCTTTAGAATACTTAGAAATACAAATGTACAGAAAAGTGTTGGTTTGTAACACTTTAGTTTTGTAGCTAGCAGTAGTATCTCTTGTTTGTAATTTAGTCATTATAATAAAGAGATAGGTTCATTACTTTTGTATGTACTGCTGGAATACTCGTTGAGTTTGTTCAACAAGTTGTTTAAGTTAATTAGTCCTTCAGAGATTGATTTTGGCTTGTCGGAGATTAAGGGAAAAGTCCATCAGAGATTAAAATTTTGTTCATCAGAGATTGGACTTTGCCCATCGGAGATTGAAGAATCCTTCATCAGAGATTAAAATGTTTTGTTCATCGGAGATTGAAGGATTGGTCATCGGAGATTAAAGCTTACGTCATCGGGGATTGTAATAAAGAGTCAGAGATTAATGCTGACGTCATCAGAGATTAAAACAATACCTCGGAGATTAAATGCTGACATCACCAGAGACTAAAGCCAAAGCATCGGAGATTACTCGAAGTAAAGCATCGGATATTACACGAAGTAAAGCATCAGAGATTACACGTTGTAAAGCATCGGAGATTACTCGAAGTGATCAGGGACTAATTAAAGAAGCTATCGGAGATTAGTCGAGGACTTAATCGCTGATGGAGTTAGAGTTCAAATCAAAGAAGGAAAGTCTTCCATGAACACGTAGACTTTATTGAAGACGTAGCTGACAAGGAAACTTATTAGAAATCTTTCAATTGGAAAGATTGTATTTGATTTGAATTAGGAAGCTAGGTTTTTGTAAACTTAGTTTTAGAAGCTGTAATTATAAATTACAGAATTGTAATTCGAAGCTGTGTATGTCTATATAGCATAGAGAATTGAAAGGGTTGTATTATCTCTAAATATACACAGAATAGAAGCTGACGGTCAAAGCTTGTTTTTGATTGTTAGAAAACTTGTAATCAATTGTTAAATCAATAAAAACAATTGTTTATAAAGTTTTGATCTTGTTCTTTATATTCCGCAGAAAGTTAATTTCTTAAAGAACAGGAATTCGGAAAAAGTTGTAAGAACTTGTATTCAACCCCCCTTCTACAAGTTCTAGGCCATCTCACTGGGAAAACACCTGACGTAGCAGATTATCCCCTGATGTGCACTCTGCCTTCAAAACTATAAAACATGATTTCTCTTAAAATTATTTATGATGTTTAATTATGTATTCACCCTAAATAGTTTTTATAGCAGTTTTGGAAACCTTAAAAGTTTAAGGACATCACATATGCACTTTCTCTCATATTTTAACCTAAGTACTAAGTTCATTTTGGGATATGTATATTTTACAGAATCTTTCCCTCTTAAGTAAATTGAATTTGTTTGTGAGCAAGGACTGAGGCAAGTATATACATTCAATCTGATGTTTATTTCAGTTTAACGCATTATCATTTGATTCGATATACGTGCAAGTCTTGAATTATATGTTTCAATTGCTTTTATGATTAAGCATGCTATGTTTTAGATTCTGCTAGCATGATATGAATGAGAATGCATGGATATAACTGAGCTTTGATTATCAGCTATTGTTTTTCATTATTATATCCGTGCTAATGAATGAGAATGATGTCTCTTAAATAGGGCATGAGAATGATGTCCCTTAAATGGGTTATGCCACATGGTTGGCAAGAGGAAAGGAAAGGTGCTGATGTGTTCTTCACCTAACCTAGAGGAATGATAAGTGACTACGTAGTCCACGCAAGAGGGATCATGCAGTCCAGTTTGGCCAGCTGTGTACTATATGGTTAGCAGATCCACGGGTTTAGCCCCCGATGGATATTTTGAGAAAGTTATTGTGAAGACCCCGATTTGTAAATAAATTTCGTGATAAAATCTAATTATTTTTGCTTATTATTTTTTTTTTTATTATTATGAAAATTATTTTCTTATAAGTTGTGAATATTGAAATTATTTTCTTATTATGAAAAATTTATCTGCAATGTGATGTCCAAAAGATTTACTTTCTAAATGATTTTGTAAAGCTTATGAGGATTATAAGTTGTTCTACCTTTAAAAGAGTGTTTTGGCATGAATGCTTCGGGTAGCTACAGTACCCGTTTCTTTTAAATACTGCACTGCTGAGGGGGGGAACAGCAGCATTAAATGCTCATCATCCCTATCATACCTTAGAGTCAGCTATGAAAGATGACCGATGGACAGCAGCCGTTCTTTCCTTCTTCAGTCATTTCCTTCTTTTCATAACCAACAGCTGAGATCAAGTTGATCCTACGGTTCTTGTTGTTCAACCAAGTGATATATATACACATCACGCTGTTGTAACCTTGATTCTACCTTTCTAAACTTCCATCAAACTTAAATATAATTCTCAAGACAGCAGTTCTTCTTGAAGGATAAACCGAAGCATTTATTTTCTTCCTACAGTAAGGAGGTAAGAGCATCTTATTTAAGTCTTGCTAAATTTCTTGCGTCTCTGCTCTACCTACCACCTTTAATACCATGTTCATTTATTCTCAAAAGTATGATTTAATGCATATTCTAACGATCGGAGTAAATGTCATTTAATTCAAGTTGTCCAGTTGGGTGTTGTGTTGTTGACAACCACCTGATGGACAAACCTTTAACTACCAAACATTCTGTTGACAGTAGTCGCAACCCCATGCTTGAATATTCTTTAACCTGATTTTCTTTACCCTAAACCGTGTTTAGGATGGCATGCAGACCAAAAGAAATGTTATGTATCACTGAGAGAATGATGAGTTTTGACCTAAGTGTGGATATGGTTGAGGGCACCACACATGGAGGAGTGAAGAAGACGACCCTGTATCTGAGACAGACTTAACTTAGTCTCTGACGGGTTTGATATAATCCCCGACGAGTTATTAATCCCTGATGCGTATAATCCCCGATGAGTTATTAATCCCTGATGCGTATAATCCCCGACGAGTTATTAATCCCTGATGCGTATAATCCCCGATGAGTTATTAATCC
>CM025781.1:18498612-18508798 GCA_014636745.2 Centella asiatica
TGCACAAATACATGTAGCAAACATAATATCTGGTCTACTAGCAGTTAAGTATAGCAAGGATCCGATCATACCTCGATAACTTGTTATATCTACGGATTTACCTTGCTCATCTTTATCTAACTTTGTTGCTGATGACATGGGAGTTTTCATAGGACTTGCTGATTCTAACCCAAACTTCTTAAGCAGGTCTTTGGTGTACTTCAATTGATTGATGAAAATTCCATCACCTCTTTGCTTAATTTGAAGTCCAAGGAAGAAGTTCAGCTCTCTCATCATGCTCATCTCAAATTTACTCTGCATAAGCTTAGCAAATCTTGCACAAAGTTTTTCATCAGTAGAACCAAAGATTATATCGTCTACATAGATTTGTACTAGCAAAGTTTTATCTTTATGCTTTCTAATGAAAAGAGTAGTATCAACTTTACCTCTGCTGAAACCTTCATCAATTAAAAAGGAAGATAAAGTATCATACCATGCACGTGGAGCTTGCTTAAGACCATACAAAGCTTTATCAAGCTTATATACATGTTGAGGATTGGCATGATCAGCAAAACCTGGGGGTTGCTCCACATAGACTTCCTCCTGAAGTTCTCTATTCAGAAAAGCACTCTTGACATCCATCTGAAACACTTTGAAGTCTTGATAAGCAGCGTAGGCAAGAAAGATCCTTATGGCTTCAAGCCTTGCTACTGGAGCAAAGCTTTCATCATAGTCGATTCCTTCCTCCTAAGAATAGCCCTTAGCCACAAGTCTTGCCTTGTTCCTTGTGATGATTCCATTTTCATCCATCTTATTTCGGAATACCCACTTGGTGCCAATTACTGCATGATTCCTTGGCCTGGGAACAAGATTCCAAACTTTGTTCCTACTGAATTGGTTTAGCTCTTCTTGCATAGCAATGACCCAATCAGCATCAGCAAGAGCATCCTCAATTTTCTTAGGTTCCATTTGAGATAGAAAACTTAGAAAACTACTTTCGTTTTGAGCAGATCTTCTAGTCTTTACTGAGCTTGAAGGATTTCCAATTATCAAATCTTCTGAATGAGACTTGGTCCATTTCATCCTTCTCAGTAGATCTGATCAAATATCTTGCTGTCTTAGTTCCTCTAAGTTGGGTTCATCATCTTTTACTTCAGCAGGGGTGCTATCCAATGGAGCAGTGCTTTCTGATAGTACTTCAGCAGGGTCTTCCTTGGTCTCTGCGGCTTGATGATTCTCCTTTGGTTCCTGCTCAGCTATAAGAGGGAGTGAACCACTTGGTTCCTCATGGTTAGTTTCATCAAATACTACCTGAACTGACTCTTCTACGGTTAGAATCCTCTTATTAAAAACTCAAAATGCTTTGCTATGATTAGAGTACCCTAAGAAAATACCTTCATCGAATTTTGCTTGAAATTTAGTTAATTACTCCTTACCATTATTGTGAACATAGCAGGGGCATCCAAAGATTCTGAAGTAGCTTATGTTTGGTTTTCTTCCCTTCCATAGCTCATATGGAGTTTTTCTTAGAGTTGGATGAATGAGTGATCGATTTTGAGTATAGCAAGCAGTGTTCACTGCTTCTGCCCAGAAGTACTCAGGAAGTCTAGCATCAACAAGCAATGTTCTTCCAGCTTCTTCTAAGGTTCTATTCTTTCTTTCAACCATTCCATTTTGCTGTGGAGTCCTTGGTGCAGAGAAGTTATGAGAAATTCCTTGCTCATCACAGAACTCAGTAAAGCCCCCAAAGTCAAACTCTCTTCCATGATCACTTCTTACTGACTTGATTCTGAGTTCTTTCTCATTTTGCACTTGTCTGCTGAATTTCTCAAACTCTGCTAATGCATCATTCTTGTGAGCAAGAAATAATGCCCATGTAAATCTTGTGAAGTCATCCACAATAGTGAATGCATATTTCATTCCACCAAGACTACTTGATATAGGGCCAAACAAATCAAGATGTAATAGTTGGAGGGGCATAGAGTTTGATTTTTCAGGTTTGCTTAAGAAGGATTGTTTTGTTTGCTTACCAAATTGACAAGCTCTACATGGTTTTTCTTTTTCAAAGGAAAATTTAGGCAAACCTTTTACAAGATCTTTAGCAGCTAGTTTTGAAATTGTTTTAAAATTTAAGTGTGAAAGTCTCTTATGCCATAACCAACTAGCATCTGCTGAAGCTTTAGCAAGAAAGCAGGTTGTTTCAGCAGGACTTAGCTTAGCCAAATCTAATACATAAACATTCCCATTTCTTGAACCAGAAAGCTTCAGAGAATTTGTTTGAAGATCTCTTACCTGACATTGATTGTCTAGGAAGGTGACCTTATGCCCTTTGTCACACAACTGGCTTATGCTAAGCAAGTTGTGCTTGAGACCCTCCACGTAGGCAACCTTGTTGAAGCAGACTAACCCATTTCCTGCTGCACCATATCCCTTAGTTCTTCCAGCACTATTATCTCCAAAGATCACTTGAGGTTCATCCTTTTCTTTAAAATTAGTGAGCAAGGCTTTATCTCCTATCATATGTCTTGAACACCCACTGTCCAAGTACCAAATTTGTTCCTTGCTCACAACGTGCAAAACATAAGCAATCACTTTGGTACCCAGCAAGACTTGGGTCCATTAAGGTTAGTATCCTTGGGGACCCATACTTGTCTCATTTTTGGTTTTTGAGACCAACCAGTATAGTAAGGGTCAGCAAGGCAAAGAGAAGCAATGTGACCAATCCTATGGCAACAATAGCATCTCAAATGCATCATGTTGTGATGTGTGTGTTGCTTACCTCTTCTCTTAGGTTGAGGTTGTTTCCAGTGTTTGCTCCTAACCCAACCTTTGCTGAATTTCAAATTCCTCGCATTGTTGTGATTATAAGCAGGAGGAACATGGTTTTTGCTAAACTTTCCACCCTTGGTCTGTTTAGCACCATGTCCCTGCTTATAATTACGGTCAGCAGGGAATTTGTTCTTTAGCAAGGTAACATTTCTATTACCTTTGGTTTTAGCAGGAGTTTTATACTCTGCTGAATGCACAGAGATTGTTCTGCTGATAGACTCAACATCACTTTCTCCACTACTTTCAGCAACGACTTCGCAAGTCCCGGATCTAATTCCACTTCTGTCTAGCATGCTTCTTTGACTTTTCAGCAGAGCACATGCATTTGAAGAGGATTTGTTCCATGTGGAGATTGTAGTAGTTAATTCCTCAACTTGGGAGGATAACTTAGACTCTCTCTCTTGAGAGTCTCTAAGATGCTGTCTAAGCAAGGTCCTCTCATCATCAGCAGCAAGTAACTCCAAATTCTCAGCTTGTACCTTTTCAAGTGTAAGCAAGATTTCAGAGTTCTTGCTCCTTAGTTGATCAAACTCTGCTGAAGCAGTTCTCAGCAATCTTCTATATCTATGCCACTGAGATGCAACATCGTTAAGCAAGGAATGCAACTCAGCTTCAGAAATATCAGGAGAGTCAAAATAAAATACCTCAGCAAGGTCGACCTCCTTGCTTGTCTCAGATTCTCTAGCCATTAAGCAGAGGTTGGCTACTTCTGCTCCTAAGTCCTCTGAGTCACTGTCACTGTCACTCCATGACTTTTTAGCAAGAAGACCCTTGTCTTTCTTGAAGTTTGAATTGTTCTTTTGCTGATATTTCTTCTTGTAGTACTCTTTTCCCTTACTTTTGTTATCAGCAGGGGTTTTCCTTTCTTCTCTTGCTGAGCTTCGACAGTCAGCATCATAGTGGTCAGGCTTCTTGCAATTGTAACATAGATCCTTTGATGGATCTCTCTTGCTGCTGCTTGTGTTTCTTCTGAAGTTTCCTTTATCCATTTTCATGAACCTTTTGAACTTTGTGGCTAGCATAGCCATATCCTCATCACTATCAGCAGACTCTGAGTCGGAATCTGCTTGTTGCTTTGGCTCAGCAGCATTCAATGCAACTCCTCTATCTTTCCTCCTTGGCTCAGATGTAGCCTCTCTCTGAGCTAACTCCATTTCATATGTAAGTAGGTTTCCATAGAGTTGTTGAAGATCAGTAGTATGTAAATTTCTCAACTCTTTGACAGCAGTGGTCTTAAGATCCCACTGCCTTGGTAAAGATCTCATGAATTTGAGATTTATGTCCTTTGTGTCATAGGTTTTTCCTAGAGCACGCAAGTTATTAAGCAGGACAGTAAATCTTTCATACATAGCAGTGAGATTCTCCCCCTGCTGCATGCTGAACATTTCATATTGTTGAATAAGCAAGGATTGCTTATTTTCTCTGACTTCTACGGTTCCTTCGTTAAGAACCAGCAAGGCATCCCAAACCTCTTTAGCAGAGGTGCAGTTGGACACACTTTCAAACATTTCTTCTTCAAGAGCCATGAAGAGAATGTTCATTGCTTTCTTGTTGTATCCTACTAACTTCTTTTCTTCATCCGTCCATTCCTTTCTCTGCTTAGGAATAAGCTCATTTGGATCAGCAGGGTTTATCTTCTCTGGTATGTAAGGCCCAACTTTTATTGCTTCATATAGCTCTTCATCAATTGCATCCATGTATACCTGTATTCTCAATTTCCAATTAGCAAATCTATCTCTGGTACACATAGGGGGCTTGCCACCAAAATCACTTCTTAAAGCCATTAGAAAAATTTAAGTTTGGATCCTCTCAAGCTTTAGGGCTTAGCAAAGAGTGTTAAGCTCTGATACCACTTGTTAGGTCCCAGAAGGTAAAAATACTAGAAGGGGGGTTGAATAGTGTTTTTTATAAAAAAAATTAAGTCTTGCTTAGAAAACTTTACTGAATTAAAACACTTCTTGCTTATAAAAGAGTTTCTTATGTTTTCAAAGAGTTTAGCAGCGGAATTTGTTTAAGCAAAGTATCCCTTAGTTTTTGTAGCAAACGTTAATGGCTAGAAGTAGCAAAGATAGTAAGTCTTTGCTGAAAGAGTTCAGCAGGACTAAAGCAAAGCACAACAAAGCAGATAAGCAATATAAAAGATAAGCAGGAGTAGAGATATAATTTTTATAGTGGTTCGGAATAGTCCTACTCCACTCTTCTTCTCTTTTACTTGAGAAGGCTATCACTAGAACTTTTGTTCACACAGAACAATCAGCAGGAGGACACTCAGTCCAATTTACAATAGGTCACTTAGACCAACTTAGCAGGAGGACACTTAGTCCAATTTTGTCACACAGACACTAAGCAGATTTGAGAAAATCTTGCTTGCTATCTTCAAGTAGATTGCTCCTTAGTTGAGCAGATAGATAGCATTTGTTCAAGCTTTATGATGTCTTGATGTAGTCTTTAAGATGTCAGAGAGTTTTGTTCAGTTGGAGGTAGTTGGTTGGTTAGTCATAAATGAAATTTATGACTTCTATTTATACTTCTCCAAAGAATCCATCCGTTGGGAATTTGAAATAGATCCGTTGGAGTGTACTGTCCTTGATGTGACTTGTACCTTTTCAGCAGTCCTTGCTTAGTTCAAAAAGTTAGCCGTTATTCTGTCTTCTAGTGCCTTTCAGAAGAGTTTCCTAGAAGTTGACTAAGTAGAGGTTAAGATAACTTTTCTGACAATCTTCACTTTGATAAGCAAAGGATCTTGCTTACTAAAGTCCTTGCTTATTTCCATTCTAAGCAGGACTATACTTGGAATATTCTAAGTGCATAAAGGTCCTTGCTTATTTCCATTCTAAGCAGGACTATACTTGGAGTATTTCTTGTATCTTCAGCAACCTTCTTCAGCAGACTTCAATGGTGATCAAAACTCCTTGCTAAGTAGTATATCCACCTAACAAGTTGGATATTTTTCTAAGTCCTTTTACAACATTTAAGCAAGGATTATATTACATCATCAATTCTTATATACTAAATAATGAATAAACATTTAAGCAAAGATTATATAAGCAGGGGTGCAACAACAATCTCCCCCTAATTGATGATGTCAAAACGAGTTATTTTGATCACCACAACAAGAACCAAAAAGAATTTCATTTTATTTCAGATTGATCAAGAAATACAAGATAAAATGAAATTAAAAATAAAATTACAATTATACATCATTAGCAGGTTCTTCCGAACTCTGCTGGTCTTCACCTTTACCAAACTTCAGCAGGTCTTGCCTTCGCTTTTCCTCTGCTGCCTCTTTTTCCCTTTTCCTTGCCTCCTTTTCTTCTTTCCTCCTCTACATCTTTTCCTTCTTTCTGTCATACTCCAGCTGCATTTCTTGTACCCTGAGTCGCTTCATTTCCACCTCGTACTGCTTAATCCTTGATTCTGATTCTTTGATGCTTACTATCAGCTTGAGACTTTCAGTAGGCCCTGACTTCATTGAAATGATATCAGCTTCTTCAAGGGCCTTCTGAAGTCTCATGTACGGGGATGGATTCATGATTTGCATAGCAGACTCAGAGATATGATTGGGAAGTCTTTTTTTCCTTAGAACAGCAATAGGAGCAACAGTAGGGATCTTATTAGTAGGAATAGGATCAGCAGATGGTGGGAAGATTTGTTCTGCTTGTTCTTGCTGTGCTTCATGACCTCTCTTCCCCTTTTTGATATCATCAGCCATGATAGGGAGGAAGTCAATCAGCTTAGTCATCGTTTGCTGCAGTTTTTCAAGCTTATGCTCCATCTTGGTCAGTCTGGAGGCTAAGGCAGGATCAGCAGAGGTTGCGGCAGCAGGAGCGCTCACAGTAGGAAGTCTTGCTAAAACTTGTGCCAGTTGGGCTTTGAGTTTAGCAAGCTTCTGTGAAGTAGGAGAAACCTTGCTGACAGCAGGTTGCGGGTCAGATCCAGCAGGTTCTTCAGAATGTGCTTCTTCATCAGCAGGAGTGTCCTTGTGCTCCCCCTCAATTGCTAGCACCTCAGCAGATGACTCAGCAAGAGTGGGCTCCCCCTCGGTTAGTACCCTAGCTGGAGAAAGGTTGCTGGGTCCTTCTTGGATGGTATCAGCAAGGTACGCCTCAGGATCCAAGCCAGCGGCAAGAGCATCTTCGATCAGCAGAGCCTTGATGAGTTCCTCTGATTGTTTTTCCTTTGCTCGTTCATCAGGAACATCATCAGAGTCACTGTCACTGCTGCTGGATGCTTGAGTCTGCTTTCCCTTTCCTTTGCCGTTGACAGCAGCATGTTTTCTTCTGGAAGGAAGGGTTGGGTCAGCAGGTGAATGGATAGCAAAGCCAGGAAGGACAAGTCTTCGTGCAGCAGCAGGTTTGGAAATCATCTCTGCTGATGGCTCCTTTGGTGATCTATCGATCTCGCCAGTGTAGTAAGGAGGTGGTGGATTGGCTTTATTTGCAGCATGAATAGCTATCTCCACCTCAGCAGGTCCTGTGATGGAGTCTGAAGTATCAGCAGACTCCGTCTCCGTAAACGCCAATACTTCAGTAGGAGTGGCTGGCTCTACTGCTGTGGTGTTAGCAGGAGTTGGTTCAGCAGGAGTCGCCACTTCTGTGATCTCATCGATCTCCTTGAAGAGCTCGGTGGATGAGCTTTGCTGATCATCAGCAGGAGTCGGAGACGAGTCAGCAGGGATATAGTTGTCGATTTCATCAAAAATTTCATCCCCTGCTGACTCGGGAGTGAGAGGAACTGCTGTGGGGATATCTTCTTCAGAAGGAGGCTCCATATAGGATCCTCCAGCAGCAATGGCTTCAGCAGCCAAATCTTCATCATATAGTTCCATGTAGAAATCGTAGATTTCCCTCTCCTCCTAGGTTAAAGTTGAGGGGTCAAATTCAACAGGCGTTGCCTTTGATTTCTTTTTGGGCCTCTGAATTTGGCTTGCTGCTCCCCTCTTCTTGCTAGGTTGACCAGTAGGGATGCGTTCGTCGCTTCTCGCATTGGGGGTTAAAGATGTTTGCCCCTGTGACTCTGCTGGTCCCCTAGCTCTCCTTTCAGCAGCCGCTTTGGCTAGGGCAGTAGGGTTGCGCCCATAATTTTTCAGCAGGGATGGAGTGATTACTTTGCCGCTGATGAGCTTCTTGGCCTGGATCCCTGCTGGGAAATTTTCTCCAAGAATTCCCTTGAGTAGCAGGGACATGGTTCGTCCATGACGAATCTTCGTTTTCCTCTTGCTGGAGAATGATTCAGCAAGGACTTCAAAAAATATTTGAGCCCAGTTGATTGGCTCTCTAGATTTCAGCAGGGAAACAATAGAGATGACCCTTGCTGATGCCTCGTCCTGTGAGGTGAACTTACACAGCAAGGTCTTGTGTAGAATATCCATGAGGAAATCCCATTTTCTTGGGAAGTCCTTTCTCTTCTTGCTGGCATGAGTCTTGACGTAGCCAAGATCAACAAGGACAGTAGTGGAGACAGTAGGTGGAGTCAGCAGACCTACACTTGGCATCTGTAGAACGCGAGCGATGCTTGCTGGAGTGATGAGGACCAGCTAACCACTTGTACATCTGATAATGCTGTGATCACGGACTTGCATGGTTAAGCAGAACTCTTTGATTACTTCCCCATATATGGGAGTATCAGCAGAGATTACATAACTTACCCCGCTGTTCCTGAGCAGGGTTATAACCTCGGCAACTTCAATATCTTCAGTATCAGCAAAGGAATCTAAGTCAATGACGGACTCAGACTCGATTTTGTCTAACCAGTTGGCCATGTCTGTTGATGGTGATCGGAAAAAGGTAGTCGGAGAAGGGTTACGGCGACTTTCAAAAGGGGTTTATAGAGAGATTATAGAGAGAGATCAGAGCTGTGGATTCGGTAAAATTTGAGAAGGGTTAAAAAGGAGTTTATATAGGAGGTAAAAGAAGTTGAAGGGTTTAGAGAGTGGTAACTGCTTTGAGAAGGTGAAGAGTTAGTGGGAGAAAAATATGGGTAGTGGTGAGAATTAATTACCGAAAAGACAGCAGCCGTAAAAGATCAAGGGGCAGAGTGGCATTTAATGAGGAGAGAGAAAAATTACGGCTTGATATGATGACCTATTTTTCCGGCGATAAAGATGGAAATGAGCAGGCTTGCTGTAGCACACCTTTGCTGATGTGAAAGGGTAGACCTTGAGTCAACAGGAATAATATCCTTGCTAATTTTGGATGTTTCAGCAGGATCGTCCTTTGCTCATGGAAACAGCAAGGGTTAACATAGTTTTTGAAACAACTCTTTTGTCTGGACGTCTCCCATTTTTCAGAATTTTTCAGCAAGGTTGATGTAGATTTTTCAGCAGCATTTGTATTTTGTCAGCAGGGATTCTTCTTTCAGCAGCATCTTTGATGTTTCAGCAGGAGTTTACATAGTTTTTGAGAGCTCTTATTTTCTAGACGTCTCCCTTTTTCAAAATTTCTCAGCAGGGTTGTAGGTTTTCCAGCAGCATTTGATCAGCAGGAGTTCTTTGATTAGCAGGGGTCCTTTCAGCAGCATTTTTGACGTTCCAGCAGGGGTTTACATAGTTTTTGAAATATCCCCTTTGTCTGGACGTCTCCCCTTTTTCAAACTTTCACAGCAGGGTTGTAGGTTTTCCAGCAGCATTTGTACTTTGTTAGCAGGGATTCTGCTTTCAGCAAGGACTTAATCAGTAGGAGTTCTTTCAGCAGCATTTTTGTTCAGCAACGTTTGATACGTCAATCAGCAGGGATCGGAAGGTCTGCTGAGACATCAGCAGTGCTTTTCCTCCTGAAATTAACTTGCTAAGAACAAAAGTGCTTGCTTAAGCAGACAAGATGTTAGTAGCAAAATGCCTATTCACAATTTAACATGCCTAATTCACTTATTAATTTATTAAAACGATTTTCATCCAAGGGTTTTGTAAAAACATCTGCTAATTGAATTTCAGTAGGAATATAGTTTATCTCTATAGTACCTTGCTGAACGTGATCTCTAATGAAGTGATGCCTTATATCTATATGTTTAGTTCTAGAATGTAAAACTGGATTATAAGCAATGACAACAGCACTAGTATTATCACAGAATATAGGGATAGACTTGAAATCAAACCCGTAGTCAGCAAGTTGGTTTTTCATCCACAGAATTTGAGCGACACAGCTTCCGACTGATATGTACTCAGCTTCAGCAGTGGATGTTGACACTGAGTTTTGCTTCTTGCTGAACCACGAGACAAGTCTTCCTCCAATAAATTGGCATGTTCCACTTGTGCTTTTTCTATCTATTTTACACCCAGCGAAGTCCGCATCGGAATATCCAGCAAGGTTGAAGTTGGAATCTTTTGGATACCATATTCCTAAGTTAGGAGTTCCTCTGAGATATCTGAAAATTCTCTTAA
>CM025781.1:18508898-18525577 GCA_014636745.2 Centella asiatica
GTATAATCCCCGATGAGTTATTAATCCCTGATGCGTATAATCCCCGATGAGTTAATCCCTGATGAGTTAATCCCCGATGGGTTGATAATCCCCGATGGGTTGATAATCCCCGATGGGTTAATCCCCGATGGGTTGATAATCCCCGATGGGTTGATAATCCCCGATGGGTTGATAATCCCCGATGGGTTAATAATCCCCGAAGGACTGATAATCCCCGATGGGTTACTAGTCTCCAGTGAGTTAAAGCATAGTACTTCCCTGATGCGCAGTTTGTTTTAAAAACTATAAAATGCTATTTTCTTAAACTATTTTAAGATGTTTGAATTGATTTCTTAACCTCAATAGTTTTATATCAGATTGAGACGTTAACAGTTAAGGACATCACATGTGCATTTCTCCCTCATATTTTAAACCCAGATAATAAATTCATTTTTGTGATATGTATATTCTTACAGAATTTTCCACTCGCGAGTAAATTAAATTTGGTAGTGAGCAAAGGACTGAGGCAAGTATATTCACAATCTCATACTTAATTCAGTATTAACGCATTATCATTTGCTTCGATGTGCGTAGAAGGTTGGATTTATACTTTCATTGTTCTGATGCATGAGCATGCTATGCTTTTGATTCTGCTAGCATAATATGAATGATGATGCATGGATATAAATGAGCTTTGAATTTCAGCTATGTTTTCAATCTTATGTCTATGCAACGAGAATGTGAATGATGCCCTTATGGGGGTTATGCCACATGGTTGGCAAGAGGAAAGGAAAGGTGCTGATGTGTTCTTCACCTGACCAAGAGGAAATGTTATTTGACTACGTAGTCACTCAGAGGGATCATGCGGTCCAGCCTGGCCAGCTGTGTACTGTATGGTTAGCAGATCCACGGGTGTAGCCCCCGTTGGATATTTGAGAATGTTATGATCAGGTGTATACCTGACTTTCTTCAAGGGGGGATCACAAGTTGTATATCATCAGTGAATCCTCAAAGATTTTGAAGGTTTCCGAGGACCTGGTATTGCTTCACCAAGCCTCACAAACAGAATTTGAATTTCTCTCCTTTGATTCCAGATGAAATTCGTTGAATTATTCATATTTGCCTCTACGTGTATATACTTGCTGGGCGTAAAACGCTCACCCATGTTGAATGTTAATGATTTGCAGGACAGAAAGCTAAAGCTGAACCCTCCGACAAGGGGAAAGCAAAGATGATAAGCTGCTAAGTGTTTATCTTCTGATAGAACTGATGAAGGAAAGAAAGGAATGAATGAAGGAAAGAAGGAAGACGTTTGAAGAGTCGATGAGATTTATTTTGTTGTTAGGAAATGATGTAATAGCTTCCACTGTAATTACTTAATTCTTGGGTTGTAATAACTCTTAAATGCTGTTTTTATTCAGTATTTATTTGGGAATGGATGAATGGTTATCTTTACCTTCTTATGATGATGCCCTAGTCCGGTATGGGATTATGGGGTCGTCACAGTTATGCTCAGGTGTATACCTGTCTTTCTTCAAGGAGGATCACATGTTGTGTATCATCAGTGGATCCTCAATGATCTTTGAAGGTTTCCGAGGCCTTGGCATTGTTTCACCAAGCCTCATAAACAGATTTGAACTTCCTTCCATGTTCCAGATACATTCCTTTAAATTGTTTATATACTTCCTCGACATGTATATACTTACTGGGCATAAATCGCTCACCCATGTTGAATTTTAATGTCTTGCAGGACAAAATGCTAAGGCTGAACCCTCTGATAAGGGAAAAGCAAAGATGATAAACTACTAAGTTATTTACTCTTTTGATAACACTGAGGAAGGAAGGAAGATATGAAGGGAGGAAGGAAGATATTAGAAATAGTGATGATTTTGATTTCTAATTAAAGATGATGTTATAGCTTCCGCTGTAATTGTATTACTCTTGGGTTGTAATAACTCTCTAATACTGCCCTTATCCAGTATTTATACTATGAATGGATGTATGGTTATCTTTTTCTTCTTTTGATGATGCCCTGATCCAGTAAGGGATTTTGGGGTCATCACATCAAATCTCATACATGTGTGGAGATAAGTTAATGAAAGGATTACATGTCTTTGAGGAGAGTGTTGGGGGATTACGTATATTAGTGTTTGATTAGTAAGTTGCTTAGGTGTTATCAGCTAATTAAGATCAAGCTGCATGTATGTCAGCAACTGCTCAGTAATATACCAGCTATTAAGATGTTATGATGAGCAACCATTTTACCAGCCAATCACTATATCTTAAAACATAATTTTAGCCTACTTCTCTAGTCGATTTACGAACACTATAAATACCCCATCTGAGATAAAATTCTAATCTCTCTTCTAAAACTTCTCTTTAACCAACAACCCACATAAATTTCAAGTTCATTCTCTTGAGCAATTGTCCTTTTCTAGAGCAGTCAAGCTTTTAATTCCTTCTTTATAGACCAAGTGGTAAGAACTTTATACCAATCATATACTCTGCTCTGTTTTATTTTTCATACATAACATTTGAAAGTGTTAGTAGTGCATGCTAAGTTATCCAATAAAAGAATAAAGCTTCAAAAGCTGCAGTAGTATTCTTTTGCATCTACGGTTATGTGTATTATGTAATGATACACACAACAGATAGGATAGTGATGCACCCTAAGTTGGGTTTATCCATCGTTAGGCATCATCCATGATCATATGAAAGCTCCTTCATTGTAGCAGTAACAAGTTTTAACTTAGTCTCTGACAGCGTAAAATTAGTCTCCGAAGGGCAATTTTTAGTCTCCGACGAGCAATTGTTGTTAGTCTCTGAGGAGCAACTTTTGTTAGTGTCCGATGAATAACAAATGTTAGTCTCCGACGAGTAAAATATTAGTCTCTGATGACTAATAATGTTAGTCTTCGATGGGTAAATATTAGTCTCTGATGAGAAAACATGTTAGTATCCTATGGGTTTGACGCTGACTAAACAGTTGGCGATGAATTTGGCGATAGTCAAATGAGTTACCGACAAGTTTGGCGATGAACAAAACTATCGCTTGGTGAGTAACCTGTCCCCTGATGGGTAAGTCATCCCCTAATGATTATTCCCTGACGGGTGGATTATCCCCTATGAGTGGTTATCCCTAGACAGGAACCCCCTGACGATTGGATTGTCCCTTGATGGTCGAGGATCATCCCCTGATGACCAAGGATCATCCCCTGATGATGATGGACCATCCCCTAATGGTCAAGATCATCCACTTATGACCAGTCATCCCCTGACGACGGATATCCACTAATAAACAAGACATGCCCTAACGAGTGAAACACCCCCTCATGACCATCCCCTGATCATGCACGGACAACACAGACATCACATTTGTACATACTCACATTTATATTCAAGCATAGACTGTCATACTAAGCAAACATATGTATGTTTTACAGAAGTATTTCACCTAACAAGTGAATTAGATTAACAGCTAAGGACAAAGGCAAGTATATTCTCACTCTTATGTTTATTTCATTTAAACGTATGATCAATTGATTCGACATGCATACAAGATTAATACTTTTCTGTTTAAAGTTCCTTGTGAATCAAAATGCTATGCTTTAATTTTCGCTAGCATGATATGAATGAAAATGCATGGATATAACAGAGCTTTGATTTACCAGTTATTTTTTTTCAATATTATATTCCTGCAAATAAATGAGAATGTAATGTCCCTTAAATGGGGCATGAGACTTTTATGTTCTGTATAATGTGGAACATGCGACGTAGTTGGCAAGATGAAAGGGAATGTGCTAATGTGTTCTTCACTTGACCTAGAGGTAACTACAGGTCATTTGACCTAGAGGTAACTACAAGTGTTTTGACCTAGAAGTAACTACAAGTCTTTTGACCTAAAGGTAACTTAACTAACAGAACCATGTTGTACAGTCTGGCCAACTAATTACGGTATGGTTAACATATCCAACGGGTTTAGCCCCTGATAGTTAAGTGGTTGACTTTATTCAAGAAGGATCATAGGAAAAAGAAACCAATGTGGATGTTTGGCTGGATGCAAACTTCACAAACACATGGGATGAGGTAGCTGCACAGCTAAGACAAGACTATTTGACCATTCTAGGGTCTAGTGCAGCTGATCTCACTCCTAATGCAGTTTATGATGAGTTAATCAAAATTGATAAGAAACACATGAAGGTCTAGCACTTTTTGATCGCTGGTCTCATGGCTACACTCGAGAATGTCAAGGTATGGATGGAACTAGAGACAAAAAAATATTAGTCTCGTTATGAAGGTCATCTTCCCAAGAGGATGCTTAACTCCATTGATATGAGATTGAGAGAGCAATCCAACACTGAGAGGAGACTCCAAGCACTTGAATCAAATGTCCAGTCCATTCTACATCAAGAAGCCAAATTATTTGAAGATATTAAAGGCCTCCAATAACTTCTTCTTCGTGCTATACCTTCTCTGGCTACTTCTTCTGTTAGGTTTTATAACATTTGATGATGATTGTACTTAGAATACTTAGATATACAAATGTACAGTTAGTGCTAGTTTATAGCATTTGAATTTTTGTAGCTAGTAGTTTACTTTCTGATTTATGTAATTTTTTTTTATATAAGAGTAAGTTAATTTGTATTGTAAGAGTCTACCAGAACTGCATCAGAGATTTCAACAAGTCAGAGATTATGTTTAGACTTATCGGAGACTAAGGCAAAAGCTTGTCGAAGGCTATAGATTAAAGCATCGGAGACTAAGTTTAAAGCATCGGAGACTAAGCTTAAGTCATCAGAGACTAAGTTTAAGCTGTCAAAGACTAAACATAGTTGATTAGAGACTAATGTTGAAGTAGTCAAAGACTAAAGTGAAAATTATTCTCTGATGTAGTAGAAAGTTTTATTTGATTTAGAAGTTAACTTCAACATGAACATTGAAGAAATATTGAAGACGGAGCTCGTTAGGAAACTAACTAGAGAGATATAATTTTTCATCATGGAATGAGACGAATATTCCTACTTTGATTGTATATAGAAAAAATTATAATAGAATAGGATTAGAAGTTGAATTATGATTCATATTTGGTAGCTGTAATTGAGTTTACAGAGTTGTAATAGAAACTGTACGTTTTCATAGATTTGTATATATACGGTACAAAATTTGAAGCTGACAATCAGTTTTTGATGATTGGAATTTGTAATCAATTGTTTTTAAATTTGTCTTGTTCTTGTTTTTTATTTTCCGCTAGTTATATTACTTTAAAGAACAAGAAATTGAAAAAGATTTCAAGAACTTGTATTCAACCCCCTTTTTTACAAGTTCTAGGCTGTCTCATCGAGACAACATCTTCTCCTCCACCTAAGGATGTCAAAAAGGAGAGAGTAGTCAGGCAAGAAATGAAGTTCATGGAAAGGGGAAAGTTGTCACTGAGGATTCCAGTGTGAATAGCTTAATGGTTGAGCTTCAACGAATTCAAACAGCAAATAAGGAGATTGATGCAACCATCAAGTCTAGCATTTTAGCTGATGTGGAAGCTCCTACTACTACAACAACAACAACAGTTCCTCCTCCTACTGCAACAGTCCCAACCACCAGAAAAGATAAAGGCAAGGGCATCCTGGTTGAAGATCCAAAGAAGAAAAAGTCCATTCAACCAGGACAACCTAAGCTATTGGGTGATGGCATGAAAACTGCTCACTTTTCGACTCCAGTGAAGTTAATAGTTGATAAGAAAGTTGAGTTAGTTTAACCTCAAGAGCAAAAACTTGTTGAAGCTGTTGCACTATATGCTTAGTAGTTTCAAAGAGAAGAGGAGATGGCAGTAGCTAAAGAGGAGGAAACAACAACAAAAAAAAGGCAGCAACAACAAAAAGGTCAAGAGCTCAGAAGTCTGCAGAGATTAGAAAGAGAAATAAGGAGATTGAGCAAGCTGAGAAAAGTACTAGAAGGAAATAATTGATGAATGAACCTCATAAAGATTTAGAAACTGCTTTGGTGACTATGTTTAAAACTCAAACATCCAAATCAGTCCCAAGTAGTAGAATCTCTAAGATTGGAATGACCAACACGTCTGAGATTAAAGAAGCTTTTAAGAAGAGTGTTAAGGCCATTGATTTAAAGTTGAATAAAGATGGCAAGGAGTACCTCAAAGTCATTCAAAAAGATGGAGAGACTCTGCGTAGGTCATTCAAAGATCTGGAGTGGTTCCTAGCTGTTATACCAGAAAATTCTCAATTAAATTCAGATTTTAGAAAACAAATCCAGAAGGAACTAGAAGAAATGGAAAAATTGTTTAAACTGCCATAAGTTCAAACTCATCCTCTTCCTTTTGGAATACTTTGTGAGAATTTTGATGGAGACATAATTTTCTTTGACTATGACAAACTGATGTATTTGATCTAGGAGGATCAAACACAAGTTGCGAAAAATAACTTTAGGATGATTCTGTAAAGAATTAAATCACCAAGAATCAAACTAAAGGATCAATCTGTTTAGTTTGCTTAAAGAAATTAATCACCTGCAAGCTAAAACAAATTAGATTGTGAAAGTCTAAAGGAATTAACCACTAACTCTCAAGATAATTGTAAGTGAAAACTCACACAATTGTATTAATCAAAGTCTATCCTCTAATGTACATTACAAACAACTATTTATAAGCTGAGGAAAAATCTTAATCCTAATTGGAAAGAATATTACATTAGAAAGAAATCTAACTTATCAAGGAAAGATAAAAAAAAACCTATTTTGAATAGGAAACAAATACAAAACAAACTCAAAAAATAATAAAATACATAAAAATAAAATATCTATAACCGTTAGTGGATAATTGGTCGTTATCCCCTGACGGGTCAAATGGATGTTGGAGGATAATTATCCCTTGATGGTCGAAACAGTCATCAGTGGATAATTAACCACCGATGGGTTACTTAATCCCTTGACGATGACGTCACACTATCCCTGCTTAATCGCCAATGACATCATCCCCTGACGTGCATATGAATATCCCCTGATGTCAGGCTCAACATCCCCAGATGCCAGTTCTCGGCATCCCCTGATCCATTTCTCAGCACCCCTGATGCCATCCTCGTCACCCCATGATGCTCACCAGTGCCCAAAACAGCTTTATTCCAACAAACTTACTTACTAAAAATATAAAACTAGAAACCAACTAAAACCTAATTACAAGTTAATTATCCCCAACTAATACAATGGATCATACTCCCCTTCTTCAAAAACAATTGTTCTCAATTGTGCAACATCTTCATAACCAACACAGGGAGTAAAAATCCCAACTCTAACTACTAAGCTAACTCCCACCGAGTACAACAAAAGTTAACACATTGAAAGAGACTCCACCAATTTCTTACTTCTATCAAATGGAATATGCAATTCAGATTGAATTGTATTCCAACTAACCAGTACGATATGGTTATCATGGTCAATATAAAACCTTACCTACTGCAATCTCCGATCAACATAAGACTTTGTAATTGACTCCAATTTTTGACATGGTAGCTGTTAGAGATAAATGATGATGATGATGATTATGTAATAAATTGTGCAACTGTAAATACTTGAGGTATTTTATAAACCTTAAGATCAACACAAGTTTTGTATCCACTGATGATAAACTTATTCATCAGTGGATGGTCAATAACTTTACAAGGCAAGTCAGAAAACAGAAACATACAAAGGACTTGACAAAGTGAAGAAGAATGTTTGATGCTACTTGTAAACAGTCAAAGTATTCTGCACATCAGAAATTCTAATCAAAGTTACGTTGATTAAGTCCCATCAGGGGGAACCAAAAGGGGGAACCAATCAGGGGGAACCCATAAGGGGGAACTCATCAAAGGAAACCTGTCAGGGTATGACGAAGGCAGACCAACCCTTCAGGGAAACACTTCAGGACATGTTAGTGTCAGGACAATTAATCAGGGTAACCTGTCAGGGGGAATGACCAATATGGCATCAGGGGAAGCCATCAGTGTATGTCGTCAGTCATAACCATCAGGATCAAGAAGCACTGAGTGAAACTCAAGTGAAGATTGAAGCCCTGATCCAGTCAATAAGCATCAAGGGATCCAGAAGCACTGATCAAAGACCATCAGGGCTGATAGTCAGTGGATCGTTATGACAGCATGCACCCGTCATCAGTACTAACACGGAAATCAACGTAACGTGTTAAAGAAGCAAGAAATATCAACTAGAAAGATATTTCTTGAAGTTTGTTTTCAATGCAATGAGAACTCTCTCACATTAAATGCACACAGATCAGGGGAAGAAAAAGAAGCAACAAAGCATGCAACAGTCTGATACATAGGGCTACGATGTGACATACTTTCGGCTAAGTTGAGAAAAGCAGCACGTCTCTAGCACATGATTTCATCAACTGATCAACATATAAGCAAAGGAGTTCTCATTACAAAAATACAGAGATTGAATTTATCCAACAGAAAAAACAAACAAAGAAGCACACAACACTAGGAAGCTCAGAAATATATTTCTTGAGAGATTTATTTTTTAGAGAAAGTTTTAGTAGCTAGTGAGTGTGAGAAGCTGTGAATTTTATTTGCAGAAATTGTAGCTGTAAATCACATTTGTGATCATACAGATTTTTAGAAAAACCCCAAGTTTTAATATAACTATTTTAACTTGAATCTGTGTGTTCATTTCTTTAGTTTTTCTGTTTGTAACAACTGTTTTCCAGTAAGCACTTTTAAGTTTAAAAGAGCGAAAAGTTTCAGGTGTTTGTATTCATCCCCCCCCCCCCCCATTCTACAAACACTTGTGCTTATATTGCACTAACAATTGGTATCAGAGCCTCTTAGCAGATTTCACTTGCTAAAATCGATCATTATCTATGGCCAAAAAAGCTGGAAACAGTAAAGTCCCCATGTTGGAAAGGGGCAAATACTTCTTCTGGAGACAAAGAATGATAGTTCATCTTAGAGCTATTGATGATGAATATTTGCAGATTCTAGAAGAAGGACCTCACGTTACCAAGAAGCTCATTCCTATAGAAGTCGTTAATGGAGTCAGTATTCCAGAAATGCTTGTCCCAAAGACAACTGACGAAATGACGATAGAGGAAAGAGAAAAGGTGGAAAAAGATCTTAAAGTCACTGGGATCCTGTATAATGGTTTAGACGATGATATGCTGAATAGTATCATGAATCTTACCACGTCTAAATCTATATGGGATACCATACAATTCCTTTGTGATGGTATTGAGGAAGTGAGGGAAAATAAATTGCAGCTGTTGACACAACAGTATGAGTGGTTCACAATGAAAAATGGTGAAACACTTACTAAAATGTTTGACAGATTTAACAGGTTGGTAAATGACCTGAGATTATATGGGAAGGCATATGCTAACAAGGATGTGAACAGAAAGTTCATGAGAGCCCTTCCCATATCATGGGATCCTAAGACAACAGCCATCAAGGAATCCAAGGACATGAATCTTCTAGACTTGGATAGGCTTTATGGCACCCTAAAGACATATGAACTTGAGGTTCAAGAAAGATCTGAAATGTCAGGAGATGCCAGAAAGCTTAAATCTGTAGCCCTGATGGCTGCCACAAAGGACAAACAAGAAGTAAGGCCAAGTGTCTTGATGAAGCAGCAACTAGAAGATGCTGACATAGAAGGGGACAAAGAAGCTGACTTCAAGGAGGAAGAATATACTCCGGAAGAGTTAGAGGAGCTGGATGAAACCATGGCCTTTCTTGCAAAAAGGTTTTCCAAGCTAAAATTCCAAAAGCCTTCAGGATCTAAAAGATTTTCAGCAAGGAAACTAAGCAGCACGAAAAACTTTATTGACAAATCAAGAATAAAGTGCTACAAATGCAATGAGATGGGTCACTTTGCAAATGAGTGCCGCAAGGCCACAAAAGATGGTGAATCCAAAGACAAAGAAGCTGTTGTGGACTATAAGAAGAAATACTCTGACCTTCTTAATGCAAACAAGAAGGGAAAAGCATATATTGCAGAGGGAAAGGACTGAGCTGACTCTGATGAAGAAGAAAATGAAGAGTATGTCAACCTAGCCCTGATGGCCTCATCCAGTGACAGTAGCAGCTCGCAGGTAAGCCTCGAAATTTCCTCTAACATGTCTAAAACTGATTGTTTTAAAACTGTTAAGGAAATGGCTTGTGAGATAAAGGATCTCTATGACACCTTGAGGAGTGTTGTAGCTGAAACTGAGAAAGTGTAAAAAATAAATGAACAGTTATCTGCCAGGAACACTCTTTTAGAATCAGAAAACTCCAGACTTGAGAGTCTTCAAAAAGAACTCTCAAGGACTAAAAATCTTCTTGACTGTGCTATCAAAAGAGAGGAATGGACCTCGAATCTTCTTAGTCAAGAAAAGGAAGTCATTAAGAGATGGAATGAGTCTAGCAGGAAACTGGAGGATCGTTTGAAAAGTCAGAAATCTGATCCAAAATCTAGTTTGGGCTATAAAGAGACTTAAGTGTAGCAACCTCCCATTAAGGTTGAAATGGCAGCTAGCTTTGGAAAAAGGCCAATACAACCTATCAAGTTTGTTAAGGCAGACACAAAGCTAGAATCAGGGAATGTTTTCCCAGTAAGTGTAGCTTCCACTAGTGATGGGAGAGGCAAGAAACTTATTCTTGCCAAAGCACTCAACCCTCCAGTTATGAAAGAACTAGACTGTGCATCAGTGAATACACAGTCGTCAGGGGCAAAGAGTGAATCAGGCCGTAGTAGCCCGTCAAGGGAAAAAAGCCTGTCAGGGGAAAGCAAGAAGAATAGAAATGGTAAGCTAGGTGTTAATAAAACTAGCAATTATTCTTCCATTCATGAAGCCCCTAGAAAAGTGTGCTGGAATTGTGGTAACTGTAATCATTTATCTTTTTAATGCAAAGAAAATCCACAAATTTTAACTGGCACAATTTTGTATGCTGATGATTTACCAACTGTTAAAGCCTGCTCCTCCAAGGATAAAGGCAAGATAACTGTTGAGAAATCAAAAGCATATATTGAAGCTCCTAAAAAGGAGAAAGTTTTAAATTTTCCAAAATCAAAAGTCACCAATAAAGAAAAAGCTGTATTACCTATTACTGTGACTAAACCTAAAGGACCCAAAACAAATTGGGTACCAAAACCAATTTAAATGTTTTCTTGTGTGCAAGGAAAGGTCAAAAGCAGTCAAATCTGGTTTCTAGATAGTGGCTGCTCAAGGCACATGACAGGAAACAAAGCCCTGCTCACAGAATTCCAAGAAAAGGCTGGTCCAGTAATTTCTTTTGGTGATAACAGCAAAGGACTAACTCTTGGTTATGGCAAAGCAGCAAATGGGAATGTCTCATTTGAAAATGTAGCACTGGTTAATGGGCTCAAGCACAATTTGCTAAGCATAAGTCAACTAAGTGACAAACGATTCATCACTTCCTTCAAAGGAGATCAGTGCCAAATCTCAAATGAAAGTGATGGGAAGCTGGTTTTGTCAGGGATAAGAAAAGGAGATCTCTATGTTGCTGATTTTAATTCAGTAAATGGAGAATCATGTTTCTACAGCAAGGCATCTCCTGATGAAAGCAGGCTATGGCACAAGAAGCCCTCTCACCTGAACTTTAAGTCAATTAATGATCTAGTGAAGAGAGAGTTGGTAACTGGACTACCCCAAATGGAGTTTATCCAAGAAGGATTATGTTCAGCATGTCAACAAGGGAAGCAAAGGAAAACATCCTTTGTCAGCAAGGAAGTCACCATGATCAAAGATCCAATTCAATTGTTACATATGGATCTCTTTGGCCCTGTCAACATTATGTCAGTGTCAAAGAAAAGATTTGCAATGGTCATTGTGGATGACTACACCAAATACACTTGGGTAAAGTTTCAACATGCTAAATCAGAAGTATCTCAACAAATTATTGACCATATCAAGAAGGTGGAAACAAAATCAGGGTCAGTGGTTAGAATGTTGAGAACATATAATGGAACTGAATTCAAGAATGCAGCTGTTGAGGGATTTTATGTGGAGAAAGACATAAATCATACATTTTCTGCTCCAAGGACTCCTCAACAGAATGGTGTAGTGGAAAGGAAAAATAGAACCCTAATAGAAGCTGCTAGGTCAATGCTAGAAGAGGCAAAGATTCCCACCTATTTTTGGGCTGAAGTAATTTCCACTGCTTGCTTTACTCAGAATAGATCACTAATCAACAAGGCTCACAACAAGACACCATATGAGCTAATGACAGGGAGAAAACCAAGCATCAAGTTCCTCCATGTCTTTGGATGCAAATATTTTATTCTGAGGAATTTTGGTGAGAACTTAGGAAAATTTGATCCAAAAGCTGATGAAGCAATTTTCCTAGGTTATTCTCTGTCATCCAAGGCCTTCGGGATTTACAACAAAAGACTTCAAGTGGTGATGGAGTCTATAAATGTAGCTTTTGATGATCAAGAAATTTCTGGGCTTGAAGACCTTGGTTTTCATGAAGAACTCAGGTTTGAAAATGAAGATGATATTGATTATCAAGAGACTGAAGCCGATGCGTGCAGACAAATGGAGAATTTATCCATTCCTGATGACAATCCAAACAATGTAGTCCCCCCCCCCCCCCCCCCGTCAGCAGAAAGAGTCAATTTCCTGGACAACAGATCAGGGGATACTCCATTAGGGGATCATTCATCAGGACACGCACCATCAGGGGATAACTTGAACCTTGAATTATCCACTAATTCAGGGGGAGAGTTTTCAGAAGTTGGGAGCACAGGCTTAGGGGGAGGAGATGATAGTCAAGCAAGCTCATCAAGACACATCTCTAATCCCCAAATGGGCCAGAAGTCACACAACAGATATGATTATTGGTGACCCAAGCAAAAGAGTGCAGACCAGGAAAGCAACATCTAATGAATGCCTATATGCTTGTTTTCTTTCTCAAATTGAGCCAAAGAAGTTTGAAGAAACTGTTCAAGATGCAGACTGTATCTTGGCAATGCAGGAGGAGCTAAATCAATTTGAAAGGAATCAAGTATGGTAGCTTGTACCTAAGCCCAAAGATAGGATCATAATAGGTACTAAGTGGGTATTCAGAAATAAGATGGATGAAGCTGGCATTGTTGTAAGAAACAAAGCAAGACTGGTTGCAAAAGGATATCTTCAAGAAGAAGGGATTGACTTTGATGAGACCTTTGCACCAGTAGCCAGACTTGAAGCTATAAGAATTTTCTTAGACTATGCAGCACATTCAAATTTTAAAGTATATCAAATGGATGTGAAAAGTGCTTTTCTAAATGGGAAATTGGAACAGGAGGTGTATGTCCAACAACCTCCAGGTTTTGAATGCTCAAAATTTTCTAATCATGTCTACAAACTGCAAAAGGCACTTTATGGACTGAAGCAAGCACCTAGAGCTTGGTATGATACACTGTCAAAGTTTCTGGTGGAAAACAAATTTTCAAGAGGTATCATTGACAAAACATTGTTCTTCAGACAACAAGGTCACCTGATTTTGGTTCAAATTTATGTTGATGATATTAATTTTGGATCCACTGACACAAGACTGTGTGAAAAGTTCTCCAAACTTATGCAAAGCAAATATGAAATGAGCTTGATGGGTGAGTTATCTTACTTCTTGGGACTGCAAGTTAAACAAGTCTCTGATGGAATCTACATTCATCACACAAAATATGCCAAAGAACTTCTCAAGAAATTTGATATGGAGGACTCAAAAGTAGCAAAGACACCTATGACCACTACAACCAAGATTGACCCTGATAAGAATTGTTAGGTTTTAGAACATTTGATGATGATTGTCTTTAGATTACTTAGAGTATAAATGTATAGAAAGTGTTAATTAGTAACACTGAAATTTTGTAGCTAGCAGTTATCTCTTTGTTTGTAATTTATTCATTATTTGTAAAGAGATAAAATTATTTGATATTTGTAAGTAACTGCTGGAATGATGTATCGAAGCTTCAGAAAGTCAAGATGTGTATTTGATCCGTTAGAATTTGCAAAAAGGCTTGTCGGAGACTAGGAGAATTGGTCAGGGACTAAAAAGATTTTATCTGTCGGAGACTAGTTTTGCCTATAGGAGACTAAGACTTAAGTCATCAGAGATTAAGTCTAAAGGAGTCGGAGACTAAAGCTTACGTCATCGGAGACTAAAGTTAAAAGCATCAGAGACTAAGCTGACTTCATCAGAGACTAAGCCTTAACGCGTCAGAGACTAAACAATTCTATCGGAGACTACACAAGCTGATGTCATCAGGGACTAAATGCACCAGAGACTAGTAATGACGTCACCAGAGACTAAAGATGAAGCATCAGGGACTAATCGTGATTTATTTCCTGAAAGAGACAGAGTTCGAATTAAAAAGGAATGTCTTCCACGTAAAGTAAAATATTATTGAAGACGTAGCTGGTAAGGAAACTAAACTAACAAGAAATCTGTTCCTATCAAAAAGGAAAGATTGTATTTGATTCGAATAAGGAAGCTGAATTTTATTCAGAATAGGAACTGAGTTAATGATAATTGAGTTGTCATAGAAGCTGTACGTAGTTTTTATAGAGAATTGTAACTTCGAAGCTGTATAGGTTTTTCATAGTTTTGTATCTTTTCCTATACATAATAGAAAAGAAGCTGACGATTACATTATTGTAATTGTTAGGATTTGTATTCAATTGTAAATCAATAAAGCAATTGTTTATAAATTGATTTGTGTTCTTGTTCTTTATATTCCGCAAGAAAAGTTAATTTCTTACAGAACAAGTAACTCAAAAAGATTTCAAAGAACTTGTATTCAACCCCCTTTCTACAAGTTCTTGGCATCTCACTGGGAAAACAATTGGTATCAGAGCTTGTAATTGAATTTATTCAATTAATACGTTCCAAGAGATGGCCAATGATGAAGCAAGCAGCTCTAGCATAATGACGTATGCGGGAAGTCGTGATGGTGGTACTAGAATTCCCATACTTAAAAGAGAAAAATATCCTATGTGGAAGCAAAAGATGTATATGCACTTAAGAGCAACAGATCCAGATTACATTGATAGGATTGAGGAGGGTCCTTATCTACCCAGGAAATTTATTCCTGCTAAAACTGTCGAAGGATTTGTTGTTGCAGAACACTTTGAACTTGCTTCAGAAAGTGATTATACAAATGAAGACAAGTTGCAAGTGTTAAAGGATGCTAAGGTAATGAACATACTTTATAATGGAATTGATAAAAATATGTTCACAAGCATTATAAATTGCACTACGTCAAAGCAAATCTGGGACACCATCAAAGTCCTGTGTGAAGGGACTGACCAAGTCCGAAAGAACAAAAGATCAATGTTAACACAACAATATGAGTTCTTTCAAGCTAAGCCTGGTGAACCAATAACGTCAGTATATGATAGGTTCAACACTTTGCTCAACGACTTGAAAATACTTGGGAAGTCCTATGATAATGAGGATGTCAATACTAAGTTTATGAGATCTCTCCCACCAAGTTGGGATCCAAAGACAACGGTAATAAGAGAGGCTCATGAATTGGATATCCTCACACTGCACAGGCTCTACGAAAATTTAAAGACCTATGAACTTGAAGTAGAGCAACAACAACGCATGCATGGAAAGGATAAAGGAGCTGCGTTGATGGTTGAGACAAGCAAGTCTCAAGAGAAGCTTGATGTGGAATCTTCTGATGCTAGCTCGACTGATCAGGAAGATGAACTGGATTCTGATGATGACATGGAGGAATTCATGGCGTTTATGGTCAAACAGTTCAAGAAGTTTAGAGCAAGTAGGAAAGGAAGAAAATCATCAAGAAAACCTAACCCTAAATGTGAAGGTCAAAAAGTCACCTTCGACTTAAAAAAGAGAAGATGCTATAACTGTGATGGGTTAGGGCACTTTGCCAATGAGTGCAGGAAGCCTAGATGTAGTGATAGATCTAAGGATGAGAAATCAAGGAAAGACTTTGCTGACAAGAAAGCTAAATCCAAGAACAAAGCCTTGATTACTGAGGGAAAAGATTGGATTGACAGTGACTCTGATGAAGAAGTTCTCAACTTTGCCCTAATGGCTCGTAGTGACGAGTCAAGTGATTCTACAAAGGTATGTGATGCAAATCAGAATTTTAATGTGCTTAATTTACTTGATACTTCTAGCATTGAAAGCATACAAAAAGATATGTTTGATTTGCATGTCAGTTTTAGGTCTTTAACTATTGAACATACCAATGTAAAAGAATCACGTGACAATCTCTTGAAAAGAAACAAGTTTCTTGAAGAAAGATTGGCACAATTTGACACTATCAAGTCTGATTTAAACAAAGCTCATCACATGATTGATGCTTTGAAAAAGAGGGAATATTACTTAGTAGAGCAACTTGAAATTGCTCAAGCTAAGATTAAACAGTGGAACACTTCCTCTAAAAAGTTAACAGACTTGGTAGAGTGTCAAACAATAGGTCAAAAATCTGGACTAGGTTATGATGAAAATCTAGACAAGAGTTCAGATTTAAATGATCTAGTCGAAGCTGCAAACTCCTCAATTAGCAAGCCAAATTTTAAAAGAATTAATTTTGTCTCTCCTATTTTTTAACCTAAATTTATTAACGCTCAAGATCAACAATTCACTGCAAAAACAGAAAGTAATCAAAAGACAGTGAATGTTGTTGATAAGAGTGAAACAAAAAGATTAAATATTGGGTTCATGACAAAGACACAA
>CM025781.1:18530577-18695687 GCA_014636745.2 Centella asiatica
CTGGCATTCCACAATTAGAATTTACACAAGAAGGATTATGTAATGCATGCCAGAAAGGGAAACAAAAAAGTGTATCATTCAAGAGTAAACCAGCAACATCAATCACTGACCCACTACAATTGTTACACATGGATTTATTTGGTCAAGTGAATGTGATGTCTATCTTAAGAAATAGATATGCACTGGTTATTGTGGATGATCACACGAGGTATACTTGGGTAAAATACCTCTTTACAAAAGATAAAGCTGCTCAGTTGATAATTGATCATATCAAGAAGATAGAAACTGAGTCAGGAAAAACAATAAGGGTTATAAGGAGCGATAGAGGAACAGAATTCAAGAATTCCCAAGTACTTGAATTCTGCACTGAAAAAGGAATAACTCATCAATTCTCAGCTCCAAGAACCCCTCAACAAAATGGAGTTGTTGAGAGGAAAAATAGAACCCTTATTGAAGCAGCAAGGACTATGTTACAAGAGGCTAAGCTTCCCACATATTTTTGGGAGGAAGCTATAAGCACTTCTTGCTTTACACAGAATAGATCCTTGATAAACAAAGCATACAACAAAACACCTTACGAGTTAATGACTGGGAGAAAACCAACTCTCAAGTTCTTACATGTGTTTGGTTGTAAATGCTTTGTACTGAGAGATTCATCAGAGTCAAGAGGAAAGTTTGACAATAAATCTGATGAAGCAATCTTCGTAGGTTATTCTCTGTCAAGTAAAGCATACAGAGTATATAATCTAAGAACAAAAGTCATTGTGGAATCAATACAAGTCGTGTTTGATGATAAAAAGATTCCAGGAATGATTGGACAAGGATTGCATGAACCTCTCAGTTTTGAGAATGAATTGGATGCATGGGAATATCCATCAGAGACTACTGAACAACTCCAAGATAGTAATGATCCCTACTTAGTTGAGGGGGAGCTAACAGTTGTGCATGAAGCGCCAAGATCTAATAATTTATCAGAGAATAGATTATTAGATGAAACTCAAGAGACTGATGACATTAGTAATCCTTCGGACACTAATGTTTCACCAGAGACTAGAGTCACTGATGCACAATCTGAAACTCCAGTGACACAGGAGCAAATAGAAATAAACAGCTCAGGGGGAGCTGATAATGCATGAGTCAATGGTTTAGGGGGAGCAGTCTCTGATCATGAAGCTAGAATGGATAACACCAATCTAGACAATGAAGCCTCAACTTCAAGATCAAATCTGCCACGTGCAATTCCATGGTTGAGAGACCACACGCCAGATTTGATAATTGTTAGTTTAGAGGATAGAGTCAAGACTAGAAGTGCAACTCAAAATGAATGTTTATATCTCAGTTTTCTTTCAAAGATTGAGCCAAAGAAAATTGAGAAAGCACTTCAAGATCCTGACTGGATAATTGCCATGCAAGAGGAGTTAAACCAATTCACTAGAAACAAAGTCTGGAGACTGGTACCCAAACCAAGGAATAGATCAATAATTGGTGCCAAGTGGGTCTTCAGAAATAAATTGGATGAAGCTGGTACAATTACAAGGAACAAAGCAAGACTGGTTGCAAAAGGATATTCTCAAGAAGAAGGAATAGACTATGATGAGACTTTTGCACCAGTAGCAAGACTTGAAGCTATAAGAATCTTCTTGGCATATGCAACCTACAAGAACTTCAAGGTGTACCAGATGGATATCAAACGTGCTTTCTTGAATGGAAAATTGGAAGAGGAAGTCTATGTCTGCCAACCCCCAGGTTTTGTGGACTCCAAATTTCCAAATCATGTCTACAAGTTAGACAAAGCACTTTATGGCTTAAAACAAGCACCAAGAGCCAGGTATGATACTCTATCTCAATTTTTGCTTGAAAATAAATTTGTTAGAGGTATCATAGATAAAACCTTATTTTATAGAAAGCAAGGCTCAGACATTTATATTTGGATCTACAAATGAAAAACTTTGTGAAAAATTTTCAAAACTTATGCAGTCTAGATATGAAATGAGTATGATGGGAGAATTAACATTTTTCTTAGGCTTGCAAATAAAACAATCAACTGATGGAATATTTATCAGTCAGTCCAAGTATATCAAAGAATTATTGAGAAAATATGATTTGGTTGATTGTGCATTTGCAAAAACACCCATGCCTACTGCCACTAAGCTAGATAAAGATTTACAAGGAAAGAAAATTGATATTACTAGCTATAGAGGCATGATAGGCTCTCTTTTGTATCTAACTGTAAGTAGACCAGATATAATGTTTGCTACATGTTTATGTGCTAGATTTCAAGCTGACCCTAGAGAGTCACATTTGATTGTTGTAAAAAGAATTCTCAGATATCTAAATGGTACCCTAAACCTTGGTTTATGGTATCCCAAAGAATCTGATTTTAAACTAATCAGTTATTCAGATGCTGACTATGCAGGTTGCAAGCTTGATAGGAAAAGCACAAGTGGAAGCTGCCAACTTCTTGGAGGCAGACTTGTTTCTTGGTTCAGCAAGAAACAAAATTCAGTTTCTACTTCAACAGCAGAAGCTGAATACATCGTAGCTTGGAGTTGCTGTGCTCAAATCCTATGGATCAAGAATCAACTCCTAGACTATAGTATGTCATTATCCAAAATTCCTATTTATTGTGATAATACTAGTGCCATAGCAATAACAGAAAATCCAGTGCAACATTCAAGAACAAAACACATAGATATTAGATATCACTTCATAAGAGAACATGTAAGTGAAGGTAATATTGAATTACACTGGGTAACAACTGATAAACAACTTGCAGACATATTCACAAAACCTTTAGATGAATCTACCTTTTCTAGATTAGTTTCTGAATTAGGAATGTTGAATTATGCCTCTAAAAATTGATTAATTTTTTTTAAACAAGTTGTTTAGTTGTATGCAGCTAGAATTTAATTTCTGGAAAGAAGCTGTTTTATTTTATTAAAACAGAATTTTAGAAGCTAGAATTAATTTTCTGAATTGCAGCTGTTTTTAATTAAACAGAATTTGTGAAGCTAGAATTAATTTTCTGGATTGAATAACATGAGCTAGAGTACGCAAGAGATTATTTTAATCCCTGATAGTTGTTTTTAATTAGTCCCCGACTAAATTAAAAAATTGAACTATCGGAGAGTAACTAGTCCCCGATAGTTAATACTATCAACGACTACTTTAGTCCCCGATAGTTAATACTATCAGAGACTAACTAGTCCCCGATAGTTAATACTATCAGAGACTAACTAGTCCCCGATAGTTAATATTATCAAAGACTACATTAGTCCCCGATAGTCAACACTATCAGAGACTAATCTTCTTCTAGTCTCTTACAAGTGAACTTACCAGAGATTAGGGCAATCTCCGATCGAGGGTAATATGGTAGTTATCTCTCCCACGATCAAAAACGGTTCACTACCCTTAAGAATTGCAAATGTTTCAAACAATTTGATAAAACAAAATTCAAACATCTTTGCAATTACAAACACTCAAGCTCTGAAATTATTTTCTCTCTACAAATACTCTGCAATTTAACCCTTTTTCAAGTTTTTTTCCAAAGTTCACAGATCTCTGAAAATGGCTGCTAAAACAGTTCTGTTCAAGTTTGGAGATTTTGATATCATCAAGACAAACCATGCAGGGGTGGCTGATAAGCATGTCTTTGAAGCCCAGTACCACCCCTTTGTGGATTTCCTTCAACACTCCAGTCTTTCGTAAGCCATTTACGAAGCCCCCATTCAAGCCGCTGAGGTTATCACGGCTGTCTGGTCCACTGCTACCATCCAGGGTGAGAAAACTGCCTCCCCTGTGGTAAGTTTCAGGTATGCAAACTCTGTTTATAATATAGATCATACCGTAGTTAATAATGCTTTACATTTACCTATTCATGAAAACTATGACTCACTTGCTTCTGATGAAGAAATTGTTTCTATGTTTAAAAATTTACATTATTCTGCAGAAATTACTTCTGTTGGGTCTATAACACGACCCCATCTTAGGCAAGAATGGTCACTATTTTTTGGCATAATCACAAAAGCATTTTCTACTAAGTGCAGTGGCTATGATGCTATCACTACACTCACACAAAAAATCGCTTTTAGTGTGCTGTATGATAGACATCTTAACATTGGGCTCTTTATTCTGCAAAATTTGTTGATAAAACTTAAAACCAGTAAAAATAAAATTTATTATTCTAGGTTTTTGATGATGATTGTTAATTATCTAATTCCTAACCTTGATATTACTGGTATGCAAGTTTTACCAACTGTTTTGCAGAGTAAAAGAATATTTACAGATGTGAAGCATAAATCTGCAAAGGTAAGAGTCCTTTATTTTTTCCTCCTGTCATGAGATCTATTCTCATTGACAGGCTTCCAAATCTTTATTCTTTGCAATTTTTTGAGGATATTGAAAGCCAAACCCCCATAAATCCTCCAACCACTTCACATCAACTGTCCATAGCCCCCTCCACAGTCTCTCAACAAATTGTGGTTGTAAAACCAAAGACAATCACAAAACTCCCAATTAAAAGAAAAATAATTGAGGGAGCAAGTGAGGATGAGGGAGAACCAGAAGCTAAAGTTCCACTTCAGAGAAAGAAGAGAGTTATAACCCTTAGCCAAGCCCAATCCAGTGTTTCTCAAAAAGCATTGGAGGTTATAAGGACAAACAGTGAACTGTCACCATCCTCCCAAAAGGATGTTGACATTGAAGAAAGTTCCCAACCAGGAACATACTGTACAGAGTCTGCACAACCTCTTGTTCACCAACAAGAGGAAACCCAAAGAGAGATAATAAAAGAAAAGAGTGACACAAGGAGTGCACACACAGAGTCATCATTTGATGTTCCTCAATTTTCAATATCTGAGGAACAACCAACACTCCCCACTGTACATTATTCTCCTTTTTCTCCCACTCTTGATTCTTTTGATATAAATATGATTGATTCTCTTGATTTTTCCCAAGAGGAGCCAATAATCGAGACAAGCTCTCAACTAGATTCCATGGATAGAACCCTAGCCCAAGATAAACAAAGGGAACCCACTATCCATGCTGTCACAAGCACTTCTCAAACCCCCACTTCTGTAGGACAGAGTGACACCATCCATATGAGTGAGGTTGTGAAAATAATTAGTGAGAGTCAGGCTCTTGCCCTGGAAAAAGGAGAGACCATACACATACAAGAGAGTCAAGCTTTAGATAGCTTGGAAAAAAGAGAGAAAGAGAAGCTGGGTGCCCAACCCCAGGCAAAAGGAGAGGGTGTGAGCAAGGATGAGATCCTTGAACAAAAGAAAAGAGAGAAATTTTCAGCAGGTATATTTTTACAACCTGCTGAAACCAGCTCACAAGCAGCTTAGGTTTCTTCTGCTCCGTCCATCAATATCCAAACAGAAGAACCAGAGATTAGATCAACCACAGGGGATGCAGCTTTACAAGTCATATCTGAGATGTCCAATGCTAATTTTGAAGAGTTATATGGTCTACAACAGAGACAAGATCATATTTCTGCATTGAAGACAAGCCTAGTAGATGAACCTGTGCCTGAAGAAGCTCTAGAGAATAATGTTGATGAATGGCTTGATGCCTCTTATGCCAACACTCTGGAGGAAGCAACCGCCCAGTTGAGGCAGGACTTTGTGACCAACATAGGGTCAACTACTACTGCACCATCCGCAAAGGACATTCTTGAAGAAGTAACCAAGGTGGATAAGAAACACACAAAATTTCACCACTTCTTGGTTACTGGCATCAATGGTGCAGTGCAGCAAATCAAGGAAAGGATGGAGTTGGAGACAGACAACATTAGAAGGTGCTATGAAGGACACTTGCCAAGGAGGACTGTCACAACAATTGATTCATTAGTCAAAGATAAGTCCAAGACTGACAGTCGCCTTCAAGCCCTCGAAGCAAATATCCAACTCCTGATCCAAAAGCAAGATCGAATGAAACAACTTTTGCTACAGGCAATTCCAACACTGACCACCTCCTCTAAACCCCAAAATGCTGATGTCAAAAAGGGGGAGAGTGGTCCATTCAAAACTGCTCTTGTACATTCACACAAGCCTGGTACTGCTCCTGTACATTCACACAAGTCTGGTTCTGTCCTTGATGCAGAATTGCAAGCAATGTTGGACAGTATCCTAAAGAAGCATTCTGATCTTGCAGCAGCAGCAACAACAACAGCAGCAACAACAACAACAATTCCAACAACAGCAACAACAACAGCAACAACAACAACTTTTCCTTCTTCCTCTGCACAAGCCCCAAAATCAAAAGACAAAGGCAAGGGAGTCATGGTTGAGGAACCAAAGAAAAAGATTTCAACTCAACCAGGACAACCTAAGCTGTTGGGGGATGCCATGAAGACTGCTCACTTTCCTACTCCTATTGAAATTGAAGTGGAAGGGAAAGTTGAGTTAGTCAATCCTCGTGATCAAAGATTAATAGATTCTGATGCATTATTAGCTCAGAAACTTCAAGAGGAGGAGGACATGGCAGTAGCAAGGGATGAGGAGGAGGCAAAGAAGAAGAAAACTTCAACAAGGAGATCAAGTGCACAGAAGGCAGCCATTACCAAAAAGAAAAATAAAGAGATGGAAGAGGCAGAAAGAAAGTCAAGGAGGAAACCTTTGGTCCAGGAATCTGCAAAGAAACCTGTGATCAAGGTAACCATTAAGAAGCCTACCTCTCAAGATCCTCCAAGGTCAACCGAGACGGCCTTGGTGGCTGTAAGTGGATCAACAAAACCATGAACAGTTTCATCAAGGAAGTCCTATAAGGTTGAAATGGCTAGCACTGAAGAAATAATCAAGGCCCTGAAGAAAAGTACAAAGAAGATTGATCTTATCAAGGGTAAAAACAATGAAGAGCTTCTCCATGTCTTTTTAAAAGATGGAGAGTCTCTGAAGTTCGAAAAGCTAGCCTTGGAGGGACAGAATAAAGAAGATCTGGAGTGGTTGTTGACTGTTATGCTTGAGACTTCTAATCTCAACATGAAACTTCGAAGCCAAATTCAGAAGGTGATGAAGATGGAGCATAAGGTGGATTCAGTACCGGAAGCTAAGTCTAAGCCTTTGGGATTGTGGTATGAGACTTTTCATGGAGAGAAGGTTTTCTTTGACTACAACAGAGACATTAACAGTATCAGTGAAAGGCACATTGAAGGATTTCTTACTCTCCTCAAAGATGCTGAAGAAAAAATTGAGCTTGTATTGAAAAATTTGTTGAAAAATAGGCTGGAGTTGCTGAGGAAAAACAGAAAAGAACGGCTGGAGTTGTTGAAGAAAAAATGAGGTAAAATTGTTGTGTTGAAGTTGTTTGTTGAAATAAGTTGTAATTTTTTTATTTTTGAAGCCAGACTTATAGGATTTAAACCTGAGTCTTGGTGGAAGCTGAACAACAGATCAAAGATCTTAGTTTAGAATACATTTGTAGTTAGAAATTCTTTATTCTTTTTCTAAGTAATTGTAATATTGAGTTTTGACATCGTCATCAACCTTGAAATTATGCTTATCATTCTAATATTCATAATTAGGGGGAGATTGTTAGGTTTTAGAACATTTGATGATGATTGTCTTTAGATTACTTAGAGTACAAATGTATAGAAAGTGTTAATTAGTAACACTGAAGTTTTGTAGCTAGCAGTTATCTCTTTGTTTGTAATTTATTCATTACTTGTAAAGAGATAAAATTATTTGATATTTGTAAGTAACTGCTGGAATGATGTATCGAAGCTTCAGAAAGTCAAGATGTGTATTTGATCCGTTAGAATTTGCAAAAAGGCTTGTCGGAGACTAGGAGAATTGGTCAGGGACTAAAAAGATTTTATCTGTCGGAGACTAGTTTTGCCTATCGGAGACTAAGACTTAAGTCATCAGAGATTAAGTCTAAAGGAGTCGGAGACTAAAGCTTACGTCATCGGAGACTAAAGTTAAAAGCATCAGAGACTAAGCTGACGTCATCAGAGACTAAGCCTTAACGCGTCAGAGACTAAACAATTCTATCGGAGACTACACAAGCTGATGTCATCAGGGACTAAATGCACCAGAGACTAGTAATGATGTCACCAGAGACTAAAGATGAAGCATCAGGGACTAATCGTGATTTATTTCCTGAAAGATACAGAGTTCGAATTAAAAAGGAATGTCTTCCACGTAAAGTAAAATATTATTGAAGACGTAGCTGGTAAGGAAACTAACCAGAAATCTGTTCCTATCAAAAAGGAAAGATTGTATTTGATTCGAATAAGGAAGCTGAATTTTATTCAGAATAGGAACTGAGTTAATGATAATTGAGTTGTCATAGAAGCTGTAAGTAGTTTTTATAGAGAATTGTAACTTCAAAGCTGTATAGGTTTTTCATAGTTTTGTATCTTTTCCTATACAGAATAGAAAAGAAGCTGACGATTACATTATTGTAATTGTTAGGATTTGTATTCAATTGTAAATCAATAAAGCAATTGTTTATAAATTGATTTGTGTTCTTGTTCTTTATATTCCACAAGAAAAGTTAATTTCTTACAGAACAAGTAACTCAAAAAGATTTCAAAGAACTTGTATTCAACCCCCCTTCTACATGTTCTTGGCATCTCACTGGGAAAAAAAGAATGGAAAGAAAGTTGATTTGAAGACTTACAGGGGAATGATTGGATCATTGCTATATCTGACAGCAAGCAGGCCAGACATAATGTTTGCAACATGTCTTTGTGCAAGATATCAAGCTGACCCAAAGGAATCTCATCTCATTTGCAGTGAAAAGAATATTGAGATATATCAAGGGCACTACAGAGTTGGGACTTTGGTATCCAAAGGAGTCTGGATTTGAATTGCTAGGATATTCTGATGCTGACTTTGGAGGATGCAGGATTGACAGAAAGAGTACAACGGGAAGCTGTCAATTTCTAGGAGGAAGGCTTGTGTCTTGGTTCAGCAAAAAGCAGCACTCAATCTCTACATCTACTGCTGAAGCTGAATATATTACAGCTGGAAGTTGTTGTGCACAAATTCTATGGATGAAAAATCAGCTAATGGATTATGGTCTGAACTATTCCAAGATTCCAATAAGGTGTGATAACACTAGTGCCATTGCCGTTCCTGAAAATCCAGTGTAGCATTCCAGAACTAAGCATATAGAAATCAGATATCATTTTATCAGGGAACATGTTATGAATGGGAATATTGAACTACAGTTTGTACCTTCAAATCAGCAGCTGGCAGACATATTCACCAAAACTCTTGATGAAGCCACTTTTTCAAATCTTGTGGGAGAGCTGGGAATGGTGAATTATGCATTAGGGTCAGAGTCAAACTCCTAAAATTTGGTATTCCTAACTCATTTCATAAGTTCTGGATAAAATAAATTGATATGTGGTTATATATGTTCAAATTGTAAATATGTATATACTTGTATATTCTGCATTTTGTTGTTTTGTTTTTGTTTTAACTGATGCATCAGGATTAGGGTTTCCTTAAGGACGCATCAGGGTCAGGGTGTTAATTTTGTGCGTCAAGGTCAGGGTATCCAACCTGTGCGTCAGGGTCAGGGTATCTGACCTGTGCGTCAGGGTCAGGGTGTCCGTCTTATGCATCAGGGTCAGGGTATGTACATACAGTGAATCATCAGGGTAAGTTTAATTTTTTTTTTTCTCTTTCTTTCTGCATCGGGTTTCAAAGTCAGTTAAGTGATGACAGCTCATCATTAAGTTCTTCTCTCACTGATGACGTGTCATCACAGAAACTGAACTGACTCCCTGATAGCGTGTTTTCAGGAGAAGTTTTCAAACGTCAATAGGCGGGTATTAATACTCTATCTCTCCTACTTTTTGAAACTCCCCAAAACGTTTAATCTCTACCTGATATTTGCTCGAGTTTTTTTTTCTCTCTCGTCTTTAACGAAACCCTAGAACTTCAAATCCTCAAAGCATCCATGGTACGACAACAAATTCAGAGGAACTTGACAGTTCCACCCACAAACTACGTGGGCTTCTCTGACATTGATGAGGTAAGTGAATGCTTTAAACCGATAATGAACTATCTGCTCAACTCTGAGTATAGTAAAGCCATCTTTACCGATGAAGAAATGTCGGGGGAGGCACTGTCACAACTGTGGACAAGTGCCAAGTTCATGTACTCCACCACCAAACCTGATGTGGTCAAGGGTATCTCATTCAAAGTTTCATCTGAGAAAGGGAAAATAACTCCTTCCAGACTTAACTCTGTTTTGGGGCTACCTACTTAAGATCTGGTGGATGTACCCAGTGATGCAGATCTGCTAGATTTCTTGAGGGAACTGGGCTATAACACTGCTCCCAACGCAGTGTTAAAGTTCAAGGATCTCAAGAGGGTGAACGTGAAGAGGGAGATTTCTTATCTCTTCGACACCATCACCAAGGTGTTCTCAGGTAAGTGTTCTAACTTTGAGGTTATTACCTCTTTAACTTTAAAAATAGCATTTCCAATTATTAAAAATGTAAATATAAATATAGGTAAAATAATTTTTGATGACCTTGTAAATAAGTTAGGTAGTTTTAATAATAGGAAATCTGAAATATATTATGCTAGATTTTTGTACATGATTATTAAAGATCAGATTACTAATTTTTCTTTTGAGAATGATATACCTGTACAGACATACAAGCAAACAAAGAAACTGTTTGTAGAAATAATAAAGAAATCTTTTTCAGCCGAACCGTTTGCACTTCCATCGCATATGGTACAGGTAGTAAATTCTACACATTCTACTTCTCAAACTGTACATTCTTCACCTTCATCTACTATGGCAGAGAAATCAACCACCTCTCTGCCTACCCAAGTAGAACAACCAATTTCTTCACAACCACTCTCAACAACCCAACCCACAGTCTCCCAAAAGGCTGTTGGGATTAAAAGAAAACCCAGTGAAGTTACCATAACAACTGAGGGGGAGCAAGGAGAGAGAGTGATTGGCTACAGGCATAAGAAGAAGAAGGGAGCCACGAGTGTTACCCAACAGCCTAACCTGGTAGTATCCTCTCAAAAGGATGCTGCTTTTGATAAGAAATTAAACATATTTCTAACTAGTTCCTCTCAAAAGGAATTAGTTATTGAAAATAGTCCCCAACCAAGGACACAATTGAGTGAGGCACATACACTAACCATAGACACTGATGAACCTACCATCAGGGTCTCTGAGAGCCACTTGCAGATATCCTCCACAGTGAGTGCACACACCACTCAAGATGTTGTAGCTCAGAAGCTTCTCAATAAGATCGACATGAGTCATAAGCATTCTTCTACAGCATCTTTTGATGAATCACCTCCTCGTTCAGTGATTCAGCCAACACTCCCATCTACACCACTTCTTTCTTTCTCTGTTCTTCAAATTTCTTCAGATATAATGACACAAACATTAAGTATCATACAATCAGATTCTCCACATTCTCAATTCGTGGAGGAGCCAACACTCTCTGACACAGTGTTTGATAGTCACCACTCTCACATGGTTGACTCATTTTGACTTGATACAAACACTGATGATCAAACAGGGGACATAAACACCACTGTACATACTACAACTATAACTCTTTATGTACCCCCAATTGTATATACTTCCTCTATAGAAAGATACATTTCTCTAATTATACATACACACTTTACTTCTTCTCATACTCCTATCACAATTGTGGAACCAGAATCTGTACATACATCAATTGAACTGGTCACAGTTGATGATTTCCACACCCATAGGAGCCCCTCTAGGACAATTTTGATTGAGACTAAGAAAATACTTAGTGCAGAAAGGCAAAGTCAAACCCTTGAGAGAACTTTGGCAAAAGGAGAGCAAAAGAGTACTGCCTTAGTAGGCAAAGAAAAAGGAGAGAATACGAGTGATGCCTTAGACGACAAAGAAAAAGGAGAGGATGAGAGAGATAAGGATGAGATCCTTGTAAATAAAGAACAGAGAGAAAACCAAGATACTGTAAATTCTACTTCTACCTCTGAAAGTGATGAAGATGATGCTCCCAAAGATGATTTTTCCCAGTTCATAGGAGTTGATTTATACTTTCGACAGAACTAGATGTCTGACACTGTACAGTTATTAAAGCAAGAATTAGCTAGAACTACTAATCCAATCTTGATCAAAGTGTTAAAGTCACAGATCATGATTGGTCAGTCAATAGATATAGAAAATCAAAAATTGTATACACATTTTTCTTCAAAGATTCAAAGTGTAAAACAAGTTGTCGACTCCCTAGTCCCCAGCCAGACTCTCCACAGAATGAAGAAACACGCTGATACAGTTGACAAGAAGCTAGCTGATCATGGAAACTCTACAACATTCCATGGCTAGCACTCTGCAACAAGTTCTTCAAGTCACATCCCGACTCTCAACTCCCACTGATGATGCTGTCAAAAAGGGGGAGAAATCTACAAGCAGTCGTCAGGGGATGTTGCTGAGAAAACAAATCAACAATCAGGGGATGTGACTGCTCCTGTTCCTGCTCCAAAATCCAAGGATAAAGGCAAGGGTATCCTGATTGAGGAACCCAAGAAAAAATCCAACACTCAATCAGGGCCTAAGCTACTTGGAGATGCCATGAAGACAGCCCATTTTCCAACTCCTGTTGAAGTTGTAATTGATGGGAAAATGGAGCTGGTCTACCCTCAAGATAAAAAGTTAGTAGAAGCTGATGCAATCTTTGCACAGCAACTTCAAGAAGAAGAAGAGAGGCAAATGGCAAAGGAACAGGAGGAAGAAACAAAGAAGAAAAAGAGTGTCAGGCCCAGGACCTCCAGGAAACCTCAGCCAAGAAGATTACAAAACCTTAAAAGTGCATCAGGGGATAAAAATCAAGATAAAACTGAAGAGTGGGTCAGAATTCAATGTAGCAATGGACTGGTTTAGGAGAATGGATGCTGAGCAATTAGGACTGGTCCTAAATCTGATTGCAAGATCCTCGCAGGCTAACAAAGACTTAAGGGGGATAATCGACAGGCTGAGGAGAGCCATCAACAATGAATGGAGCCTACCCACAGCATTGGAAAGTCCATTGAAACTATTCTATAGATCCACTGATGGGCAGGAGAAAAGTATAAGGATCAAAGAAGTTGATGGCCTAAACCTGGAGGAAGCGATGCATGTTTTAAGCCAAATAGCCAATCACAAAAATGAACATGTCATCCAGTTCAGAATCCTGCTGATTCAGTGAGTATTGAAGGAGATTGAAGAAACCAAAGCTGATGATGGGAACACTGCAATAAGGAATGTGCCACCAGTGAAGGGATTTAAAGAATATCCAAAAATGATCACTAGCCGCATGGGTGTTCAATTCAAAAATAGAAAGGGGGAGATCATTACCTTCCACTGGTCACAACTTGCTGTAGCCAATGTTCAAGAAATAAAATCTGTCCTTGAAGCTTTGGAATCCAGTAGCAATGTCAACATAGTCAACTTCAGAAAACTTCTTCGAAAGGAGCTGGAGCAACTGGAAGCAGGTGGAGAAGACAACAAACTAAGGATTCCTAATCAAAACCCAGATCAACCAGATCAAAGAAGACAAGTCCTTGGAAGTGACTCTCAACCGATTGAATCAAGTCATCCATTGCCCTTTGTCTCAGCAAAAAGGAAAAGGGATCCTAATATCTAATACAACATTCTTCTTGTAATAGTTATAGGAAAATACTTGTACAGAAATTCTTATATTAATTCATTCAAAATTCTTTCATGTATTTAGTATTGGTTTTGACATCATCATCGATGCATCTAGGGATTTATGGTTATCAAATTGATAAACATAAATAGGGGGAGATTGTTAGAGATAAATGATGATGATGATGATTATGTAATAAATTGTGCAACTGTAAATACTTGAGGTATTTTATAAACCTTAAGATCAGCACAAGTTTTGCATCCACTAATGATAAATTTATTCATCAGTGGATGGTCAATAACTTCACAAGGCAAGTCAGAAAACAGAAACATACAAAGGACTTGACAAAGTGAAGAAGAATGTCTGATGCTACTTGTAAACAGTCAAAGTATTCCGCACATCAGAAATTCTAATCAAAGTTACGTTGATTAAGTCCCATAAGGGGGAACCCATAAGGGGGAACCCATCAGGGGAACCCATTAGGGGGAACCCATCAGGGGGAACTCATCAAGGGAAACCTATCAGGGTATGACAAAGGCAGACCAACCCGTCAGGGAAACACTTCAGGACATGTCAATGTCAAGCCAACCTATCAGGGTAACCCTTCAGGGGGAATGACCAATATGGCATCAGGGGAAGCCATCAGTGTATGCCGTCAGTCATAACCATCAGGATCAAGAAGCACTCAGTGAAACTCAAGTGAAGATTGAAGCCCTGATCCAGTCAATAAGCATCAGGGGATCCAAAAGCACTGATCAAAGTCCATCAGGGTTGATAGTCAGTGGATCGTTATGACAGCTTGCACCCGTCATCAGTACTAACACGAAAATCAGCGTAACGTGTTAAAGAAGCAAGAAATATCAACTGAAAAGATATTTCTTGAAGTTTGTTTTCGATCCAATGAGAACTCTCTCGCATTAAATGCACACAGATCAGAGGAAGAAAAAGAAGCAACAAAGCATGCAACAGTCTGACACATAGGGCTACGATGTGACATACTTACGGCTAAGTTGAGAAAAGCAGCACGTCTCTAGCACGTGATTTCATCAACTGATCAACATATAAGCAAAGGAGTTCTCATTACAAAAATACAGAGATTGAATTTATCCAACAAAAAAAACAAACAAAGAAGCACACAACACTAGGAAGCTCAGAAATATATTTCTTGAGAGATTTATTTTTCTGATAAAGTTTTAGTAGCTAGTGAGTGTGAGAAGCTATGAATTTTATTTGTAGAAATTGTAGCTGTAAATCACATTTGTGATTATACAGATTTCCAAAAAAACCCCAAGTTTTAATATAACTATTTTAACTTGAATCTGTGTGTTCATTTCTTTAGTTTTTCTGTTTGTAACAACTGTTTTCCAGTAAGCACTTTTAAGTTTAAAAGAGTGAAAAGTTTCAGGTGTTTGTATTCATCCCCCCTTCTACAAACACTTGTGCTTATATTGCACTAACTGTAGCAAAACTACTTTTTTTCTTGTAATTTTATAGACTTAATGCAGCCCCAGTCAACGTATATCCCTAAAACATTGCAACAGTAACCACCACATTCTTCTCTAACTTCTCTAGTTTATATTTGCCCAAGGAATTATGCATAGTATTTAATGAGGAAGTTGGCACATCAGACAAACATTCCTCTGTTAAGATAACCTCAAGCTCGGTGCATACTTGACCCAAGATTTCAGAAATTTCACCTCGAGTTTGGTATTAGCTTCTGAAGATTCTAAATTTGTTTGCAAATTCTTCTAACAAGCAGTTGTGAACCACGTGTCTTAGGTTCTTCCTCAGAATCAACCTCAAAATCGTCATCACCCTTTTGGCACACTACTTGCTTCCCTTCTTCAGTTATCCCCAACTCCTTTTAAGCGTAGATTGCTTCAATTTCTACAATATCATGCAAGGTTATAACTCTATTGCTAGGACATTCCCGCTACATATGTCCATAGCCCTTGCACTTGAAGCAAATTTTCCTATGCCTGAAAGTTAAGGGTATAGATTTCTTCTCTTTATCCTCCTTGAACTTGTTGAGGTTTGGAGTAAACTTAGTAACAGGTTGTGCTTCTTTCTGTTCCTCCGGTCTCTCCCATTCAAAACTCCGGTGGTTACGCTTGTCATGTCTGATTCCTGGAGCCTTAACATGTTTCTCCGTTTGCATCGCCACTTTACAATTTTTTGCAAAAGATTAATAAGGTTGGAGTTCAACCTTTTCTGCAATATCGGTGTTAAGACCAGTTAGAAAATGAGCAATTTTATGCTTCACTCTCTCCTCTAAGTCACAGAGCATGGTTAGTCTTTCAAATTCCAAGGTGTACTCCTCCACTGAAAGCATGCCTTGTTCAAGACCCTGCAGCCTTAGGAATATGTCTTGCATGAAGTCAGCAAGAAGGAACCATTTCTTCATTCTGGTTTTCAGTGTTTCCCAAGACTTTATCCATGCCTTGCCCTCTTTTCTTCTTTTGACTCTCATATTTTCGTACCACAAGTTTGCATAACCTGTGAATTTCAACACTGCCACTTTGAATCTCTTGTGGTCATCATAGTCTTTATAATCAAAGACTCGTTCAATACATTGTAGCCACTCCAGAAATTTTTCAAGCTTTATACTGCCATCAAAATATGGAATGTCCAACCTTAGGCCCTTGTCATCATCCACTTTTTCCCTCTGCCTCTGACGTACTGGTCTGACCACTTCTTCTACCTCTGAATCTGAAGTGCATACAGATCTCGTACTTCTGTTTGGACTCATAGAAAGGTTCCTCCAATCCAGTTTTGCTAGGATCTCGTTCATCTTATCTGTCCAATTGTTTATCTGCCTATCACGGCGTAAGTTTTGTGTTTGCTCCATAGTCAACTCCCGTGGAATTTGTTCTTCTTCTCTAGACATTGATGTTGCAGTTTGTAAATTAGTAAAAGAACAACTCGTCCACCAAAAGCTCTGATACTAACATGATGTATTTGATCTGGGAGGATCAAACACAAGTTGCGGAAAATAACTTTAGGATGACTCTGTAAAGAATTAAATCACCGAGAATCAAACTAAAGGATCAATATATTTAGTTTTCTTAAAGAAATTAATCACTCGCAAGCTAAAACAAATTAGATTGTGAATGTTTAAAGGAATTAACCACCAACTCTCAAGATAATTGTAAGTGAAAACTCACACAATTGTATTAATTAAAGTTTGGCCTCTAATATACATTACAAACAACTATTTATAAGCTGAGGAAAAATCTTAATCCTAATTGGAAAGAATATTACATTAGAAAGAAATCTAACTTATGAAGGAAAGATAACAAACCTATTTTGAAAAGGAAACAAATATAAAACAAACACAGAAAATAATAAAATACATAAAAATAAAATATTCATAACCGTCAGTGGATAACTATCCCCTGACGGGTCCAATGACTGTCGAAAGATAATTATCCCCTGATGGTCGAAGCAGTCATCAATGGATAATTAACCACTGATGGGTTACTTGATCCCTTGACGATGACGTCACACTCCCCGCTTAACCGCCGATGACGTCATCCCTTGACGTGCGTATGAACATTCCTTAATGCCAGACTCAACATCCCTTGATGCCAGTTCTCGGCATCCCCTGATCCATTTCTTGGCACCCTTGATGCCATCCTCGGCACCCCGTGATGCTCATTAGTGCCCACGACAACTTTATTCCAACAAACTTACTTACTAAAAATATAAAACTAGAAACCAACTAAAACCTAATTACAAGTTAATTACCCCCAATTAATATAATGGATCACAAACAGATTAACAAAGCAAGCATAGGTGAACTTGAACGATTCATTGCCTTACTCAAGTATTCAATTGGTGAAAAGGAGATCAGGTTCAGAAAGTTGCTAGAAGGAAAGGTTAGAGAAATCAACATGAATAGAAGAAATTAAACAAAAGGTTGCCACTGAAATTTTGTTTCAAAATAAGAAACTAGACTTAATGGATTTAAACCCGAGTCTTGATGAAGCTGAATTTTTAGATCAAAGTTTTTAGTTCAAGTACACTTGTAATTAATACATTCTTTAAATTTTTTGGTTCTAAGTTATTCTTGTAGTTTTGAGTTTTGACATCATTATCAACCTTGATTTATGTTTATCACTTTGATAATCATAAATAGGGGGAGATTGTTAGGTTTATAAATTTGATGATGATTGTACTTAGAATACTTAGAAATACAAATGTGCAGTTAGTGCTAGTTTATAGCAATTGAGTTTTTGTAGCTGAAAGTTTACTCTCTGATTGTTGTAATATATTTTTATAAGAGAATAAGTTAATTTGTATTGTAAGAGATTACTTGAACTGCATTGGAGAATTCAATAAAGTCAGGGATAATGTTTAGTCTATCAGGGTCTAACTACCAGAGACTGAAGATTTAATGAAGTTAGTCAAGCCTATCGGAGACTAAGGCTAAACTTATTGGAGACTAAAGAATAAGGCTATTGGAGACTAAACTAAGCTTGTTAGAGAATAAGCTAAGTCTATCAAAGACTAAGCTTTGTTTGACCAGAGACTATTATTGAAGTTGCCAGAGACTAATGTAAAGATTACTCTCTGATACAATACAGAATTTTAATTCAATTAGAGTTTGATTTTGACATGGACATTGAAGATATGTTGAAAACGAAGCTAGTTAAGAAACTAACTAGAAGTAATTGTATTGAGATAATGTACCTATTCAAATTGTACATATAATTATATTATTGAATAGGATTAGAAGTTGAACTATGATTCAGAATCAAAAGTTGTAATTGAGTTTTACAGATATACAAGAAGTTGTATGTTTTCATATATTTGTATATATACAGTACAGAAAATTGAAACTGATAATCAATATGTGATTGTTAGAATCTGTAACCAATTGTTAATCAATAAAAGCAATTGTTTATAATTTTTTCTTGTTCTTTTTATTCCACAAATTATATTATTTTAAAGAACAATAATTGAAAAAGATTCATAGAACTTGTATTCAACCCCCCCCCCCCCCCCCCCAACAAGTTCTAAGTTGTCATACTAGGACAACAATCCTGATCAAACAAAATAAGGCCTTGGAAGTGATTCACAACCGATCGAATCAAGTCAACTATTGACCTTTGTTATAGCTTAGCAACCCAAAGACCCTGAAATCTAAGTGGTAAATACTTGTTTCAGCATTGTAAATTTGTAAATAGTTTTTCTTTCTATTTGTACAAATACACTTAGTTAAATGCAATTGCATTCCTTATTCTTTATTCTTTATACTTTTGGTTTTGGCATCATCATCAGTAAATAAATTAGATTTATTGTTATCAAATTGATAATCATAAATAACGGGAGATTGTTAGGTGTTATGTTGATGATGATGATATTAGTATTCTTTTAATAACTGTACAATTGTAAATACTTAAGGTAGTTCATAAATCTTAGTATATTTGCACAAATAGGTATTCATTGATAGACAACTTAGTCTGTCAGATAATAGTTTTTATTGCACTAGGAAAATCATCAGTGGATATCTCGAGGGACTTGTTAGTGTCAGGGAATGTCTAGTTGTACTTAATGTTCAAGTGTTCCAAACATCAGACAATAATAAATAAGCCAACAAAGTATCATTGGTTAAAAATGTTAGTATTCAAAAAGGCATCAGTGGATAAAAGTTGTTAGGGGATAACCCAAACACTGCATCAATGGATAAAGCCGTCAGGGGATAGCCTGACTACTGCATTAGTGGATAAAGACGTCAAGTGATACCATATGAGGATAGCCTGACTACTGGATCAATGGATGTCATCAGTGGATAGCATCAATGGATAATGAAGCACTGATCAAGTCTACATCAGGGCTTGAAATCTGAGTATCCAGAAGCACTGCTGAAGTCTATGTCAGGGCTTATTATCAGGGGATAGTTAAGACCTAGTCCACTCGTCATCAATGATTACAAGTTATACACTGATACTTAGTATAGAATCAAGGGCTATATCTGGAAATATATTCCTTGGGATATGGTGGTCCAATAACAACCTTTGTACTGGAACTACATGGAGAACATGGACTAAAAAAGAAGAAATTATAGCCAATAGTAATCTGACACTTGTCTCTCCGAAAGGACAATGATAAGACATACTGCAGCTACATTGAAAATGAAGCATGAAAATCACATGGATTTTGTTTTTGTTTTCTTATGTATGTAAAGGTTGTAATACAATGTAACATAATAAACAACACAGACATATCCATATCCATATCGTCTTCACACTCTAGAGAGCAGTTTTGCAATTGCTCTTGAAAGAAAAATTATAGAGAGATTGTAACTAGAAGTGTGAACAAAGAGAAGCTGTATTTACTTACAGATTTGTAGTTGTTTAACTACTTTGTGATTGTACAGATTTCCAGAAAAACCCCAAGTTATAATACAACTATTTTAACTTGAATGTTTGCGTTTTAATTTTAATTTCAGTAAAGTTTTTCTGTGTTCATCCTCATCAAGGGATAACATTGCAGCTATTCCAGTTTTCGTTTATTGAGTTTTAAAAGAGTGAAAGGTTTGTTATGTTTGTATTTAAACCCCCTTCTACAAACACTTGATCTTATTTAGTTCTAACAATCCTTTATGAAGTCTTCCTTTTTTCAGTTGTCATATCTTTTGGGAGTTTGGAGATTATATGCTCAAGGACTATTTTGGCCTTCTATTGTTGCCAAATGAACAAGTTTCATTGGTTTAGGAGGTCCTTTTTCCAAGATTGTTATGTAGGAAGGATCTGTAAATTCCATATGCATGTACATCCTTCTCTTCCATAAGAAATACTCTTCCTTTACCAATGGTGGGATCTTTACATTACCACTTTTGCTACTCATCTTGATAGTCTAATAGGTATGTCAACTAAAAGGCTCTGATATGACTTGTTATTCCCGGATGAGTAATTGGGGGGGGGGGGTTTGAAATTTGTTCTCCAATGTAAAAGTCACAGTACAATATGTAGATAAATTGCAAAAATGAAAACACAATAGATTGTATCAATCACTAAAGAATGACTTTTATTGATTTTGAATCTGAAACTACAATCTGGTTATCAAGAATTGATACTAGCTTCTGAAATTTTTTCAAGTATAAACAACTATAATCTAGAAATTAATTTCTAACTTCTCAAGTTATGAAAACTTGCTTATCAAAATCTCTCAGATTTTTTGCTGCATTATTATAGAGTGAATAAACTTAATAAAACTCGCTATCTCTCTTTTTCTCTTCTCTGTAATCTATGTTATCTATATATTTTCTATATAGCTTTTTATCTATGTTCTGTTCTACTTTTCAACAGTTTCTTTGTTCCTTTTTGAACAACTTCATTGTTCAATTTGAACAACTTCTCATCTCTGCTTTGTAAAAATTTCTTTCTTTGAATAAAGATATTTATCGATATCTGTTGTGTATTGATATGGATTGCTAGGTAATGCGATGTCTTTACTTTTATAGACCAGCTTCCCAACCTTGTCAATCCCGATTATGAATATGTTATGGATCTTGGTCGGCTTCTTTATTTTAATTCAGAGCTCTAGCCTTAGAACTCTTCACTGCATCAAAGAGTAACTTTGTCTTAGTCTCTTACAGGTTCAATAATAGTCTTCGATAGTCCAATCCTTAGTCTCTGATATGCTAGGTTTTCGTCTCTGATAGGCTAATTCTTATTCTCTGATAGGCTTGACTAACTTCAACTTTGTTGAACTCTCCAAATGTATTCCTGGTAGTTTTTGATGATTACTTACAGTCTCTGATGGTAGTCTCTGATAGTACAACGACGGGTTCTAGTACAATTTCAAATTCTAACAATTCTAAGTATTATACGTCATCATCAAATGTTATAATTCATAACAGTATTTAACCTCTGAAGCATAGCTTTATCATCTAAAGAACAATATATGTTGAAAGTCAATTATCTACTGATGACTAAGTTTATCTATTGATGATTGTTTCTGCAGAGTATTCACTGCTAGCTATTTTTTCTTCAGATGCAGTATTCATCGATGAACACAATATCCACCAAGGCTCATAACTATCCTATGGCTGGCTTTTGTGACTCTAATTTATCTTCTAATGTACATTTTACACTATTAGATAATAACTTCCACTAGCCTGTCATGTGTGTGTGTGTTTTAATTTATGTAACATAAAGTATATCAATATATAGAATTATTAACAAAGAACCTTAGTTTTTTTGCACCCCATTTGAATAGTAACTCAGTGAGTTGGTGTTTTTCTGTTTTTACTCGACGGATTGACTATGTTGGTTTCTATGACCTTTTGATAGTGTATTGTATTAATATTTTTGCCTATTAATTTTTCACCTCCATTGAGAAGTTTAAAAGCCATCGACCATTTTATTCCCATTCATATCTATAAAATGTATTTCTTTTCATACGTAAGAAAATTAGTCAATGAAAAATTTTAAAATATTTATATAAGTCTTACTACTAAAAAAAAAATCAAGAACTTAGCACAATAATATATCGTGATTGGAAAATTATTTACATATAATTGCATAACTATCTACAAATAACATATTAGAAAAACTAACACTTCAAAAAAAAATGAAAATTCTCACATATAGCACATCATCTAAATCATACAAACAAACCCAAAAAAAAAAAAAAAAAATCATCACCACACACAAAGTCGTATTAAACACGAGCTACTAGGCTAGTTATTTTAATATATTTTAGTTGTAATTGTTTAAATAAATGTAAATATATTTATCTATATCTTATACGTATACAACTTTTAGTTATTATTTTAGTTGTATTGTTTGACTTCCAGTGTATTTTTTTGTCTACTATTTTTAAAATATTTTTTGAAACTTAACATGTTTTATCTTTCTCGTATTTCAATTTAAAGTCAAAGCACAAATCTATGATGTCTAAACTAAATTGTATTTTGATTTAAACCAATTAAAATTATTTTTAACAGCAATAGGGGAAAAAAAATTAAATTGATCGAATCAACAGACTAACTCAACAAAATTGACTATATTCGCTTTTAATTAATATATAACTAATTGAACATAACACAAGTCTTTAACTTTTTATTTTTATTTTTTATTGTAAGTAATATTAAGAAATTCATCTCTCTCTCTCTCTCTCTCTCTCTCTCTATATATATATATATATATATATATATAAACATAAAAAATATATATAATATTAATTTATGTAAGACACATATATTGTTTTAATATCCGTCGTAAGTGTTTTACTATATGAAAATATATTTATCTATGTCTCCTAAAATATGTACCTTTTATTTATTGTTTTAGTTTGTTTTATTTTCTGGTGTAGTTCTTTTTAAATATTTTTAGAAGCTTAACATTTTTTATTCTATTTCTCCTTTCTGTATTCGAAATAGAAACTATTTAAAATCGAAACCAAATAATATTTGAATTTAAACTAATTAAAATTATTTTAGAAATAATGGAGAAAAAATTCAAGTTAATCGAGTTAATAAACTAACTAAGTAAAATTTATTTCGTCCTTAAAACTCTACTTATCAATTAAAAATTACAATTTTCCTTAATACCCTCATTGAGTAGTTAATCTTTTTTTAATGAACTATTTTTTATTTTCGAAGAGTAAGGGTGGAATACACACTTGAAAATATAAAAAGTTGTAACATTAATTTTGGTCTTAGTATGTGTGGAAAAATCTTAAAGCACTACCCTATAAAAATGGAAGAAGTATTTTTACTTCAAAGTTAAAAAAAAAAAAAAAATGTTTCAAAGTTATTATAAGAAAAAAAAATCAAGTTTACATTGTAAAATTTCACAAATTTATTGAGTGTGAAGTAAAATAAATATATTTATAATTTTTGAGATAAAAGTGACGACGGAATACGCGATTGAATTAACGTTCCAATAAAAACTTATAATCATAAATATTTCAATCCACAAGGAGTTAATCAAATACACGAAGAAAATATTCTTGAAATTCCAAAATAATATAGTATTTAGTAGATTGTAAGGATGTCAAGAGATTCTCGCCTCAAATAATGCTCACGAGGCTGTTTAATAAATTAAAGAAATTATATAAATAACATAATTTTTATAATAAAGTAAAATTAGTATGATTTAGATATTTTAGATTTTACATGATTAAAATTACTATATAAATGAGTTGGAAGAGATTCAAAAAATTCATATGATGTATTGTTTGGAAATGTCATCTCAAACCGTTTGGCTCTTAGTTTGAAATATTTTGGACGCCAAAATATAACATGAATGATAGAATTACAAAAATAAATGAATTATAACTTTTTTCTTTGTTTTCCAAATATAGGAAAATTTTCTTAATTTACAATTAGACAACTTGAATTTAAGACATAATTTTAAAAAATTAAGAGAAACAATAGCACCATCGATTTCTACAGATTTTTGTTATCCAAGAAAAAAAAAATCTATAGAATGTATGAACTTCAACATCAAATTCATGTGGAACTATCAAAATTCATGAACTTCGTTTTGTTACTCTCTATATGTATATTGGAATTATTTGGGCAAAAATATATAAAATATCATGGGACAGCTAGCATCCTTTACAAACTGAGTGTTTGAGAAAATCAGTTGCTAAAATTTTGGATCACAATTGATATCCAAATAAACATTGAAAATAAACGATTATCAGAAGCTTTAAATTAATTATCATTTTTCCTTTGGACCAAAAGCTAGATAACTCATCTCATCAGTGTAGACACTCCAAAATTGTGTAATACCCAATTAACACCGGAAGGGATACTATCATGCCAAATATTACCCTGAAATTAATACATAAATATATTAATTAAATAGTTAGAATGATGATTTATATATTTTATTTAAATCATACGAATTCATCGGAAATTTCCATCAAGGATTTTGCAATTTGACTTATAAGGGAAAAAAAATCCTTTAGTTTAATGTTAAAGATTTAAAACATTCATATACTAACTGAATTACATCAATTCTATTTTGACAATAATTCAAATTAGTTTTGTTATTAAATAATCTTATATATATTCGAAAAAGGAGAGGAATAAGTAAGTAATAACTTACGCAGTGCTAAGTACGTCGGCATGCAAGCCATATTCCTTGGCGTAGATGAATGACGTTATGGATTGGGGCAATGCTGCCTACAAACAACAACAACAATAATATATATTATTATTACATAATTAGTAATTAATGAGCAACTTACATCCATAAACTTCTAAAATTTATGGAAGGTTTAATTAGCCAACCTTCCCATATAATATTCATTGTCAACTTATATAATTACTAGTTTGTTTGTTTGTGTATAATAGGAGTATTTTTATATTTTTTAAGTAATATTAAAAAAAATTATAATATTTAGATTTTTTTTAGTTCTAATATTTTTATATATGTGATTATATCTATAAGGTATTATTTTTCTAACTATTAACTCGTTCAAAATCAAAACTAAATAGTATTTGTTTTAAACATGAAAATAAAAACTCAATCAAAGTCAAACTAAATAGTTTTTGAATTTAAATCAATTAAAATTATTTTTATGAGAACGAATAATCAAATTGATCAAGTCAATTATTGACTCAACAAAATTGCTTCTGTCTCAAAAACATGGTTTGTCAATTAATATATAGTAATAGAGAGATAAATAATAGATTATCAAACATGTTTACACACCTTTAAAATTATTCTTTTTATATTTCCCTTTATTTTAAATATCTTTTTTTTGTCTATTGGTATGGTCGAATTTTTCTTACCAACTATATATTGATGTATATTGAAAATACTAGAGAATATGTGTCTAAAGACAGATAAAATAACTTTTGGTCCATTGTATAAAATAAGTGAGAGGTTCAATCCGCGCAATATATAAGATAAATGAGATGCAGTTCATCTTTGAATTGGGGTTGGAGTAATAAATTTTCTGATTTTTTTTCTTTTATGAATGAATATAGAATTTTAAAAATTATCAGTCTACATATTTGGTGATCATAGAAAAGGTCTTATCAAAATTAACGTACGAAGATATGTTCATCAACTATTTTGACTATGCTACGCTCGAAACTCGTCCTATCACTCAATCCCACCAAGTGCTTTAATCATATTTCACAACTCAAGTACATTTAACAATAATATCATTAAATAATATTAATGTTGTAAAAGACGTTATGCGATTTTAAGCGATAAATAAATATCTAGCATTTAAATGGGATTTAATCAGAATTAATAAAAATTAATACAGAATTAATTAAGTAGAATAATACGTTAACCTATAAGAGACCTCTTAACGCTTTTAATCAGAGATCTTTATAATAGTGAATAATATTATTCTGTTTTGATTATTATTGGGACCTGATTCTAGCATGCATGGCAATTTGGAGATCTTTCACGTGACTGTTTTTTGATATAGTGGCATACTGGCATGGCATCTAATTAAACAACATAAGGATTCCTCGACGCAACATAAACATATATTCTATGAAAAAGAAGATGGAAACAGATGATTTGATATATTGACATGCAGAAAAACTCAAGTTAAATCGACCAAAATTTTGTTGATCGTACGAATATTTCGGTAACAAAGAATTTAATAAATCAATATTCAAACAAAAAAAAATAATATTTTCTTGAATTCTAAGGCTTTCTCAAAGTTTTTGTGTAAAATTATTCTAATTCATGAATTAAATTGATATTTTTTCACTTTTAGGTAGTAATTAATTAATTAAAGTGTTATTTTCAATACATGTACAATTACCCAATTTAAGTTAACCCATTAAAAAAATTAGAATAAACCCTAAAATTGAACAAAAGATTATTTTTTGTTAGTTTGGATATGATTTGTTAAGTTTTTCAGTTCGAGTATAGATGAAAAAACCGTAGATGCACCAAAAACTCTTATGATATATACGTATATATATTCGTTCAAAAATTAGAGATATATTTTAATTAATTTTTTGAGTTAAACCATAGTATGCATATTAGACTTCAAAATTAATGTCAATTTTAGTTGATTTTAGTATATTCAATTATTATAATTTAATAGTTTATTACAAAAATATTTGATCACAACGTATTTTATATCTCAAACTTTCATCAATTACATCAAAACGTAATAACTTTCTTTTTTAAAAAAATAATGATCATGTAAGCAACTCCATTAATGTAGTTAACAGTGGTTAACTTTTTATTTTAAAATAATATACAATCTTTCAAAGTTCATTACTTTAAACAAAGCAAATAAAAGATGATGTTTAAAGCAAATAAAAGATGATTTGTTAAAATAAAAAAGGGAGGAAAGTTTGTTAGTTTTATTTATTTATTTATTTTTTTTGAAGATTAGCCCTTTTCTAATATTAACATTATCATGACCAAGACAAAACATTACGGAGTACTATTACACATCATAAGTGAAATGTTGCACCGCATGTATCTAATTATAATAAATAGTGTCCCTCAAGTAAAGAAATGATGGAGGTAGCAATATTATAATTATGAAGCAATTTAATTGTATTACTACTATGGAGGAAGGGTACGCGTTCGAAGTACATCTATAATATATAATGTAAGGGAAAAAATAAGTCTCTTTCCCAAAAAACGTTATATTTGTATTTTTTTTTTTTTTGTAAATGTTAAGATTGTATTTTTAATAGAAATTTTCATGTACGCATTATAAGATTTTTTCATAAAATTTGTTATGAATTTTTAAGTTATAACAAGATCTATAAATTTGTGATTGAAAGTTTTTTAATTTATTAAAAAATAACAAAAAAAATTTCAAATCTAACTCTTGTTTTGAATAATTTTTTTTTAAATATAGCTTTTGTTTGGGAACAGAAGGAGTATATTTTATTGTGACTTTTGAATATGAAATTTATAATTAAAAAGGAAATGAGATTTACTATTTAAAATAAAAAGAAAAAAAGTATTAAAAGAATGTATACTATAGTTTTTAAGAGGAAACTTGTAGTTACATCTTTTTTTGATTTACTTAAGACGGTTCTAAGGACGGATGAGAATATATATATATATATATATATAGAGAGAGAGAGAGAGAGAGAGAGAGAGAGAGAGAGAGAGAGTCTACCTGAATGATAGCAACACGTAGAACATCGCCATGCAAACCAATAGCAATAGAACCAATAGCCATAGCAGCTGGACCCGCAATGAACCTCAACACCATTCCAAACACTGTGAGACTTGATCCACATGCTATTATCTTTTCTTGCCTTGCCATAAATAGTCCTAAATATATACACAATTTATTATTAAAAACAATTAGCAAGCTAGACGAATTAATTGAACGAGTACTTTTACTCTTGCAGGTATTACATTTTAGTTTTTTTCGACATCAATTGACAACGAACATGAAACTTTAAAAAATAATCACATAATATATTTGAATATTCTATAATAAACGTTAAAAGTCGATCGATCTTATTACCCATGCTGAACATAGCAGTGCCAGTTCCAGCTCTTGACATTATCAATATGGACCCTTCCAAGATGCTCGGCATCTCAAAATGCCACCTAAAAAATCAACTCGTTAATTAGTCACTAACTAACTAATATATATATATATATATATATATATATATATATATATATATATGTAGTCTGTTTTTTAATATACATGGCCAAGTTAGTATTATCGGAAAACCCAAAATACGTACGAGAAGTATATTTCACAATAAATAAAATTTGTAGGTACCTGTTTGACAAAAATGCCCAAGTGATTCCTACAATACAAGCATAGGAATTAGGATTCATGGCAAGTTTAAATCCCACGACCTTCATCAATGATAAGAAGGATGGAGCAGTGGTCACCATGTTTCCACCTTCCAAATCATCCTTAGTTGGCTCAACAATAACAGTACTTGTGTTATGGATCTCAAAATCCGTTTGAGTTCGTCGAAATTCTAAAACAAATAATAATACAGTTAACCATATTATTGCCTGAATTACTGACCCTTGAACAACTAGGTCGACCCCAGAGGGACCATACATAGCCTTAATCAAAGGCACACCTACAACGAGGGAATTAGTTAAAGTAGACAAAGAGAAGCTTGTTATGGACCAACAATAGCTTCCTTTACTACTAAACTTGGCCCAAAATGCAAGCACCAACACAATAATGACTTTGGAAATGGCATCCGCAGCAATGAAGGGATAATTCATTTTGAAAGGATCCACATGAGCCGTGAATTCTAACGTAAAAAGAGGAAGAGTGAAGTAGCAAACAAGCAAGTTTATCGCGTCGCACTGCTCGTGTGTGAATATATGCCACCATTTTAAAGAGCCGTAACCTAACACTAGTGCCGCATACAATGGTGCCATGGCTATTACTACCTTGTATATATCTTCCAAACCTATCATCCTTTTTTGCCCTTCTTCCTATTTCAACTTCACTTACTTGGCTAGACAAAATTTATTCCTATTTTGATGAATGCTTATTGAAATGGCAAAACATGCTCGTTTGAGGGTATGTAAGAGAAGCAACGTATTTATATGCATGCATCTGGAGAATTAATATATATATATATATATATGTGTGTGTGTGTGTATATATATATATATACATGGTGGCATGCTAGGTACGTGAGTAATATGCATATGTGGTGGGTGTATAGGATTCTAAATATGTGGTGGATTCTATAAATGAGGTGGGTGACACTAGTAGATAAAGAGTTGGAAAGGTATGTGTTCAGTTTGATGACCAATGGGTTTAGGGTTGCGGTAAGCAATAACATGGAATAAGGTATGAGATCCACCTGTTTATTCCACCCACCATTGCAATTTTGCTTGTCCCATCCTATGTTATTTACTACATCCTTCCAAGATTTATGTCGTTTTAAAAATTTAGACATTTATTAGGAATAATATTAATATTATTATTTTGTAATAAAAGTTGATGTAAAATTACATATTTATCCTTTTTAATCAATAATAAATGCTATAGAGATTAAAAACTAAATTACTGCATTAAATGTGTGATTAATATAGAAAATTATCATTCTAAATTCTCCTTAAATATCGTGCGTGACAATTATATTTAAATAAGTAAAATTATCAAATATAACGTATAAAACTAGATGGGAGAATACTTGTGTCGATCCAAATTTCACACACTTACTCGTATGTCCATCAATAACCGCATTCATTTACACGTCTTCCAGATATTTCATAGTTTATAAGGTTTAAAATTCTATACTCTCCGAACGAAGAGGTAGTGGTTGGTCAAATATATGTTCTCTAATTTGTATTAACTTGACCTTCGAAGAGTCAAGTGTATTTATTTTCGTATTGTATTACTGTTTGTGAGATTGTAAATAAGAGCATTTTGTTATGACAGGTAAATAGATCAAATTTTATGAATAAATATTAAGTAAGAATTAAATTAATAGTAAGAACATTTTGCCGATCAATATATATATATATATATTCACTGTTTGTGCTGTATAAACATATAAAACAAAATGTCTAATTATATTTAGAAAAATTTAATTTATCTAACGACCTAATATTTTTATTCCTCATTATTTTATCCTTACATCCGCTCAAAGTTAGTAGGTCCCACAAACATTTATTTGCATCTCAATTTTTTGATTTCTTCCCGGGTTAATTAGGACAGTGACGGTATATGAAAGTGCAACGAGACGACACTATATACTTCAATTCGATTCATATGACGTAAAATTATGGATACGCTATCGATTTTAAGTTACTGTATATTAAAATTTTAAATTAATGAGTCGTAAAAATTTAAGATGCAAATTATATTATAATCAAATTTTTTGTTATAAATTCTAAAATTAATTATAATAATTTTATCAACTAAAATCATCTAACGTAACACTAATTTTAAAGTTTTATATATCTCCATTTAACTTAAAAGTGAAATATATCTTTAATTTTGAACGGAGAATAATATTATACACATCATAAATAGACTATATTTATAGTTAAATTTGTTGAACAATATTTTATGATTAAGTCGGAGGGATTATATAATGAATTGATGACATTTTAATATTTTTTGAAATAAAAAATTTCACTTTAGTTGGGTAACCCTTTCTACTTTTCACTTTAATCAAAGTATTTAATGTCTATTTTTCATTCTTCCATTTTTTTTTCGATTTTTACTCTTTATCTCTCTTCCTCACAAGAAAATCAATAAAAGAAGTCAAGAACCTCATCATTACTACATGATCAATGTATTCAAATGGTGTCTAAGTGACTCACAACATCAAAGGTCAACCTAAAAGATATAGCCAATGGAGGAAGAAGGGAGCTCAGGAGGTAACCATCCATTGGGGCTGCGTTTAGCTCCCTTTAGTCAAATTTCTGGCTTATAAGCCTTATGCAATCCCATGGTAAAATTTCAAAGATTTTCTAAATATCTTACAAACCAAAGGGCACTCAAGGGGATTCAAATGAGAGACAATATGCATGAAATCATGAAAGGAAGGAGAGAGACAAGGCCTCCCTATAGAGGGCGGCCTCTGGTCCTCTCTACTTAGCCATTTTTGTCTCTTCAAACCCTCTCATGCTACACTTTTTTCCCAACAAAGTAGCCTTAGAGCTCTTATAGTCCCATCTCTTTGAGTACCAAATGTTTGGATTTTGGACTTTGAGGAGCTCTGTGAGAAATGATTACTTATGGAGCCAAAATTTGGCTAAGTATGGGGTTTAGAAGCTGCCCCTATTGGGATGTGGGGGGTGTAGGGTGAGGGGATTGGGGGGGGGGGGGGGGGGGGGGGGTTGGGTGGTGGTTACCCTTTAGGCTCCCACTAAGTGATTCCCTCCATTCTTGTTCTCTTGTTTTAGGATGCCTTCAAACACTTCTAGTTAGTTAAGCCTCCACTCTCATGTGTTTTCCAAGATCTCCTAAATTCAAAAGACATTTAAGAGGCACATAAAAAAGAGGAAACAAGTTAAAAAAGGGAGTAAGGGGCATGGGGGAGAGGTCCCCTATGGGGGGGGTGGGGCTGTAGGCCCCAGGCCTTAGTCAAATTTTGGTCATTCAAGACACATGTACAACTACATGTATTCTCAAAGTCTTCCAAACCTTCATCCAAGTAGATGAACTCCTAGAAGACATCAAAGAATGATCATTCAAGTCAATAACCAAATTAAAGTGGAGGGGGAACACCCCTATACGAGCCCCCTAGACTTAGCCAATTTTTGGTAGTTTTTGTGTGGCATTGCCCTAAAGGCCTACTACCCATTCTGGATTGTTATGAAACTTCTCACACCATTATTTGGGATGCTTTGGCATGTTTTCTCGTGAAAAACTTGAAATGCCATGGAGGGATTTGAAGATGGACCATAACATGGCATTCTTGGCCTCCTGGCAAGGACTGAATGACACATTTGCATTCCAACATCATGCATGGGCAAGTTGGTACTATAGGCACAAAATTTTCCCTAGAAGTCATGGACAAAGTCATACGCAAGCACCTTGGTGAAGTCTTAAGCCACACCTTACATTCTTATTGAAGGCATTCATGGCATGGGCAACGAACACATGGCCTATTCTAAGGAAGCATACCCCAATATGCACCAACATTTGTACCCATCTCAACTTGGAGGAAGACAACCTCAACATGAAGAAACACGCCTACAACATGAAGAACAATATGCACCCTATCATGACATTACCACAGTCGATGATGATATCACTAATACATAGCAACTCATCTGAAGGTTAGACTGCCTTACGTACTAACGACATAAGGTTAAAAAGGCCATCTGATGGGTTTTGGACTAGCGGTTGAAGACATATGATGAAAGGGACTCCGAAAAAATGGCAAAATATGTAGAAAACAGATATTGTAGCCATAGAAATATAAGAAGTAGATAGGTCACATACACGACACATGACCTCTTGGAGGTCTATAAATACCCATCACCTCTTCATTCGAAGAGATTGAAAATTTTCACTATGGAGAGCTTTGACTTCTTTCTAGAACTTTTTCTCACTCTAGAAAATTCTCTCTAAAAAATCCTTTATATTGTGAGACTTTGTCTTGGTGATACTATATCAAATGCCTAGGATTTCTACCAAGAGAGACCAAGAAGGGTTCCTAAGAACTTAGCCCCTCAATTGGTGTTAAGTCCCTTCATCCACACCCTACACCATTATACACCCCTACAAATACCCCTAGCCCCGAAGGCTAGGCTCTGTCTTTGTCATCTCCAAGGAGTTCCCTACCCTTGTCCATCACTCAAGTCAAGTCCTATAGCCTTCGTGGAATTCTCACCTCACCTTTTACAAAATTACATATGAACCCGATCCATAAAAGAATTTATAATAGCATAGGACACTGTTAGAAAAAAAATAGGCTCAAGTATTTGTAGAAGGGGGAGGGGGAGGGGGGGGGGGGGGGCAAGAATAAGAATACAAATACTCAAAACTTTGTGGATCTTAAAACACTTTCTTAAGCACTGATGGAAATAGCTACGATATCATAAAAACTTGAATGACTTTTAAAATGAACACCCAAGAGTTCAAGTTAAAATAGTTGTATCAAAACTTGAGGTTTCTATGGATATCTGATTAATCACAAATGTGATTAATCAACTACAAATTCTGTAATGAATTACAGCTACAATCTCACACTCAATAGCTACACATTTTCTTTGAATATTTCTCTCAAGATATATTACAAAACTTCTCTCTAGTGTTTGCATGCTTTAATGTGTTGGATGATCCGTTGGATTGATACACTGTGTAATGAGAACTCTTTTGCATATATAGAAGATCAGTAGTTGAACTTACGTGCTCTTTTCAACCTAGCCACATATATGTCACATCAATGTCCTTTAGGAATGATGTGTCATACTGCTGTTGCTTTTGTTGCTTCTTTTTCTTCCCCTAATCTGCGTGCATTTAATGAGCGAGAGTTATCATTGGACCACCAAACTTCAAGAGATATCTTTCCAGTTTATATCTCTTACTTCTATAACAAGCTTCATTGATTTGCGTGTAAGACCTAATGACGAGTGTATGCAGTCAGAACTATCCACTAACAACAAGCCCTGATGTGAACTTGATCAGTGCTTCTGAATCCCCTAATGACAAGTCTTGTCAAAGACTAGATCAGTGCTTCACACTTCACTTGAGTTATCCAAGTGCTTTTTGATCCCCTGACGTTAAGACTCAAAGCATACACTGGTGGCTTCCACTGATGTAGTGCTGAGCATTCCCCCTAATGGGTTTCCCTGACGGGTTAGCTTGAAACTGTTATACCCTGATGTAATCCCCTGATGTAATCCTTTGATTGACATGTCATTGTCATGCCCTGACGCGTTCCCCCTGATGAGTTTGGCTTGCCACTGCCATACCTTGTCGCGTTCCCTTGACATGTCGGCCTACTTATGTCATCCCCTAATGGGTTCTCCTGATGGATTCCCTTGATGGTCTTAATCATTGAAGCTTTGTTGATTTTGTTTGGAATGTCTGATGTGTGAAATATTAACGTGTTTTTGAGTAACAACAGACATTCCTCTTCACTATCAAGTCCTTTAGGAATTTCAACTGATGACTTGTCTAGTGTGAAAAACTTCATCCCCTGATGACTAAGATGATCATCAGTGGATGCAAAATATGTGCATACACTTAGGTTTATAAAACACCCTAAGTATGTACAGATGCACAAACAAAACTCTAATCATCATCATCATTTATACTTAACAATCTCTCCCTAGTTATGATTATCAATTTGATAACCATAAATCTACTTGATGCACTGATGATGATATCAAAACCAAAACTATACTCTATCAAGAATTTTACAAAATTGTATTGGTCTATTATATTGTATTTGTATGAATAGAAATAGTTGTACAAGTATTTCCTATAACTATTACAAAAGTATTCATATTAGACATCAGGATCCCCTCTCTTTTGAGCTGAAACAAAGGGCAATGGATAATTTGATTCAATAGGCTGTGAATCACTTCCAAGGCCTTGTCTCCTTTGATCTGGGTTTTGATCTGGAATCCCGAGCCTGTTTTTTTCTCCTCCTACTACAAGTTATTCTAGCTCCTTCTGAAGTTGACAATGTTGACATTGCTGCTTGATTCCAAAGCATCAAGGACTGATTTGATTTCTGACACATTAGCTTCAGCAAGTTGTGACTAGTGAAAGATGATGATATCCCCTTTTGCATTTTTGAATTCTACACCCATAGGGTTTGTGATCATCTTAGGATATTCTTTGAATCCTTTTACTGGTGGCACATCCCTTACTGCTGCTGTATTCTCATCATCAGCTCTGGTTTCTTCAATCTCCTTCAACACTCTTTGTAATAGCAGGATTCAGCTAGTGTGGGTGGTCCATATATTCTAGTTATAGGAGAAGGTGCTTGATCCTTGGCTTCAGATGACTTGGGTTTGGTGGCATTAGGGGATTTAGGTTTTTCTTTGTCTTGATCCCCTGATGCACCCTTGGGAGGTTAAGATTTCTTTAGCTGAGGTTTCCTGGAGGATCTTAGCCTGACACTATTTTTCTTCTTTTCTTCTTCCTCCTTCTCCTTTGCCATTTCCCTTTTTTCCTCCTCTTGAAGTTGTTGTGCATGTAGTGCATCAGCTTCCACAAGTTTCTTGTCTTGAGGAAAGACAAGCTCCACTTTCCCATCAATTACAGCTTCCACGGGTGTTGGAAAGTAGGCTATCTTCATGGCATCTCCAAGTAGCATAGACCCTGATTGAGTATTTGATTTCTTCTTTGGTTCCTCAATCAGGATGCCTTTACCTTTATCCTTGGGATTTGGAGTAGGAACAGTCACATCCCCTGATGGTTGAGCATTTAAGGGCTTCTCTGCAACATCCCATGAAGATGGCCCTGAAGATTTCTCCCCCTTTTTGACAGCATCATCAGTAGAAGTTGAGAGTTGGGATGTGACTTGAAGAACCTTTTGAAGAGTGTCAACCATTGACAGTTGCAGAGTTTCCATGTTGTTTATTTTGGTGAAGAAGGTTGAAAGTTGTTTGTCAACATTGTCAGCTAGTTTCTTCATCCAGAGCAAGGTTTGGCTAGTCACAAGGGAGTCCACAACTTGTTGTACACTATTTATTTTGTTTGTAAAGTGTGTATATAGCTTCTTATTTTCTATATCCACAGATTGCCTGATCATAATTTTTGATTTGATCACCTTTGTCAAAATCGGATCTGTAGTCCTTGAAAGCTCCTGTTTAAGCAACTGTATAGTATTAGCCATTTGATTTTGTTGAAAGTATAAATCAACTCCAATGAACTAGGAAAATTCATCTGCTGGAGTGTCATCTTCACCACTTTCAGAGGAACTCAAATTATGTTCAATATTTACAATCTCAGTATCAAGATTTTCTCTCTTTTTTTTATTTACAAGGATCTCATCCTTATCTCCCTCAATTTCTCCTTTTTTTTATGCCTTCTAAGGCATCTCTCGAAGACTCTCCTTTTTCTTTGCCTTCTAAGGCAGTACTCTCATCCTCTCCTTTTGCCAAAGTCCTCTTAGGGGATTGACTTTGCCTCTTTTTGCTATGTATTCTCACATTCTCACTCAAAATTGTCCTAGAAGGGCTCCTATTGGCTGTGAGATCAACTACTATGGCCCATTCAAGTAAATTATGTGCAGTTACTGGTTCCACAGAAGTGATTGGTGAGGGAGTGGATGAAATTTGTGTACGTACAATTGGAGAAGTGTATGTTTCTATAGAAGATGTATATACAGGTGGGGGAACATAAAGACTTATTACAGTAGTATATACAGATGAATTTATGTCCTCTGTCTGATCATCAGTGATTGTATCAAGTAAAAATGAGTCAACCATTTGAGTGTGCTAATATCAATCACTGTGTCAGGGAGTGTTGGCTCCTTTATGAATTGAGAAATTGGAGAATCTGATCTTATGACACTCAAAGTTTGTGTCATAATATCGAAGAAATTTGAGGATGAGTAAGAGAAGGAAGAGGTGTAGAAGGGAGTGTTGGCTGGATCACTGAATAGGGAGGTGATCCATCAAAGGAAGTTGTGTGTGCACTCACTGTGTTAAATATCTGCAAGTGGCTCTCAGAGACCCTGATGTTAGTTTAATCAGGGGCTATGGTCAGTGTGTGTGCCTCACTCAACTGTGTCCCTGGTTGGGGACTATTTTCAATAACTAATTCCTTTTGAGAGGAACTACTTAGAAATGTGTTTAATTCCTTATCAAAAGCAGTATCCTTTTGAGATGATACTGCCTGGTCTGGCTGTTGGGTAACACTCGTGGCCACCTTCTTCTTCTTCAATCTCTTATAGGCAATCACTCTCTCTCCTTGCTCCCCCTCACTTGTTGCGGTTACTTCAGAGGGTTTTCTTTTGGTACCCTTGGTCTTTTGGGAGACTAAGGGTTGGGCTAATGAGAGTGGTTGTGTTGAAATTGGTTGTACTACAGGGGTAGGCAGAGAAGTGGTTGTGATCTCTACCATAGTAGTTAAAGGAGAAGAAGTAGTAGGTTAAGACATAGAAGGAAGAGTTTGAGATACCTGATCCATATACGACAGGAGTGCAAATGGCTCTACGGTATATGATTTTTTTATTATTTCTACAAACAACTTCTTTGTTTGTTTGTAAGTCTGTACAAAAATATCATTCTCAAAAGAAAGGTTAGTTATTTGATCTCTAATGATCATTGACAAAAATCTAGCATAGTAAATCTCTGATTTTCTAGAGTTAAGACTACCTAGTTTATTTACAAGATCGTCAAAAATTAATTTTCCTATATTTATATGTACATTTTTAATCATGGCATAAGCTATTTTTAAAGTTAATGAAGTTATTACCTCAAAGTTAGAAGACTTACTTGAGAACACCTTTGTGATGGTGTCAAAGAGATAAGATATCTCTCGTTTCACATTAACCCTCTTGAGGTCCTTGAACTTTAACACTGTGCTGGGAGCAGTGTTTTATCCCAGTTCCCTCAAGAACTTGAGTAGATCCGCATCACTTGGTACTTCTATAAGATTTTGTGTAGGTAGCCCCAGTGCATAATTAATTATAAAAGGAGTTATCTTACCAATTTCAGAAGAAATTTTGAACGAGATTCCCTTTACCATATCAGGCTTCATTGTGGAGTACATGAACTTTGCACTTGTCCACAGTTGAGAGATGGCTTCACCAGACATTTCTTCATCGGTAAATATTGCTCGACTATACTCAGAGTTGAGTAAATAGTTCATCATCGGCTTGAAGTAATCATTTACCTCATCAATGTCAGAGAAACCCACATAATTTGTGGGTGGCACCACCAAATTCCTTGGAAGTTGTTGGACATTGTTGGGTGCCATTGATGTTGTTTGAGATCTGATGTTCTGGGGTTTCTGTGTATATGAGAGAGAAAGAAAAAGAAAGCTTGAGCGAATATCAAAGTCAGATTAAATGTTTGGAGGAATTTCAGAAAGAGAGAGAGAGAGAGAGAGTATAAATACCCACCTTTTGACATTTGAAAACCGCTCCTGAAAACATGCTATTAGGGTGTCGCATCAATTCTGTGGTGACACGTCATCAGGGACAAAAGAATTCCCTGATGAATTATTATCACAGACTCGAAACAATCCCCTGATGCAGTCAAAAGTCTCTAACCTGACCCTGATGTTAATTGTATATACATACCCTTACCCTAATGCAAGGATCGGATACCCTGACCTTGATGCGCGAGTCGAATACCCTAACCCTGATGCGTGAGTCAAATATCCTGACCCTGATGCGTTAGTCGAATACCCTGATCCTGATGCTCGAGTCGAATACCCTGACCCTGATGCGCGAGTCGAATACCCTGACTTTGATGCGCGAGTTGAATACCCTGACCCTGATGCTTCTTGACAGAGACCCTGACCCTGATGCATTAGACAAAAGCAAACAAACACATACAAAATACACAAATATATATATACATATTTACATTTTTAACATACATAGTCACATATCAACTAATTATTAGGAATTCATGAGATGAGTTAGGAGTACCAGAACTTAGGCATTTGATAGTTTGTGTTGTTCCAACAACCTTTCTGACAGTTCTTTTAGCTAGCAAATTGAATTTCATTTTGCATAATTCACCATACCCAGCTCTCCCACAAGATTTGAAAAGGTGGCTTCATCAAGAGCCTTGGTGAATATGTATGTCAGCTTCTTGTTTGTTGGTACAAACTGTAGTTCAATGATTCCATTCATAACATGTTCTCTGATAAAGTGATATTTGATTTCTATATGTTTGGTTGAGGAATGTTGCACCGCATTTTCAGCAATGGCAATGGCACTAGTGTTGTCACACCTTGTTGGTATTTTGTTGAAGTTTAGTCCATAGTCCATTAACTAATTTTTCATCCATAGGATTTGTGCACAACAACTTCCAGTTGCAATATATTCAGCTTCAGCAGTTGATGTTGAAATTGAGTGCTGTTTTTTGCTGAACCAAGATATAAGCCTTCCTCCTAGAAACTGACAGCTCCCTGTTGTACTTTTTCTGTCAATTTTGCATCCTCCAAAGTCAGCATTAGAATATCCCAGTAATTCAAATCCAGACTCCTTTGGATACCAAAGTCCCAACTCTGTAGTGCCCTTGATATATCTCAAGATTCTTTTCACTGCAATGAGATGAGACTCCTTTGGATCAGCTTGATATCTTGCACAAAGACATGTTGCAAACATAATGTCAGGCCTACTTGTTGTTAGATACAACAATGATCCAATCATTCCCCTATAAGTCTTCAGATCAACTTTTTTTCGATTCTTATCAGGGTCAATCTTGGTTGCTGTGGCCATTGGTGTCTTTGCTACTTTTGAGTCCTCCATGTCAAATTTCTTAAGAAGTTCTTTGGCATACTTTGTCTGATGGATATAAATCCCATCAATGACCTGTTTGATCTGCAGTCCCAAGAAATAAGACAATTCATCCATTAAACTCATTTCATACTTGTTTTGCATGAGCTTGGAGAACTTTTCACACAGTCTAGTGTTAGTGGATCCAAAGATAATATCATCAACATATATTTGAACCAGGATCAGATGACCTTGGTGTTGTCTAAAGAACAATGTCTTGTCAATGATACCTCTGGTAAACTTGTTTTACACCAAAAACTTAGACAGTGTGTCATACCAAGCTCTAGGAGCTTGTTTTAGTCCATAAAGTGCTTTTTCTAGTTTGAAGACATGATTTGGGAATTTTGAACTTTCAAACCCTAGAGGTTGTTGGACATATATCTCCTGTTCCAATTTTCCATTTAGAAAAGCACTTTTCACATCCATTTGATAAACTTTAAAGTTTGAATGTGCTGCATAGGCTAAGAAAATTCTAATAGCCTCAAGTCTGGCTACTGGTGCAAAAGTTTCATCAAAGTCAATCCCTTCCTCTTGAAGATAACCCTTTGCAACCAGTCTTGCCTTGTTTCTTATAACAATGTCAGCTTAATCCATCTTGTTTTTGAATACCCATTTGGTACCTATTATAATTTTGTCTTTGGATTTAGGCACCAGTTTCCATACTTGATTTCTTTCAAATTGATTCAGTTCTTCATGCATAGCCATTATCCAATCTACATCTTGAATGGCTTCTTCAAATTTCTTTGGCTCTAATTGTGAAAGAAAACAAGCATATAGGCATTCATTAGATGTTGCTTTTCTGGTTTGCACTTTCTTGTTTGGATCACCAATAATTAAATCTGTTGTGTGGCTCCTAGACCATTTGGGATTAGAGATGTATCTTGATGAGCTTGCTTGATTATCATCTCCTCCCCCTAAGTCTGTGTTCCCAGCTTCTGAGAAAACTCTCCCTGAATTATTACTTAAATCAGGGTTAAAGTTATCCCCTGATGGTGCATGCCCTGATGGATGATCCCCTGATGGAGTATTCCTTGACCTGTTGTCCAGGAGATTAACTCTATCTGTTGAAGGGGCTTCTATTATTTTTGGATTGACATCAGGGATGGTTAAATTCTCCATTTGTCCGCACTCATCAGCTTTATACTCTTGATAATCAGAATCATCCTCATTTTTAAATCTGAGTACTTCATGAAAACTAAGGTCTTCAAGTCTAGAAATTTCTTGATCATCAAAAGCTACATTTATAGACTCCATCACTACCTAGAGTCTCTTATTGTAATCCCTAAAGGCCTTAGATGCCAGAGAATAACCAAGGAAAATTGCTTCATCAGCCTTTGGATCAAATTTCCCTAAGTTCTCACCAAAGTTCCTTAAAACAAAGCATTTGCATCCAAAAACATGTAAGAATTTGATGTTTGGTTTTCTCTTTGTCATTAGCTCGTATGGTGTCTTGTTGTGAGCCTTGTTGATCAAAGACCTATTTTGAGTGAAGTAAGCAGTGAAAATTGCCTCAACCCAAAAATAAGTAGGAATTCTTACCTCTACTAGCATTGTTATAGCAACTTTTATCAGGGTTCTATTTTTCCTCTCCACTACACCATTCTGTTGAGGAGTCCTTGGAGCAGAAAATGTATGATTGATGTCTTTCTCCACACAGAATCCATCAACAGCTGCATTCTTGATTCAGTTCCATTATCTATCTTCAATATTCTAACCACTGACCCTGACTCAGTTTCCACTTTCTTTATATGGTCAATGATTTGTTGACGAACTTCTGATTTAGCATTTTGAAACTTAACCTAAGTGTATCTGGTGTAGTCATCCACAATAACCATTGCAAATCTTTTCTTTGACACTGACATTATGTTGACAGGGCCAAAGAGATCCATATGAAGCAATTGAATTGGATCCTTGATCATTATAGCTTCCTTGCTGACAAAGGATGATTTCCTTTGTTTCCCTTGTTAACAAGCTCAACATAATCCTTCTTGAATGAATTCCACTTGAGGTAGTCCAGTTACCAACTCTCTCTTCACCAAATCATTAATAGCTTTGTAATTCAAGTGAGAGAGCTTCTTGTGCCGCAGTTTGCTCTCATCAGGGGTTGTCTTGCTATAGAAGCATGATTCTCTACTTACTGAATTGAAATCAACAATATAGAGATCTCCTTTTCTTATTCCTGATAAGACTAGCTTCCCATCACCTTCATTTGAGATCAAGTACTAATCCCCTTTGAAAGAAATGATGTATCCCTTGTCACATAGTTGACTTATGCTCAATAAGTTGTGCCTGAGACCATCAACTAGTGCTACATTTTCAAATAAGATACTCCCATTTGCTGCTTTGCCATAACCAAGAGTCAATCATTTGCTGTTATCACCAAAAGAAATCACTGGACCAACCTTTTCTTGAAATTTTTTAAGCAGGGCTTTGTTTCCTACCATGTGTCTTGAGCAACCACTGTCTAAAAACCAGATTTGACTGTTTTTGACTTTTCTCTGCACACAAGAAACATTTAATTTGTTTTTGGTACCCAAGTGGCTTTGGGTCCTCTAGGTTTAGTCACAGTTAATGGTATAACATCTTTTTCATTATGAGTGACTTTTGGTTTTGGCAAATTAAAGACTTTCTCCTTTTTAGGAGCTACATTATACACTTTTGATTTAACAACAATTTTCTTATCTTTACCTTTAGAGGTGCATGCTTGAGCAGTTGGTAAATCATCAGCATATAATATTGTGCCAGAAAGAATCTATGGTTTTTCTTTACACTAAAAAGATAAATGATTATAGCTACCACAATTCCAGCACACTTTCCTAGAGGCTTCATGAATAGAGGTGTAATTACTAGCTTTGTTTACACCTAACTTTACATTCCTATTCTTTTTACTATCCCCTGACAGGCCTTTATCCCTTGAAGGGCTACGATGGCCTAATGCACTCTTATCCCCTGATGACTGTGTATCCACTGATGCACAGTTTAGTTCTTTCTTGACTAGGAGTTTGAGTGTTTTGGCAACAACAGGTTTTTTGTCTCTCCCACCACTTGTGGAAGCTTCACTCATTAGGAAAACATTCTCTTTTTCTAACTTTGTTATGGCCTTTACAAATTTGATTGGTTGTATTGGTCTTTTTCCAAAGCTAGCTGCATTTTCAACCTCAATAGGAGGTTGTTTCACAAGAGTCTCTGCATAGCCTAAACCAAACTTGGGATCAGATTTATGACAGTTTAATTGATCATCCAGTTTTTTGCAAGACTCATTCCATTCCTTTATGACTTCCCTTTCTTGACTCAGAAGATTGGAGGTTCATTCCTCTCTTTTAACAACACAGTCAAGGAGATTTTTAGTCCTTGAGAGTTCTTTTTCAAGACTCTCAAGTCTAGAGAGTTCTGATTCTAAAAAAGTATTTCTAACAATCAAATGTTCATTTATTTTCTGCACTCTCTCAGTTTCAGCTACAACACTCCTTAGGGTGTAATAAAGATCTTTTATCTCACAAGTTATTTCCTTAACAGTTTTAACACAATCAATTTTAGACATATTAGAGAAAATTTCAATTCTTACTTGTGAGCTACTGCTGTCAGTGGATGAGACCATTAGGGCTAGGTTGACATATTCTTCATTATCTTCTTCATCTAAGTCAGCCCAGTCCTTTCCCTCTGCAATGTAAGCTTTTCCCTTCTTGGTGGCATTTAGAAGGTCAAAGTACTTCTTCTTGTAATCCACATCAGCTTCCTTTCCCCTGGATTCACCCTCTTTTGTGGCCTTCTTGCACTCATTTGCAAAATGGCCCATCTTATTGCATTTGTAGCACTTTATTCTTGCTTTGTCAATGAAGTTTTTAGTGCTACTAGGTTTCCTTGCTGAAAATCTTTTTGATCCAGATGGTTTTTGAAATTTCAGCTTGGAAAACCTCTTTGCAAGAAAAGCCATGGTTTCATCCATTTCTTCTAACTCTTTAGGAGTGTACTCATCCTCCTTTAAGCTAGCTTCATTGTCCCCTTCTTTTTCAGCATCCCTTGACTGTTGTTTCATCAAGACACTTGGTCTTGCTTCTTCTTTATCCTTTTTGGCAGCCATCAGGGCTATAAATTTAAGCTTTCTGGTATCCCTTGACATTTCTGATCTTTGTTGAACCTCTAGTTCATATGTCTTTAGGGTACCATAGAGCCTATCCAAGTCTAGAAGATTCATATCCTTGGATTCCCTGATGGCTGTCGTTTTAGGATCCCATGATATGGGAAGTGCTCTCATGAACTTTCTGTTCACATCTTTATTAGCATAAGTCTTCCCATATAATCTCAAGTCATTTACCAACCTGTTAAATCTATCAAACATTTCAGTAAGTGTTTCACCATTTTTCATTGTGAACCACTCATACTGTTGTGTTAACAGCTGCATTTTATTTTCCCTCACTTCTTCAGTTCCATCACATAGGAACTGAATAGTATCCCATATTGACTTAGACATTGTAAGATTCATGATATTGTTTAGCATATCATCGTCTAAACCATTATATAGGATGCCTGTGACTTTTAGATCCTTTTTTACCTTTTCTTTTTCCTCTAGAGACATTTCTTCAGTAGTCTTTGGGACTAATCTTTCTGGAACACTAACTCCAATGACAACCTCTTGAGGAATGAGCTTCTTTGGAACATGAGGGCCTTCTTCTAGAATTTGTAAGTATTCATCATCGATTGCTCTTAGATGAACTATCATTCTTTGTTTCCAGAAAAAGTACTTTCCCCTTTCCGACATAGGGACTTTGCTATTTCCAGCTTTGTTAGCCATTTTAAACGATCATCTAGCAAGTGTAATCTGCTAGTTGGCTCTAATACCAATTGATAGAACAAAATAGGCTCAACTATTTGTAGAAGGGGGGGGGGGGGGGGGGATGAATACAAATATTCAAAACTTTTTCGATCCTAAAACACTTTGTTAAGCACTGATGGAAATAGCTACGATATCAGAAAAACTTGAATGACTTTTAAAATGAGCACCCAAGAGTTCAAGTTAAAATAGTTGTATTAAAACTTGAGGTTTTTCTGGAAATCTGATTAATCAGCAACAAATTCTATAATGAACTACAGCTACAATCTCACACTCAATAGCTACACATTTTCTTTGAATATTTCTCTCAAGATATATTACAAAGCTTCTCTCTAGTGTTTGTGTGCTTCAATGTCTTGGATGATCTACTGGATTGATACACTGTGTAATGAGAACCCTTTTGCATATATAGAAAATCAGTAGTTGAACCTACATGCTTGGAAATGCTTCTCTTTTCAACCTAGCCACATATATGTCAGATCGATGTCCTTTAGGAATGATGTGTCAGACTGTTGTTGCTTTTGTTGCTTCTTTTTCTTCTCCTGATCTGCGTGCATTTAATGATCGAGAGTTGTCATTGGACCACCAAACTTCAAGAGATATCTTTCCAGTTTATATCTTTTGCTTCTATAACAAGCTTCATTAATTTGCGTGTAAGACCTGATGACGAATGTATGCAGTCATAACTATCCACTAACAACAAGCCCTGATGTGAACTTGATCAGTGCTTCTAGATCCCCTGATGACAAGTCTTGTCAAATACTAGATCAGTGCTTCAAACTTCACTTGAGTTATCCAAGTGCTTCTTGATCCCCTAACGTTAGGACTCAAAGCATACACTGATGACTTCCATTGATGCAGTGCGGAGCATTCCCCCTGACCGATTAGCTTGACACTGTCATACCCTAATGTAATCCCCTAATAGATTGACATGTCATTGTCATGCCCTGACGCGTTCCCCCTGATGAGTTTGGCTTGCCACTACCATACCCTGACGCGTTCCCCTAACGAGTCGGCCTGCCTATGTCATTCCCTGATGGGTTCTCCTGATGGATTCCCCAGATGGTCTTAATCATTGAAGCTTTGTTGATTTCATTTGGAATGTCTGATGTGTGGAATACTAACGTGTTTTTGAGTAACAACAAACATTCCTCTTCACTATCAAGTCCTTTAGGAATTTCAACTGATGACTTGTCTAGTGTGAAAAACTTCATCCCCTGATGACTAAGATGATCATTAGTGGATGCAAAATATCTGCATATACTTAGGTTTATAAAACACCCTGAGTATGTATAGATGCATAAACAAAACTCTAATCATCATCATCATTTATACTTAACAGCCACCATATGTACCAACCCACAAATTAGTAAAACTCGTCATACTTTACTTGATTAGTTCCATTGTTCTGAGCATTACATTTTTAGGGATACAGAGTGATACTAAGTTTAGGTGTGTTGTTATATTTATTTTCTAATTTATTTGTTATTTCTTGTTGATTCAGATTTGTTTCCACTTGCATTTACTGTTGTTGACTCAAGAATCAGAATAATTGGCTTTGGTTTTCTAGTTCAGCAAACTATTTCTGTTTGGAGCATCTAAAGAGCAATTTGAGAGATTGTTATTCAAGAGCATTGTATTCATCTGGTCACATGGAAACTATTAATTAATAAATCACAGTCAATTGACACTTTGGTATATATTGACCAAAGAAATACCACTTTAGGTAAGGAAGTATAATAATAATAATAATAATAATAAATGAGTACACAATAATATTAGTATGTATTTTAATATATATATATATATATATATATATATATATATATATATATGTGTGTGTGTGTGTGTGTGTGTGTGTTACATATTGTTAGGTCCCAAAGGAAAAAATACTAGAAAGGGGGTAAGAATAGTGTTTTTCAAAATTAAAAGCTTGCTTATAAAATCAGCAGATTATAAAACTTTTTGCTTAAAAAATATCTTGCTTATTTTTTAAAATAGTTAGCAATAGAATTTTAGCAAATCACGCCTTAGTAAAAAATAATTAGGCTTGAGGTAGCAATATCAGTAAAGTCTTTGCTAAAAGAGTTTAGCAGGGAATAAGCAAAGCAAAGGTAGGGGAATAAACACAGTAAAAAATGAGCGGTAAGGAAAATAGAAAGCAAGAAAACTTTTATATTGGTTCGGCTTAGCCTACTCCACTCTTCTTCTCTTTTACTTGAGAAGGAATCCACTAAGAAACACACAGTTACAAAGAACACAAAGTTCTTGCTTACACTTGCTCACTGAGACCTTGCTTAATCACACAGACAAGTAAATAAAAAATACAATTAGATTGTTATCTTGTAAGTAGAGAACTCCTTGTTGGGCAGATTAGATAACACTTGTTCAAGCTCTTGAATGTTTCTTGCTAAGATATTGTGTATATCAGATGTCAGAGCACTTTTTGGTAGTTCACTAGTCATAAATAAAATTTATGACTCCTATTTATACTCTTTCAAAAATCTATCCATTCGAAATTTGAAAATGGATTTGTTGGAAGTTGTACTTGTTTGACATTGACTTGTACATTTACAATAGTCATTTGCTTAGTCAATAAAAAAGTTGTTATTTTGTCTTCTAGTGTTTTGAAAAACCTTCTAGACATTGACTAAGTCGAAAACGTGAAGTTCTTTTCTGACATAAAGCCTGCTTAGATCTTACTGAAAGATCTTGTTATTCAGTGTCTTGCTTATTTTCATTCTAAGAAATTTGTCCTTAGAGTAGTTTAGTTTCTTTTTCGATCGATAAGTAGAGTCTTCACTTGTGATCAAAATCCTTGTTTACTTAAAGCTATTTATATCCACCTAACAAGTTAGATATTTTTCTAACTCCTTTTACATTAAATAAGCAAGGACTATATTACATCATCAATTCTTATAAAAGTAAATGCATTTAATATTTATAAGCAAAACTAATATAACCAGGGGTGCATTAACAATCTCTCCCTAATTGATGATGTCAAAATGAGATATTTTGATCACCTCAGCAAGCAACAAGTTGTATTTCATTTCATAGATAATGTATATTACATGCACTAATGAGTAAAGAAATGAAATACAAAAGAACATAATAAAACTACTCTTGTTGCCATGTCTTCCCCTCAATAGATTCTTCTTTGGATTATTCTTTATCACCTTGCTCTTTAGTGTCTTGTTGCTGCTGCATCCCAAAGTTCAGCAGCTCTAGCCTTCTCTTTTCTTCAGCTTCCTCCTTTTACTTCAGAGCCTTCTACTTTTGCTTCTTCCTTTCCAACCTTTCTTTTTGGTGCTCCTAGTCCCTTTCATTTTCTTGGTATTTAAGTCTCTTCATCTCTAGCTTGTACTGCTTGATCTTGGATTTAGCCATTTTAATGCTTACAAGCAGTTCTAGACTTTTAGCAGACCCAGACTTCTTTGTCATAATATCAACCTCGTCAAGTGCCTTTTGAAGTTTCATATAGGGAAAAGGGTTCAAGATATGTATAGCAGAGTCAGGGATAGGCTTGGGAATCCTTCTTTTTGGAGAAGATTTGGCAGTAGCAAGTGTTGGGATTAGAGCTTGAGCTTGTTATGCCTCTTGATCTCTCTCCTCCTTTTTGATATCATCAACTATAATGGAGAGAAATTCAATGACTTTCTTAAGTGTCTGCAAAATATGATCCTATTTACCCTCGATTTCAGAAATTCGATCTTCTAGTTCTGGATCAGCATGAGCGAACTCTATGATTTGAGCAGTTGGTCATTCTTTGTTCATTTGGTTTGAGTAAGGGCAATAAGAGTGATAACATCAACAGTCATGCAATTGGAAAGTTTTGCTAAGACTTGATATATTTTTGAATCAAGTTCAACAAGCCTTCACTTAGTTGACTTTTTCTTGTGTGAGAGAGTTTTTACAACAGACTTGGAGTTATTTGTAGCAGGGTCTATGACGTCAACAACAAGATTGGAGTTAGTATTAGTAGTTTTGGAGATTTCAGGAGGGTAAGTGTCCTCAAGGCAGACATGAAGAGTTTACTTAGTGTGCATATACGTCCATTCTCTAGTAAAAGTAAAATTCTCAGAGAAAAGGAATCAGCAGGAGGAACATATCTAGTAGTAGCACGAATGTTATCAGCAGGAATCACAGGAAATCTATGTTGCCTCATCTCCATGCGAAACCTGTTGGCGAAGGTAGCAACAGTGTCCTCGGAGTGTGGAGTGGAGCCAATCATATCTCACGTTGCTCTCTAAGGATTTTCAATCAGTACCATGATGTTGGGAACTCTTTTAAAGGAATCTAACATAACACGCATGCCCCTTCCATACCAGTAGGAATGAAGCGTGGGCAAAAAGAGTAAAAAGTCAGCAAGAAGCATGTACAAGAAAAAACCATCAGTTAGTCCAAGCCAATGTCTTGTTTGTTGTTGTTAGTGTTATGTTTGGAATAATTTCCTCCTAAATTTCTCTATTTCGAATGGCTCATTCTCCATAGATTCTTTTGGTATTATCAACATGAATGTCCTTACTTCTTTGCTCAATCAAAAGTTGTAGGAAATGCTCATACATTATGATTTCCCTCTCAGTACCTCATAGTAGGAGGTGTGTCTGAGAGGTCCATTCAATCCTAATTCTTTCAGTATTGTGATCAAGACCCTTCTAAAGTGCCTTACTGTTGTGTCAGGATCTTAAGCAAACAAGTAGTAGTCATTTAGAAATTCATAGTTTTGCTTATTGTATATGTCTTGTTTAGTCATTCTAATAGTTGTTGTCTTGGCTAGGTTTTCTTCAATAGTTTCTTCATTGACAACTGGCTCCCCCTCAATAGCAGTTTCCTTTGGCACATCATTAATTTTAATTTCAATTTATTCTTCTTTTTCAACAGTAAGCAGATAGTTCTTTTGGCTTAGAAGACTATCCACTAGGTCCGTCTCTGATTTTCTCAGCAAGGTACTGTTGGAGTTTCAACAAATAAAATGCAGCAGAAAAAACCTATTTAAAACAAAAAAAATGAAACCTTAGCCCGAGGATCTATGAGAAACAATTTAATACAAATGGCTTAAGATTTTACCGATTAAAATTGTAGAATCTGAAGCTTTGATGAGGGTGTTCAACATCTACGAATCTTTAATGCAATCCAACTGGATGGCGTCTCTACAGTATCCACACAAACACCCCACAAATCGTCTCACGATCCGAAGTAAGGAGAATTGTAGTACTAGCTATTGAATCTGTTTCTCTCTCTCTTAACTCTAGTCTCTCTCTTATGAGCGGCTACAGTTTTTCAGAAAATGTATATTAGAGAGAACAACTGATATATCCTATATATAGCTGTGTATAGAGTAATTCCAAACCCTAATCTAATTAGGAGAATAAAATCCAAATTTTATATTTATTATATATTTTAATCAAGTCTCACTTAATTAATATATATGTCAAATAAATATATATTCGTATTTTCTTCTAAGAGACTCTAATATATATACAAATTACATACATATAATTTAAAGACATGATTTAAATAAAATCAATCTTATTAATATATTAAAATCACTGACATTTAAATTATATCTCCTTAATGAATGTTCTTAGTGTGCGACCCTATAGGTTATTATTACGTTGGCAATAATTTTAAATCATATTATAAAATTATAAATAGTGAGTGGCATCTAGTAATACATCACTGTTACCCAAGTAATAATAAATTCGCTGATTTGACACAACCTTTTCGTTACCAATTTTTCAATGTAATTTAATCCTTTTAACCTTGATATCTAAGATTAAATTCAAGGCATGGATGTGTCATCCTCTTCACAATTTAATCTCAGTTTTCTTGATCAATGAGTAGACTATATGAAACAAATCTCTATTTGAGCATAATCATACATTTCATAGTCTCACTCAATCAAGAGGCCTATAGATATCACCCCTAATTTATAGGAGGGTTAAATTCCATCTACATCATTCTCATTTCTCACATAACTCATGATGCATCCAACAATCACCTTTATCGTCCACCCAGTTAAAAGTGGCTTTTGGCAATGTCAAAACACATAACTCCTTATGTAGAAATGTCATGGCTTCAGATCGAAGGACCATTACATCATTTTCAATATGAGAATTACTTATGGCACATAGCGTAATGCTCCATGTAGAATTCTCATGGTGGGTCTGTCCAATACACTGTTCTCTAACATGGTACCTATGCATCAATTTAATATATCTCATATATATTTATGACTAATGAGATGCGGTCATTAGTCAATCCACATACTAGTCTCAATGTATTATTGTTGTCCCACTAACAATAATATTCGATTAGGGACATTTAAGAATAATGATATATATAACATACTTATATGATCTATAATTCAAGTCACATAATTGAATCCATATAATTAATATCATTCTTCTAAGGACATCTATTATGTTAACATTTATATAACATAGTAAATAAAACATAGTAAAAGAAATTATCATTTAACCAAAACATAACATAAATATAGTGTCACAATCATTACATAATTGCCACTAGGGCATACACTCCAATAGGTATGCCTTGGCATCTAGTCCAGCTTCTCCAGCGTCTTGAATAAGCAGGGTTTTGATGAGATGCTCTGATCTTTGTTCCATTCTTTTTTTAATAGGAACTTCATCATCACTGCTATGTGAGTTACTATTGCTAGATTCCAAATTTTTTTCCCCTTCCCTTTAACATCAATGTAATTTCTTTTCTTAGGTTGAAGATTTTTTGTAGTGACAACTGGAGGCAGCATGAGTCTTCTTGCTATAATAGGTGATGTAGGGTGTTTAAGCCTACAGCCTCGGATAGACTAAATCAACTTGTTGATGTACATATAAGAAGTCGATCTAGGGTTCTTGAACGAATAACACATTCAAGGCTATTCGAATCACATGAACAGGGTCTTGTTTATATCACACAAACAATAAGAAATTACAGAATACTTCTGAATTTTATTAATCAAAAACTGGATCCTTTTAGCGTACAACATAAGCATCTATTTATAAGCTGTGATTACAACCCTAGTCCTAGTTGGAAATAATAATATATTGGAAAGAAGTCTAATCCAATAAGGGAAAAAAAACAAACCTGTTAAAACTAGGAAACAAATACAAAAACAAACAAATATGAAAAAAATAATAATCGCAATTGTCAGCGGATAAAATAGCTATCGGAGACTATTTAACCCCTGACGAGCAAATAAGCCTATCAGAGACTAATTATCCCCTGACAAGCCAAGTTAGTCTATCGGAGACTAACGATCCCCTGACAGGTATCTTTGCTTGTTGGAGACTAAGCATTTCATGACGCGTTTGATATCATCCCCTGACACCGGCTCTCGACCAAACCCTGACGCTTCCTCAACAGGCCTTGATGTCATTTCTCGACCAAACCCTGACGCTTCCTTGACAGGCCCTGATGTCATTTCTCGGCCAAGTTTCAACTAAGCTTTAACGAACTTGACTCTAGTTTTGAAAGCAACATAAGAACATAATCACAAGAAACCCTTAGTGAATCATAATGCGCGTTAGCCCAAACCCAAGTTTCAATTCCTTCATCATAATTCACCAAAGATAGTCCCAAAGTTTTTAACTCTTCAAGCTTCAAACATGCCGCATTTGACAAGCTCACGTCAAACCTCTTAGCCCTTGATCTAGTAACTGGACCCCGAAGCCTTAACTCACCATCAACAATTGATCCATGTACAACTTCTTCTTCCGACTCAGGTTCGTTACAATTCATGCCCACATCATTCCCTCCTTGTGGAAAAAGATTTGTCCTCAAATCTTCTTCATTATCATCACCAACATAGGGAATTAAATCAAAAACATTGAAGGTGGTCGAAACTCCAATATCCCTAGGAAGATCAATTTTATATGCATTATCACTGATCTTCTCAAGTACTCGAAATGGTCCCTCGACTTTCTTTTGCAGCTTAGATCTACGTTTCAAGGGAAAACGCTCTTTACGTAGGTAGATCCAAACCAAGTCACCTATGTCAAAGACATGACTTTTCTTTCCTTTCTTTGTACGTCAAATATAGGCCTCATTGGCTCGTTACAACCGTTCTCGGACCTCTTGGTGCAACTTCTTGACATACTCTGTCTTAGCTCATCCCTCCATTAACTGTGTGTTCAATAGGAATTGGCAATAAGTCCAATGGAGTTAATGGTGCAAAGCCATAAACAACCTCAAATGGACACAAACGAGATCTACAATGTACGCTGCGGTTATAAGTAAATTCAACATATGCAAGCTTCTCATCCCAATCTTTCAAGGATTTTCCCACAAACGCACGCAATAAAGTTCCTAAGGTTCGGTTGACCACTTCGGTTTGTCGATCCGTTTACGGATGACTGGCTGTGCTAAACAACAATTTTGTTCCCAACTTATGCCATAAAGTCTTCCAGAAATAACTGAGGAACTTAACATCTCTGTCACTTACAATGGTTTTTGGCATACCAAGTAAATGAACTACTTCTCAGAAGAACAGATCCACAACATATGAAGCATCATCCGTCTTATGGCAAGGTATGAAATGTGCCATCTTTGAAAATCTATCAACAACAACATAGATAGAATCTTTACCTCTCGTTGTTCGCAGCAACCCAGTATAAAGTCCATGCCTAAATCAACCCACGGATGATTTGGAACCGACAGTGGCATATACGGTCCATGAGGTTGTTGATGTGCTTTTGCTCTTACACAAGTCACACATCTCTCAATTACATGATGCACATCTCAATCCATACTCGGCCAATAGAAATGTTCTTTTAATGCTTCCAATGTTTTTCCTTCACCGAAGTGACCAGTGAGACCTCCTCCGTGTGCTTCTCTAATTAACAGTTCACGTAAAGACGACTTTGGTATACACACTCATTTTCCTTTGAAAAGGAATCCATCATGCACAAAATATTGTCCATTTGCGTCCTTGCCACAATCTTCTATAACTTTAATGAAGAAAGGGTTGTGTGCATATTGTTCCTTGATAAGATCAAATCCTAACAATCGAGAATTGAGCAATGATAACAGAATATACCTTCTGGACAGTGCATCAGCTACAATATTCCCGTTACCTTGTTTGTATTTGATCACATAAGGAAAAGTTTCTAGAAATTCAACCCACTTGGCTTGTCGACGATTCAGCTTACCCTGCCCTCGAATGTACTTCAGGGATTCATGATCAGTATGAATTACAAACTCCTTGGGCAAGAGATAATGTTGCCATGTCTCCAAAGCTCAGATCAGTGAGTAAAATTCTTTCTCATAAGTGGAGTAGTTTAGACTCGCCCCACTTAGTTTTTCACTAAAATATGCCACTAGTCTGCCTTCTTGCATCAAGATAGCACCTATTACTACACCACTAGCATCACAATCTACTTCAAAAGTACTGTTGAAGTTTGGCAATGCTAACACAGGTGTTTAACATAGCCTCTGCTTCAATAATTCAAAACTTTCCTGGGCAGCTTTTGTCCACTTAAACTCTCCCCCTTTCTTTAGACACTCAAGCATAGGTGATGCAATCGTGCTAAAGTTCCTTACAAACCTTCGATAGAATAAAGCCAAACCATGAAAACTCCTTATGTCACCTACTGATTTCGGTTCTGACCATTCCTTTATTACTCTGACCTTCTCTTTGTCCACCTCTATTCCATTTTTAGATACGACGTATCCTAGGAATATCAATTTGTCCTGAGCAAATACATTTTTTTTAAATTAGCATACAGCTGATTCTCACTTAGAACATTAAATACCTCTCGTAGATGTTTTAAGTGATCATCCAGATTATTGTTGTAGACTAGGATGTCATCGAAATATACCACCACATATTTACCAATGAACCTACATATAACATGGTTCATAAGCCTCATAAAAGTGCTTGGCGCATTTGACAATCCAAATGGCATGACCATCCATTCATACAGCCCGTGCTTTATCTTGAATGCAGTGTTCCATTCAAACCCTTCTCGCATCTGAATCTGATGGTAACCGCTCTTCAAATCAACTTTTGAAAACACTACAGCACCATGTAGTTCATCAAGCATGTCTTCAAGTCTAGGAATTGGATAACTATATTTAACCGTTATCTTGTTGATTGCGCGGCTATCCACACACATCCTCATGGATCCGTCCTTCTTCTGTACTAGCAAAGCTGGAACCATACACAGACTCATAGATTCGCGAACATATCCTCTCTCGATCAATTCATCAACTGCCTTTTCAATTCTTTCACCTCCTCTGGGTTACATCTATAGGCTGCTCTATTTGGTAACAATGCTCCCGGTATCAAGTCAATTTGATGCTCAATGCCTCAGATTGGTGGTAATCCTTTAGGCAATTCTTCGGGAAATAATGCTTTAAACTCGTCGAGTAAGCTCTGAAGCCGTGGATTATTAGTCAATGAATCCGACTTCAACACTTCACGTACTAGTAATAGTAGAACAGTCCCACCCCCTCGTAAGTTTGCTTTTATCTCATGTCTACTCATCAGTAAGGACTCTTTTGGTTCCTTTACCTTTGACACTTTGTTTACCTTGGCCCTTGCCTTACGATCATCCACAATTTGTTTAGGTGTCATAGGCTTTAGTACGATCTTTTGGCCCTCCTTGTGAAAAACATAAGTGTTATGCTTTCCATCATGCATGACATGGCGATCAAACTTCCAAGGTCTTCCCAAAAGCATATGACATGCGTCCATCTGCGGTACAACATCAAACAATACTTCGTCCTTATACACGTCGCCACCTAAAAACGAAATTAAGACTTGTTTGTCGACATTCACCACATTCTCTTGATTAATCCATTAGAGCTTGTATGGATTTTGGTGCTTCATTGTCTTGAGTTGTAATTTCTCCACAACCTCACTTGAAACTACGTTTGTGCTACTTCCCCAGTTAATGAGTAAGTTGCATACCTTCTTCATCACAGTGCATCTTGTTTGGAATATGGTCTCACGTTGATCAGCCTCATCTACTACTTGGGTATTAAGTAGACGTCTCAATACCAACAACTCCCCATTATCGCACTTTACTTCCTATTCTTTGCAGTCTTCATCATACTCTTCTTCAGATTCAGAGTCACTAACATGAGCATTCTCCATGGCAAACGCTTCTATCACTTCTTGTATAGTGAAAGTCTTTTTGTTAGGACAATCCATGGCATAATGGCCTAGCCCCTTACACTTGTAACAAGTAATGTTACTCAGGTCCTTCTTTAGCTTATCCTTATTTACCATATTGTCCACTACTTTCTCTTTGCCTTTGTTCCAAGAATCACTTGATTCAGTTTTTCCATCCTCCGATCTCCAAGAGCTAGTACTTTTGTTAGGCTTTGAGTAAGATTTGTTTGCATTCACTTTGCGTTGTCTTTCCACCTTCATAGCAAGTTTTACAACATCTTCGAAAAACACATACGGACTAAGTTCAACCGCGTCTACTATTTCTCGATGCAATCCTCTCAAGAATCGAGAAATAGTTTGATCTTCCGGCTCCACCAATTCACAACATAGTTTTAAGGATTCAAACTCCTTGATGTAATCTTCAACACTCATGCCACCTTGCCTAAGTGTTTGCAGATGCAAATATAGCTCCTGTTTGTAATAATCAGAAACAAACCTCTTCCTTATCAGGTTGTTCATCACACGCCAGCTAATAATGGGTTCTTCTCCATCTCGCCTTCTTTGTGCAACAAGGTTGTTGTTTTCCCAGTGAGATGGCCTAGAACTTGTAGAAGGGGGGTTGAATACAAGTTCTTGCAACTTTTTCGAATTCCTGTTCTTTAAGAAATTAAATTTCTGCGGAATATAAAGAACAAGATCAAAACTCTATAAACAATTGCTTTTATTGATTTAACAATTGATTACAAGTTTTCTAACAATCAAAACAAGCTTTGATCGTCAGCTTCTATTCTGTGTATAAAATACAACACTTTCAATTCTCTCTCTCTATACACATCTCTCGCTTCGTATTTCTGTTCTGTAATTTATAATTACAGCTTCTAAAACTAAGTTATCAAAAACCTAGCTTCCTAATTCAAATCAAATACAATCTTTCCAATTGAAAGATTTCTAACAAGTTTCCTTGTCAGCTACGTCTTCAACAAAGTCTACGTGTTCATGGAAGACTTTCCTTCTTTGATTTGAACTTTAACTCCATCAGTGATTAAGTCTTCGACTAATCTCCGATAGCTTCTTTAATTAGTCCCTGATCACTTTGAGTAATCTCCGATACTTTGGCTTTAGTCTCCGATGACGTCAGCTTTTAATCTCTGAGGTATTGTTTTAATCTCTGATGATGTCAGCATTAATCTCTGACTCTTTAGTTACAATCCCCGATGACGTAAGCTTTAATCTCCGATGACCAATCCTTCAATCTCTGATGAACAAAACATTTTAATCTCCGATGAAGGATTCTTCAATCTCCGATGGGCAAAGTCCAATCTCTGATGAACAAAACTTTATTCTCTGATGGACTTTTCCCTTAATCTCCGACAAGCCAAAATCAATCTCCGAAGGACTAATTAACTTAAACAACTTGTTGAACAAACTCAACAAGTATTCCAGCAGTACATACAAAAGTAATGAACCTATCTCTTTATTATAATGACTAATTTACAAACAAGAGATACTACTGCTAGCTACAAAACTAAAGTGTTACAAACCAACACTTTTCTGTACATTTGTATTTCTAAGTATTCTAAAGACAATCATCATCAAATGTTTATAAAACCTAACAGTTGTCCCACCAAAGACTAGCATATTTTGAGAACTCCAGAGCTGCCAATTTACACTTTCTTTCTTCTATGTGATTTTGGAATTCAAAGATCTTTTCGACCTTTTGAACCTACTCCAAGAAGTCTTCAGGATCACTGCTACCAATGAAAGAAGGAACTTTCAGTTTTATGTTTGAATGTCCTTCACGAACATTAGGTAGGTCATTACGAACATTTTTTTTCTTGTTCTGGAACTTTAGTTTCTCGAGCATGACCGTCGTTATGTCCCAACAATCTGGCCATCATCTCTTCCAATCTATCCAATTGTGTAGTCATCATCACATATTGATTCTGCAAACATTAGATCTTTGCATCTTGTAAAGTTGCTCCACGATGTAATCCCGTTTCCCCAATATTATCGTGCCCACTTGAATCAGACATGTTTAATTTGACTGAATAATCAAATAGACTTCCGATAGAATTTCTAGATTGCAGTCCGAACACAACACTCTAGAATATACTTTACGTAAGAAACCAGAAAAACAAGAATGAATCACACGTTCTTGATTTCTCACTCCCAACACCAAATAGCTCTGATACCAATATGATGTAGGGTGTTTAAGCCTACAGCCTCGGATAGACTAAAACAACCTGTTGATGTACGCACAAGAAGTCGATCTAGGGTTCTTGAACGAATAACACGTTCAAGGCTATTCGAATCACATGAACAGGGTCTTGTTTATATCACACAAACAATAAGAAATTACATAATACTTCTGAATTTTATTAATCAAAAACTAGATCCTTTTAGCGTACAACATAAGCAGCTATTTATAAGTTGTGATTACAACCCTATTCCTAGTTGGAAATAATAATACATTGGAAATAAGTCTAATCCAATAAGGAAAAAAAAAACAAACCTGTTAAAACTAAGAAACAAATACAAAAACAAACACGGAAAACAAACAAATATGAAAAAAAATAATAATCGCAACTGTCAGCGGATAAAATAGCTATCGGAGACTATTTAACCCCTGACGAGCAAATAAGCCTATCAGAGACTAATTATCCCCTGACAAGCCAAGTTAGTCTATCGGAGACTAACGATCCCCTGATGAGTATCTTTGCCTGTCGGAGACTAAGCATTCCATGACCCGTTTGATATCATCCCTTGACACCGGCTCTCGACCAAACCCTAACGCTTCCTCAGCAGGCCCTGATGCCATTTCTCGGCCAAACCCTAACGCTTCCTTGGCAGGCCCTGATGTCATTTCTCGGCCAAGTTTCAACTAAGCTTTAACGAACTTGACTCTAGTTTTGAAAGCAAAATAAGAACAAAATCACAAGAACCCCTTAGTGAGACATAATGCATGTTAGCCCAAGCCCAAGTTTCAATTCCTTCATCGTAGTTCACCAAAGATAGTCCCAAAGTTTTTAACTCTTCAAGCTTCAAACATGCCGCATTTGACAAGCTCATGTCAGACCTCTTAGCCCTTGATCTAGTAACTGGACCCCGAAACCTTAACTCACCATCAACAATTGATCCATGTACAACTTCTTCTTCCGACTTAGGTTCGTTACAATTCATGCCCACATCAATAGGATTTGAGATGGTGCTTCTGTTGGTTCCTCAAACCTTGTTGATTCTGTAGGCTTTGCTGCTTCAGAAGGCTTTTCTAACTAAGCTTCTAAAAATTCTTCCTTTATGATAAGCTTTGGCTTGATCAAGTCAACAGGCTTTACTTTAGTATGTTGTTGTTATCTAATGATCTCAACATCAGCAACATTCTCCTTCACTTCTGGAGCTGTGACACTTTCAGGTGTGTCAGCAGATTCCAAAACTTCAGTGGTGCTTATCACTTCTATTAGAGTAGCAGTAAGAATAGATGAAATATCAGCAATGGTCTCCTCTAAGATTGGGGTAGGTTGATCTGCACCAATTATATCTTCTAGGTTCACAACATCAATTTCCTTAAAAAGAATAGATGAAATATCAGCAGTGGTCTCCTCTAAGATTAGATGAACATTTTTCTAGGGTGGCAGCAACAACCTCTAGTGACTTCTCAGCAAGTCGGTAGTTGTCGGTTTCTTCAAAAATGTCATCTTTTCCTTCATTAGGCTCTCCTTCCTTAGTACATGTTGTAGAGATAGGGACTACAACAGGAATTTCCTCATAATCTTTTTCTTCTTCTTCATCGTCAGTAGGGGATTCCACATCTGATCCCTCTTTTGCAATGACATCAACAGCATTAGCCTTATTAAAGAGTTCCATTAGAATGTCATAGTTCTCCCTTTCTGCTAGAGTTATTGTATCTGGATCACAATCATCAAAATCAGCAAGAGTAGACTTCTTCTTTTTCTTTGGTTGTTGCACTTGGGTAGCAACACGCCTTTTTCTGGTGAGTTTTAGCCTGAAAATCTATGTAACTACAGTAAACTCTATTTCAATGGCAAGTTGAACATCAACAACCTGCTTATTTTTTTGTTCTCCAGCTTGTGGTCCTTCTTGTTCTTTATGTTCTTTTTCTACAATGTTCTCCTTAGTATAATCAACTACTTTATTGGCCTTTCTTTTGGTAGCAGCCATTGCTAAGGTAGCAGGGTTCCTTTCGTAGTTTTGCAAAATCGATGGCCTGATGATTTTGCTATTTTGGAATTTTTTTTGTCTGGTCCTTACTGGGAAGTTTTCTCTAACTGCTCTTATTAACAACAGAGATAGGGTATGTCCATGTCTCATCTTGGTTTTCTTCTTGCTAAAGAAAAACTCTTTGAGTTCCTCAAAGAATATATGCACTCAGTTGATTTGTTGTTCAGACTTCAGTAGGTGCACCAGGGAAATTACCTTTGTTGATGCCTTGTCTTGGGAGGTGAATTTGCAAAGCAAGGTATTGTGCAAAATATCCATAAGGAAATCTCATTTTCTAAGGAAGTCCTTCCTTTTCTTATTGTTGTGATTCCTTATGTACCCAAGGTCTTCCAACACATCAAGGATTAGAAAGGGTGGAGTCAGCAAGCCTGACTTGTCATCTAAAGAGTGTCTCTAATGCTTGTTGGTGTTGTGGATACCTGTTATCCATTAACTTGGCATGTGATGCTGTTATGGCTTACCTTGACATTTCGGCAAAATTCTCTAATTACTTCTTCAAAGATGGAGCAGTCAATAGTGATAATGTATCGAATGTCGTCGTTCCTTAGCAGCCTTATAACATCTCTAATTTTAGCATCAAGCTAATCATCATTAAAGGAATTCAAGACAATTATTCACTCGGATTCAATTTTATCTAACCAATTAACCATCCTACTAAACTAAGTCTAAGAAAGTGGTGGTTTACGACAGAGTTGTGGTAGTTTAGGTAAACATTCTTAGAGAGAGAATTTTTGCAAGAAAGAGTTTGAGTGAAATTGTCAAGAATGAGAGGGGTGAATGAGTTTATATAGGGGGTGAAAATAAATTGAAAGGTTTTGGGCGATTACTGATATGAGAAGTGGAATAGTTAATGGAGAGGAATATGTGCATAGTGGTGAAAATTAATTACCGAAAAGACAACAGTTGTTATTCAATCATGGGGCACTATGGTATTTAATGAGTAGAAAAAAAAATGGCTAAAGTCATGATAGCTATATTTACAGCTATAAAAATAGGGATGTCATCATTTTAAATGGATAAGTATGAATAAAATGATAAGTCTTATCATACTAAAGCTTATCGTGAAAGTTAGCAGAGTAATGACATAAATCTTAGTTGGATTTTGGGATTCTTAAGCAGTGGTAAAATTCAACAAAAAATGATCTATCTGTCTTGCTCATTAATAGCAAACAATTATCCCTGCTAAACTTTTGTCACGGGCAACCAACTTCCTTGGAAATAGGAGATGTGAGCAGGGATTGCGAGATTTCAGCAGCGACAACAACATCCTTGCTTATGATGTAAGCAAGAGTTTGTCCTTCGTTTTTGAAAACTTTGAAATTGTTGAAGGGTTTCCCCTTTTTGACTTATGATGTAAGCAGATCTTTTTGTCCTTACTGAACTTGTAGGATTTCTAATTATTAAATACTTATAGTGGGACTTGGTCCAATTCATCCTTTTGGGAAGATCTTCTTGAACATCTTCTTGCCTTAGTAGGGGTGTTTGTAATGGAAGCAAAGAGTCCTGATGGATTTTCAGCAGGATCTTTCTTAACTTCCATAGGTATTAATTCTTGTTTAGATGGATCTTGTTCCTACTTCACTATAAGAGAGAATGAACCACTTAGTTCCTCATTGTTCATCATCAAATACTACATGAATATATTCTTTAACAGTTAGGAATCTTTTATAAGAAATACTTCTTACCATTGTTGTGAACATAATAGGGTCATCCAAAGATTTAAAAGTAGCTTATGTTGGGCTTTCTTCCTTTCCATAATTCATATGGAGTCTTGCTTAGAGTTGGATGGATAAATGAATGATTTTGAATATAACAAGCAGTATTAACTACTTCTGCCCAAAAGTATTCTAGGAGTTTAGCATCAACAAGCAATGTTCTTCTGGCTTTTTCTAAGGTTCAATTTTTTTCTTTTGACCATTCCATTTTGCTCTAGGGTTCTTGATGTTGAGAAATTATGAGAGATTCCTTGCTTATCACATAATTCAATGAAGCCTCCAAAGTCAAACTCTTTTCCATGGTCGCTTCTTACTACTTTGATTCTGAGATCCTTCTCATTTTGTATTTGTCTGTTGAATTTCTCAAATTCTACTAGTGCATCATTCGTGTGAGCAAAAAATAATGCTCATTTATATCTTGTGAATCCATATTTCATTCAACCAAGAAATGTTGATATTGAGCAAAACAAATCAAGATGTAATAGTTGGAAGAGCATAGAGTTTGATTTTTTGATTTGCTTAAGAAAGATTCTTTTGTTTGTTTACCAAATTGGCAAGCTCTATAAGATTTTTCTTTTTCAAAAGAGAATTTTGTAAACCTTTTACTAAATCTTTAACAGCAAGTCTTGAAATTGTTCTGTATTTTAAGTGAGAAAATCTCTTATGCCATAAACAACTAACATTTGCTGAAGCTTTAGCAAGGAAACATGCGGATTGAGCATGACTCAGCTTAGCCAAATTTACTACATAAACATTGTCATTCCTTGAATCAGAAATCTTCAGAGAATTTGTTTGAAGATCTCTTACTTAACATTGATTATCTAAAAAGGTAACCTTATGCCCTTTGTCAAACAGCTAGATAATACTGGGCAGATTGTGCTTAAGTCCTTCTACATAAGCAACCTTGTTGAAGAAAATTATTCTATTTCTTACTGATCCATAACCCTTTGTTTTTTCACAGCTATTATCTCCAAAAGTAAATAAAGATTCCATCATTTTCCTTGAAGTTAGTGAGCAAGTCTTTATCACTAGTCGTATGTCTTAAACATCCGTTGTCCAAGTACCAAATTTGTTCCTTCCTGACATCCTACAAAACATGAGTCATTTTTGTACCCAACAAGACTGTTAGAAATCATACGTGTAGAAATGATGATGTGTAGAAATACTTAGAAGTTTTTACTTTGTAAACTACCAGCTGATTGTATAGAAACAATTGATGAATACATGTAAAAAGAATACAGTAGTTTAGAAGCAATTGTATAGATTAGCACATTTGTAAACACTTGTAATCTTGGGAAGAAGTGAAAAGAAGCCAAGGTTCAAGAGTTAGAAGGAAATCTAGAACTCAAGATTCCCAGCTGATTGAAAAACATCAAATAAAATTAACAGCTAAAGGAAAATTAGCAGTTGATCAGAAGACTATCATTTACCTGATGATCAGACAAAACAGCAGGTAATCTAGATATCAACAGGTAATTTTCAAAAGAGCAGGTAATGGACAAAACAACAGGTAATCATGGAAATAGAAAGTAATCAAATGCTGACCAAGCTAAAGACTGCCATGTCAGCAGAAGATTTTGAGATAGAGTTCGATGATGATTTAGTAGTTGAGTCTATGGATAGTAACAAGGATTCAAAAATGAGTCTTACAATCTTTTAAAGATAGCAGTTGATCTACTTTGCTATGAAGAATCAAATTCTTTATACAAGTTAAAGTTTTATCAAGAATGGAAAGCTGGAAGTCAGGAGGCAATTAGAATTCTTTTAGGAATGTTTTATTTCCTAATAATCATTTTAATCGTATATAAAGTTAGAATTCTAGTTGGTAGTTCGAGGTTTGTACGTGTTCATAGTTTTACATTCAGAGAGTTTTGAAGCTGAGTATTATTGTATTTAGAAAAACAATAGCTGGTGATCACTACCAAAAAAAAAGTTGTAAGATTGAAATTGATTGACAATATAATTATTTATTGTTGATTGTCATTCCTATCTTACAATTTACTTTACTTTTTTATTATATCAGTATTCATATGTCTGTTCTTTACTCCACGGGATAAACAATTGGTATCAGAGAAGTTCTAGATTAATCTCAATTAGGCCCCATGTGGCAGCCCCCAAAAGTCCCATCCTGGACTTCGGGCACTGCCATAAATTGACAATAAAAAAACATCATTAACCAAGCATACACATCATGGATTAAAAGAAATATAATCTCTATTATAAAACCATAACCCAAGCATTCATAATTGAAATAAAAGATGTATAATCTCTTATTACAAAACCTCAAAATAAATATTTAGCAGTGAAAGTCTACAAATGGCCCATCTGGCCTTATAATCTAAACATTTCTATGATGGCCTCTCGTTTCACTTCCTTCTAAAGGCCATCCATATGAGAACAATCAAGAAACTCTCACTATGTCATTTCCTCCTTTTCTTTATTAGGTAGCTCGGCCTTCTCATCATGACCTGTAAAACATTTCATAATAATCCACATGAGTGATTTACGCTCAGCAAGTATATAATCATAAGCTGGGTAGGTCCTGAAAAACTGATATTTCAAAAGGCTTTAGTGTTTAATGAGGCTGGGCGAAACAATGTCGACACCTCCTGGTAATTTAATAAACATATAACTTTCAGCATTCCCGAGTGATAACGAGGGGTTGACCCTTTACTTGAAAGAAATTTTGAATCATTCATCTACGCCTTCTCTTCATCAAATAGTGTATCATCTGGCCAACCTGACCACTATCTGACTTCATCATCTCTTCATCAAATGACATACCAGCTGGCTAGCCTGATCGTTTGACTTCATCATAATGACATATGTAGTCAACGCAAAAAGCATAGGTCTGCGAAGGTCTGATTACAGATGCCTCGGTTTTTCATTCGCTATCATCATAGGCCAGGGTGTTAGGCCATCGCAACCCACTAGCCTTTAGTTACCCATATAGATATACTTTGTAAGTATAGGATAAGAAATAAAACTTCTATATCCATATAGGATTTTCCTTTGGTGTGCTAGTGAATTAAAACAGCTAGCAACCGACCAATAATACTTGGTTCAATATACATCATCTTTTCACGTACTCAGATCCACGAATCGTACGTTCTTGTCCATGAAAAACATTGACTATTTACGTAAATCGAATCAATGATCTTATGTATTTAATGAAAAAGGAATAGAGTGAGTATATACTTGTCTTGGTCCTTAGCTAATTTTAAATTCAACATACTAGTGCGTGAAAGGTTTTGTAAAACATAATTGTTGATATAACATGAGAAATCTATGGCTTGAAAAATAAATATGAGAGTACGCATAATCAAGGGATGGCCATCATGGGATGGTCATCTCAGAATGTGCATTGAGAGGGGATGGTCATCAGGGGATAACTTACCCGGCCATAAGGGGACGGTCTACTCGTTAAGGGATGGCCATCAAGGGATGGTCATCAGGGAATAATTTTACCTGTTAGGGAATAAATTACTCATTAGTGGATATTTGTTCAGTGTCAAACTCATTAAGTCAGCGCCAAACTTATCGGAGACTAATATTATTTACTCATCAGAGACTAACATTATTACTCATCAGAGACTAACATTCTTACTCATCAGAGACTAACATTCTTACTCATCAGAGACTAACATTCTTACTCATCGGAGACTAACATTGTTACTCATCAGAGACTAACATTATTACTCATCAAAGACTGGCATTATTACTCATCAGAGACTGACATTATTACTCATCAGAGACTGACATTATTACTCATCAGAGACTAACATTATTACTTATCAGAGACTAACATTATTAGTCATTGGAGAATAACAATGTTACTCATCAGAGACTAACATATTTAGTCATCGAAGACTGACATTGTTACTCATCAGGGACTAACATTATTAGTCATCAAAGACTAACATTATTACTTAGCAGAGACTAACATTATTACTCATCAGAGACTAACATTATTAGTCATCGGAGACTAACATTGTTACTCATCAGAAACTAACATTTTTAGTCATCGGAGACTAACATTGTTACTCATCAGAGACTAACATTATTACTCGTAAGAGACTATCATTATTATTCATTAGAGACTAACATTATTAGTTATCAGAGACTAACATTGTTACTCATCAGAGACTATTATTACTCTTCAGAGCCTAACATTATTACTTTATCAGAGACTAACATTATTAGTCATCGGTGACTAACATTATTAGTCATCAGAGACTAACATTGTTACTCATCAGAGACTAACATTTTTAGTCATCGGAGACTAACATTATTACTCATCAGAGACTAATATTATTACTTTATTAGAGACTAACATTATTAGTCATTGGAGACTAACATCATGCTATGAAAGACTAAGTTAGAGCTTGTCTCTGCTAGTTGAAGCTGGTTAGGAAACAAGAAATATGAGAACAACCAAAAGAAAAATAACCTATTCCTTTTGTACATAGAAAATATTCATTGAATAGGATTAGAAGCTGAATTACGATTTAGATTTAAATCCTCGATCCAAGTCTCGTCTTTTGAGTGACGATGTTCTTTCAGTTTTGGAAGCAGTGGAAACTGGTACCAGAAATGGATGGGATTTCGAAAAGGAAGAATCTTTCTTGTCATGGTCCTTGCTTGGTGACCTGGAGAACGTGTGACGCTGGGTCGGGGTTTGGTGACCACACCGAGGGACAGGCCCGGAAGATGTACTTCGACGGAAGCTGTAATTAAACTTACAAAATTATATTAGAAGTTGTATGTTTGTAAAGATTTATAAATAGCGTACAGGATTTTGAAGCTGACAATCAGATTGTGATTGTTAGAATTTGTAATCAATTGTTTATCAAAAAAAGCAATTGTTTATAAATTTGTTCTTGTTTTTGTTGTTTAATTTCCGCAAGTAAATATACTTTGAAGAATAGAAATTCGAAAAGATTTCAAGAACTTGTATTTAACCCCCCCCCCCCCCCCTCCCCCCCCTCCTACAAGTTCTAGGCTATTTCACTGGGACAACAATTGGTATCAGAGCATATTGATTGATATATTTCAATTAACAAGATCCAAAGATGGCCATTGATGAAGGAAGCAGCTCTAGCATAATGGCATATGCAGGAAGTAGAGATGGTGGAACCAGAATTCCAGTATTAAAAAGAGAAGAATATCCAATCTGAAAACAAAAGATGTACATGCACTTGAGGGCAACTGATCCTGAATATATTGATAGGATTGAGAAGGGTCCCTATCAACCAAGGAAATTTATTCAGGAATAGTTATCCCTGAACACTTTGAACTTGTTGCAGAAAGTGATTACACCAATGAAGACAAGTTAAAAGTGTTGAAAGATGCTAAAGTGATGAACATACTTTACAATGGATTGGATAAGAATATGTTCACAAGAATCATCAATTTTACAACATCTAAATAGATCTGGGACACCATCAAAGTCCTATATGAGGGGACAAACCAAGTGAGAAAGAATAAAAGGTCATTGTTGACTCAATAATATGAATTCTTTCAAGCAAAGCCTGGTGAATCAATAACATCAGTTTATGACAGATTCAATGCTTTGCTCAATGACCTGAAAATACGTAGAATGTCCTATGATAATGAAGATGTCAATACCAAATTCATGAGGGCACTCCCACCAAGCTGGGATCCAAAAACAACTGCAATAAGAGAAGCTCGTGATTTGGATAAAGCATGCTATTATCCAGTGCAGTGATGAAAATGTCTTTTACCTTCTTATCCTTAGCAACCTCTTCCTTCTCTGATTGAGTGTATTCTTTTGGAGTCTTTATTTCATATCTATCTGGTGCAGTAACTCCTTCAGAGGTGGAGCCAAGAACAAGCTTCTTTATTTCTGGAGGACCTTTCCCAATAATCTCCAAGTATTGGTCATCTTTTGCATCAAGATAACTCAAGATCCTTTGTTTCTAGAATGAGTATTCACCCTTCTTGAGTTGTGGAACTCTGTTATTGTCCTTCGAATTACTCATGATGTGAGAACCCAAAAAATAAAATAGGTTTTGTTGTATGATTAATTCATATTATGATTAATTTATATTACGTACGAATGTTTAATTTTCGTTTGGTATAAATAATGAATTCATATCTTGAATGAAAGTTTCTATGACAATGTGATGTCCAAAAGGATATAAATATATTTTTGAACTCAAATATTTAAATGTTTATTTTTATCCAAGTATTAACAAGTGTAAGTGAAAATTATTCATGGGGAAGGCAACACACATATGAGCTACAGTGCCCATTTTTTAACCAAGGACTGTCGTGAGGTAAGTGATATAATTATATTATATCGAGGTTGAGTTGCACGTGACCCATCAACTTGTAAATCAACTCTAACAGTACACTAGATAGTGGGCTATGATAGATGATTGACTGACTTTTAGCAGTCGTAACGCCGCCCTTTTCTAACAAATCATTTCATTTTAAAGCTTGTTACTGCCCATTACAGCCAACAGCTGAAATCTACTCATAAATAATCCAACTATTCTTGTTGTGTGGCAAGTGATATAAATATATCATTTGGAGTACAACCCTAGCCCTACTTTCATAAATTTTCTATACAGCCAACCACCCACAAAATTCAGGTTCACTTTCAAGAGCAACTTCCTTTCTTTAAGAAAAACACAAGCTTTTAACTTCTTCTTTACAGCCAAAGAGGTAAGAGCACTATATTAAAGTCCAGCTATGTTCCTGCACTATTTTTTTTTGTTATGCATACCATGTTTGTAAAAATACCTTGTTTATTCACTTCCAAAAGTATGATTTAATGCATGCTTTTTAACATCTAAAGTTAATGTCGTTTATTCTAAAAAGGCTATCCAAGGTGAGAGTAAGAAATGTCGACGACCACCTAGTAAAAAAACTATTAACTTCCAAATATCCGTAGTTAAAACACCATGCTTGTGTCTCTGACAACCAGAGTTCTTGAAGTCTAGCAGTGTCCATAAGAATAACAAGACAATAAGAAATGTTTCACGTTGCAAGATAGATGATGAGAGAATGCCCTATGTACGGTTATCTGTTGATAACACAACCGTTTGAAGAGTGAAGAAGTTACCACGGTATCGAAGACAAGTCCTAACCTGGTCTTCGTTGGCATGATTCTAGTCTCTGACAATATAGATTAGTCCCCGAGAGATTTACAACTTAGTCTCCGACAGTGTAGAAAAATTAGTCTCCAAGGAACAAACTTGTTAGTCCCAGATGAAGAATTTTTTTTAGTCTCTGACGAGCATATACTAGTCTCTGATGTCTTATTTGTGTTAGGTTTAGGAAGTGAGATTGAGGTAATACCAGAGAAAATACTTATTAAAAGTTAGGCATCTCTTAGCCTAGAAAAAGGTGAGGTAGAGAGAATTGTTGAGGGTACTGATATCCTTATTAATGAAAAAAGTGAGGAAATGGTCTTAGATGACCAATAAAAAGGAGAGACTGAAATTGGTAGTGTGTCCTTAGAGTGCCAACAAAAAGTGAGAAAGGATGAGAACCTAAAAGAAAATTAATAAAGATTAGGATCACATCTTGATACATCTGAACCTTAATCATCTACAGGTCATAATGATGTATCATTTTCATCTTCTAAGTCTGATGATGATAATGAAGACGATTCTCTTGAGAATCTAAATGTAGTGTCACTTCTCATAGCTTCCAAGAGCCAAGTTAGATCATCTCTACAATTAGATGCCATTCATGATGCTGATGTAGAGGGTGCTCATAATTTACTCTACACTGATGACTTCATTGCAGCTAGTAAGATACAATACACTTTACATATTCAACAGCAAGCAGATGAAGGAAATGTTGATGGCTGGCTAAATCAGTCCATGGTTATTTATTTGAATGATGTTCTGAGGTTAGTGAGAACTCAATACTTGCGAGCTCAAAGTTTCAATGCTACTGCACTATGTGTTGAAGATCTTTTTGAAGCCATTAATGATATATATAAATGCTTATTGAAGATGGATCATTATATTATTTTTGGCATTAAGAAGGAACTTCAAAAGATCAAAGATGAATCTAAGATGATACTCAGAGTAACAAGGGAATACTTGGACTTTGTGCTACCCCCAACTACTATGCTAAAGATAAAGAATATCTTGGCTAAGGAATCAACTTGGGAATCTATTGTCAAAGATCTCAAGACCAAGGTGACTGCCTTAAAAGCCATAAATGCCAAACTTTAGCTAATCAATAGCTAATTTTGGATTTACTTAAAGCCCAGTAAGGAGCTCCAGCTACATCAATTTCTACTCATGTTGATGATGTCAAAAAATGGGAGAAGGAAGCTAAGGACAATGATGATAATGATAAGGGCCAAGCACCAACAGCTGCTGAGGGGGAGTAGTCAGCAGCTAATGCATCTCAAGCACTACCACTACCACAATTCTATTTGTTGGAGAGGAGAGGAGTGGGGCAAATGTTCAACTTAGAGAAAATAGAGAAATGCCAACTCTCTTCAATATGTTAAGAAGTGCCCCTGAGATTGATAGACATACGAGAGAGAGAGAGAGAGAGAGAGAGAGAGAGAGAACATGTATAGAGGCTACATGAGAGTGTTACAACTATTCAATGGATTTACTTTTGGAACTACTCATGAGTCTACACCTGAGAAACTTCAACCTATAGTTTCTCAAGCTTCAACATCAACTTCTGCTCAGACTTCAATAGTTTCTTCTACTCAAACTTCTTTACCTACTGATGTTGTTGAGGCTATATTAAAAGGTAAGGAACCTGTCAATGATACAACAAAGCCAACTTCTCCTACAAATAATATCTACAAGCAGTCAAGTGATTATAAGGTGTTAGAGCATGCTATAAGTTCAAGGATCACACCACCTCTTGAATATCTAGGTGATGTTGAACTGGCAATGAAACTGCAAGAAGAGGAAATGTCTATGGCACTTGATGAAAATGAACAAATTTCTGCTAAAATGCAAAAGGAAGAGGAGAAAAAGAAGATGTACAGTGTCAGAGCAAAGAAGGGTCATGAAACAAGGAGAAAGAATAAGCAAGAGCAGATGTTGAGGGATATTAGAAAAAGTAAAGAACAAGAAATATTAAGGAAGAAGAAATTAGAAGAAGAGAAGGCTAGAGATCAAAGTAAGAGAAGGTCTGCTCCTAATAAAATATGTAAGGAGATTTCTTAAACACGATCAAGGGATACATCTCCTTCTGATGATGGACAAGATAGATCGAATCATAGGGAAAGTTCTACAGGTAAATAAGGATCAAGAGAACAAGTCACTAAGGAGCATGGAGAGTCTACTCAACAAGAATCTTCAGTTGGCCCTCATACTTCAAGAAGCCATGATATTAAGCCACCAACAGCAACTGATCAATCAACCAAAGGTAATGAAAATCAATATGCATTAATGTTTATTCCTGAGTTTATTGATGTTATGACTTTGAAACAAGAGAGAATGATCATGGAAGAAGAAGATTATGAAATTCCAAACTTTGACAGAAATTACAAATTGTTAGAACTAAATAAGCTCAAGTGTTTGTAGAAGGGGGGGGGGGGGGGGGGAGGGGGGGGGGGTTGAATACAAACAGTACAAACTTTTTTGCTCTTTTAAAACTTACGTTGCATAGGCTGTAATAGCTACCACAACCAGAAAAACTTTAACGAAATTAAGATGAAAACACAAGCATTCAAGTTAAAATAGTTGTATTAAAACTTGGTGTTTTTCTGAAAATTTGTTATATCACAATTGTGATTAACAGCTACAATTCTGTAATAAATTACAGCTTCTCTTTTCTCACTCACTAGCTATGTTTTTTTTTTTGAATATCTCTCTCAAGATCTATTACAAAGCTTCTTTCTAGTGTTTGAGTATTGTGGCTTGCTTGCTTGGTTTTTCGTGTAACAACTCCTTCTTTATGTATAATAGATCAATTGGTGAACTCACGTGCTAGACATGCTACTTTTTCAACATAGCCACAGTATGTCACATCAAGGTCTTTTTGGAGTGGTGTGTCAAATTGTTGTTGACTTTTTTTGCTTATTTTTCATCCCCTGATCTGCATGTATTTAATGCTCGAGAGTTGTTATTGGATAACCAAACTTCAAGGAATATCTTTCCAGTTATACCCCTTGCTTCCATGACAAGTATCAATGATTTGTGTGTAAGTCCTAATGACATGTGGATTAGGTCATAACAATCCACTGATGCCAAGCCTTGATAGAGACATGATCAGTGCTTCTGGATCCACCGATGTCTACCCTGATGGAGGCTTGATCAGTGCTTCATTATTCACCGATGTCAAGCCCTGATGGAGACTTGATCAGTGTTTCATTATCCACTGATGTCAAGCCCTGAAAGAGACTTGATCAGTGCTTCATTATCCACTGATGTTATGACCTTCTTGTTATCCATTGAAGGGTTCCACTGACGAGTTGATCTTTTGTCGTCGCCAAATTTGTCGGGCAATCTAACTCATCGCCAAACTCGTCAGGCAATTTAAGTCATCACCAAACTCGTCGTCTGATCTGTTGGAGTCATTGGGTGCCAAAAAAATAGGTGCAGTTTCGGACGGAAGAATAAATCTTGCTTTGAAGGAATTATCCTTAGATTTATATTCTGTTGATGCATTTTCGGGATGTTAGTTAGGAAGTGTTTGTCAACCTGTTGTTACTTTACTTGTTAACGTTGAGTTAAGCAGCTTCGCGACTTAGCCGAGAGATAATCATCAGAGACTGGTGTCAGGGGATGTTTCTGGTGTCAGGGGATGTTTAGGCATCAAGGACTAAGGATGATGTCATCAACGGATCTTTTATTCGCATCGGAGAATACGGCTAACGTCATCATCAGTGGATAAGTTGTACATCGGGTACTAGTCTAGTCATCAAAGACTAATTAAACCCGTCAGGGGATAATTAGTCTCTAAAAATCTATTTCATCCATCAGGGAATGATTTAGTCTCAGGTAGTGTATTTGATTCGTCAGGGGATAATTAGTCTCCGACGTTCAATTATCCACTGATGGGAATAATTGTTTTATTTCTTATACTTTATTATTTTTCGTGTTTGTTTAGTTAATTATTTCCTATTTGGAATAGGTTTGGTAGTTTCCTTAACATATTAGATTTCTTTCCTTTGTACTATCTTTTCCAATTAGGAGTAGGTTATTATTAAACTTAGAAATAGTTGTCCATAATGTATGGAAAATTCAGACTTTGAGTAATAAAATTGTGTGAGTTTTTACTTACGATTATCCTGAAAGTTGGTGGTTGATTCCTTTATACTTTCATAACTTGATTTGTTTTAGCTTTTGGGTGATTAATTTCTTTAAGCAAACTAAACAAATTGATCCTTTAGTGTTGATTTCTGGTGATTAATTTCTTTACGAAATTTTCCTAAAGTTATTTTTCTGCAACCTGTGTTTGATCCTACCAGATCAAATACATCATCGTCAGTGGATAAAAATGGCTAGAGCTAAAGTCACTTTTAGCCATCACCAAACTCGTCGTCAGTGGATAAAAATGACTATCGCTAACGTCACTTTTACTCATCGCCAAACTCATCGCGAGATAATATGGACCAAAGTGATTTTTAGCCATCGCCAAACTCACCGAGAGATATGTTGTCGCCAAAGTCTGGACATTAGAGTGATTCCCCTGACAGGTTCCCCTGATGAGGTCATCCCTTGATGCCTTCCCCCGATGGCTTCCCCTAGCTAGGTCTTCCCCTGATGTGTTCCCCTGACAGCTTCCCCTGACGAAGTCATCCCCTGACGGGTTCCCCTGATGGCTTCCCCTGACGAAGTCATCACCTAACGGGTTCCCCTAATGGCTTCCCTTGAGGAAGTCATCGCCTGACGAGTTCCCCTGATGGAGTCATCCCCTGATACAGTATTTTTAGGCTTCCCCTGATGGGTTCTTTTTACTGATGCCTTTAAAAATACTTGTTATTTTGATCATCGATACTTCGTTAGCTTTGCCTAGAATGTCTATCATGTAAAATACTCATCTTCTTTTAAGTAACAACAGTCATTCCTTAACATTGTTGAGTCTGTTCAAGTTATCACTGATGACTCACCCAGTGCAGTGTAGTCCATCCCCTGATGACTAAGTCGTCCATCAGTAGATGCAAAACTTGTGCAAATATAGTTAGGTTTATAGAATACCTTGAGTATTGACAGATGCACAATTATTCTCTAAACATCATCATCATCATTTATATCTAACACAAATATCCAAAGATACTTGCTGAAAAGATTGTATGTGTCACAAGAAATCCAAAGTCAGAGGCTGGAGAAATAGTTTATGATCTATATAATGGACATTTTATTCACTACCCAATGTATCACTTGCTGATGAAGAATGATTATGAATTAAGGGTGGTGCTCAATATATTGGATAGAGGGACACTAGGCTACAAAGAGCTTGTGAATGATATCAAAGTTGAACTGCAAAGAAAGAAGAAAGTTGGTGATCCTAGTATATGCACAACAACAGTGTTTAGACATCCTAAAGGGGTATTTTCCATGGATTAGAGAGGTGAAGTTAGAGAGTTTGTTCTTGACAAAGATATGGACAATGTATCCCCAAACTTGCTAGAGTTAATTATAAGTTAGATCAGGGGCAATTCATTGTGTGAACAAATCTTGAAGTCCACTCTCAGTCTAGTTATAGTTTTGACATCTTCAATTAGAGGAAGATTGTTATGAATCATACGTGTAGAATTGATGATGTCTAGAAATACTTAGAAGTTTTTATACTTTGTAAACTACCAGTGATTGTATAGAAACAACTGATGAATACATGTAAAAATCATACAGTAGTTTAGAAGTAATTGTATAGTTTAGTAGAGTTGAAAACACTTGTAATCTTGGGACGTCAGTGAAAGGAAGACAATCTCCAAGAGTTAGAAGCAAATATAGAACTCAAGATTACCAGCTGATTGAAGAACAACAAATAAAATTACCAGTTGATCAGAAGACTGTCATTTACTTGCTGATCAGACAAAACAGTAGCTAATCCAGAGATCAGTAGGAAATTTTCAGAACAACAGGTAATGGGCAAAACAGCAGGTAATTATGGAAACATAAAGTAATCAAATGTTGACCAAGCTAAACACTGCCATGTCAGTAGAAGATTTTGAGATAGAGTTCGATGATGATTTGGAAGTTGGGTCTATGGATAGTAACAAGGATTCAGAAATGAGTCTTATAATCTTTTAAAGATAACAATTGATCTACTTTCCTATGAAGAATCAAATTCTTTATACAAGTCAGAGTTTTATCAAGAATGGAAAGCTGAAAATCAGGAAGCAATTACAATTGTAATAGGAATGTTTTATTTCTCAGCAATCTCTTATAACGATGCCACTGAGATGCAACATCCTTAAGCAAGGAGCACCACTCAGTTTTAGTGATGTCAGGAGAGTCGAAGTCAAATATCTCAGTAAGATCTACTTCTTTGTTGTCTTCAGACTCCTTAGCTATTAAGCAAAGGTTGACCATATCCGATCTGGAATCTTCTGATTCACTATCACTGTCACTCCAAGATTTTTTAGCAATGAGTCCCTTGTTTTTCTTAAAGTTGAAGCTTTTTTACTGGTAGTTCTTCTTATAGTACTATTTTCCATTGCTCTTATCTTGAGCAGGATATTTCTTTTATGCTTTTGTTGTGCTCTGGCAATTAGCAACATAACATCCTGGTTACTTATAGTTATAACAGAGATCTTTTAACGTATCTCTCTTGCTACTATTTCCATTCCTTCTGAAGTTTTCACGATCCTTTATTAAGAATCTTATAAACTTCCTTACTAGCATAGACATATCTTCGTTACTGTCAGCAGATTTTGAGTCAAACTTCAAATTGTAAATGTACCTCCAATAGTGTACTATGAGAATCTACTTTTAGAGACTATAGGTGAGCATCAAAGACTACAAGGAATGCATTTGGAGAGCACAACCATAGACTAAGCTTTTGTTCATCGGAGATGAAGTTTTTATTCACTAGCGGCTAAGTCTTTTAAAGACTAAGTGTTTGTTCATCAGAGACTAATGTTGAAGCTACCAGAGACTAAGGCAAAGACACTTCAATGCATTAAAGTAGCCTTTAGATGATTTTACTAAAGTCAAAGTCATTTACCTATCACAAAAGTCTAGGCATCAGGGGATAAAATTTCTCAGCATCAGGAGATAGGTTTCTCGGAGGCAGGGGAAAAATTTCTCGGCACAGAGAGTCCCTATCAGTGGATAAAATTTTCAAAGACTAAAAATGACTTATGGGATGACACATGGCTGAGTTCACAAATCCACTAACTCATGTTAAAAAGGTGGAATTAAAATATAAATGGTGGTCCAATAAGGAGAGATTGGCTACCAAAGAAGCTTCAACGAGATAAGCTATACACTGCAAGTGTGAACACTGATATGGAGATAAGTCATACTTATACACTGGCATGCGTATAAAACTACAAGTATGAAAACTGGAGTTGTAGCTTATAGAAACTTAAAGAGTAAAATATTGAAGCTAGTCCAAGCAAAAACTAGGAAGCTCATAGATATAAGTTATTCACTGCAGAGATAACTTATCATGGGAACTTCAAGAGAAAATTCAGGAAGCTTGCTTGCTGATACACTAGAGATGTTACATAACAGGTTGGCATGCAAGAAAGGTCATGCAAAAAGAAGAAGTTACGTGACAGAGATGCAATTACCAAAGAATATCAAAAATATTTTTGGAGGCAACTCACTGTGGAAGCTTTGAGGACAAGGGAGTTATGTCTATAAATAGAGACATAGAGCAACTGAGATAAGAAGGATATAACATAACATACTGAGATACACAAAAATACAAGTATTCTTATTATCTCAGAGAGAAGTAAGTTTTTCATAACTTAAGAGAAACAAGTTTTTCATAACTTGAGCGTAGCAAATTTTTAGAACTTGAGTAGCTAGACATCATTTTTCTAGAGTGTAGTTGTTATTTTTCAATAGAGTTATTTGCAGCTAGTAATCATTACTAGAGAAAATTGTAAGGATTCAAACTGATTAACAAAACAAATTCATATTGTTGATTGATATTCATATCTTGTAATTTGTTTCATTGTTTTACATGTTATATGTTTTCAGTAAAGTTGTTATAACTTTTCTTAAGTTTTAAACTGTGCTAAACAGTTTAATTCAAAGAAAAGTTAGAAATTGTATTCAACCCCCCCCCCCCCCCCCTTTCTACAATTACTCCACGGGACAAACAATTGGTATTAAAGTAGTTATAGATTAATTCAATCTAGAGATCATGAGTAATTCGAAGGACAACACCAAAGTTACACAACTCAAGAAGGGTGAATACTCATTCTGGAAACAAAGATGACCAATATGAAGGAAAAACTCCAAAAGAATTTACTCAATCGGAAAAGGAGGAGGCTTCCAAGGATAAGAAGGTCAGAGATATCCTTATCATCGCACTTGATAACAAGTGAAGTGAATGACCAAATCAAGCTAAACAAGAAACTCCTGCGAATTCAATAATATAAGTTGTTTAATGCCAAGGATAGTGAATCTCTTGATGATCTATATGAGAGAGATTCATCCAATTAATTAATGATTTATCTACCTATGGCCAGGAGTATTTTGTGCTTCAAATAAATCACAGATTTTTGAGAGCTCTTCCCAGACATTATGATCCAAAGACGACTACAATCAAAGAAGCCAACAAAGATGTAAGTCTTCTAACACTGGATGAGATTTGTGGAAATGAAGACCTATGAGTTGGAAATCCAGCAATGGAATAAGCAACACTCCAAAGATAAATCTGTTGCACTGATTACAGAGCCAAAGAAAAAGAAGCTTGGTGGGCACATTGTGACAACCCCAAAATCCTTTACTAGATCAAGGCTTCGTCAAAAGAAGGAAAAAGATAACCACACATCCATTCATAGTATAAATACTGGAAAAAAGCAATATTAAAGAGTTATTACAACCCCAAAATAATATAATTTTAGCGGAAGCTATTTCATCTTTATAAATTACAAATCAAAGATCATTACAACTTCTAATATCTTCCTTCCTTCCTCAGCGTTATAAAAAAAAAGTAAATAACTTAGTAGTCGATTATATTTGCTTTCCCCTTGTCAGAGGGTTCAGCCTTTGTATTGTGTCCTGCAAGACATTTAATTTCAACAAGAGTGAGCGATTTATGCCCAGCAAGTATATAAACAATTTAGAGAAATAAATCTGAAATATTTAAAGAAGTTCAATTCTGTTTGTGAGGCTCAGTGAAACAATTCTAATGCCTCAAAAATCTTGAAAGAAACTTTAGGATCACTGATGATAAACAACATGTAATCCTCCTTGAAGAAAACAGGTATTCACCTGCATACAATCTTCTCAAAAATATCCATCGGAGGCTAAACCCGTTGGATCTACTAACCATACAGTACACAACTGGCCCTGCTGTGACCGCATGATCCCTCCTTGTGTGAACGTATGTAGTCAGGTAATATTTCCTCTAGGTCAGGTGAAGAACAAATCAGCACCTTACCTTTCCTCTAGCCAACCATGTGGCATAACCCATTTAAGGGACATATCATTCTCATTCATTTGCACAGATATAAGATTGAATAATATTTGATAAATCAAAGCTCCTTTATATCCATGCACTTTCATTTATATCATGCTAGCGAAAATTAAAGCATAGCATGCCAATTCACAAGGAATTTTAACATAAAAGTCATAACCTTCTACACATGTCGAATCAATTGATCATGCGCTTAACTGAAATAAGCATAAGAGTGAGAATATACTTGCCTCAGTCTCTTGCACATAAACAATTTCAATTTACTTGAGAGTGAAAGATTCTGTAAAATATACATATCCCAAAATAAATTTAGTACTTTTGTTAAAATATGAGAGAAGATGCATATGTGATGTCCTTAAACTTTTAATGTTTCCAAAACTGCTATAAGAACTGTATAGGGTAAATAAATAATTAAAACTTCATAAAATAATCTCAGGAAAATAATGCGTTTATAGTTTTAAAGACAAATTACACATCAGGGAATAACTGACCATCAGTGGGTAAACTACCCGTCAGGCGATATCTCGCCCGTCAGGGGATGGTTTCCCCACCATCAAGGTAACATTTTCTCGTCAGGGAAAAGTCATCAGGGGATGACTTCTCGACCGTCAGGGTATCTTTTACCCATCAGGGAATGATCTCTCAGCCATCATCGATCATCAGGGTATGGCTTGGTCATCACAAAACTCGTCAAGGACTAACATATTTTACCCGTCAGAGACTTACTGATGACGTCATCAGGGACTAGTCTTAGCCTGTCAGAAACTAAGGCTGACGTCATTAGTGACTAATCTCAAACTTCCTTCATTAGAGACTAACTACACCCTTCCTTCACCGGAGACTAACACATCTCCTCAAAGACTAACACCAACACTGTCGGAGACTAACTTTAGAAGCTGTCTCAGGCCTGGTGTCGTAACTACTGACAAAAAGGAATGTTTGGTAGTTAAAGGTTTGTCTACCAGGGGGTTGTCAACAATATTACACCCATCTTGGATAGCTTTTAGAAATAAATGACATTAACTCCGGGTGTTAAATGCATCGAATCATACTTTTGGAAATAAATGAACAAGGTATTAAACATGGTATGTAAGATAGAACAAAAGTGTAAGAAATAGAACAGGACTTTAATGAAATGTTCTTACCTCCTTGGTTGTAAGAAAGAGTTAAAAGCTCTAGTTGTTCTTCCAAAAGAACAATTGTCTTGAGAGTAAGCTTGGATTTGGTGGTATACTGTATAGAAATTTATGAAGGTGAGACTAGGGTTATAACAACGTGATATATATATATATATATCACTTGTTGAGCAACAAGGGTCGTCGGATTTATTTGATATCAGTCGTTGGCTGTGAAAGGAAAAGAAGTGACTGGTGAGAAAAAGGGTGGTTGCAACGGCTGCTAATGTCCATCGATCGTTTATCATAGCCCACTCTAGGGTACTGATGGAGGTGATGTACATTAATTGCTACTGTCTCCCAGCAGTCAGGTTTAAAAAGCGGGTACTGTAGCTAAACCTGTTCACACTCGGGGAGCCTTTCCCGCGTGAACACACACTCACACAAGACAATCTTGAATATAATAATCTTTTAAATACTTGAGCTTTGTAATACATTTAAAATCTTTTGAACATCACATTGTCATTGAATTTTCATAAGAAAATATAATTTCATCATTTATACCCAATAAGAAATTAAACCTTCATGCAGAAAATAAAATAAATAAATCCCATAAGAAAATTCATTGACATTTTTGGGTTCTCATACACATGAAGGTTTCTATTGAGAAAGAAGATTCCAATGATGAGGAAGAAGAAAGTGAGACTGATGAAAATAAAGTAAGGGTTTATACACATAAGGAGTTGGATGAGATTGATGAAAGTCTGGCCTACATTGCTAGGAAATTTAAAAACATGAGGTTTCAAAGAGGGAGAAAGTTCAGGAAAGGCTCATGAACATTAACATCTACTGCTGTTAAGACAAGTTAATCAACCATGATTGACAAATCCAAAATCAGGTGTTATAACTACAATGAGTTTGGTCATTTTGTTGGTGAATGTAAAAAGCCCAAATCTGAGAAAAAGAAAGACTTCAAGGATGATTAAGTAGATTACAAAAAGAAGTACTTTGATCTTCTCAGGAAAAAGGGAAAGGCATATATAGCTGAAGGCAAGGACAGAGTGGATTCAGATGAATCTGATGCTGAAAAAGAGATTGTAAAATTGGCTTTAATGACTAAATCCTCAAGCAATTCTGAAAGAGAAGCTGAATCACAGAACTCATCACCAACTAAGGTAAATAACTATAATATTTTTTCAATTTCTAAAAATGAATGTGATGCTACCATTCAAGAAATGACCAAAGAGATTTATTACTTGCATGCTAGTTTAAGATCTCTTACTAAAGAAAACAATAGGATTACTAAGACCAATAATTTTGTTTCAAAAAGAAACTCATTTTTAGAATCTGAATGTTAATCCTAGAAAAGGCCAAATCTGAAGCTCTTAATGTTAAGAGACATCTTGATAATGCCTTGAAAAGAGAAGAATATCTAGTTGAAAAACTCAAGGCTAAACAAGATAAGATAAAACAATGGACACAATTCTCACACAAAGTGCATGATCTTTTAAACTCACAAAATCCTAATCAAAAAGATGGATTAGGATACTTAGATATGCTCATTATTGTATCAATTGGTAAACAAGCCATCACCACTGATAAAGATAAAGAAATAAAAGCTAACACAGAATATAAAACAACAGGAAAATTAAAAAGCAATTAAATTTGTTAAACCAACTAAGATTGAGATAGATGAAAGTTCTAAAGTTGTAAATTTCACATCTGTAAAGAAAACTTTGGAACCAATGCTAGAAAAAAAAGGCTACTAAGAATGTTGGTATGCTTACTGAAAAACAATTAAAAGAAAAGCTAAAAAGCAGTCCAACATCTGAGCTTAAGAAAAACAGGAATGGTAAATTAGGTATTGATAAAAACAGTTATTATGCATCAATATCTAATGTCCCTAGGAAACCACGCACCAAGTGTGGGAACTCCAACCACCTTGCTTTTCAGTGCACAAAAATTACTGATAACATGTATGTTCCTTTTGTTTCTTATGCAACTCCTTGTCCATACATTGCACCACCTCAATATATTGTATGTCATTACTGTGGTGATTTTAGACATTCATCTTATGCTTGCAATGCTTATGGAAACTATTATTATGCATATCCCTCTATACCTAATGTTCATAATAACACAAGGAGAATGTCTCCTCAAAAGTCAATGGTTGTTCATAAGCCACCTAAGACCAAGGTGGATCTTTCACCTTCCAAGAAGAGGAAAGAAAAGAAAAAGAATAGATAACCAATAACCAAAACTAAACTTGTGATTGAAAATGTTGAATCAAAACCCAAGCAAGCTTGGGTTCCTAAAAGATCTAACTTTTTACATGTATGTGCAGGGCAAGAAGAAGAAGCAGTTATGGTACTTGGATAATTGTTTTTCAAGACATATAACTGGAAATAAGTCATTATTTGAGGAGAAAACTGGCCCTAAAGTGTCCTTTGGAGATGACAGCATTGGATACACTATGGGATATGGCAAAGTAGTTAATGGAAATGTCATCATTGAAGATGTAGCTCTGGTTGATTGCCTAATGCACAATCTACTCAGTGTTAGTCAGTTTTGTGACAAAGGCTATCAAATTGCATTTAAGAGTGAACAATGCCTTATAAGCAACATTAAGACTGGAGATGTTACATTGTCTGAAGTCAGAAAAGACAATGTATACATAGCTGACTTCTACTCAACAAATGAAGGACAATACACATACTTTTACAAGAAAACATTAGTGATAAAAGTTGACTATGGCACAAGAAACTGTCTCACCTAAACTTCAAGACTATCAATAGTTTGGTGAGAAAAAGATTAGTGACAGGAATACCACAACTTGAATTTTCTCAAGATGGTCTTTGTGGATCCTGTCAGAAGGGAGAATAGAAGAAAATTTTCTTCAAAAGTAAAGAAGCATCATCAATAACAAGACCAATTCATCTAATACACATAGATTTATTTGGTCATGTTAATGTGATGTCTATATCCAAGAAAAGGTATGCATTCGTAATTGTTGATGACTACTCAAGATACTCATGGGTTAAGTATCTACTTACCAAGGATGAAGCTCCCCAGCTGACCATTGATCATATTAAAAGGATAGAACTTGAAGTTGGAGAGAAAGTCAAGGCCTTAAGAGTGACAATGTGACTAAATTCAAGAATTCAATAGTGGAGATGTTTTGTGTGGAAAAAGGCATCTCACATACCTTTTCAGCTCCTAGAACTCCTCAACAAAATGGAGTTGTTAAAAGAAAAAATAGGACCTTGATTGAAGCTACAAGAACCATACTTGAAGAAGCTAAGTTACCTACCTACTTCTGGGTTGAAGCTATCTCTACTACTTGCTTCACTCAGAACAAATCAATGATAGTAAAAGCTCATCAAAAGACTCCTTATGAGCTCATGAAAGGTAGAGAACTCATACTTAAGTTTCTTCATATGTTTGGTTGCAGATGCTTTATTCTCAAGAATCAAGGAGAAAACTTAAGAAAATTTAATACCAAAGCTGATGAGGCAATTTTCCTAGGATATTCATTAACAAGCAAAGCATATAGAGTTTACAACCTTACACTCCACATTGTTATGGAATCAGTACATGTAGCCTTTGATGATAAAAAGATTGAAAGAATGCATGGTGATGCAGAATGAAGTCATGACAAACTAAGGTTTGAGAATCAAAATGAGTCAATAGATATTGAAATTGACTCATCAAATGATGAAGCTGATGTGTGAAAATCAATGGAAAATCTAGTAATTCCTGATGACAATTCAAGTCATCTAGAAGCCCCTTCAATGGATAGAGTGAATCTCTTGCACAATAGTTCAGGAAATACTCTATTAGGGGATACTCCATCAGGGAATGCACCATCAAGGGAAAACTTAAACCCTGACCTGAGCACTAATTCAAGGGGAGTTTTCTATGAAGCTAAAGGCACTGAACACCATGGAGAAAATTACAATCATGAAGCTTCTTCCTCAAGAAGTCTACGTCCAAAAATAAAATGGACAAGAGATCATCCTATGGAGCAAATAATAGGAGATCCAACTAAAGGTGTGTCAACAAGAAGTGCTACTCAGAATGAATGACTATACCTCAACTTTTTATCAAAGATTGAACCTAAAAAGGTTGAGGAGGCATTACAAGATGTTGATTGGGTAATTGTTATGCAAGAGGAACTCAATCAATTTGAAAGAAACAAAGTCTGGAGACTAGTACCAAAACCAAAGAATAAATCAATCATTGGTACTAAATGGATCTTCAAAAATAAGTTGGATGAAGCTGGTACATTGACAAGAAATAAGGTCACACTAGTTGCACAAGGTTATTCACAATAAGAAGGAATTGTTTATGATGAAACCTTTGCACCAGTAGCTAGATTGGAAGCAATTAGGATATTTTTTACCTATGTTGTTCATGCAAATTTAAAGTGTACCAGATGGATGTAAAGAATACATTTCTAAATGTGAAAATATAAGTAAAGGCGTCTGTCCAGCAACCTCCTGGCTTTGAAGATCAGAAGTTTCCCGATCATGTCTACAGGTTAGACAAAGCACTCTATGAACTTGAACAATCTCCAAGAGCATGATTATGTAGGTTGCAAATTAGACAGGAAAAGCACAACAGGAAGCTATCAATTTCTTGGAAGCAAACTAGTGTCATGGTTTAGCAAGAAACAACATTTTGTGTCAACCTCAACAACTGAAGCATAATACATTGTTGTTGGGAGTTGTTGTGCTCAAATCTTATGGATGAAAAATCAACTAATGGACTATGTTATGGTGTATAATCAAATTCCTATTTATTGTGACAACATCAGTGCTATTTCCATCACAGAGAATACTATGCAACACACTAGAACAAAGCACATTGACATCAGGTACCACTTAATCAGAGAACATGTGATGAATGGTACAGTGGAACTTCATTTTGTTCCAATGGAGAAGCATCTTCCAGACATAACAGGTTGGTAAGTGAATTAGGAATGCTCAACATTGGTGAATAAATTCTTTGAAAATATTGTGCAAAGTTGATACGTATACAGCAGTAATTAACAGCTGAACGAAGCAGTTGAAATTATCTTTTGTCAAAATTAATTGTTCATAAAGATAATAACATTGTGAAGCATTAGTCAATAATTGTTCTTATTAAAGTGTTGTTGCACCCCTACTTATATAATCTTTTCTTAAATGTTTATTCATTATTTAGTATATAAGCATTGATGATGTAATATAGTCCTTGCTTAAATGTTGTAAAAGGACTTAGAAAAATATCCAACTTGTTAGGTGGATATACTACTTAGCAAGGAGTTTTGATCACCATTGAAGTCTGCTGAAGAAGGTTGCTGAAGATACAAGAAATACTCCAAGTATAGTCCTGCTTAGAATGGAAATAAGCAAGGACCTTTATGCACTTAGAATATTCCAAGTATAGTCCTGCTTAGAATGGAAATAAGCAAGGACTTTAGTAAGCAAGATCCTTTGCTTATCAAAGTGAAGATTGTCAGAAAAGTTATCTTAACCCCTGCTTAGTCAACTTCTAGGAAACTTTTCTGAAGGGCACTAGAAGACAGAATAACGGCTAACCTTTTTGAACTAAGCAAGGACTGCTGTAAAGGTACAAGTCACATCAAGGACAGTACACTCCAACGGATCTATTTCAAAATTCCCAAAGGATAGATTTTCTGAAGGAGTATAAATAGAAGTCATAAATTTCATTTATGACTAACCAACCAACTACCTCCAACTGAACAAAACTCTCTGACATCTTAAAGACTACATCAAGACATCATAAAGCTTGAACAAATGCTATCTATCTGCTCAACTAAGGAGCAATCTACTTGAAGATAGCAAGCAAGATTTTCTCAAATCTGCTTAGTGTCTGTGTGACAAAATTGGACTAAGTGTCCTCCTGCTAAGTTGGTCTAAGTGACCTATTGTAAATTGGACTGAGTGTCCTCCTGCTGATTGTTCTGTGTGAACAAAAGTTCTAGTGATAGCCTTCTCAAGTAAAAGAGAAGAAGAGTGGAGTAGGACTATTCCGAACCACTATAAAAATTCTATCTCTACTCCTGCTTATCTTTTATATTGCTTATCTGCTTTGCTGTGCTTTGCTTTAGTCCTGCTGAACTCTTTCAACAAAGACTTACTATCTTTGCTACTTCTAGCCATTAACGTTTGCTACAAAAACTAAGGGGTACTTTGCTTAAACAAATTCCGCTGCTAAACTCTTTGAAAACATAAGAAACTCTTTTATAAGCAAGAAGTGTTTTAATTCAGTAAAGTTTTCTAAGCAAGACTTAATTTTAAAAAAAAAAACACTATTCAACCCCCCTTCTAGTATTTTTACCCTCTGAGACCTAACATAAAGGATAATCATTAACTGATGATAATACAGCAATGGTTAATTATCCTACAACAGTTTAACTGTCAGTGGATAATTAACTATTGATTATAAATAGTAGAGAAACTAATATACTATGCAGGATTCCCTATGTTTATTATTCATCATCTATTTAAGGATCTTGTCATAGCTAATTCAGGTATTGTCTTAACTCTTTACTACTTTATTCTTTATTTCTTCTAATTTTTTTACAATGAAGGATGTTAGTAATGATCCAACTCCTTCTACCCAAGTAGCAAAACCCTCTAAAAACAAGTCTATATCAAAAAAGTCACCTCCTCTATTTCTCAAAAGATAAAGGTTATAAAATGAAAACAACCACAACAAGCAATAGTTAAGGGAAAGAATGAGTATTTAAAGGAAGTTATGAGGAAGAAATAAGGCACAATGAGAACCCTTGGAGACTGCTTAATATTCTCTCAAAAGGATATTAAGTTCTAAAAGGAAAAAGCACATCTCTAGGTGCAACCTCTCAAAAGGATGTATCTATTGAATAAAATCCACCTCCAAGGACACAGGTATTTGAGTCAACAATGATCACATCTATAAATACATTTCAAAAGAAGAAGAAACAGCCTCGGATCAATGATCAACCTGTCACTAAATGCACACACAGGCTCTCACATTGATGCTTTTCTTTTCTCTATTCAGGAGGAGCAACCAATATTCAAAGTCTACCCTTATTATTTCTTCTTCTCTCTTTGATGTTTCTTTAGTAGCAATGGAAAATTTCTTAATTCCATTGATTTTAGATTCTTTGATAATTTAATCATCAAAGAAGCCAACTCTTGTAGTTGAAACATAAATAACAGCTCTCAACTCATTAGTGGATAATACAATTGTATTTTATTAAACATCCACTGATACAAAACACTTACTTCTTATTTTCTACACCACTCCAGGTCACCTATAATAGGAAGATTTTTATTTAGTGAGCTTGAGAGAATTCAAAATGAGAGTCAGACGTTGTGTCTAGAAAAAGGTGAGGAAAAAAATTAAAGCAAATATTTTTTGGGAAAGTAAGCATGAGAGGCTGACTTGTAAAAGGTCAGGCAAAAGGAGAGGGTGTGAGCAAGGATGAGATCCTTGAAGAAAAGAATAGAGAGAAATTGTTTCACACACCACCTTTGTAGCTCATGTATTCTCTGATTACCATTTTTGATCAAACATCAGAGGATACTGAGAGAAGAACTTGTGTATGTTTAGTTGCATGCAAACAACATAAGATTATTAGATGATGCAGCAAAACACTTCATATCAAAATATTTGACCACACATAGGTCAAGTGCAATTTTACTCACAGAATATTTTTAAAGCTTTGATCAAAGAAAGTATAACATGAAGCTCTAATACTTTATAATCAATGGCCTTGAAACAAAACTCAAATAATTTATTACTACTAGTCAACCTATACTGATGATTTCTACCCTCCAACATTGAGCTGCTGATGTCCAAAAGGGGGAGAATGATCAAGGCAGGGGAAACAAAGAGTAATTCTAATAAAGACAAGGGGATAATTGTTCAAAATATTAACAGAATGATGGGTTGGACATCAAGGAATTGAAACAACAAAACCATCACTGTTAAGTTCATATACAATTATGTTTTTACTTGTTTTAAATTCAAGTCTAAGAAATGGTGTTATAAGGTTGAGTTTTGACATCATCATCAAACCTTGATTTATATTTATCATTGATAATCATAAATAGGGGGAGATTGTTTGGAATTATAACATTTGATGATGATGTATAAACACTTAGAATTGTTTAATTTGTAATTGTACATGTACCTGCAATAGTGTACTATGAGAATATACTTTAAGAGAGTACAGGTAAGCATCAGAGACTACAAGGAATGCAATTGGAGAGCTCAACAAAAGTCAAAGTTGGCCAAGCAAAATTAGCCTCTCGGAGACTAAGCTTTTCTTCATCAAAGACTAAGTTTTTGTTCAGTACAGACTAAATTTTTGTTCATCAGAGACTAAGTTTTTGTTCACTGGAGACTAAGTTTTTGTTCATACGAGATTAAATTTTTGTTCACCAACGACTAAGTCTTTCAGAGACTAAGTGCTTGTTCATCGGAAACTAATGTTGAAGCTACCAGAGAGACTAAGGCAAAGGCACTCCAACTCATTAAAGTAGCCTTGAGATGATTTTACTAAAGTCAAAGTCATTTACCTATCACCAGAGTCTAGGCATCAGGGGATAAAATTTCTTGGCATCAGAGGTGGTTTCTCGGCGTCAAGGGATAAATTTCTCGGCACAAAAACTATCTCTTAGTGGATAAAATTTTCAGAGGCTAAAACTGACGTATGGGATGGCACATGGCTGAGTTCACAAATCCACTAACTCATGTTAAAAACGGTGGAATTAAAATATAAATGGTGGTCCAATAAGGAGAGATTGGCTACCAAAGAAACTTCAACGAGATAAGTTATACACTGCAAGTGTGAACACTGATATGGAGATAAGTCATACTTATACACAAGCATGCATATAAAACTGCAGTTGTAGTTTATAGAAACTAAAAGAATAAAATATGGAAGCTGGTCCAATCAAAAATCAAGAAGCTCATAGAGAGAAGTTATTCACTACAGAGATAACTTATCATGTGAACTTCAAGAGAAAATTCAGGAAGCTTGCGTGCTGATACACTAGAGATGTTTCATAACAGGTTGGTGTGCAAGAAAGGTCATGTAAAAAGGAGAAGTTATGTGACAAAGCTACAATTATCAAAAAATATCAAATATATTTTTGAAGGCAACTCACTGTGGAAGCTTGGAGGACAAGGGAGCTATGTTTATAACTAGAGATATAAAGCAGCTGAGATAAGAAGGATATAACATAATACACTGAGATACACAAAAATACAAGTATTCTTACTATCTCAGAGAGAAACAAGTTTTTCATAACTTGAGAGAAACAAGTTTTTCATAACTTGAGAGAAACAAGTTTTTCATAACTTGAGAGTAACAAGTTTTTAGAACTTGAGTAGCTAACAAGTTGAATATTTTTTTAAGTCGTTTTACATTGAATAAAAAATGATTATATTACAACATTAATTCTTATAAAAGTAAATGCAATTAATCTTTATAATCAAAGTTAATATTGTTAGGTCCCAAAGGGAAAAATACTAAAAAGGGGGTGGGGGGGTTGAATAGTGTTTTTCAAAATTTAAGTCTTGCTTATAAACTTTGCAGTTTTAAAACATTTCTTGCTTATTAAAAATCTTTCTTATATTTTGAAAAGAGTTAGCAGCGGAATTTATAGCAAAGAACCCCTTAGTATCTAGATTAATGGCTTAAGGGAGAAATATCAGTGAGTTTTTGCTAAATGAGTTTAGCAAAGACTGAGCAAAGTAGGGATAAAAGAAATGAGCAATATAAAGATAAGAAATAAAGTAAAGTGAGTAAGAGAATTTTTATAGTAGTTCGGTCTAAGCCTACTTCATTTTTCTTCTTACTTGAGAAGGCACTCACTAAAAATGTTCCCACAGAACAAAAAGCAGCAGGACACTTAGTCCAGAATTACAATGGGTCACTTGGACCAAGCAGTCGCACAGACTAATAGCAGATGTTGTTTCTTGCTTGCTATCTCTAAGCAGAAAGCTCCTTGTTTAGCAGATTAGATAGCACTTGTTTAATCTTGGAATTTTGTCTTGCTGAGTTCTTTGATGGTCAGATTTTCAAAGCAATTCTTGGTGTTTCAATACTCATAAATGAAATTTATGACTCCTATTTATACTACTCCAAAAATCTATCCATTGAGAATTTGAGAGGTGTACTACTTTAACAGTGACTTGTACTTTTTCAATTGTTCCTTACTTAATTCAAAAAGATAGTCATTATTTTGTCTTCTAGTGCTTTTTGAAATAGCCCTCTAGGAGTTGACTTAAGCAGGATAAAATATGTCTTTTTCTAACACTCTTACTTGGATCAAGGTAAGAGATCTTGTTATGTCAGTCCTTGCTTATTTTCATTCTAAGTAAGACTGTCCTTGTAAATTTCTTCATATCTTCAGAACCCTTCCTAGTCGATGAGCAGAGTCTTCATTAGTGATCAAAATTTTTGCTTAACTAGCAGAATATATTCATCTAACAAGTTGAATATTTTTTTCTAAGTCCTTTTACATCATATAAGCAAGGACTATATATTACATCATCAATTTTTATATTAAATAAATGTAATTCTTTAAGCAGTAGTAATATAAGCAACGGTGCATCAACAAATATAAATAGGGTGCATTAACACATATTATATTACAATACATAATAAATAATATAATATATTTTATGTATATTATAAAATATAATGAATTATTATTATATATAATATATAATATATAATAATATATATTTATATATTATTCGTGTATATTATATTTAACAATTATTATTATTAAATATTATGATATATATATACGATAGTAACGTCTCTCTCTCTCTCTCTCTCTCTCTATATATATATATATATATATATATATATTATAAAGTAATATACATAATGCAATATATATCTTTATATATGTAATGTAATATATAAAAAAAATATTATAAAAGTTATGTATTTATTCCATATTATATGATATAAATTACATATAAAATAAAATATTATTATTACATTTCTATATCTATATATTATATATGGTATAATATAATTTATAATATATAACACAACTTCACTTGTCAAGGATAATTAGGTAAAACATACCATTTAACCACTCTAATTTGAAAGTGAACCAAATATGTCATTATAACATTATCGGTTACTATATTATATGAAATAAACAACTTTGGTAATTATATTTTCAAGGCTTATTATTGGTAATTCAAACAGTATTGTTTACCAATCATGTCATATTCTTAAGTTATCAAAGATAATACAAAACAAATGTGTCTTTATTGAAGAGTAACAATATTAATCTATTAAAATTTAAATTTAAATTTTATCTCCCTTAATTAGCTATACAATGCTACTTATTATAAAATGGACGATGTATTTTCTTACGCCTTCAAAAAAATCATCTAATACTCACCCTCCCTCAATTAATAATTATTATCTAATAGAGATTAAATGGAGAGAGAGTATACTGTTCATTACATAGTCTGACATAATAGTTTTAAAGTATTTTTTGTACATAAATGCAAAAAAAAAAATATATAAAATAAACATCTAAAAATATCAATTTCTAACTAGTTAATCTCGAGTTGAGCAACATGACTTATGTGTTGTTGAGATACATTTTATTTGTGCTCGATTATAAATTTTCGCATGCGTGAGATATTGTTCGTTATGTAGAGGTAACACCATTCCCCTCACAATTTTATCTTAGAAAAAGCGTTTCACAAGTGAGATGATGAATCTAGGCTTATAAGCTTATACAGTTCACGAATATTAAACGATTTAGATATCATGGTATCAACATTGCCCCCTAGTTGAGTAGTGTATAAGTTAAGAAGTTACAACATCTTGTTAAGGGGCACGGAGAGTGGAGCACGTGACTCTCAACCCTCTTTCTAACACCGATGTTTAAATCTAGTTTCGTCAATCGGTGATTACGACAACAATGTCTAGGGTTGGACATGCACAGTAACGATGTCTAAGGTTAAACCCGTAAAACAAGGAAAAATTACACTGAAGAGGGGGCGGGGTACCACTAGTGAACTCTTTGGTATGTGTATAAGTAATCTTTTTAGAGAATTATGGTTATGTATTTGTCTAGTGATTCGTGAGTTCATTATATATGATGGGAATCCTAGATATAGTAGGTTCCTTAGATTATGGCACTCAAGACTCCATGTTGATGTGAATAAGGATTCTAACATATCAACATGACAGTTAGTAATTGTTAAGAAAACTATCATATCCGAACAGCACTAGAATTGAACCTAGGTTAATTATAAATGTACCTAACCCTAGATATAACTATCCAACACGTGTATACATCTACTTTAACGACTCGGTGGAATACTCATGTGAATACACATACTTTGTCACTCTAATATAGTAGAATATAAACATATATGATAAGTCCATAATTTATCTATTTTCACCGCCTTAATTATGTTCAATTCATTATTAGTGTTAGATTATCTATTACTTTTATTTTAATTTGCAGGAAAATAAATAAATAAAAGAGTTATGTGAAAATAGGACTTGTCAAGATATATTTTGAAGAATTTTTCAAAAATGAACCTAGTAAGTTGAAGAAATATCCACTACTTGAATCAATAAAGAGATAGACATTTGATAATATCAAAACAGTTTAAAAGATGAAGTTGGAAGAAATTAAATACATTTCAAGTGCTAAAATTTAGAGTTTTCATATTTTAGGAATGTATTTAGTTAAGCCTATAAATACTTATACAATTAGAGACTAAGGACAATTTTTTTAGTTTATAGTTTTTTTTTAGTTTTGAGTTTTCTAGTTTAAGTTTACATTTTTCCATTTGTTTTTCTACCTTCTTCCTTCAGCCACCTATACATTATTTTTTTTATTGTTGCTATTCAATTATCATTTGTTCCATCTTTGTAGACATTTAATTACGAAATTCATAATATTTTATTCTTCATGATTATACCTTCTATTGCAGGCTTATATTTCAATATACGTCACAATGATTTTCTATTTCGTTATTACTGTCTCTTCTAATTATAATTTATTTATGTTTAAGTTAGTTTAAATTATTCCGTTTAAAATATTCATATCACATTTATTGTTTCATTTATATTTAAATTAATTATACAATATCCTCTATCATTACGTTTTTATTTCTTCTGAGTTAAATATTAAGAATATTAGAATTGTTTTAATTTTTGTGTATCGACCTGTACAAGTATTGATAATACAAAAATATGTGCATTTACATAAATTATACACATGATATATAATAATGTACTTGTGCAATATAATAACAATTGTATTGCTGCTAGCTGATTGTTTTTTCACTACACTTATATGTAATTTTTACACATCATATAAATGAATTATATATATCAGCGTTGTTCCGATGAATTTTACACATCATATAATGAGTTATGTATACAAAGTATCTATCTTCTTAAATCCCTTTAAGAATTAATACAATCAGTTCTAAAAAAATAATTGTATTTGAGTTTTTGACGGATACTAATATTTTATGTTTAATTATGATTTACATGTAAAAATTATAGCAAAATTTGTTTAAAATATTCAATTAATGATAAGATAAGAAAATTATAATGCCAAATTTTAGAAATTGTTGCACGTACAATAATAAAAAAATTATGCAAATATAACTCTCTCTTTTTTGTACAAATTAGCTCTTTTTGTGGGACAAAAAGAGTAATATTTAGAAATTGAAGATTATTATATTATCAATATAGTTTTCAATATTATTAATCTTAATTACTCCCTTTGTTCATCAACGATAGGCTTTTTAGGAAAAAAAATTCACATACTAATGAGAGCATTAATTGAGTATTTGTTGATGTTTCATTCCATTATTTCACCTATATAATTACATGTTTTTAGGAGTTTGTGTACTTAAAAAATCATATTATAGTTATTGAAGAGTAAATTAAGAAATGAATGAAAGACAATTTTCTTTGAATAAAAAAACGATTATCAATTAGAGATTTAACAAAGTTTTCAGATAAATTTCCGTCAACTAACTTCTCTGACACACTTTACCATAACAGAAAATGATGCCATAATACAAAACAAAGGCCAAGAAGAAGACGTCCCAGGGAGTAATTTTAAAATCCTACTCACGCCTTTGAACCATTCTCACTAATTATCAAAATTAATAAATATGAGAATTTTATTTAGAAACATAGAATTTTCTAAAACTCTTCACAGAAAATGAGATGGAAAAAATTAAGCAATAAAAAGTTTTCGGTTCTATCAAACGTTTAAAAAGTGCATGCTGCATTATACGGAAGGATTAGCATATAGAATAAATACCATTCTCGACATACAATTTAATAATTCAGAATACAATCTTGTTGAATACTAAGAGTTCATTTGTGTATAAAATATTCCACATGAATGGTTTTGGTGGAATGCTAAATATGCTGTTTGTTTCGTGGACTGAATTGAACGATGCAGCTACTTGGTTAAGTAATCTTACAATAATGTTACTTCAATAATGTACAATAATGTTACTTCAAATATTGAAAAGGTACTTAAAAAAAAAAAGGTATCACGAAGGTCTGACAATGGTACGTAACCTATAAAATTTAATTTTAAAAAAAACAATAATGGAAAAACAAAAAAGGTACATAAACCGTAAGTATGGAGTATTAATAATGTGATAGTTTGCAAACAAAGGTGAGTTTAGTTCGTAAGATTTAATATGCCAAAGGGAGAGTTTGAATTTAATCGGTCAGTCATTTTTGATACTTATCTATTAGTATCATTGTAAGTTTTTTTTTATTTTTTCTTACATACGAGGTTACTATTTTCTATTAACTTGCAAGGTTCGAAACGCAAATATTTTCAATTTTTTAGAGGAGGTAATCGATGACCGATGAATCCAACAGTCACGTCTAAAAAAGTTGATAAAATACTCTAGCCCAAAAATAAAAATAAATTTCTAAAACCAATATTTATTTATTCGAGTGTTAAGAAGTTCGGATTTAAAAAAAAAAAAAATTGTTCAAGTCTTTGCAAATATATGCTAGATTCTAGAGAGTAGGAGAAAAACAATCGAAGACACCCAATATACAGATATTCAGTCGATCAAATTAAAAAATATAAACTAAGTTAAGGTACAATTATGTATATTAAAATTTTCAATTTACACTTCACAACTAATATTAAATGATATCTCACACACATGTGAACTTAATAAAAACTTTTCTTATTAGATCTAATGAGATTCTATACACATTAGTCATAACTAAAAAATTTATCAAGTTTCAAATGACTAAACCCCACCAAAAAAATAAATAAATAAAGTGAAACATTAAAGAACATGATTATATACGATAACCATAGACAAATGCAACCATATATAAGAAAGAAACGGAAACTAAACATAAATTCTAAATTTAAATGTTAGGACACACAATCTACTTTTTTCATCATCATTTATTTATTGTATGTTAGGACACAAAATCTACTCTTTTTTTCGGTTTGTTGTTGATATTGGTATTTTCGTCAAGTTTGTACGTCTTGCGATGTTTACGTATAATTGATGCACTTTACATGTAAGTAATTCTTCTTTTATTTTCTGATTTAAGAGGTTTTGCACTTAACTGACAATTCAACTTAATAATAGTGCATGATGATTAGGTGCCAGTTGTTTCATTGCTTTTAATAATAATTTATTCCTTGTCTTCATATGCGTTTTATCTCTGTAAAAAATATACTTTGAAAATATGCTGTTGTAGCTTCTACATTAGACAATGTAGTTGCATATACAACTATGGTTTAATGTCCAACATTGACATGGTGATTTGTTAGTCGTCGCTTTGTGTTGGACCTTTTCTTTTTTTTTTTAATTATCAATTTTCGTATTGGGACTTGAATATATATTGACATGGAGATTTAATATCCAATATATATTTTTATTTTTTTATTTTTCTAATAAACATCGAAAGTATTACCTTTTTTGGGAGAGAACCTTATGCTTTGTGACTGTATTACTTTCGAGTTTTAAAAAATAATACGTGCCATTACAAGATAAATTCCAATTGTTTTCTATAGTTAAATATTGGGCAAAGTCACATCAAACTAAAGTGGCAAATACCATATGTCGCAAGTTAAAAGAACTTAGTGTTAGAAATTGGTCGGGCATTGCAATGTGATCGTTACTATAATATATTTCAAATACTTTCTGGCTTACAAGAAAACAAAAATAAAAGAATAGACTTTTTATTTATTTGTGCGTGTGTGTGTGTGACAAAATACTTTGTGGCTCAAATTAACCGACGATGTGGAATTCCACTGCAGAAGATGAATTTTTGCTTCATGATGTAAACAACAAAAGTAATAAAAAGGGTCTTCCATATATTATATTTAAGTTAAATTGGAGCAAAGGGGAACTCAGAGAAAATGCATTACCTACTTTTATTTTTATGTTTAATCCATTGGTGCAACGTTTGGATCAAGGGAATGTAACGAAAGAGAAAATAAATTTGATTTGTGTGTAATTATTATAGGAAGGTACAAAATTTTATGGTTCCCGTGGAAAATGGTGATAAAATGAATCATTCGTACTTTCATTACATGTGTAAAAAAGAAGAATAAGTCATTTTTTTTTATTGTGGTTCTTTTTTTCATTCATTTTATCGCTCTTTCCATCATTACTTTTCACTAAATTCCTTCTAATTTAATAATTTTTGATATTTTTCCCTTCTCATTTTTTTTTCGGTCAATTCAAACGCAGTCATTATCATTTACAAACAATTCCCTAGGCATAGCTCCTCCTGTCGTTTCAAATCTGAAAATGTGAAATGCGAAGCAGAAGATGGTTAACTTCTTTGCAATCTTTAGTTGCGGAGATTTATATGTAAAAGTATCTATAGAAAAAGTAAAAATTCATACTCTCAGTCGAGCTTGATCATTAGCTCCACTAGAATGAGATTTCTTCTTTTTTTTTCTTTTTTTGTTTTAGTTTACCGACTAAATACTCACACACCCACAAAGACACTATCTAAATATCCACACCACTTAGAAATACAACTGATCAATTTATTATCAGCTCCACTGACATTTCAGATGAGATTGCTTAATATTATCAAAAATCTCTAATAGGCTAAATATCTGAAATTTTAAATATAACTAAATTTTATGCAAGTCATTGTCGTTTACTATCTTCTCAAAATACTTTTAACGTGCCTGAAACCTTAAGCCTCAGGAAAAAAGCTAGGTTTCATAAACATATCGCTTACCTCATTAACATTCTTAATTTTATCTTTTACAAATCCAAAGTCTCTCAGATTCTCGTTTCCTTTTCACTTGCTGTTCGTCCTGGTGATTCTTCTCTAACGCTGTTGATTATGCAGTCCAAATACAGACGCCATTGTACTCAACACCACTATGGTTAAAACAAATTACAGCAACATTCACATTCCAAAGCTTTTTTGTCTCAAGGCCGATTATATAATCTAAAAGTTATACCAGCAAAGAACTCTTGTTGTACAACTAAAAAGATTTTGTTGCCTAAAAGCTTTCAAGTGCAATACAGGACTTCAAGCAACCCGTTCGGACGATTATAACTTTCTGGAATGTCAATGTCACCCCATGTCATCAGGCACTTCAGACCGTGCTGACAGGCACCCAATTTTTGCTTTAGTATTTCTCCTCGACAAAATGTGCAGGATGTGTACATTTAGGCAAATACCTGACACGTTCATCCACTCAAATCAAAGTTTAACATGATCAGATTTATAGAGAAATTCGTGATGTGAATCAGAAGGAAACAGTCACATACTGCCACAGATGTTTTGTAAAGATCATTTTCTACATCCTTTTTATCATACAAGTCCGTCGTATGTGGTTCATGAAATGAATACTCTTCTAATATGATATGTGAAGTCATCAATATGCACATTCGAGCCAGACAACAAGAACCTGACGACTAGTCCTACGAGCTATTATGGACATATAAACGCATATTCTATGGAATCCACACTATGGAAATTCTAAAAGAGGATCGAGTCTTGGTGGAGTGTTGATACTTCATCCACTCAAATCATGCAACCCTTTGTTTGGGTTTTCGCCTGCTGAAGATGAAGCCTTTGATTTTAAATCATGAATCATAAATTGTGTAATGTTCAAATTCTCCCTCAGCATGAGATTGTATTCATAGAGACTTTGAATATTTTTCTGCATATCAGTGAGATTTGCTTCAGAACCAGCCTTGAATTCTGCCAATGAAAAGCAATAAGGATATTAAGATCACATTTTTGTCAAAGTTATAACAAAAACTTGCACTTTTCAAACTGATTTTCAAAGATATATTTTAAACTAAGATATTTTAATAAACATAAGAAGTATTCATGCGATCTAGAAGTTTCTTTAGAATTCAGAAATATCAACTATTTTATTCCTAACAACAAAACAAACATCTCAACTGAAAGGGGATAATGAAATTAAATTAAAAGGAAAAAAAAACAGTAAAAAGAAATGGTCACCAAACTGAAAAACAATTTGATACCTAATGGAGGCGGAGGGGGAAGTGTATAATCCCAAGCAGTATGATGTTTATCAGCTTTCACATTCCGAAGCACCTCGTTTCTCTGAACCTGGAGTTCATAAGAAGAATATTAAACCCCTGGAGCTTCCTATCATAAAACTAGCAGCTTACATTAAGAAGCAAAAAAAAAAAAAAAAGCGCTACATATTTCAAAAGAAAGTAAAATTCCCAAATTATTAAGCATTAATGTATTGAAGTGGAATATAGAAGCATCACCTTTTCACTAGGTGAATTGACTTTTCTGTTGGAACTGATAGTGTCCAATTTGATAGCTGGCCTTTGCTTACGCGAAGATCCTTCTTTACGACTAGGTTCCATCTTCAACCCAGTGCAACATACATCTGTATTATTACTATTGTAGTCATCATCCAATGCACTGCAATTCCATGTATACTTCACATATTTTCTCAACTAAATGGAAAATAGAGAAGACAGTCATTTCCCAATCAAACGCTAAAGCGAATTATATGAAATTCATTTTGTATTGGCTCATTTCTTTGTTTGGGCCAAATGAGTACCAAATTTCTCAAACTTTGCCACAAGTTCAGATTTTTTATTTCTAGATATAGACCAAACTTAAGTAGTCATCAATAGCAACCAAGAAATGATTTTTGGCCTTGGTTGCTAGCACCACTAGTGACCTTTAAGTCTTGGTCGCTAGTTGTATTGACAACAGCTTAAAATTGACCTATTTTCAAAAAAAAATTGAACTTGTGGAGAACCAAAGATTCGGTAATCTTTGGAGTCAAACAAAGAAAGCAGCCCGAGTATATGATGAATAAGCTCCGGTATGAAAGAGCTTACCTTGTCCCAGTTTTCTACAGCCTTCCGCCGATTTCTAATATTTCGCATTAGACTATCCTCATTGCGGAGCTTCTTGATTCTGTATTCACACTGTGAAAAAGAAAAGTTGGAGTAAAGTTATTTTCGTTGCGTTTAACAGAATTACAGAATTATTGGATTATAGTAATGTGCGTGCACACATATATAATTTTATATATTTGATGTATTTATAGTGTACTTGAAAGACACGGAAAATAACTATTGATAATAATCGTTTTGCAACTGCAGGTTTAAGCCATTAATTTTTATTTTTCTTATTGGTTATGCATTTGTTTAGCTTGCGTTCTAATAATAAAGGATAAAATAGAGATCAAATACTTTACATAGGTTTACAAGAGACATGCATCGTAAGCTAAAAATCTACCACATGATTAAAATAATTACAACATATAATTTTTGGTTTCACATAATTCACATGGTTCCGCTGTACTTAATTTACAATTTAAGTTCTTTTAACTATTGTAAAATTCTATTTATTTTTACCATTAATCAAATTTTTCATTACTCTTTCCATTTTGAGAGAAGAGTCACAATATTACATTTTTGGCATATATTAAGGTTGTGTTCTTTTATTGAGCTTTATTTTTAGAACATGATGTCTTTTCTATCAAATTTGTTATTTATTATAAAAGTGATGATGATAAGATAAAAGAAATTGTAGTGACAAATGTTAGAAATTATACAAATGTAATTCTTTTCATGGAATCAACTGAATTTTCATATATAATTATTTTTGCGTAACAAAACGGGTATATAATTATTAAAAGTATAATCCGTTTTTCTTATTTACTTTAGCCTTATTTCTTATTCTATTTTTCTACTTTTGTCGATAATGAAGTATATAAAAATATATGAGATCAAATTTGAATTTACAAAGTCATTTTAACTTGGTGAAGCTATGAAATTTAGTAATACTTGATAAAATATGTTAAAATATCTTTTTTATCGTAATCAAAATTAAGTTAATTCATACAAATTTGATATTAATCAACAATTAAATTGACATTATATTTTAAAATAGAGAAAATATTAAATTATAATTATTAATAAAATATTTAAATTAAACAATAAAATAAAAACAACTCGTGCCTCGCACGAGTTGCAAGCTAGTAAAATTTTAAAATCAATGGATTTTGACCTAAACATTCATAGTACCCTTATACCTTGTCTTGGAGTTTTAATTTGGAGAGAAAAGAAAAGAAAATGAATCATTAGTTTGTCTTTGAGTTTTTTTAAATGAAAGAAAAGGAAAACATATCTTTAGGTGGTCTTTGAGTTTTTTAAGGAGAGAAAGTGACTGATTTGGAAAGAAAATCTATAGTTATACCGTTTAAAAAAGTTTCTTCCCACTTTTGGAAAAAAATGAAAAGAATTAAGATTTTCAACTTTTCTCTTCTCATCTTTTCTCTTCTTTTCTTTTCTCTTACTTAAAAACTCCCAGACAGCCTTACCGTGATGTACCAACATCCCTAATGAAAGGCTTAACATTGGTGCCAAATTCAAGCTCAAGACACAACAATAAAATGAAGGTGTGTTTGTGTATGTGCGTGCATGTTTGAGAAATTGTTAAGATATGAACATGCTACAAATGCTCGTGAATCCAAATTCCCATTTATTAAAATCTACCTAACCACCAAATTCCTGTATCTTGGACCTGAATATGATAAACCCAAAGGTAAACGAGTAAGCATATTGTAACAGCTTTCCAACAAAGGAACTGCAGCTTCTTCCTTCCCTTTTTGTGAATGGTAACGAATCAGATATGAAACTCTACCCAGTTTATTCTCATATTAATTGTAAATGATCAATCAATTACGTTAGAATCAAAGTTAGTTCTAAGCTAAGAAGCAGGGATTCTTCTATAGATTGTCAAATCCCTGAATCCCGTTCTTAGATTCTTGGATTTTTCTAATTATGGTGTGATTCTTCGGAGGGATTCTTGTGTAGTATATCTTTTATTTTGAATGACGAAATATTGCAAATATAACTACTTCTATATGTTGTACTGCTTAGTGTAACAAAATTTGAAAAGACTACCTAAGAAATTAATACAAAAATGAGAATGATCTTTTTTTTCTTGTATAATCCAATGTTTTAATATGTATAAATTTATATAAGCACCAAATCCCCATTGTGTGAAATTTTTCGAACTGCCATGACAAACCCAAATCCTTGCTTCTTAGGTTCTAAGAATTAAATTTAGTTTCTTCTCTCCTATACCAGGATGTTGCACCCAGTTTCTACTTTAAGTCAGTTTTTTAACTTATTACATGTGTCAGTTTACTTCAGAAGATATTTCCGGTGAAATCCTATGATATAGATCTCTGATGTGAAATTTCTATCTGACCAATATGAACAGCCGGACCTCCTACTCTAAGAAGCACCCAAATTCAATATAAGCAGAAGGCAGTATCTGTAGGAATGGGGTGAAATCATGGGTTACTGAAGTTGTAGTATAGTCTTGTAGGGAGAAACAGGAAGAACCTTGGCTAATTCTTGCGAAGACAGGCGTCTGTCGACCAAGATTTTTCCTATGTGATGTTCCCTGATTGCTAATGGGCGGTGAAGGTATATCCAGAGTTGATTTTCTCTTGGCAGATCCACTTCAGGACTATAGTTTTTCGGTACAATAAGCATCATTGTTACCGATCACTGGGATGGTCCAAAACAACTGGAATAATGTGTATAGATTGAAGGTATATATTGCATAGATATGGCTTTGGTTCCTCTATGCCTTTACTATGGCCTCATGTGTACAAATGATCATGTCCGTGATTTCAAAAGTTAAGAATTTACTTCAAAACTAAAAATAAAATAAATATATATTTGAGAAAAAGATAGAATATACAACAATAAGTAACAACTAATATGAGGGAGCCAAGTCAAGAGGAATAGTTTGAGGATATGTATGCAAACTTAGGAAGAGATAAGAAACCGTACTTGCATCAGAACATAGAAAAAAATGCCAATACTGATGCAGTAAAGACCCCCAAGATCCGCAAGGAAGCTCACTGCATTCTTGATAAGACAATTTAAAGTTAGAGCATTATTGAATATATAACCACAGAGAAGGCTACATTTCAGCATCCAGCGTAATCACATAATTCTAATCTCGGGTATGGATAATAACAGGTAGAACTGCAATATCGAGATATACCATTAACATAGAACAGGCAAAAGAGATTATTGTCGCACAGGAGTGTCATAACATGGCAATGTGAACTTAATTGTAGTCGGTTTAAGCAGAATATCCTAGTAGAAGACATATTTGAGATGAGTAAGTAGTACAAGGGCCTATGGCATACTTTAACACTTCCCTTTTCGTGCATATTTGCTTGAGAGTGTGCTCCCTCCCTCCCTCTGACTTATAAATTTGATAGACCACCGATGCACCCAAAAAGAAATTATTTATTTTCTTTCGACACGTTAAATTGTCATGAACAGTCGCCAGCATTGGGTGAAACAAAAGTATATTGAACAATATGAATCAAAAGTCATAATATAATGCATACTCTCTATTCCTGTTTATCATTTTACACATCCTTGCTTTTCCTGAATTTACACATTTCAGCTCATCTCTAACTATATATACCACAATCCCTTAGCACCCACCCACTGCCAAACATCCCAAAACACAGTTCACCTCATATTCCAGCCAAAGATAGTTTGTGCTTGGAGAGTTTTCTCATCAATCTCAGCTACAGATGAAGTTAGTGAACTGAACACATGCCATTCCTAGGAGGATTCTAAAATGATGGGAACAACCCAAAACAAGAGAATATAAATTAATGTTTTTCCTTTTTATAAGCCAAGGAAAGAGAATTCGCTGGTAGGAAATCACTCACCAGGCCCCATAATATTTTCATCGTCGATCTCCACAATATAAGCAGAGAGAAAATTAACAGATATGGTGGTGTTGATCAGTCCATCGGTAGAGCTCTGAAGGGAGGCCCTGAGTGGACTTATCTCACTAAAATAGGAACCAGGGATAAATTCCTGGAAAAGAGGCTGAATGAGTTTCAGATCATGCAAATTCTTGTATATTCTTGGAAACAAATTGAATTTCAAAATGTTTGGGTCCGGTCCTCTATATGTAATTGGTTTATTATCCATATTGCTTCCATTTTTTACTGTTCCACTGACTAAGCTCATACGCTTTTTACTGTCATGATCTGTCATAGTGAGGTTAAACTGGAATCCGACAGCAGTTGCTGGATCATTTGGAAGGTCAACAAACTGCCAAGAAATATATGTGTAATCTTGAATAAGCCGACACTTGATGCACTTAAAATTTATGGTTGGCCCGTTGGTTGAGTTATGACAAGAATAGTCCACAAAAGTTGACAATGGCGCCGTTCTCTGGTCAATGAAGCTTGGACTACCAGTAACCAAAGTACTAAGGCCACGTAAATGTGAACAGCTCATACTTGAAATGGTGGTTATATTGAATTCCATGTCATTGCTGAAGGAGGCCAAGTCAGGTGCATTTGTTGCTCTCAAATTGTGCACCTCAATCGTTCTCTTCGAGAAGAATTGGTAGATTAATCTGCACTAATAGAAAAAAAGAAACACTGAAATCACATGGTATGAATTTGTCAATTGACAGAAGATAGTGCAGACGAGGAACAAAATAATGAAAACCACCATATAATTCTCAAATATTACAGAACTGCCTTCAGAAATGGCCAAATTTGGTAAAGAATATAAATTAGTTACTCACGTAGCAAATAAACCAATAAAAAGTATCCAACTAGCAATTGAGAAGGTCCCTCCAAGTTCAGTCTTCCGCTTCACAACTACCTTCTGGTCATCCTAGAGAAAGGAAAATTGCATCATATGAAGTTAATTGAAGCATCATAAAGAAGATTATAAACACACATATCAAGATGGATAGATATGCCACATAAATAGCAGTCCAAGATATCCAATGGTGACTAAAAACATAAGGGACTAAATTATCTCTCATTGACAAGTTAAAGTAATTTAACCACCAAGTCTCAACGTTGAGGTTGATGCAGGAAAAACAAAGTTCATCCAACAGCCTTTAATATGCAGAAAATATTACTATCTCCAACTAAATAACATCCATCATTCTCTTGGAGTGAGTTATTAGTTATTTTTACAATCAGTAATGACTGTGATACAGAATATGAGAGGGAAAGAAAATGAGCTAATTACTATGATACACTTTTTGTTACTACACGAGTTTTCAATAGTTAGGAATATGTTGGATTCTCTTTCTATTCTGAAAGAAGTTTACTCAGATAAAGGTAACCTTCATAACAGTCCCTGTCACTTACTAATTATAAACTTCTTCTCCTTAATTCTACTTAGATGCTAGCAACTTCCTTTGTGTTCCTTAGTTTTTAAGTAATTAAGCCTAAAAAACACCCATATGCACAATAAGGCAGTAAGGTCCAGTCTTTGCACTCTTAGGTGAGATACCACACACTAGATTCCATACACTTTTAAGCATATTGACATGCCATAAAACCCAAAGGTTAGATTCCTATGGAACCCTAGCTAGAATTCCTCTCTATCTTCTTATCTCTTCCATTATATTTCAATTTCCTCAAACCGAGCACTAAATATGTTAGCATCCCAAATTCCAGCCAGATATCCACCAATCTTAATAATGCAGGACAAGAAAGTGATGAAATATAAGATAAAATCCTCTCATTCCAAAGGTCAGATACACATTGAGATTTAATATCTTTCAATTCTTTTATCTCCCTTCCCCTTATATAATTGAAACCATTCCTGTTTTGGACGTTCCAAACTCCCAATTTTTTACAAATTTTCTAGTTTTGTCAAAATTTGCAAGATTCGTGATGTAGGACAAGGGATGAAAGAGGGCATAAGGAGAAAAAATGACTTACAAGTCTCACATAAAAGCACAGATTCATAACACAACACACAATTCAATGCATAATATTAATTTCTTCCATTTGAAATGATAGGTTACGCCAATTTAGAAAAACAATCTTACAACTTTAGCAAACAAGCAAAAGTTCTAGAGAATGTCCCTAAATATTACTCTACTACCATAGTTTAACTCTTAACCTACAACACTTCTCTGGAGAACAATTCCGAACTTTAAATCACAGAACTTGGGACAAACCAATAACTCCCCAGCTCAGCTCAATTTCTTCCCACTTCAAACCAAGTAACCATTTTGTCCTCGTTCCTGCCCATCTCAAGTAGGCATATGTCCAACCAAGCCTCGTCGGTTCACCAAACTCCACCTCCAGAGCTATATTGAACTCCACACTTGTTGCACGACCCACTGAATTCAGTATTGTCATACTCAAGACTATCCTCCATTCCAAGCCACTCAACGAAGTTTACACCATTCCTCTCAGGTTGTACTCCAAGCAACATGAGACCCAGTCTGAGATCCCCTAGCTTGGCATTAACAGTGACCATGTTAGCATCCAACTTGTACAAGGCTCCAACAATTTCCAAAAATTGTGCTTACGGAATTAGCATGTGAGAAGCTTAAGGAACACCGGAAGAAATTCCTCTCATGGTACTTATCCTTAATATGGTTGAAACTCCAACTCCAAATGATAATGAACACAAGCTAAAGAAAACTAATTTGTAATTATTTTACGTTGATTTTAGAGAGAAATCATTATAACAAATTTTAGAATAATATCTTATGATTATTAGAAATCTACTGTTGAAACCATAAACTTAATTTAATATTAGTAGTTGAATTATATTAATTAGTACATGAATGGTTGATATCCAAGTACATGTTGAATTCTTGAACATGAATGTATCTCGGAGTCTATGGATCCATGAATGGTTAGATTCATGTATATGTGGTCATGTAATATTTATTAGAGTGTCTTCTGAAGTATTCTAAAAGAACAAGAACCATCTATCGTAGCCTATAAATAGTCTTGTATTTGATTCATTTTGTGTAAGTGGAAATCAACTTTGAGTGAAGCAATTATTTTTATATATCTTCATTCCTCCAAAGTCCTCTTCCATAATTTTTATTTCCAACAAATTGGTACCAGAGCCAAGTTCAATCGAGAGTAGCTTGGTGCCTCAAAATGTTCCGCTCAGTGAGTGCAAAAGTGTGCACGTTCAAGCTCCGGAAGATAATCTAGCGAAGGTGCGAATTTCTAAAAAATGAAGATTCCAACATATTACATTAGAGAATATTATAGACAGTAGATAAGAATTGTTTTTTAATGAATTATGTAGGAAGTAGATTAAATAGAACATGTTTATGATATCTGAAATATTGAATCCATCTTCCTCTGTTAAAGCTGCGCTTTGTACCAGCTTTGATTCTGATGAGGATGTATATTCCGCTCCCAAATCTGGAGCCGCTACACAGGACGGTAACAATTCAAGGTGCGGCAATCATCACTGCAACTGCAGAATTTGGGTAGGTAGGGATCTTGCTATATGAAAGGTCTCTTTTCCTTTAAAACTGCCCACATTATTTAAGGAGAAATTTCGGGTCTCTTTTGTTTACACTTTCAACATTGAAGGGATCTGGATACTGCTCAACATGTACATTCTAAGGTGATGCTTGACGCAACTAAGGAGGAAATGGTTTCCCTTTTTTTAGGTTTTCAAAATTGGGGTTCTTTGGAAGATCTCTGTCAAGACATTATTTCGTTATAAGTTATAACACTCTATTTCTCAGTAGAGCTTATCCTCATAAACTTCAATAACATGAAAAACCTCTAAGAAACTGAAGGTAAAGACAACTTTTGGGACAAAATAACTACATGCTGATTCCAAGAAATTTGATGACATCAGAGCTTTTGCTAGGTTCATAAATCTGCCTTAGATGGATCAAAGCCACCTACATAACAGCAAACAAGTGATTCAACGAGAGACTTGGTTTCAGACAATCAAGACAATATCTACAGCTAAAGTCAAAGCAACACAAATGTAACCTTCCACTTTTTCAAACCACATGCACGACAATACTACAATAGTAATTTAATGCTTAAACTTGAATATTTTTCTACAATTTTGATCTAATTCTAGAATAAAATTACTTATCCTTGAGGTAATATCAATAGCAGTCAGATTGTTATTTGTCACTTACTCGTTATTGACTAATCTGGCTCACAATAAAAATCTCTAAGTTTCCTTCAATGGAAGTACTCCACCTTAATCTCCAACTTCTTCGGGTATATATATGTATGTGTGCATGTGTGTGCGCCCACGCGTGTGTGTATGTATATATATGAGGCTGTAAAGTCATAGTTAGGGGTAAATTTGAACAATTCAAATTTGCAGTTACTTGTGTTCTATCAAGATGCACCCATGCCAGCACACCACTGATGAGATGTCTGTCTATCTGCCTGGTATATATCTTCTTTACTCTTCTAGTCTTCAAATTTAGCAATCTACACATCAGCATTAAACTGGTTTTCATAGCCAAAACCAACTACAGAAAGCCACCATCTCAGCCTAAACCCTTATTTCCTGCTGGGCAGAGAACTTATATTAAGCTACACCCTACAGCCATCAGGGACGAGTTCGTCCCTCTTACACAGGTTAGTGGAGGAGGACCCTCTGCTCCACAAAAATGAGTTGCAGTTCATTTATGACCTATTACATTTGTGAAATCGTAAAATTCATTTTTGATTTGAATATAGTTCATTTTGATATATCAATATCGAAATTGTAAATTACATAATATTTCAACAATGTATGACTATTCTTCTTTTTGTTTGTGGAAAGGAGGAAGTACAAGTTACAGAATTACAGCTTTATAGACATTTCTGGAGACCTTTTACCACCAAGGAACCAATATGATTGTCTAGCATATAACAAGTGAAAATGATATTCTTTCCTTATCCCTTTGGATGGGTAGAACTAAAGCTGATAAAGTTTATTGGGTTTTTCTATTTACCTATTTAATTTTATCTTAAATGAACCGTTTGCCAAAAGACTATTTTGAAGCGTTTTAACTTATCTCACACTAATGACATATGAGCAATTGGACACGAAGAATTCAGTAACATGATAAAAGTGTTTTTAGTAGTGTAATATATTATAGTTGTTATTGCAAATTTAGGGGAAGTTAGATTTTGAAGGTTCAAGATTGTCTTCACATAAACTCAAGCATCCTGTGCTTTTTAAAACTTATATATCCAACAGAATTTGACTTCAAATGGTAAAACACTTGTTCTAAACTACCATTAGCAACAGTGGCTTCATCTAATTTCACCTATCCAAAGCACTAAATTGTTTCAAATTCCAAATACCTTATCTCCTCTTCTATTTCCTGAATCTGACTTCCAAGCAAAGCATAAACATCCTCTCTCCCATTTAACAATGACGACAACATAGTAATTCAAAGAAAATAGGGAAAATGACAGATTGGTCAAATTACAATATTAAAATGACATCCAAGTGATGCACTTCTTAAATATTTAATAATATTGGTAGGTCACTTAGTAATATTAATAGATCAATTTGTAACACTAGATCAATTGGTAACATTAGCACAGGGAGAATTATTATGTAGTAATATGAATATAGCATTTGTTAATGTTGTCGACTTGAGTCATGTTAAAATTACTAAAAACAACCTATTTAAATTTCTGACCATGAATTTCAAATAGCATTTGGATTGTATAATTTGAAAACGCTGTATGGTATGCTTTTCATTTGAATAATTCCGTTGTCATTTTATGAAGAAAACTAGATATAACTGAGACCAAAGTAGTACCATCAAGATTTGCAAAAAAATCTAAACATTACCAGCCAGTGACGAGTAGAGAAATTAATATCCAAGCGACTGATCCACCACCGAATCTTGAACCACGGAGTCTGGCCATCACCTAGGGTTCCGAAGCGAGCAAAGAAACAGAAGAAAAGCCAACTAGCAAGCATAACGAGGGTGGCTTGGAGAAACACAGACTCCGATTGGGTATATCTAGTGATTGAATCTAAGGACAATATGCTCGGGAAATTGATGGAGGAATCGATTCCGGAATCAGCTCTAATCAACTCAGCATGATCAGCTTGGAAGAAAGAACAAATGTTTGCGGTGGTGTTGTACAAATAACCAGGGTTACAAGCGCACAAAGTGGTGTTGTACATGAAGGAGTTGCCATTGCTAATCGGACACCGCTGTACCGCCATTTTCGCATGTAAATGTATGAATCAATGGAGGTAGATATCTTAGAGAGAGAGAGAGAGATTGTGGTATGACTTTGTGGAGGACTTCTCTTTTGTGACGAAACTGAGCTGGTGGGAGAAAGAAAGAAGCAACACAAGGTAAAGAATACTATTATTGCTATTACAGAGGAGAAAGGGAGATATAAACACAGATGGATATATATATATAGAGAGAGAGAGAGAGAGAGAGAGAGAGAGATTGTAGGCAATGAGAAAGGCCACTGGGTTTCTTAAGCAACACCCCGTCTGTTTAGTTAAAAGAGGAAAAAGAAAAGAAAAGCGAGTAAAGAAAAGGTTGGAATTAAACTGTTTTGTAAAAAAGTGGAAAGAAAGGCTTCAACAAAGAAAGTAGAATAGTTTATCAAAATAAAAAACACAAAGAAAGTAGAATCAAAAGAATGAGATTTCTACTTTTATTATTTTTTTCAAGTGGGGATGAATTACTGAAGAAGTAAATATGAAATTTAATGGAAGTATTTTGATATAATTTTTTTTCTTCTAATATGTACAATCTCTTTGTATCATAATCGTCAAAAGAAAAAGAACCATTAGTTAATGTGACCACACGTATCTCTTCTTATTTTACTGTTATGTTAGTTTGTGTTTCATTAAAAAAACATGTATTCTAATAAAAGCTCCATATAATATAAAGGTGTAATTGTATTAATAACTCTTTTCTTCTATTTTGTTTTTTACTCCCACACACACACAGAAGAAAAGGAAAGAGAGTAAATTGATCTTTTTTCTTTCCATAAACATGACGAATATGAAAGTTAATCCTATTTCATTTTTTTTTCTCTAAGAACTCTAACGGGAATCTCAAATAAATAGACGAGAATATAATATTAATCAGATATAAATATAGTTATGTTATCTTTTAATTTATTTTTGAAAATATTGTATATATGCAACGATGAATATGGTAGAAAAATAAAGTACATCGTCTGTTTTAATTTAATTTTTGAAAATTTCAAATTTTGATAGTGTAGAAAAATAGGAAAACATAGAATGAATTTAGGAGAAACATAATTGAAAATAATAGAATGAAACTATTAGGAGAAGGTGGAGCATGCCTGTATATGTAAATAAAGTGACAAAAATATTTTAAGGAATAGACTTGAGATTTGTGTTGGCGTCACCTTTTCTTTACGGATTGATTTTTATTGTTTTCCAATTGTTTGAGTAAAGATTCAAGGATGAATTAACCATTCGAAAATGTGGGCATTTGGTTAAAATCATGAAAGTCTGAAGTACCATTTTATGCTATTTCCTTCATATTAACATTTCTCCTGAACATTCTGTTTATGATAGCAGCAATCGTACGCTTATTTTTGATGTTTTACAATGTTCAGAACTGCAAAAACAGCCCTCTTATAAGTACATGAAAGAGATGGTTTCTAATGGTTAAATTAACTATTCACCACATCAAAATCATGAAATTCCAAGTAATTTAAAACGTATCCTCCCTGCTTTCATACAGTTACAATTTTTCTTAAAAATTTACATACAATTCTTTTTGCTACGGACCATATTGAACTCATTAGCATATTCCACATGTATACGCACACTGCACGCATGCTCTTTTTTTTTTCTTTTTCTTTTTTTTTTACACAAAAATTCAGGTTTGGAACAACTACCCTTCCCAGCGACACAACATGAAAAATACCTCAAAGAATGCTTACAATAATACTTACAAATCACTCCCTATTTATTTGATGTGCTTGGGGAGACTTGACTCGAGATGAGAATAGTGATCACAAAAAAATTGATCATGTTATTTAGTTTCAGTCCAAACAAAAAGTATATACCAACATTGCCTTTTAAAACTCCAGCCTCACAAATTCCAATAATAAATTTTAAAACTGATATTGATCTTATATTTTTAAAAGAAAATAAATACATGAGTCACGTATATAGAATTGTCAAGCAGGCTTCCGGCAGAGAGCTTTGACTTTCCCCACATGCAAATATTATACAATTTGAACCGGGAAAAGAAAATGACCATGGAAACACAACTTAGTGGTGTAAGAAAAACCAAAAAACTTTAAAAGAGGGAAAAATGAAGATGAAGATAGATACATGGAGATATGAATGCTCTAGTGAACCCTACAAATTGGTGCTACTACATGGGAGGATAGAAGTAAGAAGACAAGGAAAACCCAAGGAAGAGCAGTCCTCCAATTGTTGCGACTGTCTGTTGGGAAATCTTGGATGCCAGCATGCTTCCCCCCACCACAGCCACCGACGTGCAGATCGTGTGCCCAAAAGAAGCCCCAACGGCTACCCCAAGAGCATTTTTATGAGTAGCCAACTGCAATATAAATCGATGAAAAGATCTCTTCAGCAAACAGTATAATACATAACTACGTCTGGACTAGATAATTTGTAACACAAAAGTTTGAGCACCATCATGTTGGAGTTTAGGAGCACGCAGGCAAATACTCTAATAGTAAATATAGTCTTTCGGAACAAATGCAATACAACTAAAAGCATAAATTTAATTGTAAGTATTGACCAAACAACAACAATTCATCTAAACTATAATAACATACCAAAGTACAAACTGTTCATCCCAGTTTGTTGTGGTCAGTCGGTTGGTCATACTTTCTTTATTTAATAAAACAGAAAGTGCAATTAGACGAGTTTGGCTAAGACTACTAACTGAAAGATGTATTCCTATTTTATTAAATATTTATAATTTAAAAAGTATAAGTTATGAAATCAAAACTTCTGTCGTTTTATTAAGTAATCAGACCAGTTTAGAGTCCCATTTCCTATATTATATATGTGCGTACATATGTATCTACTGCACTTACACTATGTTTCTGAGTTTTTTTTGGCTAGAAAAGAAAAGAAATGGCTAGAAAATTTAAGTTATCTATTCATTTCTTGTGTTTACCAAGTTTTAAAGGGATAGAAAAGATGAGAATTGGATAAAAAATATTGATAGTTTTCTTGCCTAAGTTTTCTTGTCAAAAATGACAAGTTTTGGCTAGAAAAGAAAAGCTAACTCATTTAACACAATACATTATGTTATAAAGTTAATATTGTCCTTATATTATAAATACAATTATAAATACAATAAGACATAATATTAGGGATAAGATAGACATTTTACATCTTACTTAAGTTTTCTTTCCATTTCTATTAGTAAACTCAGTAACAGCCCAATGGAAAACTTATGTCTTTTCTATTCATTAAAAAGTTTTCTAATCTTTTCTTTTCTACCCAAACTCAGAAACATAGCATTAATCTACGACTCTATACGTATAAATATATAACTGTTGAATCCCCATTTCGCAAGATTTCTTAAGGTGCTGATCCTCTGTATGACGAACCTAAATCCTAGCTTCTTAGGTTTGGGCCAGTAGATCTAGAAGAAGTGAAGTGGAGGGAAAATGAGTAGGTGTATGGTGGCAAGGGGGAAGGAGACTCTGGAAGAGCGGAAGGGGAAGGATGGCCTACATAATAACTGTCTAAAGTACACCAGTTAATTGTATGTGTAGCTGTATGTCAACGTACAAAGAGCTATAGTAGTTGTATATGAGCTGTATGTGCAGCAAGAGTAGCTAGAATTGCTGAGTCAGTATGTACCAGGTTGTGTATGTACGTAGCTGGAGTTGCAGGTCACATGTGACCTGCTGTGTGTCAGTATTTGTAGCTGCTGTTGTAGTGATCAGCTACCAGCAAGTTGTTTATGTATGCCTATAAATGGCACCTCTTTAAGCTTTGTAAATGATATGGAAAATAATAGAAATATAGAAAAATACATTCCTAAGTTCCAGCTCTCTTGCTCCCTCTTTATCTGTGTGTGTGTGTGTGTGAATATACATACAAATTCTTGACATGGTATCAGCGCAGCCTACGGACAGCCTGTGGAAGCTTTGTCTTCTCCCATAAAGCTTGCAACAGTGGTACTGATCTTAGGAAAGCTTCAAAATCAGTTTTGATGTTTCTTTGTTAATAGTGCAGTTCTTGAGTCCAAATAGTCAGCCTACTTGAACTCGGAATTTTTCTTTCTTCACAAGTTATTAAATCATAGATGAATCAGCAGCTACGGCTGCTAGATGTTTTTTCCTCTCTACCTGATCTTCATCTAAACCTTTTGTTTCTTATGGGTTTTTTTTTTTTTTTGAAGCTTTTGAGTACTCTAGTTTGAACCAAACTTTCCTACTTTCCTTTGTTGTTTGAGTTGCTGTCCACTCTTTCCTTTGATGTTCATCCTCATGACCCGCTTTGTTCATGGGTTCCCTGTTTAGTACTAGCTTGACCGTTGAAGCTTATGAGAGAAAGCAGCTCAAAGAATTCCGAGGTGGTTGATAGTGGTTCTGGTGGAGGAGTTTCCCATGGTCCAAACTCCTCCTTAGTAATCAGTCCTATAAAACTAGACGGGACCAATTATTTGGCATGGTCTCAAGCATGCAAGTTATCTATTCAAGCCAATAAAATGCAACGATTTATCAATGGCAAGTCCAAAAAACTGGAAGATAAAGATCCATCTTTGGAAGATTGGGAGTCGGATAAAGCCATGGTCAAGACCTGGTTATTTAACTAGATGGAAGCCAACATTAGAAACAGTTATTTGTTTCTTGATATTGCAAAGGAAATCTGGAATGTTGTGGCTCGAACTTACTCGTACTCTGGAAATATGTCCAAGAGGGTATGAGATTCGGAAAAAGGTGTGAGAATCCTCACAAGGATCCAAAACTTTGGCTGACCTGGTTATTTAACTTGATGGAAGCCAACATTCGAAACAGTTATTTGTTTTTTGATATTGCAGAGGAAATCCGGAATGTTGTGGCTCGAACTTACTCATACTCTGGAAATATGTCCAAGAGGTATGATATTCGAAAAAAGGTGTGAGAATCCTCACAAGGAACCAAAACTTTGGCTCAGTATTATTCTGAAATCACCGCGTTATGGCAAGAACTAGACCACTACGTGGTGGTAGGCATATCACAAGTTGGTGGAGGAAGATCGGTGTAATCAAGTTTTTGGCAGGATTATCTATTGATTATGATCCTATCAAAGCTCAACTCCTCGGACAAGATCCTTTTCCAACTCTTCAAGAGGCCGATGCCCGAATCCAACATGAGGAAAGTAAACCTAACTCCTCAAATTCTAAATGTTCTGCTCTTGTTAGTGAGCCGGTTGTGCCAAAGACATCGGTTCAAAAGACACTAGTAAACCTTGCAGAAAAGGAACATGTTCGATGTGACTCGTGAAACTTGTTTCATCCTTCACCCTGAAATTAGGGATAAAGGATGTGGTCGAGGAAGAGGACAAGGGTATAGCAACATGTCCTTCAGTCGTGGTCTGAAAAGAGGTAGTAATATAAATGCTCACATGTCGGTGGTTAATGAGCTTGATACAAGCACAAGTCAATGGTCTCCACAAGGAGGTTCTTCAGCTTGATACAAGAAGTCAATGGTCTCCACAAGGAGGTTCTTTAACTGCACTCAAGGAGGTTCTCTACCTGCATCCGAGTTAAATTCCCTCCACCAGATGATGACTAAAATGGATACTGGTACCTCAACTCCCTCATCTTCCTCTTATTATGCACACGCATGTATATCTTCTCTTAGTTCTACATTACCTACTAATTATTGGATCATTGATTCCAGAACACCTGAGCATATGACATGATCCTCTAAATTGCTTTATTCATATAAATATTTACCTTAACAAAATAGCGTATGTATAACAGACGGCTCTCTTGACCCCATTCATGGACAAGGATCATCTTATTGTCTTCCCACGCTACCTATGACTTTAGTATTACATGTTCCTTCTTTTCTGACTAACTTATTATCTATTATGTGCATCACTGAAGCTCTCAATTGTTCAGTTAACCTTTTTCTTTCTCACTGTGTATTTCAAGATTTGGCAACAGGTAAGGAATTTGGTCGTGGTAAAGTGAGCAATGGCTTGTACGTCCTAGAAGGTCAACCAAGTTCAATCCCTCCAACCTTCTATGCTTCTACCAATCCTGTCTTAAAGTCTCTTTATCAATGGCATTGTCGTCTAGGATATCCAACTTTTGAGGTTCTAAAACATCTTTTTCCAAATTTAACCAAAAGATGTAACAATGATGAATTTTTGTGTAACCTTGTATGTTGGCCAAACATAAACAATCGATTTATCCTGCCCAAAATAATAGGAGTCCTAAACTCTTTTCCATAATTCATATAAATGTTTGGGGTCCTTCACAAGTACCCACTTACAATGGATATCGTTGGTTTGTTATTTTTGTCGATTGGCACTCTAGGCTCACTTAGGTCCATTTACTTAGACATAAAAATGAGGTTTTCGAGTGCTTTAAAACATTTCATCAAATGATACAAAATCAATTCCATGCTTCCGTACAAATATTGTGAAGTGACAATGGTACTGAGTGTATTGAACGTCCTTTCAAATCCTACCTAAATTCTTGTGGCATTATTCATCAAACCACTCGTGTCGACACCTCCCAACAGAATGGGGTAACTAAGAGAAAAATCGGTCGTCTTATGGAAGTTACTAGATCGGTGATGTTAATCATGCATGTCCCAAAATACCTTCGGGATGAAGCAGTCTTGACGTCAGCATTTCTAATAAATCGTCTTCCTTCAAGTGTGTTACAATTTGAAACACTTGTATCATTTGTCCCTCATTTATCCTCACATCCTCTACCACATCGCACTTTTGGAAGTATTTGTTTTGTTCATAATCTCTCCTTCTCGTAGTAAACTCGACCCTCAAGCACTTCGTTGTGTTCATAAGATATTCAACCACTCAAAAAGGTGGCAGATGCTTTCACCACCTATCTCGGCATGTTTTTGTAAGTCATGATATCACCTTTTGGGAATCTATGTCATATTTTTCACCAGGGTCAGTCATCTTTTCATGGGGAGATTAATAGTCTAGAAGATAAAGATGAGGAAGATTCTTCTTTTACACCACACTTCTTGCCTCGATTTGTGACATCTCCTTCACCCTCTTCTCCTCCAACTGACTGAGGGGGAACCTTCTTCTATTAGTGTTAACAAAGAACCTAAGTTTGACCCAAGTATGAAACTAAACAAACCAAATTTGTTAACCTATTCTTGACGGCAACAAAACATCACTTTACCTTATCAGTATGAGTCTACCTGATCATTCTGAGCCTAAGGCAAATCCAAAAAACAATCCTCCAGAAGAGAGTAATCTTGATCTTCCTATTGCACTCAGGAAAGGTGTTCATTCTTGCACTAATCATCCCACTTCTAACTTTGTTTCATATAAAGCCTTGTCTTCCCTCCTCTTGTTTTTGTCTCTTCTTTATCAAGTGTCTCAATTCCTCAAATGTATCAAGATGCAATAAATGATCCTAAATAGACGAATGCAATAATAGAGAAGATGAATGCCTCGAAGAAATATGATACTTGGGAACTAGTTTCTCTCCCTGCAAGAAAGAAATTAGTTGGATGTAAATGGGTCTTTACAATAAAACAAAGGCCAAATGGGACAATTAATAGATACAAAGCAAGACCGGTTGCCAAAGGTTATACTCAAACCTATGGTGTTGATTATCTGGAAACATTTGCTCCAATGGCAAAAATGAATTCCATTCGAATTTTGATATCATTTGCAGCAAATCTGGGATTGGAGCATCGGCAAATCTGGGATGGAAACTCCAATAGCTTGATGTCAAAATTGCCAAATGGGAGAATTGATAGATGCAAAGTAAGACTTGTTGTACTCAGACCTATGGTGTTGATTATCAGGAAATATTTGCTCTAGTGGTAAAAATGAATTCCATTCGAATTTGATATCATGTTCAGCAAATCTGGGATGGGAACTTCAATAGCTTGATGTCAAAAATGCTTTCCTTCGTGGTGTTTTGTACGAAGAAGTTTACATGGACATTCCTCCAGGATTCTCTTCACAAGCAACTACTGGAAAGGTTTGTAAATTGACAAAAGCATTGTTCGGTCTAAAGTAATCCCCAACAGCATGATGGTGATATTTGGCTGAACAGAGTAATGCAGATCACACAATGTTTGTCAAGTGAAATGGCAATAAGATTGTTATCTTAATTGTTTATGTTGATATTGTTGTGACAGGAAATGACAGTTATGAAATAACTGTTATAAAGAGGAAGCTAGCTACCGAGTTTGAAATTAAAGTTTTGGGACCGCTGAGGTATTTTCTTGGGATTGAAGTTTATAGATCACCATAAGGGATTTTCTTGTCTCGAAGGAAATATACTCTTGGTAAGACCGGTATGTTAGGCTATAGGCCTGCCGATTCTCCTATTAAAGCTAATCACAAGCTTTGTGGTAGTGTTGGTGAGAAAATTGATAGGGAAATGTATCAAAGGCTAGTTGGAAGGCTTATTTATCTTTCTCATACTCGGCCAGACATATCATATGCAGTAGGAGTGGTTAGTCAGTACATGCATGATCCTTGTCAATCTCCCATAGAAGCAGTCTACTAAATCTTACGCTACTTGAAAGCCACGCCAGGGAAAGGATTGATGTATACAAAACATGATCACTTAAACTATGCAAAGCTATGCAAATGAAGGACAAGATCTTAGTGTTGAGCGTTACACGTGCAGATTGAGCTGGATCTTTAGATGATAGTGGTCCACCTCCGGGAGCTTTGTTGATGGAAACTTGGTTACTTGGCGCAGCAAGAAGCAAGTTGTGGTAGCAAAATCCAGTGCTGAGGTGGAATATAGAGCGATGGCTCTAGGAGTTTGTGACACACTGTGGATCCATTCCTTGCTGACTGAGCTAGGGCTTGCAAAGAAATGCCTGATGAAGTTATACTGTGATAGTAAAGCTACCATTAATATTGCTCAAGATCCAATCCAACATGATAGGACTAAGCATATTGAGATTGACCGTCACTTCATCAAAGAAAAACTCAACAGTGGAGTCATCAGCATTCATTATGTAAGGACAAAGGACCAGTTGGCTGATATCTGGACTAAAGGGTTAAGTGGAAAGACTTTTCAGCCAATTGTTTGCAAGTTGGGCATGAGAGACATCTATGCACCAACTTGAGGGGGAGTGTCAAAAGTACATCAGGTAATTGTATGTGTAGCTGTATGTCAAAGTACAACAGCTATAGTAGTTGTATGTGCAGCAAGAGTAGCTAGAATTGCTGAATCAGCATGTACCAGGTTGTGTATGTACGTAGCTGGAGTTGCAGGTCACATGTGACACGCTGTTTGTCAGTATTTGTAGCTGTTGATGTAGTGATCAGCTACCAGCAGTTTATGTATGCCTATAAATGGTACCTCTTTCAGCTTGGTAAATGATATGGAAAATAAAAAAAAATATAGATAAATACAATCCTAAGTTCCAGCTCTCTTGCTCTCTTTCTCTCTTTCTCTCTTTCTCTATATGTGTGTGCGACTACACATACAAATTCTTGACACTGGCTTTTTCTTTTTCTTTTTCTTTTTTTTTTTTGGTTACTCATCTGAAGCTTTTATTTTGACTGTTAAGTCAATTTGCAATAACTTCAGAGTTAATTCAAGTTTATAACTTTAACAATGTTTAGTAATTTAACATGATGGATTAATTTTTGGTCCTTATAAAACATTATAAAGGATTTAAATAAATACATACATACATATATATATATATATATATATATATATATATATATATGACATGTCATCATGGACATGCCACATGTATCTGCAATCTCTGACATGAGATTCAAGTTTCCTATACCAGAAAATATAGGAACACAGATCCATTATTGAGAAATCAAATAAAGAACTCCAGAAGTGGAAACATCACTAAAAATTAGGGTTAATTTTTATATTTACCCCTAAATATATTATTAAAAGAAAGAAAGAAAACATGATATATATATATATATATATATATATGTATGTATATGTATATGTAAACAAATATATAAGCACAAAAACTCCTCCCATTAAACCACAAAAGAATAAGAAACATGTAGAAGTGAGATAAAGGTCAATCGATTAAAAGTACATCTAAAAAATAAGATACCAATCAAATCCAAATCCATATTTCAAAAGATCAAATAATACACAGATAAGTGATCGAAACATAAACATATTAAGTATTTCATCACCTTTTATTATTACTTTGAAAGAATTTTACATAATAAATACATTAGCATTAACAGAAATTAACATAATTTTATTTAAAATATACTATTGTCCTATTCTAACCTATAAATTGCTATTCAGTTTTCTAAAGTTGCATTAAAAGAAGAGCCATACTGAGATAAAAACAAAGACACTACAGCAAAATATAGCACAATCATAGAAATGCTACAGTTACAAAATAAGTCTTGCTCAATTATCAAAGAGGTGTAAGCAACTTACAGCAATGGTTGCGATTTGGCTACGGTCACCCCATTCAGCTAGAAATGTCAAAATAAATGACTGTAAAAATCACCGCAACGAAACAATCAGTTTAGAGTCCCACAGAAGGGGCTTATAACTTTTAAGTGTTATCACAAAGTATGGAATTTGTAGAAAATATGCATAATAGGAGACAAATATTAGCTGATATCTTGAGTATGAATATGTCAATAACGGATGTCAAGACAGACTCATTTCAAGCATAACAAACCTCCAAGAATATAGGGGTACAAAATCTCGAAAAGAAACGACGCACTGTCGTTTTTCCTTGGCCAGCCTCAAGTTTCTCTTCTACCTGAATATAGATGATGACCATACATGAACTTAGGACAATATTCATAAATATTCAGACATGAAGAAAAGAAATATGGAAGTACTAAATTCATGATTTAGCACATTGTGACTACCAAACCATCATACTGGAACAATATGATCAATCATAAATATAAGATAATTTCAAATCATTGATTTTTTTTATTTGGGTTGTGGGGGCGAGGTAATTAAATTTTCTGTATTTGTTTCTCTTTCTTTTCTTTTCGTTTCTTTTCTTTTTTTTTTTTTTTTTTAAAGAAAGAGTACAAATGGCATCCCAGAGTTATGATGATATGCCCTAGTTATTGACTTTTCAAAATTAATCCACGTCACAAACCACTAAAGAAGCATGATTTCCTTCGCGAAAAGGAGCAGAACAGAGGTGGGAACATGCAGTTGTCATAATGTGAATAACTATTACAAAATTCTATTAGGAAATACACATATAAGAGTGTCCAAAAAAACAAGAAATTGCATCTTAGAGACCCATAGATCTGGACTTCACAATTCTCATCTGTAGATGAAGTGATTTGGGTTTTGATTCTTGAGTTGGCTAGTACGATGATGCACAGGTTTTTTAATGGTGGCATTGAACGGCTCTAAGAACATTTTGTTACCATAGTTATTAAAGGCGAGAGGCGCACCGAGGCACAAAAGTCTCCCTGGGGCTTAGGCGCGAGGCGAGGCACGCACCTTAGCGAAGTGACACACATGCTTAATATATACATTTACACATAGATACACATATATACACATACACACACACACCCCAATACACACAAATACACGTACACATATATACAACGTATATAAAATTATACAATTGATTGTTATAAGGAAAGTAGAAAAAACTGTCAAAATTTGAAGTCATAAGGTTGCTTAAACATTTGTAACTGATTTTTGTACAAAGGAGAATGTGAAATTACAAATCCACCATATTTAATGCAAACAAGGGGACTGCATATATAATAGACTTCACTATAATGTAGACAAACTAAAACTTTTTTTTTACTTTAACATAATAACCATACATAATATCTCAAATCTACAAAAGAATAGAAAAAATTAAAATTAAAATATGACACCAAGTTAATAGTTTCATGTAATTTGCTTTTTTCTATTCGTTATCTTCTTTCCTGTCTTTCTTTTCTTGCTTCTTTTCTTCTCTTCTTTTTCAATTTATCTTCTTTCCTCTATTTTATCTTTCTTATTTTCTTCTACTATTTCCTAGCATCTTGTTTCAGTGAGATGAACTGGGAATGGAATAAAAAATAAAAAAATATATAATATTTCCAGAACAATCGAAATTCAGATGTGAATAATTTAATCCAACATTGGTAACAGTAGTTTGATATTCGAAGCAAATGAGCATGAGTAGCAAATCAGGTGCTTTTGAAAAGGATTCCCCAGAAATATGCAAACAATGCAACTGAATCTATGCTATCTTGAAGCATAGAATAAAAGTAAATGAACCACAAGTTATAAGTGCAAATCAAACAAAATAGACCCAATTATCGATTAACAATGAATTATCAATAGTGTAACCATCAATTTTCGCAGATCAGTGTATATTTTTTTTGAAGTTTTTGAACATTTTCAACTATTTACTAGTAATAAAAAAAATAAGCAGACGCTGCTAAGGTTAATGAAGCTAAATAGCCAAGAACAATCTACTAATCTGAAATTTAACTAGGAAATGAGTAAACTATATCTTGATATTTACGGTTGATATACTAAAAACTATGAATCCAGATTTCATTTTAGGTTTTTGAAATGTGAAATTGAAAACAGTTATCAAGAGTAGAACTCAGCAGATTAGAGCTTCTTTTTTTTTTTACAAGGTCAGTTACAGGTTGCTCATGAAAAAGGGGCCCAACAGAGCATGCCTCAGCTTGGACTTAAAAGCTCCAATAACTCTTGATACTGATCTCCGGTGGCTCGATGGAAGATACTTGGCTCTACTCAGTAATTGATGATGGTTTGGGTTGAAGTAAACGGGGAACAAAAACAGGGATAATTTCTCAACCAACAGGTGGTTGCAATGTTGAAGAAGATGAAGTTGCCATACAAGGAACAGCACTGACATCAACTGCTAGGATCAGAACTAATCCTAAACTTGTGAAGCAATATATTTCAGAACGAAAAGGAATTCAATGGAGAAGTGAAGGGAAACAATCAGGCTAGAAAGGGGAGAAATAAGCAGAGAGGGGGTAACGGAGAAGGTCTCAACAGAGCCTCTCAATTTTCATTCAGTTCATTCATGATCTGAAAATGAATTACATCATATTTATACTAATAATCTGGTCCCCACAAACATTTCTAACTCATGTATGTAATGCATCGTTACATTATTAAATGCACATGCAATCTAATAAAATAACCAATTCACCCCTAGGGATAGGCCTAAGAAAATCCTGAACACAAACACAGAATGGGCCAATAAAAGACAATAAACAAGTCCTTTGAGTAATCTAAAAGAAGTCTGAAATGAGTAAGAATGACATACTTCCTCCATGTCTTTTTTTGAGGATGCTTTTGAGTCAGATCTCCATGCAATGTAAAGCAGCCGCAAGCCAAAAAAGGCATAAAGCACTACAGAAACGGTAGGGCAAGTAATCCAGAGAAACCCGTTAAATGAACATGATTTGAAGCTACATCAATAGTTTTTATCATTTTAAAATTCAATCCAACTAGTTCTATCGCTATATGTGCAAATAAATAGACATCTACATATGATAAAGCTTCACATTTGAAAAGAATCAAACACACATGCGCGAGGGGGGATCAAGCATTCCTTATCAGGATCGGCTTAAAATAAAGCTATCCAAAAGAGAGAGAGAGAGAGAGAGAGAGAGAGAGAGAGAGAGAGAGAGAGAGAGAGAATTACTATTTCAAGAAAATCAAAAAGAAAGAACATGCGTGTGCGTGCTTGGGAAGCTTACATGACATACCAAAATTAATCTTTGTGACAAGCCCCAACAGGCGATGTGTAAAACAAAAGGCAAATTAGAGTTGTTTGCACTAGTTAGATACTAGGTTGGAATTGCAGTGGGACAACTAAAAAGGACCAGGGTAAAAGTTATTTGCAACCAAGGGAGACCCATATAACTATAGAATTATGAGTAAGTTATTTACAAACATAAAGAATAAATAAATCCATGACTTAAGTGTAAACCATATTTGAAGTTGTACATATTGGTATAGCACATACATGTATAGAGGTTGTGGTTCGGTCAAGTGGTTAGGAGTACTCTCTTATGACTTCGAGGTCAAGGGATCAAATTTCATTTCGTTGATCAAAAAAATATATACATGTATAAAGAATTTAACATATGTTTAAGTAAATAAAGAATGATATAAGGGTAAGAGTAACCAGTTTCATTCCTCTTCTTTTCACATCCCAGATAGACGTGAACAAAAATTATTTAACTCAAGTTCATAAATCTCTCTAAACTCCCAAAGAAAGTGAGAGCTTTTGACCTCCCTTTCACCCCTTTTGTTATCTATGTTTCTCCTAGTTATATTCTTCTCTTCTCACCAAAAACTTCTAGAAAGGGTGTACAGAAAAATCAGAAGGTGTAGGCGTGTAGCAGTAAAAAATAAAACAAAAAACATGCCTGTTGCTGCACTGTTTGTATGCTTCCTTGAAATTAAGTTTGGCACGATCCTACCAAGTCCAGTAGAGAGTACCTATCCATGCACAGGCTTATATTAATAACATTAACTTAAAATATGCCCTGCACAAAATCAAAAAGGAAACACCAACAAAAATAAGAACCAAAATATAGCAAGTAATTTCCGTACCGTCATCACATACAAGGCACTTAGTGCACCCGATAAAACAATTGACTTTGGGTGACGCATGGCCATAAGCGCTGCAATTATGAAGGTCTCGTCTCCAATCTACAAGCAGAGTCATCAGTTTAAATGTCCCATAATACAAATCTAGACGTGTGAAAAACACTGAATGGAACCACCAATGAATGAATTCCAAATTTACATTGGGCTGTAGAAGCAAACCCATTAAGGATGATTGACAATTATACAACTTGAACTTGAGAACATTTCAGAAGCAAAGAAAACAAATATGCAAGCACTCTACAACAATATCTAGCATCCAAAGAATGAAGATCAGTAATAGAAGGAGAAAGAGCACAAACCTCGCTGACAAGTATCATTGACAAACTTGCAAAGAATGCATCGAAAACTCCAAGATCAGGATCCAAGTTGAGATTCATACCAATAGATTCACGATCAATCTTGTCCCCTGTAGCATCCCCCTCGTTGCTGTTCAAAACTATCTGTAAAAAAAGTTATGTATAACATGAATTCAGTAGATTAGATTTTAAAACATACTGAATAAATTACAAAGTTATATATAGAGTATATAACAGGTTAAACTGCATTAAAAGATATATCCCGAAGTTCACAGACTATGGTTTGTGTGAATCCAGTGGAGCTTTAAAATATGATCGAAGAATAGCAGCGTGTCACAATCTGGGTTGCTTCAGATCATGCACTTAACCAGAAACACAACTCAGAACAGAAATCAACAACTAAAATCACCAAACTAAGTATTAAACAGCAGCAGAGATTAGAAAATAAAGGATATAATCAAAAGTATAGGGGGAAATCTTAGAATCAGAAGTGAGGGTGATATAATTTGAGGTTAGGAAAGACTGGGAGGGAGAATGATAGCAGAGCCTCCAATGGAGCACTCTCAGAGAATCATTTCATTCATCAAAATCAGGTTACTCCTGCAAGAAACTGTTCACGTATTTATGCTGCTAGGAAAACATAAACTGACCTTTTTACCCCTTAACAAACTCTGACAGAAACAATCAAGTAAAATGAACCAATTATTCCTCTAAATAACTAAAAACTACTCAAGTAAATGACTAAATAAAACTGGCCCATGAGCTGCTCATGACTCCGTGCTAGTTTCTTAGCTGTGATTGGGTGTCTAGGGGCTATAACATGGGAATAATTTCTGAATCCATCAATGACTACCCAAATTAATTCAAACCCTTTAGATTTTGGCAGCCTTGAGATAAAGTCCATGGCACTATCTCTCCATAAATACTAGGAATGGACAAAGGCTGTAAGAGTCCAGGATTTTACACTCCTTCATGGCTGTTAATCTTGTGTCATAGGCATTGTCCTACACATTGTTGGATATCCTTTTGATTCCCTTCCAAAAAGAATATTGTTCTTTGAGAGTAGCTCAATTCTCAGAATGTCCATGTAGTTCTTCATAAATTTTGTATTATTAGGTCCCCTTGAGATCCCACTACCTGGTTCAGTTTTGCATCTCCTTCATAACTCTATACTAATTTGGCCATCCAGACTGGTTAAGCTATACTTGTGCATTGTAACTGGAAATTCTTCCTTCAGTTACTAGGGGAATTGATGTAGTTGAACAAGTGATTTGGTAGCCTTGGCATGTAAAGGACATTGCTTTTTGAAGTCTCAACTTTGAACTGATTAGCTCCTAAAATGGCATCCCAAGGCTTAGCACTCTCACTGATTTGCTAAAACAATAACACTCACTCTTAATTGATTGATCAGTAGATAATGTTATTGTCTTACCTTCTGCCTCCCTTATCAATGTTGATAACCTCAAAAGCTATCTGTCCACTGATAATGCTAATGGAGCAGACTAGATGAATGAGGATCCTTAGTTCTTGCCCATTCACTGTCTGCTTTCGTTCACCACAGTTTGGCTTGTACTTGTTCCTTCCTTATGGACAGAGCAGCATCAAGGTTGGAACGACTTGAATCCTCAGATTCCTTATCATAGTGGGCCAGTTCCTTTTAGTCACCCTCAGCTTTGTCTGACAACACCATCATAATCACCATAGGTTTAAAACATAATACTTAAGGTCACATATCTCATCACAGTAAAAACACAATCGTTTGGCCACCTTTTCATTTCTTTCTGCCAATTGATACCCTTAGGTTTTTGACTGAAGACTTGTGAATTGCTTTTGAGTAAGCTAATGGGGAAGGTTTAGCCATTGTTTTGGTGTGTAGAGATTAATATGACTGTAATTATTTGTATGCCTGTTCCACTATATACAGATCTAGGGTCTTAATAATCTTTGTAGTTTCCTCTCTCGGCAGTCCAATTAGAGATTCCTAGGAAGAACTCTTCACCTAATGGAAGCTTCTTTACTAAACTTCCCATTTGTTTTCAAAGACATACGAGTATGAGTTGACACCTTTAGTCTGTTTTACATCCTTGAGCTGCTCATATACAATCCCTAGTCCAATCACAGTAATCCAAGGATAAAAACCTCAGTTCTGCAAACCACCTCACTCCTTGATGCTATATATAGGTCATTTCTTGCTAAAGAAGGGCTGGAATGTCATGTTATAGATGGTTTACAAACTCAAATCTCACTAGAAGTTTCTGAAAGGTAAACCCAAGTTCGAGTAGTTCCTATAATCCACTTTTAAAGTGTTCTTTGACAGGGAACTCCCATTTGATTAGTTGAACCAGACCAGAACACTTGATTAGTTGAACGAAACCAGAAAACATCTATGGGGGCAGATGGGTTAGCTTCATAAGCCCAATTGAATATATAATATTCAGTACACAACAAGCTAATAAAAATCAAATTAAGAGATTCAACAATAAACACAGGATTTTCTCACAAGCAGAAGTGTTTTACTTACTTGGCTTCGCCGACCAAGTTTAACAGATGCATTAGAATTATCCTTATCCAATTCACCAACAGATCCCTGAGACAATTAAAAAAACAAAGAAGAAAAGCTCATAGGAACCAAAGATATGTCCAATTGAGCAAATGTGGATTAAGCGTAAGTGACAGATCTATATACCTCAGCAGGAACGCGGGGAATCGCCAGAAAAATGCATAAGAAGAACACAAGGGCAACATTGGGGTTCGATTTCAACCCCATGATCCCAAAATAGAAACAGAAAAGAACCCTCGTACTACTAGAAAGAAAGAACTAAGAGATGAGCAGAAGAAAATAGATCAGATAATCCCTCAGATCGAGAAAAAGAGATGGAGGAGGAAGGATCTACAAGCAATGGTAGAGGCGCATATGAAGGGATGTGGATCTCACTCCAGAGGCGAAGAAAGCAAGCTTGTATTTTTGTCAACGAGAGCGAGGGAGGGAGGGAGGGGAAGAAGTGGAGAGAGACATGTATGAAATAGATACGATGCAAGAGGGGAGCATGAAAAATTGTCACGGTTGCCACTGCCGAGAATCCTTCAAAGAAAATTAGACTAATTTAAGAATTAGCCAAATTTTAGATAAAAATGGTATTTGTACACTCTTTAGTAAAAAGCCCCTCAATTTTGTCTTAATATTTATCATAATTTTTTCATATATATATATAAATTGCAGCCTATTTTTTTATTGGCAAAATTTTAACTTTTCCCATCTTCCGGTCAATATTATCATCTTTTCTTTTCCAATAAACAAAATGCATAAACATAAACTAGCTGATATACATCCAATAAACAAAATGAATAACCATAAACTAGCTGATATACATCCAATAAACAAAATGCATAACCATAAACTAGCTGATAAAAGGATTACTAGATCAAATGATCACCGATAGGCAATAATTGAGAAGAATGAAGAAACGTACCCTTTGAAAATTACGAGGACCTACACCAGGAAGGTAAAAGGCATTTGCAGAAGAGGCGAAGAGGAGTAAGAGAGGGAAGAAGATGGCGGTGGTGACCCGACCCATCTTCGATGATGCTGCGAACTGAAAAGAGACTTCCCTCCGGTCGGTGGAGTTATAGGAGAAAGAAAGAAAATCAAAAGATTTTGCTATTTCCAGGGGTCACACGTGTGTCGTTGATTCCAACCCAGTGTACAACTAATAATTTAATTATTAGTGGGATTTGATTTTCAAATAAGCTATTAGAATAAATAAATAAATTTATCATCGCCTGTGGCTTTATATTATACGGAGTATTTAAGTTTGCAATCCGTACATTTTAGTGAGGAATTCTCCACAGTACTAACGAAAAATATTAGTATTACTCAAATTCAATTTGTTATATTTGGGTAAAGAAATTCAGTTTTGTTATTGAATTATCATGTGAGATCTTAACCAACTAGTTAGTCAGTGAAGTTAAAAAACATCTTATTATACTTATGCCATTCTATAAAACTGTCCAATTCTAGCTTTTTCAATAATGGTAAGGAGAGATCCAAAATAACTCTGCCAAACCAAAAAACAAGAAGAAATATTTTTTAACAACTATAATATTTACGATAATAACCAAGGACAATTTTGATCAAATTATTTGATTATTTCATTCGAGAGCATGAGATATCGGCAGTCATTTTTTTAACGGTTAAAGATATGACGAAGATTATTGATATACACGAAAGAGAGTTTTAATCAATATAAAATAGTGATATGTACCACCACAATTATTCTCATGAAAGAAAATAGTGATTGTTTATTCAATAGTCGAATAAAAATTAATGAGAAGATGCGAGTTGATTATATAAAAATAAAATATGAACAAAATGATCTACTTTTACTTTTAATTCTATATATTTCAAGTTTTTGGAAAAGGGAAACACAAAACGAATGAGATAGAGGCAAGGTGAAAAATAAATTTTACTCCGTAATAATATCGACCAGAATGTGAAATTCGTCGTCAACATTTAAAGAACTTCATAATGAATTACCTTATATATATATATATAAAAGAATATATTTAATTAATAATTTATTTATAGTGTTTTTGTTTCACCCAAAAAAAACAGACAACAAGCATTTCTTAGTAATAAAAAGTTTCTATGATGGATTTTTCAACAAAGAACATGGAAGAACAAAAAATGTTATTGAATTCTATAAGTTTAGCGCTTATGCAACCAACAAAAAATTAATTTAACGAAATTTGAACTTTGTGATCATTATATGCGCACATTTACGCACCCATCAACAATTTATAAATTATTGATTCAAGAATATTCAACTATAAACATTATAATAATCATTTGTGTTGAATTAGATCTGGCTTGGAGGAACACCAAATCAAACTTTCTTAGCAAAAACTTTCATGAACAAAGTTAAGCTTCAGGACCTTGAAAGAGTTTTTGAACCCTTGTTTTTTCATTGGAAAAGGAAGCGGCATTCGAAAGAGTCATTCGGCGACTTCTCTAATCGCATGGTGAGTAATTGAATGATTAAGAGTAGACCTTTAGTACTTACGTACTTCTTTGAATATGCTTATGAGGTTGCACTTGGATAGTTTAACACATGAACAACCAGTAACCACCACTAATGTTGAGGAAGTGTTATGTTTTCTGGAGGGGGATTTTGCCCCAAACTCAATCATGTATATATCCTGTATAAGTCCAGCATTTGTAGGTTTACTTTTTATTTTTTAACCCTGGTTCATTTAACTGGTAATTTCTTTTTGAGTTTAGAAACTTATTCTACCCTTTCCAAGAAAGTGATGGACAGATCCTGTGATATCTTATACAGGGGTTTGAGAAACTACACGAGTTGGTTGACAAATGGGATGGTCTGCCAATGTCATCGGCTCGATATAATTTGAAGCTTTTTGCTGACAAGGAGACATATGAAGCTATGGATGAAATTGCAAGGATCAAGGATAAGAATGCTCATCAGTTGGCCATGGAAATTATCCGCAACTACGTCGCTTCCCATCAAAACGGCAAAAGTGAGGCATGAAATACCTTCCGGTTTCATTTTTTCGCGTTCCTCCAAGTGTATACTTGAATGATGCTCGCCTGACGGAGGGTGCTCCAAAATCCTATTCACCTCCTGCTGTTACTAATTTTGTAACAATCAAAAACTGTGAAATTGGGTTTTCAGCATCTGTCATTTTGGTTGTCCTGTGAGTGTTTTAGTTATAGGATGATTTGAGTTTGTATCCATTTTCGTATGTCAAAAAGGTTTTACCAGTTTGAAATTCTCAGTTGTAGGCAAGAGTTTTAATTTATTGCTTTAAAATAAAATGATTTTCCTTTACTGGATTTTTAGGAGTATATTCATCTTTTATCAGTACTGGGACCTGAACAATATGAGTCAATTTTTTACTACATTGCAATTGTATGCGATTCTTTTTCTGATTCCAATTTAATGACTTGGGAGTATCAAAAGATTATGAAAAATCCAACCATGTAAGCAAAAAAGTATCAAAAGTTAGAAGAGCTTACAAAATTTTATATTATTTTATAGTGAATAATATGATTTTTATAATCATGTAAAATTTATATATTGTCAAAGGTTAATATTTTTACATGATTATAAAGTTTATGTAAATAAATTCAAAAAAAATTACATATGGTTTATTTTTGCATGCTATTATTAGATTTTTCTCATTTATTTTAAAAACCAAATCATATTACAAATGGGTAGAATTATAAAAATGACTTATAGCTCATTTTTTGTTTCTTCACATATATATATATGTGGGTCGATCCATGATTAACGTTAGCTACGAGGACTTTTAATTAACGTTAATTATGAGTACTTTCGTAGCTAACACATCTAAAGGTCCCAATCAAATAATTAAAAAAACCTCATAGCTAATACATTTAAGGCCCCAGATCAAATAACTAAAAAAAATAAAATGTCTTTCCACCAGTGTTATTGATAGAAGGTTTTTAACTAAAAAAAATAAAAGTCTTTTTCGCTAATAACATTGACGGAAGACTTTTAACTTTAATTGTTTAATTTTTTCTCTTTCTGCTACTAATACTGGTGGAAAGAAGACATCTTTTTTTGTTTACTCTTTCGCGTCAATTGCATATGATGTTTATGTTTTTTAACAATGCAGCAGCAGCGTCAAATTAACTTGAACAATGCAGCAGCGTCAGCGGAGTCGACAACATCATCATCGTCTCGATGTTCAGTACTCCCCAAGGGACATGAGGAGCAAATTCAGAATGACTTGACTATGGATCCAATTCCCTGGAGGATTAATCCAATGCAACCTAACCGGAATAGGTCAACTCCAGAACAAATTAAACAAGTCATGGCGTGGTTGGTGAAAACAGATGATTTTGCCTTCCGCCGATGAAAGGCCTTCTACTAATTAAAAACTTTCGTAACCCAAAATTTTAGTAATTAAGTTAAAAACTTTTCGTCAGTAACATTGACTTTGAATTATCCAATCAATAGTTATAAATGTGTTAACTAAAAAAGTTCTCATAACTAACGTTAGTTATGAATTAACATCATATAAGCTCATATATATGTGTGTATATATATACACACAAATGAGTTATAGCTCGAGACCTGCATGGGCCAAGTTTTTAGTCCAACATCTTGTTCTCTCATAAAAGGGAGTATCGTTGAAATTATCTACTTTTTACTTATAATAATTGTATGTATAAATCTAAAATGACAGTTGTTTTGAGGAATACTCCGTAATAATTAAACTGCCAAACTGCTGCTGAAGTATTTGGTACAGACTACTGTCGTTTTGTCCGAGAACAAGTTAGCCTACGCTTCTCATTTTAGAGCAAGTTAAACTTGTTCTGAAATTCAATACCTACATAAATTATTTCATGGAGTATCTATTTGTTGTATTATGTCATTCTTAACATTTAAGACACAAAGCAAAAACAAAAGTATTATTATAATTTGTTTTCAGAAATGTTAAAAGTAAAATTAAATGAAAATGAGCATGACTATAAATAATCAATGAGGAATAGACTCCATCTGTTTCATCTAAAATTTTAGGAATTCTAGATTCTTGCAGTATAACTTGTTAAAATCTATAATTTTTAAAATTTAAGCTGAAACACATAAGACATGATTTTTCACTCAATGTTAGAATAATTTTATTTCCATGAAAAGGGTTTGGTATATAAAGACGAAAAGCTCTGCCTGTGAAAATGGACTTGAACTTTTGAATGTCTGGATCTTAGCTTTAATAGCTACATTAAAACTTCAGTGGCGACCTGTTATTTTTCACCTACTCTAACCATATTATATGCTACCATGCTACTATTGCTGTTTTCTCCTTACATATATTTTTTTCTTCGTTTTATATTTTTCAAACAATTATAAAATTTTTAAATGTTATCATTATAATATACCATCAGATTCTTTTACAGAATTATCTCTAGTTACCATTATCTAATAACATGACATAATCTTTACTAAAAAGTTGATAGGAAAGATATATTTCTAACTCAAATGTTAGTCTTTAATTAGGGAATGATTATTTAGACAATGAATTTAAACTAATACTCAAGGTACGAAAATCAAAATAAAAACAAACTAATTGAGCAATTTGGACAATATTTTCCAATAGGGTACAATAAACACAAAGTTTTACATTCTCAAGTCACCAAATTTAACATCATAATAATATACCATAATAAACATAAACAGAACACCTCATGATCAGTTGCGACAAATACGAGCAGTTGGCATGGTCACACAAATTGGTGCATACTTCTTCTTGGCTTCCGGAGTGCCACGTTTTGGCTCGTCATCGGCCAATGCAATGTTTGCGACGGAGCATGCGGCGGCGGCCACGATGGCGAACATCATGTCACGCCTACCATTGCTACTAGTCTCCTCATTGTTCAACACAACTTTCTCAGCATTGACATTTGACGCCTTGGCCATGACAACCATTCAACGGGCGGTGGCACAACAGACATTCCCTGACAACTAGTAAGCCCTTTGCATTTAAATATTGATGATTTAACTATCTCAGTTTGACTATTCCACGATAAACCAAGTTATCCATCAGTGAATATTTATTTGTGCTAATATATTAAGGTTTATAGATCACCTTAAGCATTTACAGATATTCAACCACATTATTGAATCTTATGAAATCTAGGAGTATGAACATCATCATCATTGTCATTATACCTAACAATCTCCCCCTATTTATGATTATCAGTTTGATAACCATAAATTTATTTTATAACCTGATGATGATATCAAAACTCAAAAAGAATAAAGAATTTAAAAAAGATTATTATACAATTAATGAGAAGTGTATATTCAAAACATTAAAGTAAATTATATACAGCTACAAACTGAAGAAAGTGTTTACCACTCAGACTTCAGGAGAAGTGTTATCCAAAAACTGAACAAGGACAAAAGGTTTGGCTTCAAAAGATTCAATCTGTTGGGAGTCTATTCCAAGACCTTGCTTCCTTTTGTTTGGATTTTGATCAGGAATCTTGAGTCTCTTGTCTTCTCTACCTTTGGTTATAATGTCATTCTTTTTTTGCAGTTGTTCTCTAAAGTGAACGATATTGACATTTGTACTATTCTTTAGAGCTGCAATGACATCCTCAATCTCCATAAGGTTGGCTACTACCAGCTGAGACCAATAGAATGTGATGATCTCTCCATCAGTGTTTTTGTACTTTACCCCCATAGGACATGTGAGCATCATTGGATATTCTTTAAAGGCTTTCACTGATGGAAAATCCCTCACTTGAATTCTATTATCAGGCCTTGTCTCGTCAACCTTTTTGAGCAGTTTGTCCACCAGTATGTTTTTGATCTTGATGAGATTTTCACTTTTTGAGTCCTTGATTTAAGTCAGGATATGCGAAGATTTATCATTTGAACTTTGTTCAATCTCTTTCATCCTCAAACTTCTGTTGCTCTTATCAGCGGATGTGTAGAAGAGCCTTATTGGATCACGTAGGGCAGTTGGAAGACTTCTGTCATTATTAATCTTGTTTCTTATCTTTTCCAACTCATCCCATCAGCTCCCTGTTGATCTCAGAAGTGTTTAGTACTAGGCTCCTTATGTAAGCTAGCTGCTCAACATCCATCCTCTTGAACCAGCTTAACTCAACCTTATATTCTGACCTATTTCTAAAGAGGACAACAATGCTTTTCTTCATTCCACTGTTGATTCTTGCGTTAATAATGTGGATGGAGTGCATGAAGTCTTGCTTGTTTCTTCTATTTTTTCTCAGAAATTCAGGAAGAGTTAAGGGTTCAGCTGATTTAGGAGGTGGAATATTAACATCTTCAGAAACAATGCTTGGCTTCATCTTAGCTGCATGTGATTTTACTACCATAGCCTGGGTAGTAGGTGCATTAGTGGTTGCTTTGACTGTTTGCTTGTCAGGAGTTATTGCTAAGCTCCCATTTTCCCTTGATGCACCGGCTATGGGATGAGATAACTTCTCTTTTGTTAACCTCATCTTCTTTTCTTTCTCAATTTTCTCTAACATTTTGCATAGATAGTTCATCATTTTTCTTTGACCCTCTCCCCTTTTTCTTGGGTATAGGAGCCTCATCATCAAACTTTATCAAAATGACTTTGAGATTTGCTTCCTCATGCTCCAAGGGGGTCATGTTCAAAATTGTTTGATATTCTATGAGTTTCTTACGATCTTCATCACTGGTGATTTGAGAAGGTGTAATTCCAGTTCTTAGATCCTTATAGGATATGTTTGAAGCAGGGACAACAATCACATCAGGTTGTCTAAATTTCATCTTTAACTCTTCAATCATGATGGACTTTCCCTTAGCTTTTCTTCTTGCTTCTGCTGCAATGTTAGGCTCATTTAATAATGCTTCTACATTCCCAGTAATATCTTTGGTGGCTTTCTCCCCAACATTCCTTGATGTTTCTTTTGAAGATTTCTCCCCCTTTTTAACATCAGCATCAAAGGAAGTTGACAGAGTGGGAATTATTTATAGAAGCTTGTCAATGTTGGCAGTTATGTTCAGTTGAAGATTTTCAATGTTTGTGAGTCTGTTGTTGAAAGAGGAGAATTGGTAATCAACACTGTTAGCAAGTTTCTTGAATTTGAGGAGAGAATGACTGGTGGTGAAGGTATCTATAACTTTTTGTACATTTGTGACTTTCTCACATAAAGTTGTTTGCATTTTGTGTAGCGCAACTTATGTTGCTTTAGTTATCATTATCTAAGACTTCAAGAACTTGAGCAAGACTGGATCAATGGTTCGGGATAGCTCTTCGGTGAGAAGTTTTACTATATCATTCATGTGGTTCTTCTTATAGTAATAATCAACTCTCGTAGGAGCATCATCTTTATCACTAGAAGAAGAACTATTGTCATTTTCACTAGCAACATCTTCATCATTACCATTAAAAATGAATGGTTCAAAATTGTTTGGAGCATTTTCTCTCATGTTTTTCTTAAGGATCTCATCCTTAATGTCCTTGAGCTCTCCTTTTTCATTGTCTGCTAAGAGAGGACTCTCCATTTCTCCTTTTTCCTTGCCATATAATGCAAAACTCTCCATCTCTCCTTGTGCCAAGGTCCTCTCAAAGGTTTGACCTTGCCTTTCCTCACTAAATATTCTCACATCCTCTCTTAATGTAGCCCTAACAGGGCTCTTAGAGGCTATTTTCATCGATTGTGGACAAATTTAATAAGGCATCTACAACAATAGTGTCCACAAATGAGAGTTGAATATAGGAGGGAAATGATGTTATATGTACAATTGGAGGAGTGTTTGTGCTTTGGGATTTAAGATTTGTGATTGCATGCATATCCCCTGATTGGTCTGTAGATACATCCCCTAATACATCATCAGTGCTTGGATCTTGAAGAAAAGAGTCACCCATTAAAGTGTCCTGACCTACAAGCACTAGATTATTTGGAATTAGTTCCTCTAAGGTGTAAGGGATTAGAGGATCTAATGTTATGAAATCGAAAGTTTGTGTCATAACATCTGAAGAGATAGATAGAAGTGAGAAAGAAGGAATAAGAGTAGAAGGGAGTGTTGGCTGACTCACTGAGTAAGGAGGTGAGTCATCAAGAGTACCAAAAGTGTGTGCCCTCACTATGTCATTATTTTGTTTTGATCATCTCTTATAAGGCCTGACAGCAGTTTGTGCAGACCTTGTGGTTACTGTATGTGTTTCCTCACTCGAGTGTGTCCCTAGTGAATGACTCTTTCCAATAGATGGCTCTTTTTGGGAGGGCTCATCTAGTAATGTGGTGTTTTCCTTATTAAGATCAACATCTTTTTGAGAAGATGCTGCTTGGTTAAGGGAAGGTTTTATTTTCTTGGCCCTTTTCTTCTTCTTCTTCTTCATTTCCTTTGGGTCACTTTCGTTCTCTCCTATCTTCCCCTCAGTTGTTGTGGTTTCTTCAGTAGTTTTTCTTTTAGTACCCTTTGTCTTTTGGGAGACTAGGGACTCAGCTTAAAAGATTTGTTTGGAGGTAGTTGCCACTTGGGTAGATTGAGAATGAGTAATGTTCTTAATCATTATGGTTGTTCGAGAAGAAATGGAAGGTTGAGAATAAGAAGGGTTATTAGTGATTACCTCAACTATATGTTGTGGGAGCACAAATGATTCATCAGTAGATGTCGACTTCTTGTTGATTTCAATGAACAATCCCTTAGTTTGTTTGAAACACTGGATTGTCACATCATCATTCTCAATAGAAATGTTAGGCAATTGAGCATTTACAAGCATTGTAAGAAATATAGCATAATAAACCTTAGATTTCCTTGAGGTTTTCTCACCCATCTTTATAATTAATCATCAAAAATAAGCTTGCCTATATTTATGTGAACATTATTGAGCATGGCATAAGCTATCTTCAGTGTAAGTGATGTTATGACTTCAAAATTGTTGGACTTGCTAGAGAAAACTTTTGTAATTGTGTCAAAGAGATAAGACAATTCTCTTTTGACATTAGCCCTCTTTAGATCTTTGAACTTAAGGGCCTAAGTGTTCTCGGTTCTATATCCTAGTTCAATCAAAAAGTTTAACAACTTTGAGTCTAAGGGAATTTCCACAAACTCTGAGTTAGGAAACTCTAGTGTTGCAGATAGGTGAGAAAGAGAGATCTTACCTTTGTGTCCTTTCACAAAAAAAAAAAGGAGATGGACTTGACCTTACCGGGGTTGGAGGATGAATGAATGAGTTTAGCACTGCTCCATAGTTCAGAAATCACTTCCTCATACACTATTGGCTCTGAGAAAATGGCCTTGCGATATACAGAGTTCAACAAATATAGCATCATCAGTTTGTAGCACGCATCCATCTCTTCAATCTCTGAGAATCCAACAAAATTTGTTTGAGGAACAATATGACCAGTTGATAGCTCTCGAGTTGAAGATTTTGGGGCCATTTTTCTTGAAGAGAAGTTAGGGTTTCTAAGAAGAAGAAGAAGAAGAAGACTCATGCAATTTGTTAGAGAAAGCAAATAAACGTTTGGTGTATCATCAGGGAAGATTTATCACATATAAATAGCTTTCTTATAAGCCCTGATGCCAAGTCATCAAGGATTAGTAACTATCCCCTGACGCGCTCATCAGTGCTAACATAACCCCTGATGATTTTTTTTTTTAACATTTAAACAATCAGAAATTCAACTATCAGGAAATAACATCAGTGACTAGGCAATTTCAGTACACAAGAGTATACCGGAATTAATCACTTCAATAGCATGTCTGGCATAAATTGATCAAGATGAACAGATCGTTTCACATAATTTTCCATACCCAACTCTCATACCAAATTGGTGAAGGTATTCTCTTCAAGAGCTTTTGGGAAGATGTCTGTCAGCTACTTGTTTGTAGGCACAAAGTGTAGTTCAATTGTCCTATTTATGACATGTTCCATGACAAAATGATATTTGATGTCTATATGCTTAGTTCTGGAGTGTTGCACAAGGTTCTCAGTAATGGCTATAGCATTGGTGTTGTCACAAAGAATTGGAATTTTGTTGTATGTCAGGCCATAGTCCATTAACTGATTTCTCATCCGCAAGATTTGTGTACAACAACTTCCAGCTGCAATATACTCAGCTTCAGCAGTTGATGTAGAAATTGATTGCTGCTTTTTGCTAAACCAAGACACAAGCTTCCCTCCAAGCAATTGACAGCTTTATATAGTGTTTTTTCTGTCAATTTTGCATTCTCCAAAATCAACATCAGAGTAAACTTTTAGCTCAAAGCTAGATTATCTTGGATACCAAAGTCCTAAATCTGGAGTGCCTTTGATATATCTGAGAATTCTCTTCACTGCAACCAAGTGAAACTCTCTTGGATCAGGTTGTTATCTTGCACAAAGACTTATTGTAAACACTATGTCCTTCCTACTTGCTATGAGATATAACAACGAACCAATTATTCCCCTATAGAGCTTTATATCTACTTTATATCCATTCTTGTCAGGGTCATTCTTGGTTGTAGTGGTCGTAGGTGTCATTGCTACCTTTGAATCTTCCATATCAAATTTCTTAAGCAAGTCTTTTGCATATTTCGATTGATGAATGAAAATTCCATCATTGACTTGTTTCACTTGCAGCCCCAAGAAATATGATAACTCCCCCATCATGCTCATCTCATAATTGTTTTGCATGAGCTTCAAGAACTTCTCACAAAGTTTTTTGTTAGTGGATCCAAAGATGATATCATCAACATAGATTTGAATCAAGATAAGATGTCATTGATGTTGTCTGAAGAACAAAGACTTATCAATGATACATTTGGTAAATTTGTTCTCCACTAGAAACTTTGAAAAAGTATTATACCAAGCACTTAGAGCTTGCTTCAAGCCATAAAGTGCTTTTTCCAACTTGTAAAAATAATTTGGAATTTTAGAATCTTCAAAACCAGGAGGTTGTTGAACATAAACTTCCTCTTCAAGCTTCCCATTCAGAAAAACATTTTTCACATCCATTTGATAAACTTTGAAATTGGCATGTGCTGCATAAGCTAGAAAAATCATGATGACCTCAAGTCTAGCCACTGGTGCAAAAGTCTCATCAAATTCAATACTTTCTTCTTGTAGGTATCCTTTTGCTACCAATCTAGCTTTGTTTCTAGTTACAATGCCAACTTCATCCATCTTGTTCCTAAATACACATTTGGTGCCTATGATAGTTCTACCTTTAGGCCTTGACACTAGTTTCCACCCTTGATTTCTCTCAAATTGGTTCAATTCCTCTAGTATCACTAGAATCCAATCAGCATCTTGCAGAGCTTCTTCAACCTTTTTAGGTTCATTTTGGGAGAGAAAACAAGCATAGAGGCATTCATTTGATGTAGCTCTTTTGGTTTGCACTCTTTGATTTGAATCACCAATAATCAATTATATTGGATGATTCCTTGACCATTTGTTTTGAGGAGGACGTCTAGATGAACTTACATGATCTTCATTCCCCCCCCCCCCCCCCCCCCCCCCCCCCCTCAAGTATGTGCTACCAACTTATAAAAGAACTCCCCCTGAATTAATGCTTAATTCAACATTAGCATTATCCCCTAATGGTGCATTCCTTGATGATATATTCATTGAAGTTACTTCATTCCCTGATGGAGAATCTTCATTCACTTGTGTATCATCAGGTATAATTGAATTCTTTATGGAATTGCACTCATGAGCTACTGAGTCTTGATCCTCATAATTATCTTCATTCTCAAACCTAAGTTCTTAATGAAATTCTGGATCTTCAAGACCTACAATGTCCTAAAAATTAAATGCCACATGAATTGATTCCATAACCATTTAATGTCTTCTATTGTACACCCTATAAGCTTTTGAGGTCAATGAATATCCTAGGAAAATTAATTCATCAGCTTTTGAATCAAATTTACCAAGATTTTCTCCAAAGTTCCTTAGCATAAAGCATTTGCATCGAAACACATGTATAAATTTGACGTTTGGCTTCCTCCCTAACATTAGCTCATAAGGTGTCTTGTTGTGATTTTTGTTGATCAGTGACCTATTCTGATTAAAACAAGCTGTGGAAATTGTTTCAACTGAAAAATAGGTTAGAAATTTGGGTTCAACCAACATAGTTCTAGCAGCTTCAATCAGGGTTCTGTTCTTTCTTTTAACTACACCATTTTGTTGAGAAGTCCTTGGACCAAATAATGTGTGACTTATTCCCTTTTCCACACAAAATCCATCAACAACTAAATTCTTGAATTCAGTTCCATTATCGCTTCTCAATATTCTAACCACTGACCCTGATTCAGTTTCTACCTTCTTGATATGGACAATGACTTGCTAAAGCACCTCAGTTTTAGCATATTGGAACTTTACCCAACTGTATCTGGTAAAATCATCCACTATCACCAATGCATATCTTTTCTTTGTCATCGACATGACATTGACAGGACCAAACAAATCTATATGCAACAATTGAAGTGGATTCTTGATCATTGTGGCTTTTTTGCTTACAAAAGATGATTTCCTTTGCTTCCTTTGTTGACAAGCTGCGCATAACCCTTCTTGATAGAATTCAAGTTGGGGAATGCCAGTTACAGTTCTCTCTTCACTAAAGAATCTAAGGTTTTGAAGTTTAGGTGAGACAAATTCTTATGCCACATCCAACTTTCATTAGAGGTTGCTTTGCTATAAAAATATGAAGCTCCATTTGCTGATCCGAAATCCACAACATAAAGATCAACTTTTTTAACCCCTAACAAAACCAGCTTCCCATCACCTTCACTAGAGATTAAGCACTTATCACCTTTGAAGGAAATGTTGAAGCTTTTGTCACATAGTTGACTTATGCTCAATAAGTTATGCTTTAGCCCATTAACTAGTGCTACATTTTCAAATGAGACATTCCCATTTTCTACTTTTCCATAACCTAGAGTTGATCATTTACTGTTATCACCAAAAGATATGACTGGACCATTCTTTTCGATGAACTTTGTGATCAAGGCTTTGTTTCATGTCATGTGCCTTGAGTAGTCACTATTTAGAAACCAGATCTACTTGTTTTTGCCTTTGCCCTACACACAAAGAACATTTAAATTGTTTTTGGTACCTAAAGATTTGGGTTCCCCATGTTTAGTCACAATTTTTGGTACGTCAGTATTTAAATCAACTTTAGCTCTATGTTTGGTCAACACACACCTCTTCTCCTGTTTAGGAGCTTCATCTAATGCCTTAGGTTTGACAACAAATTCTTGCTTGGTTTTTCCCTCTTTGGTGCATGCTTGTGCAATAGTGTGTTTATGCAAGTCCTTAGTGAATAAAATTTTACCTGTCAGAACTTGTGGTTTTTCATTGCATTGGAAGGCTAGATGATTCAAGTTTCCACAATTCCAACAGAGTTTTCTAGGAGCATTGGGATATGAGGCATAGTGGGAAGATTTAGTAATTCCTAATTTCCCATTTCTATTTTTTTGACTCCATTCCTTGATGTGTTTCTATTCTCTAATGATTGATTATCCACAGATGCACAATCATCATTCTTTTTCTTAGGGAATTTAATTGTTTTGACATTGGTTAGTTTTTTATCCCTTCCACTACTAGTAGAAGCTTGATTTTATAAGGATAACATTTCCCTTTTCTAGTTTGGTCACTACCTTCATAAACTTAACAAGTTATAAAGGCCTTTTACCAAAACTAGCAACATTTTCAACCTCAATTGTTAGTTGCTTCACTTGAGTTTCGCCATACCCTAGCCCATATTTTTGATCATTTTTTTTGTTGTTAAGTTGATCCTCAAGTCCCTTTGATGACTCATTCCACTTTCTAATGACCTCTTGTTCTTCTCTCAGTTTTCTAGAGCTCCATTCTTCCTTTTTCACAACACACTCAAGAAGGTGCTTAGTTCTGTCTAATTCTTTCTCCAACCTCTCAAGTTTAAGCAGTTCAGATTCAAGGAGATTGTTCCTAGCAATTAATACATCATTTATCTTTTGAACCCTCTCTATTTTTGCAACTGCACTTCTAAGTGTGTCATAGAGAACTCTAATTTCTATAGTAATTTCTTTAACAGTTTTATAACAATAAGATTTTGTCATATTAGAAGAAATCTCAAGACTCACATGTGAGCTACTGCTGTTAGTGGATAAGGCCATTAAAGCTAGGTTGACATACTCCTCAACTTCTTCTTCATCATCTAAGTCAACCCAATCCTTGTCTTCTGCTATAAACGTTTTTCCTTTCTTCTTGGCATTAAGAAGGTCAAAGAATTTCTTCTTGTAGTCCACTTTAGATGACTTTCCTTTGGCTTTTCCTTCATTTTTGGCCTTCCAACACTCATTTGCAAAGTGCCCAAGCTCATTACATTTGTAACACTTTATATTGGATTCGTCAATCAAGTTGCTAGTGCCACCAAGTTTCCTTGTTGAAGCTATGAATTTCTTTGTTCATCTTGACTTCTAGAACTTCATCTCGGAAAACCTTCTTGCCAAAAATGCCATGGTTTCATCCATGTCATCTAATTCCTCAAGAGTGTATTATGTATCCTTGGAAGATGCTTCAGTGTCTCCTTCATCTTCATTTTCATTTTCCTCATCTTCAGGATCTCTTGATAACTGTTTCATTAGTATGCTATGACTCGACTCTTTTTTGTTTTTCTTGCTTGCCTTCAGGGCTACAGATTTAACCTTTTTGATATCCCCTGACATCTCAGATCTTTGTTGAACTTCAAGTTCATATGTTGTTAGTAATTAACATTTGATGATGATGTACAAACTTAGAATTGTTAGATTTGTAATTGTACAAATACTTGCAGTAATGTTGTATCAAGGACTATCATCAGAAACTACAAAAAAGAATCAGAGACTACAAGAAATGCATTTGGAGAGTTCAACAAAAGTCAAAATTGGAAAAGCAAAATCAGCCTAACGGAGACTAAGTTTTTGTTCATTGGAGACTAAGTTTTTGTTCATCAGAGACTAAATTTTTGTTCATCAGAGACTAAGTCTTTTAGAGACTAAGTCTTTCAGAGACTAAGTGTTTGTTCATCAGAGACTAATGTTGAAGCTACTAGAGGCTAAGGTAAAGACACTCCAATGCATTAAAGTAGCCTTGAGAAAATATGACCGTCGCCAAAGTTATTTGGCTAACGCCAAACTCAACATTTATTCAATGCCTAAGTCATTTTAACTGTCGCCAAAATCATTTTACTATCACCAAAGTCATTGGGCAAATCAACAACAGTGCCAAACTCAAAATGATTATTGCCAAAGTCGTCGGGTAAATCAACAACAGCGCCAAACTCAAAAAGACTATCGCCAAAGTCATCAGGAATTTTCCATCGATGAAGTCAAGCGAAGCCTAAAATTACTCATCGCCAAAGTCGTCGGGTAATTTACACTAGCGCCAATGTGCTCGGGCATCAGGGGATAAATATCCACTGATGAACAAAATTGTCCGTCAAGGGATAAATATCCACTGATGAACAACACAGGCCGTCAAGGGATGGATGATCAGAGACTAAAGATGACATAAGGGATGACATGTGGCTGATAAAATTAAGGCAGTGGAAATAAGATAAAGATGGTTGTCCAATAAGGAGAGATTGGCTACCAAGGAAACTGTAAGGAGATAAGTTGTACACTGCAGGTGTGAATACTGATAAAGTAAAATATGGAGATAAGTCATACTTATACACTAGCATACGTATATAGCTGCTGATTTGAAAATTGCAGAGATAACTTATAGTAACTTGAAGGAGGAAAATTTAGAAGTTGGTCCAATCAAAAACCATGAAGCTCATAGAGATAAGTTATTCACTGCAGAGATAACTTATCATGGGAACTCCAAGAGGAAAATAAGGGAGCTAGTGTACTGATACATCAAAGATGTTACATAACAGGTTGGCGTGTAAGGAATGTCATATAAAAAGAAGAAGTTATGTGACAGAGCTGTAATTACCAAAGAATATCAGAGATATTTTTGGAGGCAACTCACTGAAGAAGCTTGGAGAACAAGAGAGCTATGTCTATAAATAGAAACATGGAGCAGCTGAGATAAAATATATGTGAGATACATCAAGATATCACTAAGATACATGAGAACACTTATACATATTATCTTAGATTATATAGTAGTTGTAATTATATTACAGAAAGTGTAACAAGTTTTCATAAACTTGAGAGAAGCTAGAAATCATTTTTCTAGAGTGCAGTTGTTATTTTAAAATAGAGATCATTTGCAGCTGGTAATCACTACCAGAAAGAATTGTAAAGATTCAAATTGATTTTCAATAGATATACATATTGTAGATTAATATTCATATCTTGCAATTTGCTTTACTGTTTCATATATTATATCTTTTTAATAAAGTTATTTTAACTGTTCTTAATTTTTGAACTGTATTAAATAGTTAATTCAAAGAAAAAAGAAAAGTTACTAATTGTATTCAACCCCCCCCCCCTCCCTTCTACAATTACTGCAAGGGACAAACATATGTCTTAAGGGTACCATAAAGCCTATCCAAGCTCAAGATATTCATGTCCTTAGATTCCCTGATGGCTGTGATTTTTGGATCCCATCTTAAAGGAAGTGCTCTCATGAATTTTCTATTTACATCCATGTTGACATATTTCTTCCCATACATTTTGAGATCATTGAGCAACCTAATAAACCTATCAAACATTTTAGTAAGTGATTCACCAGATTTTATTGTGAACCACTCATATTGTTGGGTTAACAGCTGCAGTTTGTTTTCTCTCACATCCTCAGTACCATCATATAAGATCTGAATGGTATCCCATATTGACTTAGTAGTGTTAAGATTCATGATGTTATTGAGCATATCATCATCTAAACCATTATATAAGATACCTATCATCTTGAGATCTTTTTTCACCTTCCCTTCTCTTCTAGAGTCATCTTGTCATTGGTCTTAGGCATTAGATGTTCAGGAACTATGACTCCATCTACTATAGCCTGAGTTATGAGCTTTTTTGGTACATGAGGACCTTCTTCCAGCACTGTTAAGTATTCATCATTAATATATCTGAGATGAACAATCATTATTTGTCTCCAGAAGAAGTATTTCCCTCTCTCCAACATGGGAACCTTACTGTTTCCAGTTTTGTTAGCCATCTTCAAGGATCTTGTAGCAAGTGTAATCTGCTAATAAGATTTGATACCAATCGTTAGAACTGAAACAAGCACAATAGTTTGTAGGAGGGAGGGATGAATACAAACTATCACACTTTTTCACTCTATTTAAAACTATTACAAAATACATACAATTGAAAATAGCTTTGACAATATTCCCTGATGGACGTTAGCAAATAAGAACACGAGAAGAAAACAACACAAGAAAATTCAAGTAATAATAGTTGTATTAATACTTGGGAGTTTTTTTGGGAATCTAGATAATCAACAACTGATTACCCAACTACACTTTTTTGTTGAACAAAAAATTCTTCTTTCACACATTAGTTTCTTCTTCACACAACAACTTCTTCTTTCTCACAAGTAAATTACAAAATTTCTCTCTAGTGTGTGAAAAATATGGAATAGTCTATTATTAATCAATTCTTTACAATGTGTTACAACCTTTGCATATATAGGAAAACAAAAACAAAAATCATGTGCTAGGCATGCTCTTCCTTTAGTGTGCTTTTATTTTCCTCTTGGGGAGACAAGTGTCAGACTTCTAATGGGTACAACTGCTCCTTTATTAGTCTCTGTTCTCCATGTCGTTCTGGTGCAAAAGGTTGTTATTGGACCACCATATCTCAAGGAGTATATTCCCAGGAATACCCTTTGCTTATGAGCCAAGTATCAAATAAGGACAAGGCATCCCCTAATGTTCATCAGTACTTAGGTCATTCCCTGATGTAAGTTTGATCAAGCCTTGACTATTCCCTAATGTCAAGCCTTGATGAAGGATTTGATCAGTGCTTCTTAATCCCCCTGATGACAGAACTCGATCAGTGCTTCTTGTTCCCCTGATTCTAAGTTCTTATGACAGAACTTGATTAATGCTTCTTGATACCCTAATGCTAAACCCTGATGGCAGAGCTCGATCAGTGCTTCTTGATCCCCTGATGCTAAGCCCTAATGTTAGAACTAAATAAGCTCAAGTGTTTGTGTATGTGTGTGTGGGGGGGTTGAATACAAACACTACAAACTTTTTGCTCTTTTAAAACTTACGTTGCACAGGCTAGAATTGCTACCACAACCAGAAGAACATTAACGAAATTAAGATGAATACACATACATTCAAGTTAAAATAGTTGTATTATAACTTGGTGTTTTTTTTCCTGAAAATCTCTTTAATCACAATCGTGATTAACAGTTACAAATATGTAATAAATTATAGCTTCTCATTTCTCACTCACTAGCTACATTTTCCTTTGAATATATCTCTCAAGATTTTTACAAAGCTTCATTTCTTGTGTTTGAGTGTTATGGCTTGCTTAGTTTTTCGTGTAACAACTCTTTCTATGTATATAGTAGATCAGTTGGTAAACCCACGTGCTAAACATGCTGCTTTTTCAACATAATCATAGTATGTCACATCAAGGTCCTTTCGGAGTGGTGTGTTAGATTGTTGTTGGCTTTAGTTTCTTCTTTTTCATCCCCTGATCTACAAGTATTTAATTCTCAAGAGTTGTTATTGGATAACCAAACTTCAAGGAATATCTTCCTAGTTATACCAGTTGCTTCTGTGCCAAGTATCAATGATTTGCTTGAAAGTCCTGATGACGAGTGGATTAGGTCATAATGATCCACTGAAGATAAGCCCTGATGTTGACTTGATCAGTGCTTTTGGATCCACCGATGTTAAGCCCTAATGGAGACTTGATTAGTGCTTCATTATCCACTAATATCAAGCCCTGATGGAGACTTGATCAGTGCTTCATTATCCACCGAAGTCAAGCCCTAATGGAGACTTGATCAATGCTTCATTATCCACCGAAGTTAAGCCCTGATAGAGACTTGATCAGTGTTTCATTATCCACTGATGTCAAGCCCTGATAGAGACTTGATCAGTGCTTTCTTGTCCAATGATGTCAAGCCATGATAGAGACTTGATCAGTGCTTTATTATCCACCGATGTTATGACCTGCTTGTTATCCACTAATGGGTTCCCTTGACGAGTTGATCTTTTTTCGTCGCTAAACTTGTCGAGCAATCTTTATTGCCAAACTCATCGGGCAATTTAAGTTATTGCCAAACTCATCGGGCAATTTAAGTTATTGCCAAACTCTTTGGGCAATTTAAGTCATCGCCAAACTCGTTGGGCAATCTAAGTCATCACCAAAGTCGACATCAGGGGATAAAAATGACTAGCGCCAAAGTTGTCGTTAGGGGATAAAAATGACTAGCGTCAAATTCGTTGGGAGATATGCTATCGCCAAAGTCTGGACATCAGGGTGGTTCCCCTGATAGGTTCCCCTAACAGTTTCCCCTAACAGTTTCCCCTGACGAGGTCATCCCCTGATATGTTCCCCTGACGAGTTCATCCCCTGAACGGTTCCCCTGATGAGTTCTTCCATTGATGGGTTCCCCTGATGAGGTCTTCCCCTGATGGGTTCCCTTGGCAACTTCCCTTGACGAAGTCATACCCTAACACAATATTTTTAGGCTTCCCCTGATGGGTTCTTTTCACTAATGCCCTTTAAAAAATACTTGTTCTTTTGCTCATTGATACTTTGTTGGCATTGCCTAGAACTTGTAGAAGGGGGGTTGAATACAAGTTCTTGAAACCTTTTCAAATTCTTGTTCTTCAAAGTATTAAAACTTGCGGAAATAAAGAACAAAAACAAGAACAAATTTATAAACAATTGCTTTTATTGATTAACAATTGATTACAAATTCTAACAATCACAAATCGATTATTAGCTTCAATTTTTGTACTGTATATATACAAATCTATATAAACATACAACTTCTAATAAACTTCTGTAAAATTAATAACAGCTTCCAAATCTGAATTGAAATTCAGTTTCTAAATCCTATTCAATAAATGTTTTTTTATGTACAATCGGAATAGGTTTTTTTTATTACATTTTTCTAGTTCGTTTTCTAACCAGCTCTGTCTTCAATATCTCTTCAATCTCCATGTCGAAGATAACTTCTAATCCAATTAGAACTTTTTACTGCATCAGAGAGTAATTATACTTTAGTCTCTGACTGTTTCAACTTTAGTCTCCCATGCTTTAATCATAGTCTCCGATGGCTTACGCTTAGTTTCTAATGACTTAAGATTAGTCTCTGATGCTTTAAGCTGTAGTCTTTGATAAGGTTTTGCCTTAGTCTCCGATAGACTATACATAATCTTTGACTTGTTGAAATCTTTGATGAAGTTCTCGTAGTCTCTTATAGTACAAATTAACTTACTCTCATATAAAAGTAAATTACATAAATCAGAGAGTAAACTACCAGCTATAAAAATTCAAATGCTATAAACTAGCACTAACTGTACATTTGTATTTCTAAGTATTCTAAGTACAATCATCATCAAATGTTATAAAACCTAACAATCTCCCCCTATTTATGATTATCAAAGTGATAAACATAAATCGAGGTTGATGATGATGTCAAAACTCAAAAATTACAAGAATAACTTAGAATCAAAAATTTAAAGAATGTGTTAACTACAAATGTACTTGAACTAAGATCTTTGATCTAAAATTCAGCATCACCAAGACTTAGGTTTAAATCCTATAGGTCTGGCTTCAAAAATAAAAATCAACAACTACAACTTCACCCTTTCTTCTTGTTGATTTCTTTGACTTTATCTTCTAGCAGCTTTCTGAACTTGATCTCATCTTCATCAATTGAATCTTTAAGTAAAGTTATGAATCCTTCAAGTTCACTTAGGCTTGTTGTGTTGATCTGTTTTTCATAATCAAAGAAAATCACATCCTCATAAAAATTCTCATACCATAACTCATAAGGAAGTGGAGGAATATCTACTTGTGGCAGTTTAATTAGCTTTTCCATCTCTGCCATCGTAGTTGAAATAGAAGAAATAAGAGATTGAGAAAAAAGAAGGATGTGTAAGTAATACTTGTTTCATATGGGATGGAAGTACAAATGGTTCTTTTGTGTAATTCTGACCCTGATGTACAACCTTTAATACACACCTTAAAATATATATATATATATATATATATATATATAAATTTATATATTTATTTATTTATTATAAACATATAACCATGTATTAGTAACATTATCAGGAAATTGTGAGATGAGTTGGAAATACCAGTACTTTAGCACTTGATAGATTGAACTCCCCAATAATTTTTCTGGCATGACTTCAGCAAGTTGATCAAGCTTTATCTTGCATAATTCACCATTTCCAGCTCTCCCACCAGATTGATAAAAGTGGCTTCATCAAGAGCTTTGGTGAAGATGTCTGTTAGCTGCTTGTTTGTTGTTACAAAGAGTAGTTTAATGGTTCCATTCATAACATGTTTCCTAATAAAGTGATTCTTGATTTCTATATGTTTAGTTCTGGAATGTTGCACAGGGTTTTCAACAATTGCACTGACACTTGTATTATCACACAAAATTGGAATTTTGGTGAGATTTAGGCCATAGTCCAATAATTGATTTTTCATTCATAAGATTTGTGTACAACAACTTTCAGCTACAATGTATTCAGCTTCAGCAGTAGATGTTGATATTGAGTGCTGCTTTTTGCTGAACTAAGATACAAGCCTTCCTCCTAGAAATTGACAGCCCCCTATGGTACTTTTTCTGTCAATTCTGCATCTTCCAAAGTCAGCATTAGAATATCCAAGTAATTCAAATTCAAACTCCTTTGGATACCAAAGTCCCAACTCTGTAGTGCCCTTAATGTACCTCAAGATTCTTTTCACTGCAATTAGATGAGACTCCCTTGGATCAGCTTGATACCTTGCACAAAGACATATTGCAAATATAATGTCAGGCTTGCTTGTTGTCAGATACAATAGAGAATCAATCATTCCCCTATAAGTCTTTAGATCAACTTTCTTTCCATTCTTATCAGGGTCAATCTTGGCTGTTGTGGCCATAGGTGTCTTTGCTACCTTTGAGTCTTCCATGTCAAATTTCTTGAGAAGTTCTTTGGCATATTTTGTTTGATGTATATAAATTCCATCAGTGACTTGTTTGATCTGTAGCCCCAAGAAATAAGACAATTCACCCATTAAACTCATTTCATACTTGCTTTGCATGAGCTCGGAGAAATTTTCACACAGTCTGGTGTTAGTGGATCCAAAAATGATATCATCAACATATATTTGAACCAGGATTCGATGACCTTGGTGTTGTCCAAAGAACAATGTCTTGTCATTGATACCTCTTGTGAACTTGTTATCCACCAGAAACTTTGACAGTGTGTCGTACCAAGCTCTAGGAGCTTGCTTCAGTCCATAACGTGCTTTCTCTAGTTTGTAAACATGATTTGGGAACCTTGAGCTTTCAAACCCTGGAGGTTGTTGTACATATTGTTAGAATGTATGCCCTAGTGGCCAATTATGTAATGATTGTGACACTATATTTATGATATGTTTTTGGTTAGATGATAATTTCTTTTATTATGTTTTATTGACTGCGTTATATAAATGTTAACATAATAAATGTCCTTAGAAGAATGATACTAATTATATGGATTCAAGTATGTGACTTGAATATGAGATCATATAAGTATGTAATGTATCATTATTCTTAAATGTCCCTAGTCGAGTATCATTGTCAGCGGGACAACAATAATACATTGAGACTAGTATGTGATTAACTGATGGCCATATCTCATTGGTCATAAATATATACGAGATATATTAAGTTGATACATAGGTACATGTTAGAGAACATAGTACTGGACAGACCCACCATGAGAATTCTACATGGAGTGTTATGCTATGTGTCATAAGTAATTCTCATAGTGACAATGATGTAATGGTCCTTCGACCTGAAGTCATGACATTTCTACATAAGGAGTTATGCGTTTTGACATTATCAAAAGTCACCTTTAACCGGGTGGACGATAAAGGTGATTGTTGGATGCATAATGAGTTATGTGAGAAATGGGAATGATGTAGATGGAATTTAACCCTCCTATAAATTAGGGGTGATATCTATAGGCCTCTTGATTGAGTGAAACTATAAAATGCATGGCCATGCTAAAATAGAGATTTGTTTCATATAGTTTACTCATTGATCAAGAAAACTAAGATTAAATTATGAAGAGGATGACACATCCATGCCTTGAATTTAATCTTAGATATCATGGTTAAAAGGATTAAGTTACATTGAAACATTGGTCACGAAAGGTAACGTCGAATCTATGACTTTATTATTACTTGGGTAACAGTGATGTATTACTAGATGCCGCTCACTGTTTATAATTTTATAATATGATTTAAAATTTTTGCCAACGTAATAATAACCTACAGGGTCACACACAAAGAACATGCGTCAAGGAGATATAATTTAAATGTCAATGATTTTAATATATCAATAAGATTGATTTAATTAAATCATGGCTTTAAATTATATACACATATATATATATATATATTAATATATGTAATCTGTATGAAATAGAGTTCTTTGGAAGGAAGTATGAATATATATTTATTTGTGCATATATATATTAATTATGTGAGACTTGATTAAATATATATATCTAATAAATATAAAATTCGGATTTTAAGTCTCCTAATTAGATTAGGTTTTTGAATTACTCTGTGAAAGGCTATATATATGATATATCAGTTATTCTCTCAAAACCAACGTTTTCACGTATTCTAAGAACCCTAATTGCTCATAAGAGAGAAACTAGAGTTTAGAGATATAGAGAGAAAAGAGAGATACAGATCATACAGCTAGTACTGTAACTCTTCTCGTTCGAATCGTGAGACGGTTCGTGGGTGTTCATGTGGATACAGTAGAGACGTAGTTCAGTTGGATTGCGTTAAAGATTTGGAGACGATCAACACCTTTCACCAAAGCTTCAGATTCGCACAATTAATCGGTAAAATCTTAAACTATTTGTATTAAATTGTTTCGCATAGATCCTCGGGTTTGGGTTTTGTTTTGTTTTATTTTAAATCGTATTTTTCCGCTGCGTTTTATTCTACGAAACCCAACACATATACCTCTTGTTCCAGCTTCCCATTGAGAAAGACACTTTTCACATCCATTTGAAAAACTTTAAAGTTTGAATGTGCTGCATAGGCTAAGAAAATTCTTATAGCCTCAAGTCTGGCCACTGGTGCAAAAATCTCATCAAAGTCAATCTCTTCCTCTTGAAGATATCCCTTTGCCACCAGTCTTGCTTTGTTTCTTATAACAATGCTAGCTTCATCCATCTTGTTTTCTGAAAACCCACTTGGTGCCTATTATAATTCTGTCTTTGGGTTTAGGCACCAACTTCTATAGTTAATTTATTTCAAATTGATTCAGTTCTTCCTGCATAGCCATGATCCATTCTGCATCTTGCATGGCTTCTTCAAACTTCTTTGGCTCTAATTGAGAAAGAAAGCAAGCATATAGATATTCATTAGATGTAGCTTTTTTGGTTTGCACTTTTTGATTGGGATCACTAATGATTAATTCTTTGGTGTGATCCCTAGACCATTTAGGCTTGGAGAAGTATCTTGATGAACTTGCTCTATTATCATCTCCTCCCCCTAAGTCTGTGCTACCAGCTTATGAGAAAACTCCCTCTGAATTTATGCTTAAATCAAGGTTAAAGTTATCCCCTAATAGTGCATTTCCTAATGGATTATCCACTGATTGAGTACTCCCTGATCTGTTGTCCAGGAGATTAACTCCATCAATTTAGAGGGCTTCATTGTTGGTAGGATTGACATCAGGAATGGTTAACTGGTCCATTTGTTTGCACTCATCAGCTTCATTCTCTTGATAATCAGAATCATCTTCATTTTCAAATCTGAGCTCTTCATGAAAACCAGGGTCTTCGAGTCCAAAAATCTCTTGATCATCAAAAGCTACATTTATAGACTCCATCACCACCTGGGAGTCTCTTGTTGTAAACCCTGTAGGCCTTAGATGTCAGGGAGTAACCTAGGAAAATAGCTTCATCAACCTTTGAGTCAAATTTTCCTAAGTTCTCACCAAAATTCCTTAATACAAAGCATTTGCATCCAAAAACATGTAGGAACTTGATGTTTGGTTTCCTCCCTATCATTAGCTCATATGATGTCTTATTGTAAGTATTGTTGATCAAAGGCCTATTTGAGTGAAGCAAGCAATGGAAATTGCCTCAGCCCAAAAATAGGTAGGAATTTTTGCCTCTACTAACATTGTCCTAGCAGCTTCTATCAGGGTTCTATTATTCTTTTCTACTACACCATTCTGTTGAGGAGTTCTTCGAGCAAAAAATGTATGATTGATACCTTTCTCCACACAGAATCCATCAACAACTGCATTCTTGAATTCAGTCCCATTGTCTGTCCTCAAAATTCTAACCACTGACCCTGACTTACTTTCTTTATATGGTCAATGGTATGTTGAGGTACTTCAGTTTTGGCATGTTGAAACTTAACCCAAGTATATCTGGTGTAGTCATCCACAATGACTAATGCAAATCTCTTCTTTAATACTGACATTATGTTGTCAGGACCAAAGAGATCCATATGAAGCAATTAAATTGGATCCTTGATCATTGTGGCTTCCTTGATGACAAAGGATGATTTCCTTTGCTTCCCTTGTTGGCATGCTGAACATAATCCTTCTTAAATGAATTCCACTTGAGGTAGTCCAGTTACCAACTCTCTCTTTACCAAATCATTGATAGTTTTATAGTTTAGGTGAGAGAGCTTCTTGTGCCACAGTCTGCTCTCATCAGGGGTTACCTTGCTGTAGAAACATGACTCTCCATTCATTGACTTAAAATCAGCAATGTAAAGATCTCCTTTCCTAATCCCTGATAAGACCAACTTCCCATCACTTTCATTTGAGATTGAACACTTATCCCCTTTGAAAGAAATGATGATTCCTTTATCACGTTGTTAGCTTATGCTTAATAGATTGTGCTTGAGCCCATCAACTAGTGCTACATCTTAAAATGAGACATTCCCATTTGCTACTTTGCCATAACCAAGAGTCAATCCTTTATTGTTGTCACCAAAAGTAATTACTAGACCAATCTTCTCATTGAACTCTGTGAGCAGGGATTTGTTTCTTGTTATGTGTCTTGAATAGCCACTGTCTAGAAACCAGATTTGTCTGCCTTTGACTTTTCCCTGCACACAAAGAACATTTAATTCATTTTTGGTACCCAAGTGGATTTGGGTCCTCTAGGTTTAGTCACAGTTAATGGTAAAACAACTTTTTCATTACTGACGACTTTAGGTTTAGGTAGAATACACACTTTCTCCTTTTTAGGAGCTTCATTATAAACTTTAGATTTACCAACAAATTTCTTTTCTTTACCCTTAAGGGTACATACTTGAAGCACTGATCAAGCCTCCATCAGGGGTTGACATCGGTGGATAATGAAGCACTGATCAAGTTGTCATCAGTAACTTGCCATCAGTGGATCCAAAAGCACTGATCAAGTTTCTATTAGGGCCTGACATCAGTGGATCGTTATAACCTAATCCACACGTCATTAGGACTTACATGCAAATCATTGATACTTGGCACGAAAACAAGGGGTATAACTGGAAAGATATTCCTTGAAGTTTGGTTATCCAATAACAACTCTCGAGCATTAAATACATGTAGATCAGGGGATGAAAAAGAAGCAACAAAAGCTAACAGCAATCTGACACACCACTCTGAAAGGACCTTGATGTGATATACAATAGCTATGTTGAAAAAGCAGCATGTCTAGTACGCGGGTTCACCAACTGATTTGCTATACATAAAGAAAAAGTTGTTACACGAAAAACTAAGAAAGCAAGCCACAACACTTAAACACTAGAAGGAAGCTTTGTAATAGATCTAGAGAGATATTCAAAGAAAAACGTAGCTAGAGAGTGAGAAAAGAGAAGTTGTAATTTATTACAGATTTGTAGCTGTTAATCACAATTGTGATATAACAGACTTCCAAAAAAACACCAAGTTTTAATACAATTATTTTAACTTGAATGCATGTGTATTCATCTTAATTTCATTATAATTTTTCTGTTTGTGGTAGCTATTCTAGCCTGTGCAACGTAAGTTTTAAAAATGCAAAAAGTTTTTAGTGTTTGTATTCAACCCCCCCTCGCCCCCCCACCTCTACAAACACTCGAGCTTATTTAGTTCTAAAATGTAGTATGTCACATCAAGTTCCTTTCGGAGTGGTATGTCAGACTGCTGTTAGCTTTAGTTGCTTCTTTTTCATCCCCTATTTTGCAAGTATTTAATGCTCGAGAGTTGTTATTGGATAACCAAACTTCAAGGAATATCTTCCCAGTTATACCCGTTGCTTCCGTGCCAAGTATCAATGATTTGCTTGAAAGTCCTGATGATGAGTGGATTAGGTCATAACGATCCACTGAAGAGAAGCCTTGATGTTGACTTGATCAGTGCTTCTGAATCCACCGATGTCAAGCCCTGATAGAGACTTGATCAGTGCTTCATTATCCACCGATGTCAAGCCCTGATGGAGACTTGATCAGTACTTCATTATCCACCGAAGTCAAGCCTTGATGAAGACTTGATCAGTGCTTCATTATCCACCGAAGTCAAGCCTTGATGGAGACTTGATCAGTGCTTCATTATCCACCGAAGTCAAGCCCTGATAGAGACTTGATCAGTGCTTCATTATCCACCGATGTCAAGCCCTGATAGAGACTTGATCAGTGCTTTATTGTCCACTGATGTCAAGCCCTGATAGAGACTTGATGAGTGCTTTATTATCCACCGATGTTATAACCTGCTTGTTATCCACTGATAGGTTCCCTGACGAGTTGATCTTTTGTCATCGCCAAACTTGTCGGGCAATCTAAGTTATCGCCAAACTTGTCTGGCAATTTAAGTCATCGCCAAACTCGTCGGTCAATTTAAGTCATTACCAAACTTATTGGGCAATCAAAGTCATCACTAAAGTCGACATCAGGGGATAAAAATGACAAGCGCCAAAGTCGGTGTCAGAGGATAAAAATGACTAGCGCCAAACTCGTTGGGAGATATGCTATCGCCAAAGTTTAGACATCAGGGTGGTTCCCCTGATAGGTTCCCCTAATGGTTTCCCCTGACGGGTTCCCCTGACGAGGTCTTCCCCTAACAGGTTCCCTTGACAAGGTCTTCCCCTGATGGGTTCTCTGACGGCTTCCCCTGACGAAGTCATCCCCTGACACAATATTTTTAGGCTTCCCCAGATGGTTTTCACTGATGCCTTCTAAAAAATACTTGTTCTTTTGCTCATTAATACTTTGTTGGCATTGCCTGGAATGTCTGTTGTGCGGCATTCTCATCTTCTTTTAAGTAACAGCATCCATTCCTTAACATCGTCGAGTCCGTTCATGTTATCACTAATGACTCACTCAGTGCAGTGTAGTCTATCCCCTAATGACTAAGTCTTCCATCAGTGGATGCAAAACTTGTGCAAATATACTAAGGTTTATAGAATACCTTGAGTATTTACAGATGCACAATTATTCCCTAAACATCATCATCATCATCATTTATATCTAACACCTAATGATTAGATTACTCAAGCTTTGGCCATTCCCTGATGGTAAGATCACTGGCACCTTCTTGAACAATGAAGACTTTATCCCCTGGTACCTTATTGGCATGTTACTCAAAAGAATTATAGAATTTGATGATAATGTATAAATACTTAGAATTGTTAGATTTTGTAATTGTACTGAAATTGAAAGTGCAGCTGGTTTTGTGTAAGTATTATCCCCTGACAGTATAAACTATTCATTAGTTGATAATAGACAAACCAGTGGAAGATATCCTCTAACAATGTAAAATACACATTAAAAGATAACTTAGAGGGTAAAATCATCACAGTTGCCATCAAAGGATAATATGGTAACTGTAGATGATGAAGAATTCTGCAACAACAGTTGATGAACTAAGAATGAAGATTGATGAACTAAACTTGAAGATGACTATCGCCAAAGTCATTTGACTATCGTCAAAGTTAGCGCTAAGTACTTCAACGCTTAACTCTTAACAATAGCGCCAAAGTCTCATAATCGCTAAAGTCAAATGGAGCCAAGTTTACTCAGCGCCAAAGTCGCCGGGTAATCTCCATGTGCGCCAAAGTCCAAAACAAAGTTTTGAAGGGCCAATGTGTTCGCTCTTAGGGGTTAAAAAGCTAAGCTCCAAAGTGTACATCATCAGTGGATAAAAAACTTAACACCAAAGTTTGTTCATCAAGGGATAATTCCTTCATCAGTGAATAAGCTATCAGGGGATAAATGATCATCATCAGTGATTGTAGATGACATATGGGATGACATATGGTTTATTGTAGCAGTCCACTAACTCTGTTGGAATTGTGAAACTAAAATGAAGATGGTGGTCCAATAAGGAGAGATTGGCTACCAGAGAAGCTTCAAGGAGATAAGTTATACGTATAAACACATGGGTATAAAGCTGCAAGTGTGAAAACTGCAGAGATAACTTATACAAACTTAAAGAGAAAAATATGGAAGCTGGTCCAATAAGAACCAGAGAAGCTTAAAGAAATAAGTTATACAAATTCAGATGCTACAGAGATAACTTATCTTGAGAACTCCAAAAATAAAATAAGGGAGCTGGTGCAATAAGAAGAGAATACATACCAAAGAAGTTACATGACAGATTGGCGTGCAAGGAAGGTCATGCAAAAGAGAAATTATGTGACAGAGCTGCAATCACCCAAGAACATCATAGATATTTTTGGTGGCAGCTCAAAGAAGAAACTCTGAGAACAAGGGAGTTGTGTCTATAGATAGAGACACAGAGCAGTTGAGGGAAACATAATCTAAGAACACAACTGAGAAAACATATACAACAACTTAGAGCATCTAATACATCTCTATACATATTGAGGGAAAAATTGAGAGCTAGCAGCTGTAATTGATTTACAGAAAGAAAACCAAGTTATTAGAACTTGAGAAGCTGTAATTCACTTATAGAAAGAGAAGTTGTATAAAAAAAACTGAGAGTTAAAATATTGAGTGAGAGATATAGAGAGCAACAAGTTCTTAAGAACTTGAAAAGCTAGAATTACTTTCTAGGTAGGAGCTAGTGATCACTACCAGAAAGAGTTGTAAAGATTCAAATTGGTTGACAATAAAATTACTTATTGTTGATTACCATTCATAACTTGTTATTTGTTTTATTATTTCAATTGTTTTATCATATAAGTAAGGTGATATAACTATTCTTGAGTTTTAGATTGTTTATAATAGTTTAATTCAATAAAAAGTTAGAAATTGTATTCAATCCCCCCTCCCCCCCATTCTACAATTACTCCATGGAACAAACATAAGCATTGAGGCACAACAGACATTCCCTAACAACTAGTAAGTCTTTTGCATTTAAACACTGATGACTTAACTAGCTCATTTTGATTATTCCCTGCTAGACCAAGTTGTCCATCAGTGAATATTTATTTGTGCTAATTGTGATAGCCCCGATTTCCCCTATCGAAGGCCAGAGTCATTGGTTTAGTAATCAATTGTTGTGGGAAAATCGGGTTGTCAAGTGGGGCAAAAGAACTAATAAACAAGTAATCTTTCTCTCATAATATTAATTGGATAGGGTATGCTTAGTAAATATTACAAATATTGACTTGAAAAATTATAGCAGCGAAAAAAAAAACTTCTTTCTACTCAAAAACCGAAAGTCATATTCACGAGCCCCTTATAGCCAGTCCTATTGAGACATCTTTTCTTTACCCTTGGAATTTTCTCTTTTCTCATGGTTAACTGAAAGAGAATCAAACAAGTATGAGCTATAAACGCCCAACAAGTAATATGTTATAGAATAGTTGAAAGAAATAAGGATTTGCAGCTAGTTTTGAAATACAGTTACCAAGACAATGTGAGTATGAATAATATTAAGAATTTAAGCTGTTGGATTCCCATTGCATAAGGGGAGAATCCATATTCTCAAATAAAGGAAAAAAAATTGTAATACAAAGCTTCTGAATGAAGAAAAAGAATCCACATAAGCTCTTGATGTCTTTCAGTACTTGACTTACTCAATCGCCTTAACTCCGTTCAACACTAGGGATTACTGAGAATATCTCTTACCATTTGACAATAGCAGGCCAGGGCTATCTCAATGTGGTCTACTGTGTACATACGTAAGACACTTAGTAGATTTAATTACATCTACAATCTCTAGGGCCCAACATAATAGCGTAACCCATTCTCAAATCCAGGTTGATTCCCCTCTCTGCTTATATAGTGGATGAATCTTGACACCTCGGTGAGGGTCACAAGGTATTCACATAGCTAACCTTGTAGAAAACATTAGATAAGTTAAACTGAATTGAATAGGTCAATATGTGTAGTGTTGACACGGAACAGATAAGATGTTTGTGACTAGATACAAGTAGTCAAGCATTTAACAATAAGCTTAAGCTCAAGTTGAACATGCAACTTTTAGTCTTTATTAGTACGTACATGAATCAATTATGTATACGTGAGGAAAAAGTTTGAATGTTTGTATAACGTATCGTAACGCTGATCGAGTCAATGAATTTAGCGTTTACTTGCAATAAGCATCATACTACATATATGCTTGTATCAACAGTTCTGCTATATGGTGACAAAATCATGTATAATGGAACATCTGATGTACAAGTTCAAAGAATAAGAAACACATTACTTGCCTTGTTCAGGGTGAAAACGAATGATGGGTTTAAGTGTTCCTGCAAGATCTATTTTATGATCCATAGATGATTAATAGTTAGAATCTGAGCAACAAGATTCTGTATGAAACGTTTAGACTGTGTTTAGTTCATATCTATTACTTCTTGATTACATTTGATGGTGTTGCATAAACTTGAAATGGTTACTCTAGTTGCTGTGCATCAGGGGATGGTTTATACTTGTTAAGGGATAAGGTTTCGGCCATCAGGAGATAACTCACAGCCATCAGGGGATAGCTCACGGTCATTAGGGGATGATTTACTCATCAGTGAATATCTACCCGTCAGGGGATAAATTACCTGTCAAGGAATGATTTACTCATCAGTGGATATCTACCCGTCAAGGGATAAATCTACCCATCAGGGGATGATTTACTCATTAGCTACTGCCAAACTCACTTTGGCTATCGCCAAACTCATCGGTGGATAAGTTGTTTAGTGCCAAACTCATAAGCCATCGCCAAACTAGTTGGTGGATAAGTTGTTCAGCACCAAACTTGTCACCAAACTTATAAGCCAACGCCAAACTTGTCGGAGACTAGCATTTTGCTTTTCGGAGATTAAGATATTTTACCTATCGGAGACTAACAAAATTTGTTCATAGGAGACTAACAAAATTTGTTCATCGATGGATAAATTATCCTCCGATAGCTAAAAACAACTCATTGGTGGATATTTATCCTTCGATGACTTGCAGTTGAGTTCTTCCATAATGAAAATATATTTGGTTTAGTTTTTGTGAACATCAAAAGGACAAAATACAATCTTTTTAGAGATTAATACAGAACTATTCTTTCTAATATCACGAAAGTCCTAATTTAAGGGTACATAGGACGTTTTGACTCAACACAGTGTTCAAGGTATAAAGGATGACAAGGTTTAAATATATGTATAGAATTCTTTCTCGAACAGAGATTATCCATGTGGTTGATCTTTATGAGAAAATTATTGGGAAAGGATTACGTTTAGGTTATTCCATGTTTCATGCAACTTCTTCTTTAAGTTAAATGACCAAATAGTTAAAATAAATAACTTAATTAAAGTTTTCAAGATTACATTGCAAGCTTTTAATTCTGCAGTACATGCTGTAAGATATTATTTGAGTTTGAGAGTGTTTAGAGAGATAGGGTAGTAAGATGAGGGTCCTATTTATATAGGAGAGCCAGGAAAAATAAAAATATTTAATGTGGGGTATCTCTCATTTTAGATTAGCATCAGATGTGAAATTAATTAAACTACTAAGATAAGATAAACAATTACTTGATCATTACGTCCACACGTAAGTGTGAATTTCTCATAGGTGTCAAACGGTTGTACTCCGTACAACTAATGACTCAGCATCTGTAATGCTTACTCATCAAGAAAATTTAACAACATCTATAATGCTTACTCATCAAGAAGAATTAATAGCATCTGTAATGCTTACTCATTAAGAAAAATTATTAGTTAACTCACTTTCACTGAAACCGCAGTAATAATACATACTATTGCATAAACTGTTACTGAAATTTGTTTCCTTAAGTATTTATAAAGAAATATTTAATCATAACTATAAATAAACTTTTGACTAAGGTTTATTTAATAAATGTTTTAAATATTATAATAATGGTTACAAAAATTTGGGGCTTCACACTAATATTCTAAGGTTTATAGATCACCTTAAGCATTTATAGATGTACAAGCACATTATTGAATCTTATTAAATCTAGGATTATGAACATCATCATCATTGTCACTATATCTAACACTTATGTCCCTCCATCTTATTTTGATGAAAGAAATAATCATATACTATTCATGTAAATTCTCACAAAAATATTAAATCTATATAAGATAACAATTATGCAATTCACATAACTTTGTTTTAACAGTAAGTAAATAATTTTAAATTATAAATAAAATATTATATTAACATTTTTTAATAATTAATAGAAAAAATAATTAAAAAGGAAAGAAATTAATAATTAATAATATTAACAATAATTACATATACAAAACAAATAAACCAAATCTAAAAAATAACAACAAATAATAAACTAATACTAGTAATATATGAAAAAATAGAGAAATTTATATTTTTAGAAAATATAAAGTAAAATACAATAAGAAATATTAATTGTTTTATCTGTATTTTATCAAAAAAAAAATTGTATATGTAAACATTTTTTTCTAACTCCAACTAATTCAGTGCTTAACTTGTATATATCGAAAATTTAATTACAAAATATTATGTATTCATTTAAAAAATAAGAAGAAGAACACACACTATATTTATATGGTATTATTTATATTTTTTATACGTGAGTCTCATATATATTATATGAATTTTTATATTACGTATATTATAACTTGTTGGGTATAAGTGATGATGATATTTAGAGTTTTGTTTGTGAATTTGTACATACTCAGGGTGTTCTATAAACCTAAGTATTTACACATGTTTTGCATCCACTAATGATCAACTTAGTCAATAGAGGATGAAGAATTAAACACTAGGCAAGTTATCAGATGAAACTTCTAAAGGACTTGATAGTGAAGATGGATGTCTGTTGTTACTTAAAAACACTTAAGTATTCCGCACATTAGACATTCCAAACAAAATCAACAAACCTTTAGTAATTAAAACCGTCAGGGGATAACAAAGGCAAACCAACCCGTCAGGAAAACGGGTCAAGGTATGGCAGTGGCAAGCCAAACTCATCAGGGGGAACGCGTCAGGGCATGACAATGACATACCAACCTATCAGAGGAACTCATTAGGGTATGACAGTGTCAAACTAACCCGTCAGGGAAACCAGTTAGGAGGAATGCTCAGCACTGCATTAGTGGAAGCTATCAGTGGATGCTTTGAGTCTTAACGTCAGGGGATCAAGAAGCACTTAGATAACTCAAGTGAAGGTTGAAACACTGATCGTGACTTAAACAGGACTTGTCATCAAGGGATCCTAAAGCACTGATCAAGTCCACATCAAGGCTTGCTATTAGTGGACAGTTATGACTGCAAACACTTGTCATAAGGTCTTACAAGCAAATCAATGAAGTTTGTTAAAGAAGCAAGATATATAAACTGGAAAGATATTTCTTGAAGTTTGGTGGTCCAATGTCAACTCTCGATCATTAAATGCACACAGATCAGGGGATGAAAAAGAAGCAACAAAAGTAACAGCAGTCTAACACATCATTCCTAAAGGACAACAATGTGACATTTATGCAGCTAAGTTGAAAGAGCAGCACGTTTAAGCATGTGAGTTCAAATACTAATCTTCTATATATGCAAAAGAGTTCTAATTACACAAAAGGGGATGAACAACAACGAATACAGAAAGAAAATCCAAAAAGGACAACCAAACAAGAAGCGACACAACGAAAACTAGAAGGATGCTTTGTAATAGATCTATATAGAGATATTCAAAGAAAAGGAGTAGCTAGTGAGTGTGGAAAAAGGAGTTATAATTTTATTACAGAGAAGCTGTAACTTGTTACAGAAATTGTAGCTGTTTAATCACATTTGTGGTTAAACAGATTTCCAGAAAAACATCAACTTTTAGTACAACTATTTTAACTTGAATGCTTGTGTGTTCTTTGTAAACTCTTTATAGTTTTTTTTTGATATTGTAGCTATTTCCAACGGTGCTTAAAAAGTTTTTAAAGAGCGAAAATTTTCGAGTGTTTGTATTCAACCCCCTCTTCTACAAATACTTGAGCCTATTTTGCTCTAACAATTGGTATCAGAGCAGAGTCTACTAGCAGCTTACACTCGCTAGACGATCATCATTAATGGCCAACAAAGCAGGAAATAGTAAAATCCCCATGTTGGAGAGGGGAAAATACTTCTTCTGGAGGCAACACATGATAGTTCATCTAAGAGCAATCGATGATGAATATCTACAGATTCTAGAGGAAGACCCTCACGTACCAAAGAAGCTCATTCCTCAAGAGGTTGTCAATGGAGTTAGTGTTCCAGAAAGATTAGTCCCAAAGACTATTGAAGAAATGACTCCAAATGAAAGAGAGAAGACAAAGAAAAATCTTAAAGTCATTGGCATTCTATACAATGGCTTAGACGATGATATGTTGAACAGTATCATGAATCTTACAACGTCTAAGTCTATATGGGATACTATCCAGATCTTATGTGATGGTACAAAAGATGTGAGGGATAATAAACTGCAGCTGTTAACACAACAGTATGAATAGTTCACAATGAAAAATGGTGAAACACTCACTGAAATGTTTGACAGATTTAACAGGTTAGTAAATGACCTGAGGATGTATGAGAAGACATATGCCAACAAAGATGTGAACATGAAGTTCATAAGGGCACTTCCCATATCATGGGATCCTAAGACTACAGCCATCAGGGAATCCAAGGACATGAATCTCCTAGACTTGGATAGGCTCTATAGTACCCTAAAGACATACGAACTAGAAGTTCAACAAAGATCTGAAATGTCAGGGGATACCAGAAAGCTTAAATCAATAGCCCTGATGGCTGCCAAAAAGGATAAAGTCGAAGCAAGACCAAGTGTCTTGATGAAGCAACAACTAGGAGACGCTGAAGAGGAAGGGGACGTTGAAGCTTACTCAAAGGAGGATGAGTACACTCCTGAAGAGTTAGAAGAACTGGATGAAACCATGGCTTTTCTTGCAAAGAGGTTTTCCAAGTTGAAATTTGAAAAACCATCTAGATCAAAAAGATTTTCAGCAAGGAAACCTAGTAGCACTAAAAAATTTATTGATAAATCAAGAATAAAGTGCTATAGATGCAATGAGATGAGTCATTTTGCAAATGAGTGTCGTAAGACCACAAATGAAGGTGAATCTAGGGGAAAGGAAGCTGATGTGGATTACAAGAAGAAATACTTTGACCTTCTAAATGCCACCAAGAAGGGAAAAGCTTACATTGCAGAGGGAAAGGACTAGGCTGACTCAGATGAAGAAGATAATGAAGAATATGTCAACCTAGCCCTGATGGCCTCATCCACTGATAGTAGCAGCTCACAAGTAAGTCTTGAAATTTCCTCTAACATATCTAGAAATGATTGTGTTAAAACTATTAAGGAAATGACTTGTGAGATAAAAGATCTTTATGACACATTGAGGAGTTTTGTAGCTGAGACTGAGAGAGTACAAAAAATAAATGAACATTTGACTACTAGGAATACTCTTTTAGAATCAGAACTCTCTAGACTTGAGAGTCTTGAAAAAGAACTCTCAAGGACTAAAAATCTCCTTGACTGTGCTATCAAAAGAGAAGAATGGACCTATAATCTTCTGAAATAAGAAAGGGAAGTCATAAAGAAATGGAATGAGTCAAGCAAGAAACTAGATGATCAATTAAATTGTCAGAAATCTGATCACAAATCTGGTTTAGGCTATGAAGAGACTCTAGTGAAGCAACATCCTATTGAGGTTGAAAATGTAGCTAACTTTGGAAAAAGGCCTATACAACCTATCAAATTTGTAAAGGCTGTAATAAAGTTAGAAAAAGAGAATGTTTTTCCCAATGTGTGAAGCTTCCACAAGTGGTGGACGTGGCAAGAAAACTGTTCTTGTCAAAGCACTCAAACCCCAAGTTAAGAAGGAACTAGACTGTGCATCAGTGGATACACAGTCATCAGGGGATAAGAGTGCATCAGGCCATCGTAGCCTTTTAGGTGATAAAGGCCTGTCAGGAGATAATAAAAATGATAGGAATGGAAAGTTATGTGTAAAAAAAGCCAGTAGTTACATCTCTATGCATGAAGCCCCTAGGAAAGTGTGCTGAAATTGTGGTAGCAATAACCATTTATCTTTTCAATGTAAGGAGAAACCATAGATTTTAACTGGCACTATCTTATATGTTGATGATTTACCTCTCAAGCTTGCATGCACCTTTAAGGGTAAAGAAAAGAAAAATGCTAGTAAATCTAAAGCTGTTATTGAAGCTCTTAAAAAGGAGAAAGTGTGTACCTTGCTGATGTGTATAATTTCTGCAAGTGCACAGATCTTTGTAGTATCAATGCTCGTACAGGTCAATCCACAGAGATTAGAAAATTCTAATATTCTTGATCTTTAACTCAGGCGAAATAGAAACGTAATGATTGAGGAGATTGTGTAATTAATCCTAATATAAATAAAACAATAAATATGATATGAATATTTTAAACGGAATAATTTAAACTAACTTAAACATAAATAAATTATAATTAAGAGAGATAGTAATAACGAAATAGAAAATCATTGTGACGTATATTGAAATATAAAGCTGTAATAGAAGATGTAATAATGAAGAAGAAAATATTATTAATTTCGTAATCAAGTGT